>JAUTXW010000289.1:0-1200000 GCA_030620095.1 Kuschelorhynchus macadamiae | reverse complement strand
TATATATATATATATATATATATATATATATATATATATATATATATATATATATATATATATATATATATATATATATATATATATATATATATATATATATATATATATATATATATATATATATATATATATAAAATATAAAAAAATAAATTTGGCTTCAAAAAACTGACATATAATATAAAAATTGCCTAAAAAAATTACGCAAGAGCAATTAGGTCAAATGAAAAATTTGAAAGATCAAATGTTCTAAGATTTTGTAGGAGGTGTAGTTTTTAGGTAACTTAATGGTCAGTAAGTCGAAATGGGTAACACATGCACAACCTTTTTATTTGTCGCTTTTAGGTGAAAAAGTTATTCCTCATACAACTTTTTTCATATCTAAAAATTAAGATTGATTTAGAAAATAATATTATTTTAAATACAGGGTACGAAATAAATACAAAAATAGAAGTTTACAAGACAAAAAAGAAATGTAATTCAAACTTCTGAGACAGCTAAATGAAAGAGCCTGCAAATACAACTCAGAAAGCTTTTAGCAGATTTGTATTGATAATATACTTAGATTGTGGGAAAATTAATTCCCTCAAAATATGATTTTTTTACGTTTTTGTACCTCTTAAAGATATCGAATCGGTTTCACCGTTCTGAAATTAAATATTGGCGCAAATTTTGTTTACATACACATATGTACATCCATACAGACATCAAAAATTAGTTTTCTAATAATATGGTTTTCGTATTCTAGGGTCTCTAAAACTCTATATGGCCTATATAATTTATTATTAATACAATATATTGGCTGTTATATGGGAAGCATACATTTTAAAACCCTAACAGCAGTTTATTTTATTTAAAATGGTGTTCATAACATTCCGCTTTATTCCAAGGAATTATTAATTCGCCTCTGAAAGTGGCGAAGTGTGGAAAGAAAATAAGTGGCTGCTTATAAAATAACCAACAATAAGATAAAATAATCATCCTATTTAAATATAGGGTAAGTTTAAAAAAAATAGATGCTATTTCTGTTATTATATCTGAATATATTTTTTTTGCATCCCTAAAGCGCCAAAATATGACCGAAACTAAATTTGAGCAATACAATTAGTAGTGGATTAAAAAGATTTTTGCGGAGAGGAAAATATCTAAAACTGTATTCTTTGGCGACTTTAAAATGTATTTAAGGTCATCCATATTTACTATTAAATTGTAGATATGTATAAAAAACTCGGAAATTCTCGGTAACCAGGAAAAGTAGTATTTCTTGATGAAGTAGAACATTCTATACATTTTGAGACAAAGTAAAATAGACCTCTTTTAACACCCTCATAATGACTTTAAAAAATATTTACTTAAGCTCAATTATTAAAATTAACTATCTTAAGAATAAGAAAAAGTATATATTTGTTATATAGAAAATATCCTCTGAAAACTGAAAGAGAAAAACTTTACAAAATAACTATAAATTAAATCCATAATCGGGTTCAAAATAAGTCTGCGGGAAAAAACTATGTAAATTAGCATTTGGAATTTTTATTTTAGCTAAATTATCAGGTACTAAAAACGTGTGATCCGCTCTCGAGTACATTTACTAAGGCCGTAGAGTTTATAATCATTTGTAATTTATAGTAATGTTAGGAACTTTAATATAATTTTCTATTTTGCTATCTACTAAATTCCCAACGCTGTGCCTTGACGGATTTCTGAGATATAGCTGACCTCTTTTCTTAGTTGCCCACTCTGTTTGTACAGAGTGGACCAAATGTCAAAATGTCAGTTAAAATACTCTACGTCTCCGTATATATATATATATATATATATATATATATATATATATATATATATATATATATATTATATATATATTTATAGAAAAAAAGTTAAATGTGAAAGAACTGTGATTTTTATGAAAAATTTAAATTTATTTGAATTCTTCATAAAATAAAAAACACATATGATAAAATAATCAATTTTTTGTTATTTTAAATGTAGTTCGATATATATTTTACTAAATTTTTAGAATTTAAGGAGATAACTTATGTTCTATATAAAAATACAACCGTTTTTCAGATGTTTATGGTCAAATATCCAAGTTTTCTGAAATACACATTAAGTATAAAAAAATATAAACCGAATAGAAGCAATATTCAAAATATCTCCAAAAATTACAATATATATATATATATATATATATATATATATATATATATATATATATATATTCATAAAGCGTGTTTGTATCTTATTATTTTTAGATATTTTACCTTGAATATCACGAGAACCATTATATTTTTATAAAGAACATGTTACGTTAAAATAAGAACATTTTTGATAGTTTTCTCATATATATATATATATATATATATATATATATATATATATATATATATATATATATATATATTAAAACAAATTTGAATTCATCATAAAAATCCCAGTTACTTTTATATTTAATCAACAGTTTTATCTATATTCTATCAAGGGAGATAAAAAGTAGAGGCAACCCACACACACAATAATTTATAGTAATATAGCCTAAAGTGATAAAATGAATTACATCTATGGTTGCTATACAACTAAACTATTGATCAATTGCTAAAAAGATTTAATATTTTGCTAATATTTTTAAAACTGAATATCCTCTTTCATATTAATCAAATCGATTGCGGCTTTGTGCGTTAAATAGCTTACTGTATTACTTAAGTTTTGTATAAAAATTTTTGTGATACAGTGTGTTATACAATATCGCGCAAATTATAAAAAATATGGACCAACGTACATACATGGAATCCTGATCATTATCGGCACAATTTGAACATTTTCAACTTCAAGCAGCTTAAGAGCATACTAAGAGATACTTTTCCTACTAAAAATTAATTTGTCGCGTTTTATGATCAACGTGTTCTACCCACAAAGAAAGATAAAATTGAAATTCATTATATGCATTTTGAGATATTAGCTTTAATTTAAAGCCTCTTTACTTTTTGGTCAGTTTTAAGACTTAGAGCTGTCTATATTCAGAGATCAGAGAGATCACTAAAAAATTACGTAATAATCTCGATATAGATTGTTAACGAATGTTTTGACGGAATTTAATAAAGAAAAAAATACTTTATCAAAATTGTGGGCGAGTTAAAATTTTTAAAAGTTTTCACCACATTATATAACGCCCTGTATATTAAGTATATGAATTGGTGACAGACAAGTATAACAATAACCTATTCCATAAAAAAAAACGTATTTGATTTGTTTTATCAAAGCCAGAGTTATTCTGCGTTAAATGTAACCAACATTCAATTATTCTTTGCAATAAATCTCACTTCTGTGGAAGACACATGTCGTTCCACCTCGAAATCAATTTAAACTATCGCTGGCAGGAACTATATTTTATATTTCCTGACAGCGACAGTTTTATTTTATTTTTTTAACTTTTAGTTTTAAAGTCTAACTATTCTATTAAACAAATATTAAAACTGATAAATGCAACGTTTGCTTTTTCTGATAATAGCCATTAGAACCGTAAATATTTCTGTACCTAATTTCGCCAGGATACAAATGGCAATTTTACCGTAGAAGATAATGTTAAAGGAAGTCTGTCAACCTTTCACTGGTTCTTGAAATTATCTTTTCCTTTCCTTAATTATTGGAAATTACACACATTCAGAAAAAATCCAAGAAATACCGGGGACGTAAACAAATGACTTTAGTGAAAACCATCATCTTAATACAGAATATTACCATAATTACGAGCTTAATTAATATTCTCAGAAACGGCAGCATAACGCGTTTTGATTTACAAAGAAATATGTTCAGAAATTTGGTAAAACCAAAATATTTGGGAAGCGAAACAATTTTATATGGCTGCTTCAAAAAGCAAGAATTGGTAAGGATTTACAACGAGAAATAAGCCATTTTTTTGACAAAGGATAGCTGAGTTTAAATATTTAGCACAAGATAGAAAAAATAATTGCTCTGTGTATATTACTAACTATAGAAATCATGGTTCTTGGGTTTAGTTTGGAATTAATTGAAATTATGTTCGGACGTTTCTCCTGCGATTGCACGAGGCATCTTCAGGGAGCTTCACTGCACAAGCTCAAAATAAGGAATGAGCTCCGATGAGCAGAGTTCAGGTATTTATACCAGACCTGTGCCAATTCACGCGTGACTCAGTGTGATGACTGGTTTCCACGTATGATGAAGCAGGTAGCCCGCACATCTATTAAACATTTCAGGGTGCTTGATAAATTTTAATAGATTCTCTTATTTTTCGTTTATAATAACTCGAGACTAATGAAAGAACCTGCGACATGTTTTGATATTGGGCAGTGAAGGTTCCTGAAGTGCCTCGTGCAATTGCAGGTGAAACGTCGGAAAGTAATTCCAATTTGACAGGGTCTAAATCCAAGAACCATGATTTCTTAATTTACTTATAGGAACGACTAGATTTATTTTTCGGTACATAATGTCTAATCTGCGACAGATCGTGACGTATTATTGCTTTACTAAAATAGATTTTCGATACATACCAGCGACCCTTCAAAAATGTAAATTTAAAATATAAATCCCGTATTTTGTATTTTAGAAGAAATCGCAAAACATATATATATATATATATATATATATATATATATATATATATATATATTTTATATATATATAATAAATTAAGTAACAACATCAATGGATAGGACAATTAAAATGTGTTAGTAATTATTAAACAAGCTTCTATTCGAAGAGCAAATACTGTGTTTGTGTAGAGAAAAAAATATTAACACGTACATCCTGGTAAATTATGTCTATCATTTCCGTCTTTTCAGATAAATTTTCAATGGAATTTCAAGCCTAATACATTTTTTCTTCTATTAGTATTTTTTTCAGACGTAATCAAATGACACTACTCATTTAGATAAATATTAATTAATTACATAAAAACTATAAAAGAACTGGCTCTAAAGAATCATGTGATGGCCGTGGCCACAGACGTGATATAAATATGTTAATAGTAAATTCTTCGAGACTATTAAAATCTCGTTTTGGTTATGGTCAAGGCAAAGTGTAAAGGTGAGTCAAAAAAAAATCTAAATTCCGATGGACCGAAAGATGCTAAAAGCATAAAATAAATTATTTTACTAAAGCATCAGGAAAATTGCAAAAAAACAGAAACTATAACAAAGTGATAAAAAATGAGGAGAAGCACGTTTGATTCGAAAGACGACCCAAATGGTTGGTGTAAATAAATTTAATTAAAAAAATTTAGAACCGGATAGACTTTATTACCACCCACAAAAAAATCCGAAATGCAGTCAAAGTAGTAAAGACATATCCGGGGGCTGATGCACAATCTCCTAATGGCAATGATAGATGTTCGTTTTAAGCAACTGGAATTATTTAAGGGAACCAAAAAACGGATATAAACAAAATAAAGGAACCAGAAATTCAAGAATAAATAGTTGGAAAAATAGATGATGCCCTACAGAATGAAACTAGGCCGGAGAATGTCGGCGTTGAAACCTTTTATATGCGTATTAATTTTTTCTTTAATAACGCAGTCGCAGAGACCCGTATACAAGATACAACTCAATCAAGCGGAAAAGCTGGATGACCGACGAAATTCTAGAGTCTATGAAGAAAAGCCGAGCATAGAGAAATAAAAACACGGAAAAATATAACGAAATAAGCCAGCAAATTCGCTGATGCAAATCTCAACTGAATACTATCTAGTTTGATAAAGAAAGCTTTGAAATAGAAGAAATTGATGCATTTCCTTGCCTCACCTCCATAAAAAAAACAAAAGAATACGCTGGGTTAAATAGATCCAAAAGTATTTACGGCAAACTTGGGGTCAGACATGGAAATATTATCATTACCCTTTAGAAAAAACTTGATCGATGGCAGGAGTACGTGGAAGAACTTTTTGCTGACAACTGAAATAATCAATTTAGTATAACCGAGGATGGTTCCGGCCTAGCTATAACCACCGATGACCTAGTAAAAGCATTACAAAGATCTCCGTATAAAAAAGTCCTTGTGCCGACTAACAGAACCCTTATCTTACTAGATAAAGTAATCCATTACACAGTAATGACCAGTGGGATCCTTCTATCGAAATCAAATCTCGCATTGAGCAAGCTAGAATTGCATTTCTGCTAATGAAACGTATCCTGTGGTACCATAGTCTAAGTATTCTTCTCCGACTTCGATTGCTGTTATGTGTTCTCCGTTTTGTACGGAGTGGAATCATGGACCTTCACTAAAGCACTACTCAAAAGGTTAAAGGCGTTTGAGATGTGGACATAGCGTCGTATGCTTAAAATCTCATAAATGGACAGAGTGACTAACAAACATGTTTTAGTTCGTATCCAAATTGATAAGCACATTGTCAACAACATCAAAATAAGTAAGCTGTCCTACTTCGGCCATGTCACAAAACGTACTGTGTCAAAAGAAGTATGTTGATGTCTTGATAGCAGTGGCAGCTAATTCTTTATTTTCTTCTTATGCTCATTCTCCTTCTTCTACAGGTTCTTCAAAAATATTTTGCTGGTGCTGACAATGACAATGTTTCTAAGTTTTTTCTCTAAGCGGGTTGGACATCTTCATTCGATGGAATACGTTTTCAATGTTCTATGCATTGGATAAATTCCCCTTCCACTGAAACCAGCTTGATAATTCAGACTTGTTTGTACCATGACCCAGAGGATCTCCTGTAGTTTAACTTGAATAAAGATTTTTCCCTTTATGTACATAGTAAATAGACAAAAATGTTCCAGATGCGCTACAAGCAAACATAACCAAAAAGCTTCTTGTCAAGGAGTCCATAATGTGATGTGCATGTTTTGATCCACGTCTTTCAATTATCCTTCTTTTGCCGATGTCGTCTGATATATTGGTATCGTGATAATTTATAAGGAGATGAAGCTCAATCTCTTTTAAACTCTCTTGAAGTTCGTCAAAGAAGGTTTTTATAGTGATGGTGTTCACTGCAGTCTGCGGTCGTTTGGTATTTTCACAGCAGCAAGAACTTAGTATCTGTCGATGTCTCTCGAAAAACCTCTACTCTTTTTTTCAGGCCAGTGATCCTTTTAAATTTTTTTACACCCTTCTCCACCAACAATTTACCAAAGTGATGAGATGTTGGGTTCCAAACTTCGAGTACGAATTAAAGTAGAGATCACAATTCATTCATAAATCACGTTAGGGCTATGCGCCTTTTTACATTCTATCGACCAATGTTTACGATAAAACAAGAAGTGGGGATGGCCCATACCCAAGCCGTAGCCATTTGTTGACGAATGCCAGTGGCGACCCGAGTTTTCACTTTCCGCATAAGGAAATATCATTAATCGTGAAAAAATCATCGTTTCGGGTTTTTACAGATCTTCATGTTTTTCGATTAGGGTCGGTCTGTCGGTCTGTTCCGGTATAGCTAAAAATCTACTTACTCGATGAATCAAAGTACAAGAGTTCTAACCACACTACACCACAACTTGTTACGTTCTGGACTCGCGTTTCCCTAACCAAGTTAGCATCATCAGCAGATGATATTTTTATATCATTGTATTTCAGTATTTATTTAATTTTCCACAAAAATTACGTCTGATAAAAAAACTGGTAAAATATTGTATGAATTCAATATGGCGAAACAAAATGATGACCTGTTAAAATATTTGTGGTACGAAAATGAAGGAGTGGGCCATGCTTCATTATCGTTGAGAAAAGGAAAGATTCCTACCTATTCCTTAATGTGGCAAACCGGTTTTTTTTTCAATTTTCAAAGAAATAATCGTTCCCTACTTCACTATCTAAAATCAAACCATTAAGTTAGGTAAGTTTAAAAGAAAATTAGTTATTTATATATCATTAAACTTTTACCCCCGTATTCAGGAAAAAGGTTTAAAAGTTAGACCAGGTCTAGTTGCCATGGTACTTAAAACTCTTAGTTCGCTAGTTATGTTTGTCTTATGTCACTGTCATTTTGTAATTGTTCAGTTGTTAAAAATGTCTTCTTAAACCTGTAACTGTCAAGTTAGACCTTGTCTAAATTTAAACCTCTTTAGTGAATACGGATGTTAGAGTTTTAAACTAAAATCAACGCTTTTAACGCGCTTTTATTGGCTTCCTACTCGTCTGATTATATGTTTGTATGTCTGGTTCAAATCTTGTAATAGATTTTTCACCACTTCCACATTACCGATTATTTTCAGATTTGACTTGCATACACTTTCGGATATAAAAAAATCCGATTTTTTTAGTCAAGGTGTAGAAATCCAAAATGGCGGCGCTAATACGGCCGACGAATTTTGTTACTTGTGTAGATTAAACTGAATATTTCACTCATGTACAAATTTTCCCGTAGGACTGGTGGTGTTTTCGAAAAATTACAGCAGAAATACCACGTCGTCTAGGAAACATGGTGTTTCCACTTACCTGGTTAGGTGTGGTTACATACCTAACCAAAAAATGAAATCTTGACAATATGAAACCTGTTTTTGAGAGACGCTAGAGTCCCTAGAAACTGATTTTTTTTAAGTATCTTTCAAAAATTTTTGAAAAGTTGTCAATATGAATAATCGCTTTGGGCTAGTTCAAGAAGAGGAAATTGATGAAAATATAATTGGAAGCGAACCAAGAAGCAACGTTAAATCCAAATTTGTGTTCAATTTGTTACAAAATTCAAATTTCTGAACTTGAAATAGGTATGTATTTAATACTCAGTTAAAAGCTTAGTTTCCTTGTATTTGATTCGTGAAATATTGAAATAGTGAAATATTCTACAAATTTCAAGATACAATTATAAGAAAACACGCATTCGTGAAAAATTATCGGAAATTTTTAAGCACTCGTGGTATTATCCCCGAAAATTCAAAAAAGCGGTGTCAAAATGACAATGTCAGCATGTCGGACGGATGATTTTAACATTTGTGGGGATTATTTAAGAATGCACAATAAAAATAAAAATGGTGGCGCCAATATAACGAACGAATTTTGTCATTTGTGCAGATTAGGCTGAAAAAACGGTATCTAGGAGTATTTAAGAATGAAAGTTATGAAATTTTAGTCAATATTTGATAATTAAAAATGGCGGCACCAACATAGCTGACTAATTTTAAAATTTTTGCAGATTTGACTAAAATTCGGAAGTTAGGGGTATTTGAGACTGCACATCATGAATTTTTGTCAAAATTCAAGATTGTAATGCCAACATGGCGGCGGAATTTTAACATTTGTATAGATTTGGCTGAAATAAAGTAGGCATCTGGGGGTATTTGAGAATACATATCATACATTTTTAGTAAATATTTCAAAAATGAGTGTAGGAATGCCTAGATATTAAGTGTGCAATTAATACATTTTTAGTAATAAATATTAAAAATGGGGATGCCATTAATCAATCAATCCGATAAGAACTTTTTTCAGATATTTTTAAACATTTAATTAGGCCACCGTTTTTTTCCCCCATTTTGAATTTATCTCAACATTTTTACCAGTTCACTCCTATATAATATTTGATTTTTGGGCAAAATTTGAACATAGATGCAGTAGTTTTCTGCATTGACTTTTATAACATTTTATTAGGCCGCCATTTTCGATTTGTAGTAAAACTTACCAGTTGATGGTCATGTCACAAATAATTTTTTAACATTTCAATAGGACACCATTTCGTTCTGCCATATTAATTTTTAACCAAAACTTGAAGCAAATAGGATAATCAGTTCTTGAGCTTTGTCGCGGACAGACATACAGACTAACCGACGGAACTGAGAAAACATATTTTTTGCAACTAGAATACTTTCCTCTTGCAAGGAAAGTAAAAAAAGCGAGCGCTAAAATATAAAAATAGAGTAGCCAGTTGGCATATTGTTACTCCATGGTAATAGCTAAATTTAAAAAAGAAAAGATTGTTTTTTAATTTCAATATTCTAAATCTTAAATTTTAACCACTTTAGAACTTGTTTACGAACACATTTTTACTTTGAATTACCCGAAGAATCACCATTTAAATTCCTTTATCACAACACTTATATAAAACATTGGCCCAATTGAAGTGAAAATTAAAAAAGGCGCGAAATGATCCGAAATCCTATTATTTCCCCAGATTTCATCCAAAATCTAGTGATTTTCGAAACCGCAGTACGTTTTTTTGAGCGTGAGGCGCCCTTTGACTATTTTAATATAGTATAGATATATTCTGTAATTATTTTAATTCTCTGATAGGAAAAACTATTCTAATCGTCAAAAAAATCACTTTCTTGTATCATTTTGCTTCTGAGGATTCTCACATGACCCCCGACGAAATAAACGTTCTATTATACTCAACCGGATTCGTCAATACGTCATGTGACCCAAAATAAGTAAATAAGTTATCTTCCATTAGATATAACAAGTTAAAAGACAATTCCAAACTTAAACGGTCGTTTTTTTACAAACTCACATTGCCGCACCATAGTTAGGTCCACTAAAGCTCCTAGTTTCGCAATGTCCAAGATAAAGTAAATAAAACTTATTTATTAAATATTTAAAAAATCAATGTTTTTCTAATGTCACAGCACCTTAAGAACGCTGCTTCTTGAAGTATGACAACATATAATTAGAAGATTTGAACCATATCAACAGTTACACAGAAGCTGATCAAAGCTTGGTACCTAATGACAATTTTGATTGAATTAATTTGTGAGTTAAAATAATTTTTAGCAAATTAATTTCTTTAATGTTAAAGTTTATTGTAGTTCCACGACCCGCTATTGGTTTTTAAGCCACACCGGTCACGTGAGCCTGTAACAATCTTTACTGTAGACTACTATACTATTTTACTATAAGGATCCCTTGTCAATGAAAGTGGGATAGTCTAATACGACAATGCGATGGTGTCGATCGCCATATTTAAGTAAAAATCTTGTTATAGTGTAATTTGATCTGAATCTATGGATATTTTAGTTTGTATTTTACTATTTTGCAATAAAAGTAATTTCTTTATACTGCTTAGAAACTAATACTGGTAAAACATTACTATTCTTTGTATAGACATTTTATTGCATCATGTTTAAACATATTCACCATAATATAAATTGGCTTCGTTGTACGATCGACCTTATACTGTGAGGTAATCTTGGCAGTGGCTAAGTATGTAAATAATGAACTCCATTTTTATTCTTACTCTAAGGTTCCAAACGGCGGCAAGCCAGTAGCAATATTGCCTACTGATCTTACCTTTTCAGGTTCAGAAAGTATAGTTTATCCTCCAGCATTTTTCATATTTAGAAGACATCTTGCGAGATGAGCATCCGGTTCTCACTCTTTCTTGTACGGCTAATTGTAGTTTCCTTAGATCAAGATCAGTATATCGCCTACTGCCATCTGTCCTATTATACATTCCCATTTTAAACTGTACAATAAGTAAGTCATAAAGCTACCACGGAGATGACTTGAGAAAGTGACCCGCATTACATTTTTCTTTTTCTTGTAAAAAATTAGTTGAAAAAAGCAGAACAAAATATTATATGTAACACAACGTGTCAAATATAATAATCTACTAGCAAACTAAACGTGGATGGACTCTCAATAAGGACCGACCGACTTGTAGGTGTTCAGCAATTTTTAATTCCAGTAATAAAGGAAATAATAAAAACATGAAATACAGCCGCGTTAGGTGTATATTCGAGGTATGTATTCGAAACAATTTCGGCCGATAATAATTTCTCAGTCTTCATTAAGTCTTCCAACCGTTTCAAGTCATCCAACTTCATGGTATATTAGACAACGATGGCAAACCATATCCGTATAGTACCTCTGAATGGCGGATATCCTTATACACCTATGCTATTCAATTTGTAAAGTTGTCTCTAATAGTTTTTACCTGTTGAAAACTGTCTACATTGACTGACTTATAATATTCCTTGGGTAGCACATGAACAAGACAAAACGTCTGCTTGGTTGCTGCTTTATACTCTGCCATTATTTTACATTTATATTTGGAAAAACGATTTACATAAATTATCTCTGGTTTAGCCTCGGTTTAAAAGGTAGTTTGTTTTTTGGAATATGAAAAAGGAAATCATAAAAGCACGAAGTGTTCTTTTGAACTACGACATATTATGACTGACATAAATTGAATAAAAGAAATAAATAAAATTAATGAGAGATATATAAATAATATATTAAAAGATTGATTTGAATTTTGAAAAATAGATTAATAGCTAGTAAGGATTAGGAGATTATTCTACAATATTAATTACAAAGGAAAAGAGTGAAAGCGATTTTACAGACCATTTGTCATGGGCTTGATAAAATATTCATTATTAAGAAAGGGCTGTAAAATTAAAAATGGTAGCTAATAATGTATTGAAATAACTCTTCAAAAACAGGCTCTTACTGAACAGAAGTGGAAAATGTGTTGAATCTGATGAAGGCCAATAACGAGACAAGAAACAGAAGAAAGTAATAAGAGGGAACGAAACAAATGCATAGATAACAATATTAAGAAATAAGCTAGGATATTATAGGACCCAGTGAAACACTAAAAAAGTAGAAGGCACCCAGCCAAAGAAACGGTACTACAAACTTTTATAAGGTACTTTTTTTTACCCTCAAACCAGTTTAAAAGGTTAACAAAATCCGATGTTGTCTTTAAGAACACCCATTCATAAATATATAACCAATTTTACATGTTAAAACTAAAATTTTTAAAAAGATATCAGTTTATATGTTGAAAATTGCCCTAAATGATAAAAAGATAATTCTACTGCAATTTTATACTAGTGTCCGAAGCCTGACTTTTAAATACATTTTTTAAATGCTTACCATATAAGGCTTGGGATGCAAAATCGGAATATATTAAAATAAAGCTTAAACATACTTTAATTATTAGAACATACTTGAATACTTACTTTTAGCAATATTTAATTTTTACATAATATACAATGTTAAAAAAGTATTTTTATTGACTTAAATTTATTTTATGTTTTATTTTATTATTTATAAGTATTCAATTTGTATAAAACTATCATTGAACACTGTATTAATATTAAAAATTATATAATATTATATCTATTTTATATGTGTGATACCTCTTCAGATTTAGGTAAAAACTATTGTTACTGAAGGATGTAGAAATTTGTAACAATTGCTATAGTTAAATATATAAATATATAAATAAATGTACTTAAAATTTTCTCTTAAGAGTATAATTATCTAAAAGAATTAAAATATGTTATATATATATATATATATATATATATATATATATATATATATATATATATATATATATATATATATATATATATATATATATATATATATATATATATATGTTTCATAGTAATGAACACAGCTAAAATTTGACTTCATGGCTAGGTCATGGCATTGTTTTATCTCTCTGGCTAGGTGTTGCTACAAAATTTAAAAAAAATAATATATAGAAATATTTATTTGCGAATTTATGACAACGTATCATTTTAGCGGTCTAGGTCAAAATTAATTTTGATGCTATATTTCAAAAATAGACGGTTTTTCTTAAAATGCAAGCTGATCAAATTACATTTATTTCTTATTTTTAATTAGAACTCATCCTCAACATGTATTTCTTTAACCTCTTTTTTTATTAAATAAAGCTTATGAGAAATTGAAGTCGCATTTAATAACTCTTACTTGATAAAATAACATGGCATACAATTAATTCTTTTTCATTTATAGAAAACTATAGAACTCATCATCATTTTAAACATAAATAATGATTTTAAACATAATTATAATGTTTTATTTTTTGATATTATGAACAATATTTATCGGTTTTTTAACATTTGTTGCATTACCTCAATTCTTCAATTGTTTGTTGTTTATGTAATGAACATGACTTAAAAGAAACGATGTTTTAGTACAGAAAGAGATTCTAAGAAATACTTTACCAGCAGGGACGCGAGGAGAGGCGACGGAAAATTCCGGAAGAAATTCTTTTCTCTTTATTGCGTGTCTCTTCGCCTAAGTATGCGTGCAGCTTTAAATCTAATCAAACGGCAGCAAATTTAATTTCACTTTTTTTGCGATGCATTAATATGCAAGCTCTCAAATTAATCTGAAAGCAAAAAAATCTTTTCTTCGTTTCGCTTCAGAGAGCGAGCAGCTTTTTTTCAACTCATTGTTTTATATAAATTTGGTCATAGTCATAGCAGATGAGTTGGGCCGAATACATTGGACATAGGATCGATTCAAATTAAGGAGTTAATTGTTCAATTAGATGTTGGGATTTTGGGTGTCATGGACGTGACTTCGATATTTTTAAGAGGTATAAAAACGTAAAAAACTAATTTTTTTAGAACGCATAAACAGTCAAATTGAAAGAAAAAATAGTTGTGGTAAATGTTCTGACTTCAAAAAATTGTGGGAATCATTGCCGCAGATAATTGGATTTTTATCGATATATTTAAAAAAAAATCTGTCCACTGTACAGAATAATTACACCAGGATGAAACAGTCACCTGAAAATGAATAAAATTGTATTTTAGAAGCATTTACCTTGCTAAACAGCCACAATAATTTTAAAAATATTTTTATTTAAATTCCGACTTAGATCTTGGATTTTATTAAATTCCGATTTACTAACTCGCTATTTATTAAATTCCGATTTAGTAACTCGGAATTTATTAAATTCCAATTTACTAACTCGGAATATATTAAACTCGGAATTTATTAAATTCCAAGTTAGAAGTAGGAATTTAATACAAGTTGGGTAGGGGCTGGCGCGGGGCATGGACAACACAACACAAAGGGCATGACTTATCTTTACTTTCCCAGAGAGTAAAAGGGAAGTATTGTAATCGTGAATGATCACCCCTCGGGATTTTTACAGATTTTCACGTTTCATGTTTTTTTTCCATTCCGTCGACCTATTCACGGCATAGGTAAAAACCTACTCATCCGGGTTACTTCAAATTTTGGGTTATATTTCGGTAAAAATCGTATACGGTGGCCTAATAAAATAACGAAAAAAAACTACTTACCCAATTTACATCAAAGTTTGCACAGAAATCAAATATAATATAAAGATAAACTACTAAAATTTTTATGAGGAGTCATTATGGTGGAAAGAAATATTCACGTTTGCCCAAAACTTCCCTCACACAGAATTCCGCTACTTACAACAAACACTCTACAAATGCATATAATTATTTGATAACTTTATATACATATTTAAAGTTTTTAATGTATTTGTTATTACTGTTATTAATATTTGTTTTTCATAACATTAGCTACGTAACCTACAAAAAATAAATTATATTCTTTATTATTTTCCTTCATAAAAAGAAGGTTTTATTCCAGGAAATGGAATTTCTATTTATTGTACCATATAGGATTCGCACTAAAAATGTACCAGTTCTTGTTTAGCACTTGATTTTTGGGAAGGAAAATTTCAATTCAATTGGATAAGTGGTTTAGCCTTAAAGATGCTAAGTAGCCCCCACAAACGGAAATATTTTTTTTTGTTTTAAAGCGTTTAGTTGGTTAAATAGTAAAACATGTCAAATTTATTTTATTTATTCGAATATGAAACATATTTTCCACTTTATACAGGATAGCCCTAGGAGATACTGGAGTCTCTTAAAGTGCCATTTTTTAGTTTCCTTAATGTTAACCAAAAATGGTGAAAGAGGGCCAATTAATTTTGTTTTTTTACATAAAAAGCCATTTTTTCACTAATATAGGGTTAATCTGGGCATACAGCTCCCTAAAAACTAAACTGTTTTTTATGCTAATGACCTTAAATCATTACAAATATTGTTGACTACACAAGGTGATAATAGGGGACAAAACAACTTTTTAAAAATATTTTTTTTTTATTTCAGAGACTTTAATATTTAAAAAAAGGCAAAAGACGACATTTATTATATTGCATATTATGACATCAACTTCTGAAAACCATTGACGTACAGTGCGATCAATTTATCTTGATAACATTTTAACTTGCAATATCTCTTTTTGTTTTAAAGTTTGCAATATGCACTAGAAAGAAATGTTAGGGTTGTTTAACAATTTTTTTCTGATAATTCATAAAAGCAAAAGATTATCAATCTAAAAACCAGAAGTTGTATTTTTTTAATGATTTACTCTTTATATTATATGTCTATCAAATTTTATAACTTTATTTTTAAAGACACCTGAGAAATTGGAAAATCCTGGCATTAGATACAATGTTTCCGCATCAACTCCACTATGTAATAGTCTCTCTCTTTTTAACATGCTGCCCTTAATGACAGGGTTTTTGTTAAATTTCTCTGATGTTTTTGAAGATCCTGTTATCAAACCAAATATATTTATAACCTGTAAAAAGTGGCCCATTTGAGAGTTATCCGATTAAAAAAAATATAACTTCTGATATTTTGTAAAAGTGACAATCTTCTGTTCTTTTTTATTGAATTATTAAAAAAACTTGTTAAGTATCCCTACAATTTTTTTTCTCATATGGCTAACTTAAAACTAAAGGAGATTAAACTGTTAATAAGATAAATTGATCGCACTATACATACATACATGGGGAAGTACTATGTTTGTCAAAAGATTTTTTTTTTAATGGAGTATCCTTCATTTCATTACATATTTGAATTTTTCAATGGTCAACCGAAAAGTAGGTTACCAGTTTAATATGCTTTAAAATATCAATATAAAGATCTAGTGTCATTCAATACTGCAAGGAGTTTACGAAAATCAGAGGTACATTTATTCCCAAATTCAATTGTTATTTGAAAAATTCTCTAATGGGTGAGAGCTTCTTAGCTTAGTAAATTTGATTATAATAAGTGTGCATGTATGCTTTTCTTCTGGACTTGAAGACATGGATAAGATAAAATTGTGAATGTGGAAAACTTAAGCATATCTAAATACTAAATATATTTCTGAGAAAGATGGAATGAGTGGATTAAATTTTTGATATCAAATGACTTGGTACTTTAAGATTATAAAGGTAATTTCGGGCATGTACAGAACGAGTCTGTGAAAATTCGTCAGGATTTTATATTTCGTGGTAGTTAGATCTTGTCTTAGAGCAAATTAATAAAAATTGGTGTAACTTCAAATCAGTTAAGTGATGGCCTTAAATCGTACCAAAGCATATACTTTTTGTCTGCGTATGCGTATTTTTCGGCTTTATTGAACGGACACAACAGAAAATTTAATGTTTTATCCTCTCCCTGAGTAGGGGAGGTCGGGTACAAATGTAACAATTTTTACGTTTAATTTTTTTTCGCCAAATTGAACCAACTTAAAAAGATGAAAATTTAACCTAGAGTAGTTTATAGTTTTACCAATTATGAGAAAAGATACTTTTTTTAAAATCCTTAAATATTTTTATTAAAAAAAATTTTTAATGTGGCCATTCAAAGTGTTACAAGCGTACCCGCTGTGGGGACAGTTGTAACATACTGAGGGACAATTGTAACAGCCCATTATACTTTTGTTTTGCTTTAATTTTTAAGAATAAAACAAAGTTATAACTCTTAATAAACATAAAAAACATAATGCAACTTATAATATCAAAAACACTTTACATGGTAACTACACCTTATCACTTTCTCCTTCTTGGTCATCGTCTTCATCGCAATGTAGGCAATAAAAAAACAAGGGTCTTAATTTATGGGCACATTTTTCATGTGCCCATTCCTTGCATTTATTGCATTGGATCCATACATCATTGAGTTTGTCTGTATAAGGTTTCAAACAATACAGACAAAAACAATCATCACCATCTTCCTCCGAAGAGCCTTGCACTTCACTCTTTTTTATTTTCTTAACCTTCTTACTTAATTTTTTAGTTTGTACTGGTCCTTTTTTTTTCATCAAAATCACCTATTTTTCTGGTAACTGCCCCAACCTTTTGCTTTCTTTTTAGCTGTTCTTGCTCAAGAATATATTTTTCTGGAGTATCAGTTAAAACGGAGCTGCCCATTTTTCTTCTTTTTGTTACTTTCCGTGTAGGGTTAGCTGGAGCCTTTGGAAGGGGACGAATTTGTTCTAGCTGCTGAAAAGACGCATCAAAATCAACAGGGCTATCTGGTCGCGTGCTAGGTCCTGGAACAGGACTATCTGCCCTCGCGCTAGGAACCGGAACAGAAGTATCTGGCCTCGTGCTTGGCCCAGGGACCGGACTATCTGGTCTCATTCTTGACCCATCATCATCATTGGTGATGTTACTGTCTTTATCAAGAGGAGTTTTATCGGCAGTGATTGTGCGTTCCCTATCAGTGACGGAGGAAGGTGCAAATTCATTATCTCCGAAAACATCCCTATTAAACGGCCATATTCCGGAGACCCGGAATCCTCCCATTACATTGTTTGGAGTTGTTGCCTTTGGAAATGCTTCAGCAACTACAGTGGGTATATCGTAAATGGTCAATGTTTGTCCTGGATGAGATTTCATCCAGTTATCAATAGCGATGTTGACAAAGTGCTTAAAAGGTCCATATACACCACGGTCCAAAGGTTGAAGCTTATGGGATGTGTGTGGTGGAAACGATAAAAGCACCACACCGTTCGCTTTGCAGAAATCTATCATAGGAACATACAAATGTGAGCTATGGTTATCTAATAGCAACAGCACTTTTTTATCCGGGGAAGGTCTTACATGCTTTACAAAGTGTTGCATAAAAATTAAAAAAGTTTCCTCATTCATCCACCCTGAACCATTCGCTTCACCAATACAACCCGTAGGACCACCTCGAATAAAGTGGGAATGATATTTTTTTCGTGGAAATATAAAAAGGGGAGGTACGGTATTTCCCGCAGCACTAACAGCTGTGCAAACAGTTACCAAAGTGCCACGTTCCATGGAAGTAACAGCTCCAACTTGCTTTGTTCCTTTAACAGCTACGACTTTATTTGGTTTCTGCACGGTTGTAACTCCCGTTTCGTCAACGTTATAGATATCGGAGGGTTCGAACTTGTGCAATTCTAAGAGTCTTGAAAGATTGTCAAAAAATTTATTGACATTCACTTTATTAAAATTTATTGCACGTGCATAACTGGTTGCCTCAGGAGTTCTTATAGAAATATCTGAGTGTCGATGCATAAAATTTGTAAACCAGTCTTTTCCAGCAAGGCCATTTGTCAACCACTGCTGGGGAACTTCTATATTATTTTTTAAAGCAAAATCATGGACCTGTAAGAAAAATAAAATAGGTACAACGAACAAAATATAGCGAAAATAAACTTATTATTACCAATTTTCGGATTTCTTTTGGCGTAAGACCGAAGTAAATAGCAGCTGACCTCCGTATGTACTTTAAGAATGCATTTTCCTGCTCTTTGGTTAAAATTCTGGTATGTGGATTGTAACCCATTTTAGGAGATTCACCCGCATTCATTTTTTTTATGTATCTGTTAAGTGTAACATGGCATATATTTAAATCTCTTGCCACTTGCCTTTCTGTCAAATTTCTCTCTATAACCATATTGGCTGCCCTTTTCATAATATCATCTGATGGTCCTCTCTCAGTTTTTCTTATTCTTTGACGCGGCATAATGCTAAAAACAATAATTTTATAGAGATTTGTTCGTAGGGGTACAAATGTAACATGTAACAATTGTACCCATTTGAAATGTTACATTTGTACCCTGGCAACGTTGGAGCACATTTTTATGCATATCTTCACTTAGCAGAAACATAACCTCAAATACACCATAGGTGTTTAATCACACATATTTCACAAAATATTTAACCACACAGAAACATTTAACAACTTTACTTACCAGATATTATGAGAAAAACTTTAACACAATCACAATTTTACTTTACGTCTTTGAAATAAATATTTTAATATATTTCACTATTCGTCAGGTGTAAATTCGCCGTACTTCCAGAACATTTGTGTATGAATGCAAGCTGTAATAACGCGTAGTTGCCAAAGTTAAAAATTAATTTAGTAAATTTTAGGAGCCGCTGTTACATTTGTACCGCGTTACAACTGTACCCGACCTCCCCTACACTATACCGTTGTTTCTACAAACAAGGTTTGATATTATTAAGCCAATTTTATTTGATATTGCTAAGCCAATTTTAATTTCCTATATACAATATACAAGAATCAGTTTATAGGGAACATGTATTAATTAAAGATATTTTTTGTTAATACATTTTGATGGTGTCAAAGTTTATACAATTTAGTTTGGTGTTAACCTTATCGGTATCGTTGTAACATCTCAATGTACTAACCTAACCAATAGCATATTTAGAGTGCCTTTCTGAGGGGGGCAAGCAATGATACTATTTAGCGACAAAAGAAAAGGTCCTTGCTTTTTCATAACACGATAGCATTTGCCCCCCCTTTCCTAAATACGCCACTGAACCTAACAGAAAATAATTTTATAGTTTTATTACCGCAAATCATATATTGCATGTATCTTTTTTAAATTTCTGAATCAGGCGATCCGTGTTTTTTTATATACTTCATAATTTAAAAACTCACAACTTTTGCCTTTACTAAGCTTTTCTTTTATCGGAGAAAGTAAAGTACGACTTAGTTTAGAGTCGCACGCAGTTAATTAGTAATATGTTTATAGGGTAGGACATTAATTAACTGGAATAGATCCAATAACTCGAAAACTACTCATAATTTAGGAAAAATTGGTTTACTCCTCAAAATAAATTATTTTTAGAACTTTTGGTAATACCGATTTGTTTGTTACGTCATCTGTGTAAGGATTATGACGCCATATACTTTTTTATGCAACATCCCGTCTAATGCATTTTTTCAATTTCTGTTTTTTAAATTCCTGAATATTTTATATTACTTGTTTTATACTAAAATGGCGTCTCACTATTATTATTTAGAGAGTTTATTTATTTATAGCCCTCTATCGGCTCAGCGATTAAACTTGGAACAAAATGAATTACACTTTTTCATCTTTACTTTTTAAAATATATTGGATGATATTATTTTCCGGTTCAACCTTTTCGTTTTAACGAAAGTATCAAATTTTGACATTTAATTGGTGTGACCCAAAAGATTTTAAAAAGTAAAGATCGTAATATGCAAGACATTAAGTTCTAAGTTTAATACTTTAGACCACAGAAAGCTTTAACTGGCCTACAATTGTAATTTTGAGACACCATTATATGAAAACAGCTGAGTATGTGTATAAAACACGCAACATAGAATCTCAAAAAAAGTTATATATCGAATGTTGCATTAAAAAAAACGGCATAACCTTACACAAAAACGTCACGATCAAATCAGTAGTATCAAAAGATCCGGAGTCCACAAATTCAATTTGACGGTTACAAGTTATATAATTTGTTTCACTTGTATATATAAATTATGTTTTACTTCCTTAACAAAAGAAAGAGTCTATACTGGGAAAATTCCGGTTAGTTCCTTTAAGATCGGTTTTACCAATTATTCATGGTTTTTCTAGGGATGCAATGTATTTTTGTATTTTAGATAATGTAAAATTATCCTTCGTTCGTATTCCGAACATTTTTACTTACACAATCTAGTTATATCGTCCTATGCGATGACTCATAAGTCATAAGAAATATTTTAGAATTTGTCCTTTGAATCAGCCAAACGTGCACTCAGTCATATTTTCTAGCGCGTTTGATTTCGGAAGCACGCCCGTATTTTTCCAGTTTGTCATGTGTTTTTTAGTGTAAAATTATTACAAAACGCCTAAAAAGTTGGTTAGTGGTGATGCAGAAGATGTTCGTTTATATAAATAGCGTAAAAATAGAATAAAAACTTTGGCCAATAATTTCAAAAATTGGAGAATTATAAATCAGTATTAGAATTGATAAACGAAAATTGTTTAATGGCAAAAATCTTAAAAAGGATTTGTAGTGTCAGGAAATTATTAAAGCTTTAAATACGGGAAGATTTTATGAATTAATGCCCTAACTTTAGGTCTTGGATCGTATGCATATATGTATTTTCCACACTATTAAAACTTATTCTCTGTCGTTTAAGATTAAGAGGTTTTATATCTATTATTTATTTAGGTGACATTTTCTTTTTAAGATTTTTAAATGCATCCTATAAAAAAAAAACATAAAATATATCTCGCAGCTACTGACATCTTTCAGTTTTACAATAAATTTGAAAAAAGTGTAATAGAGCCATTACATGAAATTGGTATTTGCACCTAAAAGAATAATTACACTGGAAAAATTTTGTAAAATTAGGGAGCTTGAAACTTTAATTATCCAATTGGTAGGAGAGAGAAAAATGGCTTGCACTAACAGAGTCAAACAGTAGCTATAATAGTAGAATTTTATTCAGTTTTTGAAAGAATATTCAATAACAAATGTAGCAGAGGGCATTCTTTTGATTCGAATTTATTTTCTTATTAATTTAAAGGCTAGCATAACAGACGGCACTCGAGATGTACCGAATCTTTAAGATTCAATTATGTTAATTTTCTGTTATTGTTTCTACCAAGTGTTTATCATTATGACCACTTCTGAAGGTGCATATGGTAGGTAATTTTAACTTAGTTGTTAATGAATCAGAAATTGTACCGGGGAAACAAGTGACAAACATAACAAAGGACATTCTTTTGAATAACCCAAGAACCTTAATGATTCTCGCCTATTATTAATTTTCTTTATGAAATTAAATTTACCAGGGTAGCATTACAGACAGTATTCAAGAAGTAGTCCATTGAATTTGTATGATTCCATTACAAGAGAAAATGCTAACCACTTCTGCTCAGGTGTATATAGAAAATAATTTGAAATTAATTTTTGATGAATCACAAATTATCAGAGATGCAACTGCAACTAAAAAATGGTTATATTGAATTTCTGTTTTTGTTTCTACCCAGTATTACTGATTATTTTAGATGAAAAAACCATACAGTTAACAGTAAAGCCGCTTGCGAGCATTGTTAGAAGAAATTGCAGCGCGTTGGGACTATAATATTAGTACAGGAATGGAAAGTGGGGAAAACAAAAGCTATATATATCCTCCAGCTTTAACTGTGGTGTCTTAATTCCCCCTTGTTAAATTTGGAAATAGTAGTTTAAAGGATAATAAGCTAAGGGAAGATACATTTCTTCAAATACTTTAACCTCAGATTTATTCAGGCCTCATAGCTTTTGACAAACCAATCAATGCATTTTTCTCAGAAAAACCGGAAATCCTAGTAAATTTGGCAGTCTGTGGAACCATTTTTACAGATATTTTTGTGAATCCACAGTTTAAAAAACTCTTGGAAAATCAGCCAAGAGACAAGTTCTTGGATGGTGAGAAATTATAAGACAAAGTAAAACAACCTCAGGCAGCACATCCAGCCGCTTCTCAAGTAGAAGCTATAGTTACACTAAAAATTCAGTTCATTCAGAAGGGCAGAAGGAACAGGTTGGAGATCACAGAAAAGAACAAGCAGACCTCAATAAAGGCATATCGTCGTTAAGTGTGAGTAACAAAAATGCTCTTTCCAATTCAAATTAAAATACCCAAAGTGGACCTCAGGCAAAAGAGATTAGTTTATATGATTCTGCTATTCAACAACTTCTTGAATAAGGTGCCATAACGGAATGTGAACACACACAGGTCCCCATTATCGCTAGTTATCGATTTTCCTGATTACGAAAAATATATTTTTCAATGGTTTCGAAAAGGTATTTATAAAAAGTCACATAAGGCAGCGTCTACACATACTATAAAAAGGGTATTACCTATTGCCGTTGTGAACAAGGATCTTTTATAAGGGATTCAGTACTTGACATGCTGCAACATCCGAGACGGTATTTAATGAATTTTATAACAAACCGCTTGCAGTTGATCCTTCCACCTTTGATAAGACTATCCTATTAGTTAAAAATAATATTAATATTAATACTACTTACAAGTTATGTGTTTTTAATTTAGGATTATTATGTATTGTTTACTTCACTTTTTATTAAAAAAAAGTTATATTTAATTTTCGTTATTGTAATTTCAATTCGATAGTTACATACTACTATTTATTCTTGTTCATAAATCGCAATTCTCCTTAAACATCTACATGGTAAAAGTAAAAATGTTCGGAATATGAGCGAAGGATAATTAATAGATTGGTCGGTTTACCTGGCGAGGTTAAATAATCTTAATTATCCGGGCTCATATTCCAAAAATTTTTATTATCCGTCCGTATCCCGGCCTTATTACGATCTATTAACTTGGGGCACGCAAAAATATAACGGTTGTACGTTTGGGTTATTCTAAGGTCAAGAAGGTTAGAAGTCTATCTGAAGAAGCTCAACAACCTCCTGCTTAACGTCAGACTCGGGGTGCGGCTTCTGAGCAGTATTGATTGGGGAGGCAGGTCCTTCCGCTTTTCCAACTGTTGTACCAGTCGTGGATCTCTGCAGCCTTTTTTTTTCATCTCAAAAGTGACATGGTACACTCCAGCGTATGTCTTAAATCTTTGACGTGACAAGGTCTCAAAAGAAGTCTTCTCAATGTTAAATGCGAGTATGAGTTTCTCCTCCTTGTGCTAGTTCGTCTTTTCAGAGATTAGTCCTTAGACATTAGTTCTGTATCTGGAGACGCTTAAAGGCAGACGAACTGTTATCGCGTCGCGTGAGCCCAGGCCTTCACGTGCTCTCCAAAATTAGACTGTAATTTCACGTGATAACACCCTTAGAAACACACTACTGTTTTATTATGAATAATGTCATTCCATATCATTTTGTATGATTATTCTAGCAATTTCTTTGTTGTTAATATTTGGTTTTAATAGTGAAAAGTACCTTCTCAATTAGTTCTTTAGATCAGAAACAGGAAATGGAATTTGTTGCTTGTCAGACCATATTTTACAAAAAAATCACAGAATTTTTCCGGATTTTAGTATCAATTATGGATGTACAAAATAGGCACAACAAAAACCGATTGTTTCGAACGCACTACTAGGTGCACAATTTAGTTTGAAAAACAAGTTAAATTTGGCAGGTAATTAAAATAGGTATTATAAAGATTTGGACTGGTTCAAAGTTCACTATGTCATAAACTAAGTAGTTGGTGTTTATATATATATAAATATATATATATATATATATATATATATATATATATATATATATATATATATATATACATATATATATATATATATATATATATATATATATATATATATATATATATAATAATAATAATAATAATATGTCTTTTATTGTTTTTTTTACAAAACATTATACAAATGTATACACTTAAACTAAAACAAAAAAAATATCAGAAAGCGAGGCGCAGTCGAGCCGAGAAGGCTACTCTACTGAACCTGGCTTCCTGATTATGTGAAAAAAATTCGTTATACTAGGGAAAAGAAATTGTAGTAAATGGAAAAATTAATTTTGAAAAAAGTGGTGTAAATAAAGTTGGAAGCCTCTCGTGTACCTGCCCACAAAAAAAACACGAAATTAAAAAAAAAATGAACAGTTGAGAAACTTATATTTGAGCGTTAACAAGATATTTTTTGTATTGAAGTTTAAATTTATTTTTACTTAAGTCAGTGAGTTGTATAATTTTATGTCGTTATAAGTAAACGACCTTTGAAACATGGCACTCTGATGATGAGATAGTGTAATTTTATTCCGAAATCTACCTTTCGAGAGTGAATATCTGGTCGAAACAAAAACTTATTTCTTAAAGATGATGGTGGAATTTTGGTATTAAGAATTTCCATTAAAAAACTTCCTAAATGTAGGGATCTACGGTTATCCATTTTTAACCAGTTTAGTTCATTAAAAGTATGAGAAATATGATCGAATTTTCTAAGATCGAAGATAAGCCTTGAACATGTGTTTTGTACTTTCTACGATTTTTATCTGTCGCGTCTAGACAAGGGCCGTATACAAAATCACAATAATTAAAGTTTGACAAAACTAGTGAATCACAAAGCATCTTGCGTAAAGATAAGCTCAGAATATGGCGGCTATTATATACTATCTTTAAGGATAAATATGATTTTTTAATTAATATTTTAATATATTCTCTAAATCGTAATTCCGTATCTAATACATGACATTATTAATATTAACATTCATACTCTGTTTTAGAAAGTCTCTTCTGTTTTTAGAGCCAAATATCATCAAAAATGATTTTAAAGGATTAAGTTTTAGATTATGATCTAAAGATAATCCTCTCAATACATTTAAATCTTCGTTTATTAAATTTGATGCGTTTAGAAAGTCCAGATGATTAAAATGGTAGTAAATTTGCGTATGGTCGGCGTATGCCTGAACTTTACAATATTTTAAAGAGTTTAATATGTCCGAAGTATAAATGATAAATAAAAGAGGGCCAAGGATTGAACCCTGCGGTACGCCTGACAAGATTTCAACCTGCTCTGAATAAGTGCCGTTACAAATTATTTTTTGATATCTATTTGAGAAGTATAACTTTTATTAACTCAACTGATGCTTCTTAGACTCCAAAATATTTAAGTTTTCATAATAAAAGTTCATGGTTTATGGTATCAAAAGCTTTTGAAAAATCGGAAAGAACCACTGAAGTATTTAGTTGTTTATCAGCAGCAGCCATAATATCATCCGTTATACTAACTAACGCGACATAAGTACTAAAATGTTTTCGAAAACCACACTGACTATCTGGAATAATATTATTAAGAGTGCAATACTGATATAATTGATTGTATAAAATCTTTTCAAACATTTTAGAAAGAAGTGGTAAAATACTAATAATTCTAAGATCACTAAAATGTGTTGGATTCTTTGTTTTACGTAATGACTTACCTATTGAAATTTTCCATTGATTAGGAAAATAATTGGCTTCAATGCAGCAATTCATTATATGGGTTATATATTTGTCTATGAAAGGACTGCAATATTTTAGCATATTAACATTTATTCCGTCTACACCAGAAGCCTCAGTATGTATATCATAAATTATTCTGTGAACCTCTGCAAAATCAGTCACTTTAAATGAAAAATGTAGTTGATTATTAAAAATATTTCTTTTATAAAAATCAATTTTAGTAGTACAATCTGAGACTTTTTAAAGAAATTCACCAAAATAATTATTAATTTTATTTGGGTCCGAGAGATCATTAGGAATGCTAAAGTTTTTTCTGGTGCACAAATTAAAGGATTTTAAAGAATTTTACATTTTTCTTCGGATTTTTCTCTGCGTTTTTTCTCACGTCTCACTGCTAAACAGTGAAATTTCTCAAACGTTTATAATTTTCCCAAGCATCAGCTGTCCTCTTAAATTCTTGTAAGGCTCGATCCCTTTGCTTCATAAAAATTTTAGCCTTAGGTTTTGTAATTCGAGCCGTTTTAAACGGAGCATGTTTGTCAAAAATGCAACAAAGAAAGTTATAAAATAGTGCTATTTCGTTATCTATACTCTGTTCATAAAAAAATTATTCCACTGTAGTGAATTAAGATCTTCAAAAAATATAAGTAAAAATTCAAATTTTTGAAATTACGGTAGGTAATGATCTTGGGTTCTTTGTGAGATTTACTAATATTTAGACTACAATAAACTAAACCATGATCTGAGACATTTTCCATAGGAATAACTCCAAATTCATTAATTAAAGACTCATCAGTTACAAATATTGGATCTAGCAGTGTAGAGCTTGTTCTAGATATTCTGGTAGGTTGATCTATTATCTGAATAAAATTATAATTTTCAAAGAGGAGTATCAAAGGGTTATTTAAGTTTAATAAATTTACATTAAAATCGCCTAAACAGATTATTTCCTCCACAGACGGATAAGTACAAGAAAATATATTATCAAAATCATTAGCAATGATATTAAAATTAGTATCTGGAGGACGATAAAAGACACAAAAGGCATCGAATTTATTTTTAAGTTTAATTTTAAAGATTAAAAACTCGAGAAGCTGGGTAACATTGAACTCAAAAGATATTATTTCAAATGTTAAATTGTTTCGAATGTAGGCTGCCACACCTATACCTCTACCGCACCATCCGAGAGCCAAATGATATCCTTGAAAGTTTACCAGTTAGGGCCTTATTCATAGCAATTATTAACATATGTACTTCAGGTACATAGACTATAGTACATGTTTAGCAGAAAGTACAGACAGTGCCAATTTCCTTTATTACCGTTTAAGTTATTGCAATAATTTTCGCTATATAAGATTAATCTGATACGCCAAATTCAAAAAATATCTCAGCGACGTTGCCACATTTTTAGATTTTTGTAGGCGTAAATACTATATCTATTTGAGAAGTATGACTTTTATTAACTCAACTGATGCTTCTTAGACTCCAAAATATTTAAGTTTTCATAATAAAAGTTCATGGTTTATGGTATCAAAAGCTTTTGAAAAATCGGAAAGAACCACTGAAGTATTTAGTTGTTTATCAGCAGCAGCCATAATATCATCCGTTATACTAACTAACGCGACATAAGTACTAAAATGTTTTCGAAAACCACACTGACTATCTGGAATAATATTATTAAGAGTGCAATACTGATATAATTGATTGTATAAAATCTTTTCAAACATTTTAGAAAGAAGTGGTAAAATACTAATAATTCTAAGATCACTAAAATGTGTTGGATTCTTTGTTTTACGTAATGACTTACCTATTGAAATTTTCCATTGATTAGGAAA
Source organism: Kuschelorhynchus macadamiae (assembly GCA_030620095.1). Classification (NCBI taxonomy): domain Eukaryota; kingdom Metazoa; phylum Arthropoda; class Insecta; order Coleoptera; family Curculionidae; genus Kuschelorhynchus; species Kuschelorhynchus macadamiae. Next base: position 1,171,424 of record JAUTXW010000289.1, on the reverse strand, counting down.
ATAATTGGCTTCAATGCAGCAATTCATTATATGGGTTATATATTTGTCTATGAAAGGACTGCAATATTTTAGCATATTAACATTTATTCCGTCTACACCAGAAGCCTCAGTATGTATATCATAAATTATTCTGTGAACCTCTGCAAAATCAGTCACTTTAAATGAAAAATGTAGTTGATTATTAAAAATATTTCTTTTATAAAAATCAATTTTAGTAGTACAATCTGAGACTTTTTAAAGAAATTCACCAAAATAATTATTAATTTTATTTGGGTCCGAGAGATCATTAGGAATGCTAAAGTTTTTTCTGGTGCACAAATTAAAGGATTTTAAAGAATTTTACATTTTTCTTCGGATTTTTCTCTGCGTTTTTTCTCACGTCTCACTGCTAAACAGTGAAATTTCTCAAACGTTTATAATTTTCCCAAGCATCAGCTGTCCTCTTAAATTCTTGTAAGGCTCGATCCCTTTGCTTCATAAAAATTTTAGCCTTAGGTTTTGTAATTCGAGCCGTTTTAAACGGAGCATGTTTGTCAAAAATGCAACAAAGAAAGTTATAAAATAGTGCTATTTCGTTATCTATACTCTGTTCATAAAAAAATTATTCCACTGTAGTGAATTAAGATCTTCAAAAAATATAAGTAAAAATTCAAATTTTTGAAATTACGGTAGGTAATGATCTTGGGTTCTTTGTGAGATTTACTAATATTTAGACTACAATAAACTAAACCATGATCTGAGACATTTTCCATAGGAATAACTCCAAATTCATTAATTAAAGACTCATCAGTTACAAATATTGGATCTAGCAGTGTAGAGCTTGTTCTAGATATTCTGGTAAGTTGATCTATTATCTGAATAAAATTATAATTTTCAAAGGGGAGTATCAAAGGGTTATTTAAGTTTAATAAATTTACATTAAAATCGCCTAAACAGATTATTTCCTCCACAGACGGATAAGTACAAGAAAATATATTATCAAAATCATTAGCAATGATATTAAAATTAGTATCTGGAGGACGATAAAAGACACAAAAGGCATCGAATTTATTTTTAAGTTTAATTTTAAAGATTAAAAACTCGAGAAGCTGGGTAACATTGAACTCAAAAGATATTATTTCAAATGTTAAATTGTTTCGAATGTAGGCTGCCACACCTATACCTCTACCGCACCATCCGAGAGCCAAATGATATCCTTGAAAGTTTACCAGTTAGGGCCTTATTCATAGCAATTATTAACATATGTACTTCAGGTACATAGACTATAGTACATGTTTAGCAGAAAGTACAGACAGTGCCAATTTCCTTTATTACCGTTTAAGTTATTGCAATAATTTTCGCTATATAAGATTAATCTGATACGCCAAATTCAAAAAATATCTCAGCGACGTTGCCACATTTTTAGATTTTTGTAGGCGTAAATACTCCTTTTTTTTCTGCAATAAATTTCTCGTATTTAATTTAAATTAAATTTTAAATTTTAATCATTTTTAAAAAAGACTAACTTTTTACTTAATTTATTTGTTGTAGAGGTTCCATAAAACATTTGTAGTCATTTCAATTTAGTTTCAAGAAAACTATCTTCTTGAACATTAAAAAAACAAATGAAGCAAAAATCTTTCATTCAAAATAATAAAGTTTATTTGTTTACAGAACAATCGAAAAATGTAGCAACGTCCCTGATATATTTTTTATATTTGGCGTGTTTTAAATCTTTATAGTGAAAATTGTTACAATATCCTAAGCGGTAATAAAGAAAATTGGCAGTGTCTGTACTTATTGCTAAACATATATTATTTTGTATTTACCTGGAACAGCCAGGTACTTTTGTTTATTATGGGGTATATCAAGAAATGGATATCTGGGTATAAGCCCGTAACTGTCACACTTTAGAGATATAATTTCTTTTAGCTTGCATTTGCTAAGTAAACAATTTAAACTCTATTAACTCAACAAAATTTTATGCACCACCTTGTAAAAAAAAGCCTTTTAAAGTTTTAGTTGCTATACGCTAAACACTAGAGTTAATTTACATTTAAGATAATTACCTGTAATTAAAATTGACTTGCATTTTTATATATTCCATAATTAATGAACGTAGTATATATATATTCAATTCAAGAATCACAAAATACTAATTTTATTTAAGGGACACACAAAAAGTTGAAATTTGTATTATCTTTCGGATCAGAATGTAAAATATGTTTACGGAAATCGCTCCTAACGGTGTCAAGACATAATCGCAATTGCCGACTTTTTTACCTTTTCTTTGATGTCGTTTCCTCTAATTGCCCTACATTAAATTTTCAAATGCGAAGGATTTAAGGAAGTAGGATAAAAAATCTTAGCTCCAACTACAATAAAACGTTGTTAAACATGCAACAATAATAAAACAAAGGGTCTAACAGCCGGAAATCTAAAAATTTAGCCTCGAATATGTCGTCAACTACTAAAATAACACAACTAAAAGAATGGTCCACGTTATCTACTCAGGTTCGTTGCACTTTCACACTGAATACTTTGGTCGAGGCCATCTTGTGGGCGCTGTTCGTAAAGTATACCTTTAAGTTAAATTTTTTAATTTATTTGAATCACGAAAGTAAAATTATATGGTTCTTTGACCGGATACGATTTGTTGCTTTGATAAATATATATCAATTACACAAACTGTAATTACCGTGATATTGTATTACCATTACTACATTGAAATATTGGTTTGAATTACTAAAAAAAATACTAACTAGCTTTGGGACAATATTAGCAGACTCCCTTTCACGAGGTTGCTCTGTAGATATTTTTTTCAACAATCTATATGTAGCATATAGCAACTAATACTAAAGTAGTGGTAATATTAAGTGCATTGAATCAAAGTTCAAGGAATAATAAATAAAACTGACGAGACAATAAATAATACTTTTATAAAAATAAAAAACCCATTATAAAATGAACTAAAAAGTAAAAAATATAGTTTCTGATATTACATTTTGGTCCACAGATATATAAATTTATCACACGAGTGGGAGTCAGTCATAATGCTGTTTTTGTGTTTTGAATATTTTTATAAATTTGTATATGTGTGCTCAAATTTTATTTTTTGCTAGAGCTTGGTTTTTAATTTTACTTTTCAATCCTAGTAATACTGAGAGTGGAGCCTCGAATGACCATTTAGTCATGAGCATACTGGTATTGTAAGCAATTTGACAATTTCGGTTCACATTTACATTTTAAAGTTGGTTCATGTAAAATATTTATCTTTTTCCTCAGTTGAAATATTGGTTTTATTTATTAAAAAAACTACCTAGTTTTGGCACAATCCTAGCAGATGCTCTTTTACCAGGATCAGGTTTTAACTACAGCTTTAACAGAAACATTTTAGTTTAAACATCGGTTTCATTAGCCAATTTCCTTATATCAATAATTATTAGTTGTCTAAAGGAGTCACTGGATCTAAAGATAATAATGTTTAGTGATTAAGAAGACGCCATTATCTTATGATTGCATAAGTTTGCTAATATAAATAACTTAACTAGGAGGCTGCTTGAGCCTTTATTGAATTATCAATGTTTGAATTTTCCTAAGAGCAAAGCATCTTAATTAAATACGCTTAATAGCAATAAATATATAAATTTTAATAATCGTTAGACATACAACTAGTATGATTTAAAATATTTTGATAGTAATTTATAAAATGATATTTATTTTATACAAAAAAGGATTTAAAAAGTTAATTTTTTGTACTTGTTTTCATAGAGAAAAATGATCAAGTAATGGGCCCCCACACACTTCGGTTATTTTGCACGGTTTTAACCTTACAGTTAAAAACTTGCGAAATAAAGGATAAGGTTTTACTTCTGCACACTACGATCTCCTCACGAAATTGAGAAATTCGTTAAATTAAAGAATGTACACGACTAACTTGGGTACGGTTTAGTAGCGCTAAGGTGCGTATTTAGCCACACCATCTTTGTTCTCAGTTTGATTGATATCACTATACACTAGATCCCTTTGAAAATAAATATAGATAATGTGCAGAGTAATCATATCCAGCACAAAATTGACTTTTTTATTTTTCAAAACACGTACAATTTTAAAATGTTTGGAATACAGTTTGTCATTTTTGCAGGCATACATTTTTTTTCTATCAATATTTCTATACTGCGAGTCAAAAAGTTTTTTTTTAATTAAAAGTCCTGTGTAACACTTTCATATGCTCTCTCTGATGACTTTTAACTCTAATAACCCTTCCATTTTTGTATTTGGATTGATTTATTTATATTTCTAATCCATTTCTTGATATACTCTTTTCTCTCTGTCGTGGTAATCTCTAAACTTTTTTCCTCAGACAGGAAAACTCCAGTAGAAATCTATAATATTTGTGAGAATTGCTTTACACAACACTTCACGGCAACAAAAGCAACTAAATATACGTGCAAAACGGTACTATTTTGAATATGCAAAAGTTACTGGAACGAATACCCTCATACACTGCCAGTTTAAACCGAACGCTTTGACCCCCTATATTTTGGAGTATTTTCTCTGTATCTAATTCATTAAAGTTTAAAGTTTATTCAAAACGAAACAGAGTAGATCAGGAAATATTAATCCTTGCGTAATAAATGAAGAACTCAAGAGTGCATAGCTCACCAGCTTAATGTGAATAAATACGTTAAGCCGATGTCAGGATATAGGACAGCTTACAAGATACCACCAGGGTGTCCAAGACTTGGCATGTCAGCAAAGGACCACTTACTCTGAGATGCCGATCAAGTTCGTGTGAGTGGTGATTCTGTAAGGATCTTCCATAAAAATAATTTAACTGTATCAAACAGCTGCTGGATTGTATAAAGGTTATCATACTTGAATACTATTTCCAGACTGAGGGTCAGTTATAGTATGATCTTTATAAGTATGGACAGTAAGTAACTTCCGAAATGTTTGATCAACTACAATATCGCCAAATATTTATATTCGTTTATATGTTACTAAGATCTCAACTAAATTTTGAGTTTGTACGCGTTATTATAATGTTTACTTCCTTCGTTAAAGGGAAGTAGTAAGTAATCGGGAAAAAAATCACCCCCGGAGATTTTTTCAAATCATTACGTTTCAGGGTCATTAGATGCCGAAAAACATGTTTACTCAATTCCGTCGATCTGTATGTCTATCTGTCGGTCTGCCTGTTCGCGCCAAAGCTAAAAAACAACTGTCCCGATTAACTAATTAAAATTTAAGTTTTCGTCAAAAATTAAGGATCATATAGGGATGGTAACATTTTGGTAAAAATCCAATATGGCGAAATAAAATGGCGGCTTAGAGAAATGTTAAAAAAATTATTACTGAAAAGCTACCTATCCAATTTGCCTCAAATTTTGTACAAAAATCAAGTATTATTTAGGAATCAACTGGTAAAATTTTGGTACGAATCTAAGATGGTAAAACAAATTGGCGGCTTGATTAAATATTTAGAGATTCAGCCTGAAAAAAACACTTAATGTAATCGTTTTAAATTTTTCTAATAATTAATTGTGGTATATAGATGAACTCGTCAAATTGTTTTATGAATATTTAGGTTTCACATATCTTCATGTGTTAGCGTCCTTAGATTGCAAATAGTAATTTATACTATAAGGAATATAAGTAACAATTACCAGTCGAGGACGAGTTTGCGCCCGAGCGATAGCAAGAGCTGGCAAAAAAGTTCGAGACTGGTTAATGTACTTACATCCCATATAGTATATAACATTTTCCCCTCCCTGTATTGTATGTTTACAAGAAAATGCTGGATATATTTTTGGATTTTCATTATCATTACATTCGATAGCATTCTCATTAAATTATGAAGGCAGCCGTGATCCGTTGCCAGAGCAACATAAGCAGTTTTTATTTTATCAACAACGTCAAGTTGACAATTCATAGCGAAAAGTTTAAAGAAGTCGAATTGTTTGATTCTGTGTGGACAAAATGGATATTTCAGACATGGAAGAATCAGCGAATATTGCTTGTTTATCTCTACTACCAGAAAAGTCGAAAAAAAGGTATGTTATCGTCCACCCTCTGGTGGTATTGACATATTTCTTGACTCTGTGAGTGCGGCGCTATCTGCAATGGCGTCTCGTTGCAAGTATTTGGTGTTTTGTGGTGATTTCAATATAAATTTCTCTATTGATAATATTCCAAAAAAACAATTATTGGACCTATTCACCTCTTTTAATTTAAATATTACAATATCTGAACCTACCAGAATATGCACAATTTTAAATGGCCATACAAGTTCGTCCATTATCGACTATGTGGCTACAAATATTTCTAGTGATTTATGTCATTGCACTGTTTTTAACCCACATATTAGTGATCATCTGGCTCATAGGTTTGTAGCTGACTTATCGGGCGAAATGTGTATCGCTGATGTGGCCCCAGAGACCAAATGGTTTTCTAGGGACCTTTCAGATGGCAATATTAAGTTTTTCTCAAATATGGTGATGTCCTTAAATTGGTGCCATACGCTGACTCCTTTTACGAGTTGAGATGATCTATGGATGCAGTTTATGGAAGATATCATATACTGTCTAAGTGTTTGCTGTCCACATAAATATCGTAAAATTAAAAGGAATCAACGTATTGAGGGTTGGTATAATGAAGATTTATCAAACATAAAAAATAATTTAGATAGACTATTCTGGATATATCGCGATAGTAAAGACAATAACGTCTACATAGAATATCTAAACCTTAAGAAACTGTACAAAAAACAAATCAAGACTTGCAAACAGCAATTTTTTAAAACCAAAATAAACAATTCTGCTATTAGAACTAAAACTATATAGATTATTGTCAATGATAAATTAAATAAACATAACAATAAACAAAGTGAAATTAAACTCTTTATCAACAATGAGACACTTTCGGATGCTAAGGACGTGGCCAATGAGTTTGTAGCATACTTCAGTACTGTGTCTGCCAAAAAACTTCAAGAGCGGTACAATTCCACCATTTGTTTTTAATAGTATAGTGGTTAGTCCTGTAAGCAGTGATGAAATTATCCAGATTGTCAAACAGTTAAAAAACAAGAACTCTGCAGGTTTTAACGACCTTAACGTAAAAATAATTAAAAATATTATAAATCATATTTTGCAACCCCTCACTTTCCTGATTAACCATAGCCTTTCTGAAGGTGTTTTTCCTAAAGTACTTAAAACTGCGAATGTAGTACCTATTCATAAGAAAAGTGCTCGTGATAACATTGAGAATTTCCGTCCAATATCCTTATTTAGTGTATTTTCAAAAATATTTGAACGTCTACTTTATAACAAAATCATAAATTTTATTGACAGATATAAGTTGCTACATTCCGCACACATGGCTTCCTATCGGGCAAATCTATAGAATCGGCCTCGTATCAGTGTCTAAACCAGATTTACGAGAGTATAGATGCAGGTAAACTGGTGGTCACGATATTTTTTGACCTGTTAATAGCGTTTGACACAATAAATAAATACTTCCTCATTAGTAAATTATATAATATGGGAATTCGCGGAACACTTCTACAGTGGATTGAATCATACTTGTCTGAAAGGGATATTGTAGTTAAGTACGGCGGTGTAAAGTCTAGGGCGTGTCCAGTAAATATTGGTGTACCGCAGGGCTCAGTTTTGGGTACACTGCTTTTTATTCTATATGCAAATGATCTGCCGCTATATATTAATCAGGGAAATGTGACGATGTATGCGGATGATACTACTATTGTGGTTGAAGCCGAAAATGTGGATGACTTGAGTGGAAAGATCTTGAATGTCTGTAAAAGTATGAAAGCGTGGTGCCAAAGAAATAGACTAATATTAAATATAGAAAAAACTGTGTATATGAATATGATTAATAGAAAGTCGTACTCGGCTGATCTTGAGGAACGGCTTAATATTAAGTTTGCTGGTAGCAATAGATTCTTAGGTACAATTATTGATTCGCGGCTCTCGCTCAATGACCATGTAGACTATGTTTGTGGTAAGCTTAACTCTGCGTATTTTGCCATTCTGAGTTTAAAGAATACCCTTGACATTGATGGCCTTCTGTCGGTGTATTACTCCCTGGCATTTAGTCATATGTCAAATAATATTATTTGTTGGGGCAATGCAGGTATTTAGAGCAACCGGGTTTTTTTAATCAAAAAAGAATTCTGCGTCTCATATTTGGTTTAGATATACGCGAGAGCTGCAGAGCCGTTTTTTTTCAAAGGAGAATTATCACGTTTCCTAGTATGTACATTCTCAGGTGTCTCGTGTTTGTAAATAATAACAGATCCATGTTTGTTGAGTTGGGATCGGGGAGCAGCTACAACACGCGAGGAGGGAACTTTCTTATGATCCCCCCTCATAGAACATCGTTCTTTAAGAGATCTCCTTTGTACAATTGTATTAATTTGTACAACGGCTTACCATTGGAGATACGCATGTTGCGTGGCAAAAAATTTACTGCTGGGGTGAAATCCCTTTTACTGACTAAGTGTTGCTATTCTATCAAAGAGTTTATTGGACATTAGCATAAATACGATTATTGCGTTTTTTCTCCTGCTGCCTGGTTACTTTGTTTTTTAGATTGGCTTCTTCAATATTTATTTTATTTCTAGCCGCACTGTTTTTTGTGTTTACTTGTTTGTTATGTTAATTATTAGTACTTTGTTTATTTTACTGTTATTTTTTTTATGTAATTTTATTTTATTTTATGTTGTTTTTATCTCGACATTGTATTAAAATTTTGACGAATACAGTAACGTTTGTTTATGCATACAGTATACGATTTTTATATTTTATATAATTCTTTTATATTTTATATAATTCTTGATTTTTTTTTAAATCTGTTTATTGTAAATTTATTGACGACCCAATGTACAAATTTGTATATTTTTGGTAATATATTATTCTATTCTATTCTAAGCAGCATATAAATCCTTTAAGAACTGGTGCCAAAGCAAGATGGCTACTGCAGTCTCAAAAACCTTGTTTTTGGCGTATTTTCACGAAAAAAGTGCTATATTGAAGTCCCCATCAAGCTTATCGTGTGAGTATTCGATGTTGAAGTCCACCCTTTTTATAGAGGAAAATATAGATATTTCTAAGTATCCAAAACTTCGAGCATTTTTGAAAACAAAAAATGCTGGTTATAGACCAAAAAAATCGCTTGTGTTTAACAGGGAAGATGTGAATAAGTTCCTGCTTGAAGCCCCCGATAATATATACTTATTGATGAAGGTCGTAAAGGCAATGGGAGTTGCTGGAGCGTGCCGTTCAAAGGAACTCTGTGAAATGAAAATAGACAATGTTAAAATAAGTCAAAAAGTCATAATTGTGACCATTCCTGACTCCAAAAATGGAATGTCACGTACATTTACCGTGACAAAAAGTGACGACACTCAGGTTTGTTATTTCAAAATAATTCAAGAGTACATTGATACAAGATCCTACATGACGACTATTAATCCGCTCTTCTTTATGCGATATCAAAATGGAAAGTGCTTAAACCAGCCTGTCGGGAAAAATACGTTTTCGTCAATTCCAAGTAAAATTGCGAAATTTCTAAAGTTTGAGAACATATTATATATCAATGTACTTTTGAATTATTTTGAAATGACAAACCTGAGTGTCGTCACTTTTTGTCACTGTAAATGTACGTGGCATTCCATTTTTGGAGTCAGGAATGGTCACAATTATGACTTCTTGACTTATTTTAACATTGTCCATTTTCATTTCACAGAGTTCATTAGAACGGTACGCTCCAGCAACTCCCATTACCATTATGACCTTCATCAATAAGTATATATCATCGGGAGCTTCAAGCAGGAACTTATTCACATCTTCTCTGTTAAACACATTCGATTTATTGGGTCTATAACCATCATTTTTTCTTTTCAAAAATGCTAGAAGTTTTGGATACTTAGAAATATCTATATTTTCCTCTATAAAAAGGGTGGACTTCAACATCGAATACTCACACCATAAGCTTGATGGGGACTATAATATAGCACTTTTTCGTGGAAATACGCCAAAAGCAAGGCTTCTGAGACTGCAGTAGCCGTCTTGCTTTGGCACCAATTCTTAAAGGATTTATATGCTGCTTCATACCTTTTTTTCGACTTTTCCTGTAGTAGAGATAAACAAAATTCGCTGATTCTTCTATGTCTGAAACATCCATTTTGTCCACAGAGAATCAAACAGTTCGACTTCTTCAAACTTTTCGATATGAATTGTCAACTTGACGTTGTTGATAAAATAAAAACTGCTTATGTTGCTCTGGCAACGGATCACGGCTGCGTTCATAATTTAATGAGAATGCTATCGAATGAAATGATAATGAAAATCCAAAAATATATCCAGCATTTTCTTGTAAACATACAATACAGGGAGGGGGAAAAATGTTATATACTATGTGGGATGTAAGTACATTAACCAGTCTCGAACTTTTTTGCCAGCCCTCGCTATCGCTCAGGCGCAAACTCGTCCTCGATTGGTAAATGTTACTTACATCCCTTATAGTATAAAAAACTATTTATCAATTCCGTCGGTCTGTCACTCGACCTGTCTTCATGACTGTCAGTTTGTGGCATAGCTTAAAAACTACTTAAGCCTGGGTTATAGATTGAAAAGGTTTGCGTCTTGCGTCGTCCGTTTAAGATAAGTGTTTACACTGGTTCTTAGCCCGAGTTATAGATTAAAAACGTTTGCGCTTTGCGTCACTTGTGGAGCTAACCTGACTTTAATGTTTATATTTATCGCCTTTTTGTTTAATGCAATTTTGTCTTGCTTGTTTTTCACTGTATGTGCGTTTTTATAATTTCCTGAACATGGATAATCAAAAGCATAGTAATGATGCCTAGTAAAGACTAGGCATTGTGGATATATTAATGTGTGCCGCAGCTGCAAAGTTGTTGAAGAGAAGGCGGCAAAGAAGATCGCGAATTCGGCCTGTTAAATGGGGTAAAAATACTCATAATTCCCACTAGTATTTTCTTAAACTTAAAGACAATGACTCCAAGCAGTTTTTTTAAATGGATGAAGATGTTATGTGTATATATTAATGTCAAATTTATTACGAAGGACGAACGTTTTAAAAGGCCCTCTAAAACCCAGCAATTTCATTGGTTGCAGTTTAAGGCAAACGTCGATTTTTGCCAGCCGCTTCCGTCAAAGTTAAAGATGGCCATCTTTTCGACGGATAGCGGAAACTTAAACCATATATAACCATATCCATTGCTTTGCGTTAAGTTAACTTCAAAAACAGCGCAAACGGCGATGGAAGACGCAAACGTTTTCAATCTATAACCCAGGCTTTATCCGATTTACTTTTTTCAAGTCTTGGTCAAAAATTAAGGGTCATATGGTGATGACCTAGAAATATTTTGAGAGAATCCAATATGGCGGAATAAGGTGGCTAGTGAAGTGTAAAATATTACTAAAAAATAATTATCCAATTTACCTCCAGTTTTGTACAAAGATCGAGTGAGATAGAAATGAACTGGAACATTTTGGTATGAATCCAAAAAAGTACAATATAATGGAAGCTTAATAAAATATGAAAAAAAAAACTTATTAGATTAATTTTAAGTTTTTTGCAAGGACTAAGTGTGATATGGACATAAACTGGAAAAGTTGTGGTACGAATTCAAGATCGCGAAACAAAATGGCGGGGTTTAAAAAATCAGCGTAAACAAATCTTATGCAACAATATTATTGTACTGGTAACTGACACGAATTCAACATCCTGAAACAAAATGGTGGTGTATGTCAATGTAAAAACTACGTAATTTATTTTAAATTATGCCGAAAAAGTGGGGCATAGGGAGAAACTGGTACAATGATAGGAACAATAAAAATAACAAATTGGCGCCCAATAAAAATGTTTGAAAAGACAGTATTCACACGGTCACACTTCACTATTCCTAATGGAAAGAAAGGTTCATAACGAGGGAAATTCGGATTTTTTTGTTTCGGGAAATGGATACTCTTCTTGCTTTAATGGTTTTATTGGAAAATATATAATCCTTGTCTTATGTAGTGGCCTAATTAATGTAGGTTTGTCACATAAAATTTGCAATTCTAGCAGAAACCTCGTAATTTTAATTTTGTATCACTATAGGATTAGCTGATATGCCAAAGATTCTCGTTGTATATACTTATGGTGGTAGCCATTAAGTTGCTCTTCCTTTGAAACCGAAATACATGACTCCGAATCACAATGCCGCTTCCTCGGGTACTGTGAAAGCTGCATAATATTTACTGGCTTCGTGCATCATGATTTGCTAGTAGCCTGATTTTAAATTTGGTTCAGAAAATATCTCGTTTTGTACCAAGTCTTTTAGAGCCGTGGTATATTCTCGGACGCATCAAACTTTCAGCCTCCGTGAGTTTGCGTTCAACTCTTGATAGAATATGTAAAACGTATTTTTATTGTTTTCTCTCTGCATTGGTGGAGACGATCAATCCATATCGAAATTCCTATTATATTCTTTTTTCGCTCGGATTTCAAAAATAACATTTTCTGTTAATGACCTTGATTTTTGACCTACTCCAGGAAGGTTTGACCAAATTAGATGAAATTTTCAGAAACCTTTTTTTGTCACAGCAAAAATTAAATGAACTGGGACCCCTTCCCGGAACAAAATGCAAAATATGTTACTGTTTTTATTAAATAAAACTAAATTTTTATGGTAGAAGTCGGTTTTATATTTGTTTTTTACTGTATTATTGTTTTCTTCTTAAGCGAAAAATATTGCTATCCTAAAGTAGCACTCTCCGAGATTTCTAGAGATATTTGCGTTTTAGGGTTCCTAGATACCGAAAGAAACATGTTAATTCCATTTCCGCCAGTATATGTCTGTCGGAATATTTTAAACACTGCCTTCTTGATTCACTTCAAAATTTTGTTAAAAAATATAGGGATGAAATGGTATCCTTTTCGTAAAAATCCAATACGGCAGAACAAAATGGAGGTCTAATAAAATGTTAAAAAGTAGTTTTTAAGAACTACTTATCTAATTGATCTCAAATTTGACCTATATATTATTGAGCATATGGGAATATACCAGATACATTTCGGTACCAATCCTATAATCCTATTAAATAAAACAAAACCGAAGCCTAACAAAATACAAGAAAAATTTGTAAAATTGCATTTCCTGGAATATATTCTTTTTTTAACAAATAAAATATTTAAAGACATGTTGGATATTTGTTAAAAAGATCCATTCGCTTTTTAATGCATATGGCAATATAAATTAGACGCCTCTATTTTACCTTTTGAATTTTAAACTTCATTCGGTGCTTTTCACCTTCTCTTTGTAGTCTTTTGACTTTCTCCAAGTTCCGAAACGTGCATTGCACTTCACAGTACCTTTATGGAGAACTTAGTAGTACTGTCACGGCCTTCATTGTATTTCTACAACTGCTACCTATTGCTAACAAGCTGAAGCACAGTCTTCTCCGGGGTGGTCACTCATCCAAGCACTAGCCGCTCGTGGCGATGCTTTGATTAAAGTCCGAGATCGCACAACGCAAGTCACTACCGGCCTGTTTCGGTACTTGGAAAATGTCGACAGAAACTCCGACTCCCGTAGTTGGAGTCAATAAAGAAGGCAACTACGGCTTAATGCAACGGTACATTATTCCTAAACCTCAGGTCTTCGTGGTATGTCCAAATATAAAAAAAATATTAATTATAATTACTGTTAAAAACTGAAACGTTTAACTATATTCATTTATAAACGCAAATAGGTTTTATTTTGTCGTGTTATTGAAATTTAATATAAGTTACGAATAAAATACAGACCATTCTTCTCTCCAAATTCATAGTTAAGGCAATCATAAGTTGCTGTAATTGCCGAAGTCAGCAGTCTCTAATACGCAAAATAATAGCAGTTGAATTACACAAACCACGAAAGAAATTTCTATGCATTCTCTTTCCGATTTTGTCAGAGTTAGCAAAATTCTGAACCCAAGGCTCTAATTAATTTTGGCAGTAATTTGTTGCAGGAGTAACGGGCGAAAGTGTTTTATGGTCTACTTCACTTATTGATGACATAGATAATAAAGGCATGCCTCAAACTTTTAGGTGCCTTTTAGATTCCGGAGGCGGTAATTTTAAATAAAATTTGTGACAATTTGCCTTCAATATAATTTCCTCCCGATTCTTGGGTGCATATTAAGAATTTAAAGTTCGTAGATAAATAACTTTATAAACCAGGTAAATTTTACATTTTACTTGGTAGTGGCTTATTTTCAAAAATTCTTTTAAATGGCCGTACTCAAGAAAACCCTGTATATAAAACATTATTTTTGGGAAAATGTATTTTGTTAAGTTCTCCTCAAACAACCGCATTACTTGGTAACATATCGAAAATTAGTCTCACTCCCACTCCCATTCACACTCGCATCCTTATTCACTCCCACCCTCGTACGACCTATCGCATTTCAACTCTCATTTCTTACTCGCACTCGCACTCCAACTCGCATTGCACTTCTATTCGTACTCCCATTCGCAATGACACTTTTATGCGCACTCCCACATGCGCTCGTAAAAGCCATCGCACTTCTTTCGCCCTCCCATTCGCAACCGCACCTTTATTCGCACTCGCATTCCCATATGTACTATCCATCACACTTCTACTGGCACTCGCACTATTACTTCCATTCGTAATAGCACCCTTAGTCGCATTCGCACTCAAACTTATAATTCCCATTGCACTTACACTCGCACTCCTATTCGTACATTAACACGCAACGCATTTCCACTCGCATTCCCATTCGCAATCGCACCCTTATTCGTAGTCTCATTTATACTACCCATTGTACCTACAATCGCACATCTTATTCGCACTCGTACTGCAACTCGAACTGCACTTCCAATTGCATCCCTTTTCTAATCGCACCACTATTCTCACTCGCACTCTGACTTGTACTACCCATCGTCCCACTTTCTCTCTCTCGCACTCCCACTCCCACTCCTATATGCAAGGTGTCAAGCAAAGAGCCCTTATTACTTAGTCACTTTAACCCTGATCATTTATCAACTAATTTCACTATGAGGTTACGACGCAGTTATTTATATACGAGAAGTATATAATGATACTATTTTTACTAAATTCCTTTGCTACCTCTATTCAGGAACGTTCTTTTCCTTTTTTTTGACACCATGTGCGCTCTTTTGGTGGTTTGTTACAGGCAAAAATTTGTGTCCAGCTCTGTATGGTTTATTGACCCTAGTTTTTTTTATCTAATCATGAAAGTTCCTGACTAAATATTCAGAATAATTTTACCTCACAATTATCAAACTCCCAAAATTTTACCGCAAAGAAAAAAAAATTGCACTCTTTAATAATTTAGGCTCAACCGACAATATTTTATATTTGTTATTAAATGAAGTTTTATCGTTTACTAGCTTCAACCTATATATGCGCTTTATAAATAAAGCTAAAAATGCACAATATAAGAACCGGGTACGCTATCCACTGTTGAACTTCATAAGACTTGTTATTGTTCATAAAATTTTCCCAGCAAAATTATTTTAAAACCGAGATTAAAGTGACTTTATTTCTAATCCTCTGTGCAAATTAAATAGGTGATTTTCCTAATTCTCGATTTTAGAAGCTAAATGTTTTTTAAATACAGGTGTTGATTATGCCGGTACTTTTTTTGTTACTTTCAATCGCCGCCTAGGTTCTAAAACATGTAAGGCAAACATTTGCCTATTTGCTTGAATAGCTACTAAAACAACTCACTTGAAATTCTCTACCGATATGTCCACTGATAGATTCCTTGCCGCTTTACAACGCCTTATTTCTTGCAGTGGTCTTTGTAAAAGGACATATAATTTCATGCACCAAGTAGCTTTTGATGAGGGGAATTATGAGATTCTAATGTCAAAGCTGTTAAGATAAGTTTGAATCGGGTCATAGGTCAGCAAGTTCTGACATATGAAGAAGTTCATACCCTTTTAACATTGATAAAATCGGTTTTAAATTCAAGACCTTTAATCGCTATGAGTTTTGATACTGAAAATATCAATGCGCTAACTCCTGGTCATTTTTTAACGATGGGGCCCTTTTACCCGTATCTACCCCTAATTTCTGTTTTATTCAATCGTTTATCGCGCTGGCAAATACTTCACGGTTTACATCGCGATTTTTGGCAACGTTGGCACAAAGAATATTTACAATCTTTTCTGCAACGCTCCAAGTGGCTCCAACCAACTACTATCAAGAAGTAGGCACCCTTCTTTTGTTTAAACTCGATAATGCTATGTCAAGTCATTAGTCGCACGCAAGAATTGTCTTTCTCAATCCAGGTTCTAATGGAGAGACTCGTGTTTCAACTATGTATGTTTGTATGTATGTCTGAATGTATTTGCTTATTTTATTGATAAAATTAATTAGCATTTTTAACCTTTTCTAAACTAAACGAATTTTCTTAAATATCGATTGAAAATATTGCATTTATCTGTTTTATTACAACATTTTTATACAGGATCTTGTATGATTATGAAAATGAAACTTATTTGCAATTTTAATTTTTTCAAACGTGTTTGTTAATAGGGGCTTTGATTAAAAATATCAAAACGGTTTTTTTTATTTGTATCTTTAATTAACAATAATTATGGAAGATACGGGATATTCGTTAAATTCACCTAAAAGGGTGAAAAATCAGTTTTTTCCCATGGAGTAAGAAAAAATAAAAACTTTAAATGTGAATAAATTTAAATTTTTTTAAATTGGACACCTTATATTATTTGTTTTCACATTTTGAATAATCGAGATATTCTTAATTCAGCCATATGTCATTTATATCATTCTAACATGCAAAGCTATTTTTTTATTTAATTTTTATTTTATAATCTATAATGCTGTCATTTAGCCAAAAAGCTTGAGAAAAATAAGATTTTCTCTCTCTGCACTAAACATCTTTTATATCCATTTAAATATCACCTAAACACATTTTTAAAAAAATGCTTAATCTTTTAATGGGAGGAGGGTGGCTCATAGGGTTAGTCAAAAAGATATTTTTTGTGAGTAAATCAATGTGCAGTTTTTAGAAAAAATATATTATTAATAATATGGCTGAACTGAGAGTATCATTAAATTAAAATAAACAAACAAATATAGTGTCTCATTTAAAGAAAAAAAGTTAAGAGTAGAACTTCAAAAAAAAAATATTGCAACGCTGTTGTAGTAAGAAAACCAAAATTATGTTTTATCTAACCAACCAAAAAATTATTGTAATATGTTTGCAATGAAAAAAGGTATAAGGATGAGCCACTTATTTGCGGCACCCGGTATATGATCTGTTACACACAATTAGATATCCACATTTGTGCGTTTTTAAGTATAAGTGACTAATACTTTACCAATTAATTAAGTATATAATTATAATTTAAGAGAGATTGTAATTTATTGATCCTGTTATAAATAAAAATTTTGTGGAACTGAGATTTAATAAAAAGCCCAACAAAGGATATTCAAATACTTATTTCAAAATAATCAAGTTAATTGCACTATGTAACACTATTAAAATATGACATATTTTGGCGACATTTTAGCATTGTAATGGTCGAAGATTAATTATTTGCCCTCCACATTTTGTCATTTTTATTACCATTGTTTTTGTCCTCCAAAGATTAATTTGGATTATTCATTGTTAGTGCTGATTGTTTTTGGATTGGTTATAATTTATGCATTGTGGATGACATTATTTCAGTTGTATTATTGTGTGAATATGGGGATTAATTTCGAGCATATTATTTTGTGAAATCAGGTTTTATTAGATATCCGGGGAAAATATTAAATAGCTGTTGGCAAGTAATTGTTTTCGGATTGATAAATCAAATTTTGTGTATTAATAACCAATGTAAAACAAGACGCCAATAATTAAATTATTCTTAATTTGTTAAAAGCTCAGATAGTGATTTGATTGTCAGAGGCTATTATTATCAGTGAACTTAAAAAAAAATTAAATCATTTTAGGCATCACAAAGTTTCATCTCATCATAAGAAGAGGCGGCTCTCTGACAAAAACAATATTTAAATAAAAATGCGGTAACATAAGCCTACCAATTTAACTTTGGTAAAGTAAAAGACTTAATTAGGTACGTAATGCATTTTATTTCTCCTTGGTTGCTTAATTTTGAATTAATAAATTATTATTAATTATTAAATTAACCTAACAATTATTGATACGACAGTTTAACATTTCCTTCTGTATTCTTGATACTTACTTGTTAATTTCGTACAAATCTTTGTTTGTGTCCTAACAAAAATATTACGTAATATCAATAACAATGCGGTTCAAAAATGCGTAAATATTCACTTATCGCTGAAAAAAATGACCCTCCACAACCCTGAAAATATTGTTTTCTAAAAACCATTGATGAATTAAATACATCTCACATGGCTATCGAAAAACGACAGATTCCCCTATATAATATAAATTATAACTTCGTCTTTTAAAGGTAATTTTCTTCAGATTTGGAGGTTATACTTTTCTGTCATATTAGGATGCGATGTTGTCAATAATAAGCAAATTTATTACTAAATTGTTTTTTGAGCATAAAATAGATTGGATTTCACTAATATTTACAATTATATTAACATTTGGTAGTTTAGTAAATAAAAACGACTAAAGTCTCTAAGTACATCAACTACAGGGATCAATATTCCGTAAGGATTTGACCATCATTTAATCTATTCTACCTGCAAGGAAAAGTTGGTTACTAGTGACTGTATTGTCCTGGTTCAGAGCAGAAAAGAAGAAAAACGTTTGTAATTTTGCAACAGAAAACCTAATACTTTAGACAGACAGCTTCCTCGACTTGATTCAAGAAATCAAGATCCTTGGTATTAGGACATATCAAATGGTTAGAAATATCCGAAGTTTTGATTACAATAATTCCGCGAGACATGAAATTACTGAACTGGCGCCCCTGAAGATGCTTCACGCAATCGAAGGAAGTTTGGGAAAAAAACTTAACTTTTTCATAGTCGTATCCCAATAAAGTGCAATTTTTTACTTGATAATTTATTTGCATTAAAATCGAATTTGTTCTCCACAAAAGGAATATATTCGTATTCTCAAAATGACTTTTTAACAATTTAGTTCCGTCAAGACTTTTAGAAAAACATTTTTATACTTCTTAGCTTTTCAAAGGAACGTAGAAGTAATTATTTATAACTTTTAGTAGAACACAGAAACACTTTCTGGATGGTCGGTAAAAAAGCAACGTTTAAGAAATTGTATACATATTATTTTTAGCCGCGAAAGGACCCTTTTGCGTTATACAAGGAATAAGGAATTGGGGTAGTGAAATGGCCGGTACGAAATAACAAATCTATTTTCAAACCAAAAGGAATTTTAAAAATATAAATGTTAACGTTGTTAACGTCAAAAGAAACAAATCCTTTTCAATATATCGTTACGCCTATTGTTACTGTGTGAGTATTTCTCTTTTTGGACTCTAAGTTTTTGAAATTTGTGTTTTTTTGAACTTCGACGCCCTCTCTCTCTCTCTCTCTATATATATATATATATATATATATATATATATATATATATATATATATATATATATATATATACTGTACCTATGGAACATTCATCGGCATTCTTCTATAAATCCAGATTGAATTGCTATAATTTCAGGGTAAGGTATAATTTTTCAAAGACGATTCTAAATTATTTGTACGTTTTTTTTAGATAACAGAATTAACCAACGATAACCACAAAAGTATTTTGTTGGCATGAAGGAAATAGAGGACCGATAGAAATAGGAACGTTCGTTTTAATTTATTTGGAAGAATTATCAAAAAGCCTACCAGGATCAGATGTAGTTTTTTTCTCAGATAACTGCATGGGT
Source organism: Kuschelorhynchus macadamiae (assembly GCA_030620095.1). Lineage (NCBI taxonomy): Eukaryota > Metazoa > Arthropoda > Insecta > Coleoptera > Curculionidae > Kuschelorhynchus > Kuschelorhynchus macadamiae. Next base: position 1,151,540 of record JAUTXW010000289.1, on the reverse strand, counting down.
TAAAAATAAAATAGGTATATTAAGACAATGTAAAAATTACCAAATCTGTTCATTATCACTGATTTTTTTTTTAGGTTTCTCATTGTAGCGTTTATCTACACAGTAGAGCACTTCCAAATTGGTTCAATAACACACACATTTTTGATACGTGGACATATACAGAATGAAAGTGATGCAATTCACAGCATTATCGAGAAAAAAATTTATATATATATATATATATATATATATATTATATATATATATATATATATATATATATATATATATATATATATATATATATATATATATATATATATATATATATATATATATATATATATATATATATATATATATATATATATATATATATATATATATATATATATATATATATATATATATATATATATATATATATATATATATATATATATATATATATATATATATATATATATATATATATATATATATATATATATATATATATATATATATATATATATATATATATATATATATATATATATATATATATATATATATATATATATATATATATATATATATATATATATATATATATATATATATATATATATATATACGTTTCGGCAGAGACTCATGCCTTTTTAAAACTAAATATATACTATATATATATATATATATATATATGTAATTTTTTATTTAAAAAAACTGCTTGTCGATGTGACGTTCGTCTGAGACACTTACATTTTTATTAAAAGTTTGTTGTATGTACGTCGAATTTGAATATAATGTAATGTAAGTGTCTCAGTGTTTTCTTTCAATTTTTTTTTGAATTGCGACATTTACGTTCTGTATTGTATGCGAGTTTGAAAAAGGCATGAGTCTCTGCCGAAACATCACATCGATAAGCAGTTTTTTTAAATAAAAAATGACATACCAGTCATTTTTGTTTTTAATTCGATAAAGATATAAAAGTTGAGTTTTTGCTGGTGTTTTAGAGGCTTTATTTATAGAAAAAAATGCCTGTACGGATGTGTGCATTCGTTTGAATCAAAAACGGTCTGCGTCAGTATCTCGCGGAAATAAGGTGTTGGGAGTCTTCCGCGTATATCTCTGATATTTCTAATGGGTATAATAACGAAAAAAAATATATTTTGGGAACACACGTACCCATGATAGGCAAACTGAAACAGATGTAGATGAGGTAATTATTCTGACATGGAAAAATTGTAGAAGTCGTAAACAGGAAACATAATAATTGAAAAAACGGTGAAATATCTAAAATTTATTTTATTTTTTGTACATAAAATATTTCTTTACTATATTTTATAAAATATAAAATCTATCGGCTGTTAAAATATATTTAGTTTAATTTTTAAACGATTTTGTATATGGTTTTTCGATGTTTGATGACAGACAGAATCTTTGAAAGATGTTTTCGTTGAAAATATCTGACTGTTTTCAAAGCTAATTTTTAATCCAACATTTACACTGTGTTTTAAAAGCATAGCAAAGCAAAGGCGACCAGACCAAACAAAACGCCGAGGTCAATAATTAAAATCTAGTAATTCTTAAAATATAATGACATGGCAGGAAAAGATACTTAATATTGCACCACTAAAGGAAGAAATTCTAAACATCTAAATCTAGTAATAGCGTAACAAAAAAATGTAACAAAAATAATTGCATGCTCTCAATTATTGTAAAATACTCTCGAAATAGGGTATATTGAATGCTGGAATAAGGCTAGCATTCGATAAACTCTTTAATTTTTTTTTATTTTTAGATAACTGAAATGGCTTGCTGTAGGCCTTTTTGATAATAACATCACTCAGATCTTTTTTGAATCTTTTTCTTCGTCTAAAATGTACTCGATACCATTCTTTTGTAGCTCGTCTTGTAACAAAATTTTTCTTCTCCTTTTCTAAATTGTCGTATTTTAACTCCATTAATTTTAAATTCATCTCCGACTATATTTTGATTAATATTGAGACCCGTATCTTCCGGTAATATCTTGACGTCAAGAAAACTTTCATAGCTCATTTCTTTCACTTCTATGTTGTTTCCTATTTTCTTGGCCTCACGAAGAGTTTTAAGTATCATGGCAACTAGACCTGGTCTAACTCTTAAATCTTTTTCGTGAATACGGGAGATACTGTTCGGGGATATAAATGGGTCCAGATTTCTTAGCCAGCGAATTTTTTTTCTTGATAATGCTGTGAATTGCATCATCTTCATTCTGTATATGTCCACGTATCAAAAAAGTGCTCTACTGCGTAGATAAACGCTGCAATGAAAAACGTAAAAAAATCAGCGATAACGAACAGATTTGGTAATTTTTACATTGTCTTGATATACCTATTTTATTGTTAACCCATGCAGTTATCTGAGATAAAAAAACTACATCTTATCCTGGTTGGCTTTTTGATAATTCTTCCAAATACATTAAAACGCACGGTCCTCTGTTTCCTTCATGCCAACAAAATACTTTTGTGGATATCGTTGGCTGATTCTGTTATCTAAAAAAAAAACGTACAAATAATTTAGAATCGCATTTGAAAAATTATAGCTTACCCTGAAATTATAGCAATTCAATCTGGATTTATAGAAGAATGCCGATGAATGTCCCATAGGTACAGGTAACACTGCCTGTAAATCACAAACAGCTAATTCAATTTCTCCATCTTGTGCTCTTTTTTGTCACTTTCGTTCTCCTCACGTCTAAGGTCCTTTTCTTCTAAGTGTTCTCCATACTTATGTTTCAGTTCTATTTTCTCATTGTCTGGTGCATTTTTGTAAGTTTCACAAAGATCGCATTGTTCTTTTTTCGGCACGAAGAATCCGATATTAAATTTGGTGTTGAAAATATTTGCGAAATAATCGTTTGTCACTGATGGTTGGTTCGTGAGCCCACCGTCTATGATCTCTCGATTTGTATCCTAACCGATGTAGTGGCCCTCAATACGTGGTATGGAATTGCTATGGTCAGATACAGATTTCGCTACCTCTACGTCAATACTCTTATGGTTCCCGTGCTTTCCTCTATGATCTTCTTTTATACTTTCCTGTTCAGACCCTTGTGACCGAATCACAGTTCTAATAATTTTTTCCGAGATCCCAAAAGTGCTGGTCAAAAACGTTTTACATACTCTGATTTTTTTTCCATTTTCGTGAAGGTAAAATGCACAGTTTGGTCAAAGTTTACGGAATATTATTCCTTAAACTTTGGTTTGGTTTTCTGTGCTGCACAGATGAAACTCGCCTATATTTAAGAATCAGTTGTTCGATACATGAGCCCAGGAAATCTCGCTCGCGTTGCAACTTTAAGTCTAGAATTCATTAAATAGTTGGCTTCTAGACTCCTCAGAAAACTTTTTAGAACAAGATAGAATACAAGCAAGTTTCCAGCTCCTGGTTTTAACAATTTTTCCAGTTTTTGAAATGTACTGTTGGCCTTTTGAAGTTTCTGAATAATTTTGCTTCTACTTGTTTCCGATTGTTCTGATTTCTAACCCTTGTTTTTTTCCTTTTTTTGACTGCTTTCGTTCGTAGACTCTTCTTTATTATCATCAGCGTTGTTTATATCCATATTTTTTATGATTTGATATTTCACTTGAAATAATTGAATCATGACTATTTTTATCATCGTGGTTGTACTCATCACTTGATCCTGCAGAAAGGGTTTACTGATCAGAATCGCAATATTCCTTGTTACTTTGCTTTATTTTCCTTAGTTTCAATTTTGTGCTATTTTCCCTTTCGACTACATAATGTTCGCTTAAAACCTGGTTCGTGGAAGAAAAATCGGTTTTTCACAGTTTCAACAGCAGGAGAGTCTGTGCTTCAGCGTCAAAGGATTCATTTTCTTTAATAATATCTTCTTCGAATATAATTATACGGACACATGTCAGGCCTCGTAGAACGTCCGTTACTACATGACAGCGGTTTCTGTTGAACATGGATTGTTTGCTGCCTCCGGTTCTTTTGTTTGAAGAGGTACAAATTTATTTGTCAATATATTTCCACCTAGTTCTTCATTATGGGTTTATACAGAGATTTTAGGGCAAGTGTTACGGAGTACGATTTCTTTTGAAAGAGAATTAGGATCTGCAGGAACCTCCATGCTACTTACTGCTTAATTTTTTAGTAGACTCAATATTTTACAAGTTCGGGAATTCATTTCAAAATCCCATGTGAATATCCAATAGAAAAAGGAGTAGAAATTAATCGGAAAAATAGTTTTTAATTTTGTATTTTCCGACTAAACTGTTGTTTACTTTGTATCCTAATGCATTTGCGTCACCTGGTAAATTGGTGAATTTTTAGAGTAATATAGACATACAACATACAATACAATTGAGTCCAGAGTTTATACAAAATTTTCGAATAATATAGTCGTAAGTCGAACATTTAAGCCCATAGTTTATAATAATCTTCAAAATAATATAGACGTAAAGTACAATTATGTCCATATTCGGCCTACTCATAGAGTAATTAATACAGTTATGACTTTTCATAGAACCTATACTTAGTAAAATATAAACATAAAGTATACTTACGTCTTTGTTCTTCCGAAAATGGCACTTACGCCGTTGTTTCACTAAAAACACGTGCTCTTCCCTCTAACGCGAAGAGGCAACTGACCAATGTATCGGTGTTCTTGCGACTCGATACTATTGATCCCGCCCAATATAACAAGGACGTAACTGCCATCTAGAGGCCAATATTGCAACTAGCCGTTTTTTTAGCAAATATATAGCAATATTCTGCATTAATTTACGACAATAACCCGTTTTCTGAAAAAGTTGGAGTTACGTCCAGGTTTTACTGGAGCACCGGTATGCTCATTGCATGAAAATTTTAAAATAATAAAAAAGGAATAAATTAGTCTCGGTCTCAGTTAGATATATATTTTTTTTTACTTTAAAATTTACTCCGTGAGACACGTGTTTCGACCTGACGGTCATCATCAGACTTAAAATTAATCCGAAAAACCTTAATTATATTTTCAAAAAGGACAAAAATGTTAGTAATACCTTATAACTAGATGGGAACTACAAATTAAAACATAAAACGACTATACAGCACACATATTAGACGAACACTAAGGTGGAAATATAAGTATAGGCACAATACATACACTTATGTCGAAGCAAATGCATAAAGACTTCAATAAAAACAACGAATCTAAAGTTAAACGTCCTAAAATAATCAAACACTGTTGTTCAATTTATAATTAAAAACAAGTAAAAAGGAAAAAACCAAGCTGACTGATATTTATTTAACTAATTTTTCTGTTTTGATTATTCTTTTGTCAAATATATTGTTTGCCAGTCTTTTTGCTGAACAGGTCTTACGTAGTTTATTTTTATCGGCATTGATATCTTAGTTATAATTTGTTCTTATAAAACGTCTTAGCCATGTCTTTCCTTATTTCGATATAAACAACTTAAAACATATAAAAAACCGAAAACGAAATTGTATTTCCTATGAGTTGCTTCGAAAGACCGCACACCCAATAAGCTACACGATTCTGCAGATCAGTCAATATTTTCTGTGGAGCTGCTATTTTGTTTTCCTGCTAAAATTGAAACTAAATAAGAAGTAAACACTATCCTTTGTTTTCTTTCAATTTTATATTTAATATATTTTGCTTACAACTTGTAGTGTAGCCGCAGGAAGGTAAAGGTATATATATATATATATATATATATATATATATATATATATATATATATATATATATATATATATATATATATATATATATATATATATATATATATATATATATATATATATATATATATATATATATATATATATATATATATATATATATATATATATATATATATATATATAATATAATATAATAAAAATGGTTCATAATGGCTTCACATACCATAAGAAAAAAAGTAACTTTTGTCACTCAACCACATTTTATAGAAAATTAAAAATATCACAACTTTGTTATGTGATACCTCAACCAAACAACCTAAAGCGGTATTTTAAGGAAACAAAGGGTTATGGTTATGATAGACGGCAGAATTATAGTAGTGACTCAAGTACCGCAACTCCCACATGCTACGACACAACGCATTAAATTTTAAAGAAACGGCGGAATATTTCCAAATCGTAAACGCTTGGTAATAATATACAGTATAGGTGTAATAAGAACTTCAGTGAAATTGGGTATAAGGGACAGTTGCGTATTTAATGAATCCAAAACTATAAAAGCGTATGGGAGCAGTCGTAGACACTTGATGTTAAGTAATTTTCTCAGTAAAGAAATGCAGCTAACCTAAAAGTAAAAGACCAATAGCCATTTTTTATTTTCATCTCCCCTGTAAATATTTAGCTATGATGTTTGTTTTTGTGAGTATAAAGATTAAAAATGCATACAAATTAAACATTACGTTACAAAAAGAATAATTTATATAATTTATAATAAGATATTTAATGATAATTACTATTTAAACCAAAGTCCAAAATTACATTTTTGAGAATTAAATTGGCCAATATATTTGACCAAAATGTATTAAAAATTAACAAATTTTAAAGGCGCATAATTTTTTACGACTATCAGCAGCATATTCACCAAGAGAAATTGCCTGCGTTTTGATTTTAGGTCCTTAGCATAGCCAGAAAACTAAGTGAAAAGCATGTATCTTACCTCAAATACCAATAACGTATTCTATACGCTCTACACCATATTCCCAATTTGAGTGTTTGTAGTCGCCATAACTGTTTTCTTTGTATTAAAACGCACCATACATATTTTTAAAATGTACTAAATAAAGACAGAAATAAGGAAGTGACGAATAGCGTGAATTATTATTATTCGGCTACTTAAATGGAACTACACAATTCCGTACTATCTACGTAAGCAAAGCCACAGTTACATGCTATTCACGAAATAGTTACCCTAAAATTGTTCCCCATTTTGGTAATGACTACGTAGTCTCAGCTTAAACAGAACGTGGCGACACCAAGTTCCGGTTACTTCAATGAAAATACTTGTGATAACAATGACGTATTCATGACTAAAAGTGCTACTTGGGCTGCTAGGTCTCCAGACATTACCCTAGACTTTTATTTATGGGGATATGTTAAAAATGCAGAAAATGTACAAATACTTGTGCAACGTGTGCAGGATGGAATATCAAATATTAATCAGAACACTCTTTACTGCTTTACCAGATCGGTATTAAAGAGATGTCAAAAGTACATAGACAAAAACGGCCGGCATTTTGAAGTGTAGCATAATAGCATAATTTTTTATGTTAAATTTGTTAATGTGTTATTTATTTTGTTGTTAAATTTATTTTGTTATATACTTTTTAATTATTATTGTTTTGTTAAAAAAACAAATGTTTAAAAAATTTTCAGCTCTCTGCTTGCTATTCGTGTAGAAGATGTAGGAATTTCGGCAAAATATTCTTCAATATTTCTATTTCGATTCTCATGTTTGGTCGTCTTTTTCAAAACTTCCATAGCCTAGTAGATTAGTAATAAGTGTAAAGAACATCGTTTATCCAGAGACTATTATGAATGGCAATTTGACATAAAAACATTTTTTTAATAGGTGTAATACATTATTTTTAGGGAAAAAAGTTCTTCAAAATGGCCGCCATAAGAAAAAAAATTGATAATAGTATCTCAAAACCGAAACGTCGAAATAAAATCTTAATGCAGAGATGAATTTGAAAAATTATGAAATAAAAAGACAGCAATTCTTCGAAAATGCAAACTTTTAGTTTTTTCAAAATATCTCAAAAACGAAAAAAGTTAGAGCCGTCAACAAACCGGCATTATACTTTCAATTGTTTCTTCTACAACTTTCTCCATTTGACCATCTTTCTATCCCTTATAGTTTCCAAGATCTCATTACATTCTCTATCAATTTTGGACACACTATATAGTTTTTTTTACAATCACTCACCTACATTCATATGTAAGAAATATTATTGATTGTTGTGACTTAAAACTGTGACCTAACACGCACGTGATTTTAAGAAATAATCGGATCTTATGTTTTAATTTTGTTATTATTTATGTTTTGCCATTTTTGACAGTTTGATAGCTGTCAGTTGTTGTAAATAGATACCTTTAAAAATATCGTTTAATTAACTTTGACAACAAACTGTCAAATAATATTATCGGAAATATCAAATATTCTATCTATTATCGAAAATCCAGAATCAATATTTTAAGCCACTTAAAAATTAGACTAAAACCATTTTTCAGTCCCTAAAAGTTATATATTTTTTTAATCACGGAAGACCTCATCTAATAAGGAAAACCCAAATCGATTTCCAAAAACTATAATAATAAATTATTCGAGTTTTATGATTTTTAAAAAATATTAATAGTTTATGAAAAGAATAATATTTTCAATTTTAAAGAGCTGTTTTACACCTCTATAATAGCCCTGTGTAGTCGAAAAAAAATTTATATGTAAAATATAAAACAGATTTGGCGTTTTTCACCTGAAAAACCTAAAATTTTAATTTTGTTTTTAGGGAGCTGTTTCACCCCCATAAAATTACCCTGTATATAATAAGTTGCCTTTGTATTCAAAAAGAGAAAATAAGTTTTACCGTTTTTTAAGAGAGCTGAGCGTTATGGATATAAAAATATTTGGATTCTTGTATTCCCAAGTTCAACCCTCTATAGTATAGAAAGGATTTAATGTAGGAAGAGGTAGGTAGCCCTTTAGTGCTACCCTGTATATTTAAAGAAATGTTTTTATAAAACAAATAAAAGATACTTCTTATTTTTTTTACATAATAATCGTTTCTTGAATATTTTTTTGTTTTCAAGTGGCTGCCTCATAATTTTAGAGCTACCTTTTATAATAAAAAATATTTTATGTACAAATAATAAAATAAATTTGAAGTATCTCGCCATTTTTCGAAATATTATAATCAATAACTTCCACAATTTTTCCATGTCAAAACATTTTCCTCAACTAAATCTATTGAATTTGATTGTCATCGTAACGTTATTATACCCTATTAAAAATATCGAAGATCTATGTCCGTAACTCTCAAAATCCGGCGAGACTTTTTCCCAGACTATTTTTGGTGCAAATTTAAAATGAATTGGTTTGACTGTTTAATGGTCACTGATGATGAATAGCATTGAGTATAAGCATAACAGTCCACCATAATTTTAGAAATTACCAAAAGGGGCGACTTCATATATTCAATACTTAATGTCAAAAATTAAATTAAAGCTGCTGTTGAATTCCCCGGTTACTGCCACTATTCCAAACCGGAATGCTTTAACACCCCGTATATAAATATATATTGCGAAGCCATATAACGGACTAAAGTCAGCGACATTTTAAATACCGCATTCATGATTATTACTATATATACTAAGTCCTGCGTATATTGGAAAAAGCGATAATTATTCCGAACCTACTTTACCAGCCGTTAATAAACATACTAGAAGAAGTAGGAATTGGTTATTATTAACTAAAAGGGCGCACCGCTCACAGCATTCAAGGTAGATAGATCAACAGATATTTGCAAATTTTGGAAGCATTTCGGATTAAAAACATCCGAACCCTGTCAAACCAATCAAAGCTACACAGCTGGCGGAGCCAGACCAACCAACACCGACTCCACTAGAACGCCTGGAAGCGGGCATCGATGAGTAAACATTACCGCAATGAACAGCTGTCGTGACGTCACGGCGCGGCGGCCGTATTGTTAGGCACAACTTTCCGAAGTTTGTTTACATTGATTATTCGTCAAATAAGTTCTTTTTTTCTGGTTTTTCAAGTGCATTTTTAGTTTTTGTGACCTGTAAGTATATGAATAACTACAAGTGTATATTGTCGATTTTTAATAAATAAAGCTTGATTTTACTTAAATAACCATAATAGATATATGTGTATTTTGCCTATGATTCTTTTTTTAGTTTTTAGATTATTATAGCAACGAAACCAGTTATCAGGTTCTCAACAGTAATTCATGGTTTTAATGGAGAACTTCCTATAATCAAAAGGAATGCTCTTGCAAGTATAAGAGAGATTGTGCTTAGAAGGTTGAAATAAGGACTCTTTATACGTTTTAGGCACATATTCATATTGTAAAAAAATATTTAATATGTTAAAACAGTATTTAATTTTTAAAATATTGTTACTGATTTTAATATACTTTGTCAATAATATATTTTTGAATTTGTTACTTGCAGATTAAACTTGATGAATGAGATTGAGAAATCTATGTGCAAATGTCAATTGTTATGTCATTGTATGGCTACATTGCTGATATTTGCATACCACAATATATCCGTAACAGATGGGGCAAAAATCATAATGATTGTTTGGCAGAAAACAGTACATGGAGGAAAATATTTCTGAAATATGTCAGAAAACAGTAGGCCAATTGTCAAATGAAACCTGGTTAGTCGCAAGTAAGAATCGTTTGACATCCAGGAATTTTGGTTCTGTCCTGTACGATAAATAAAAGATTCCCACCTTTATTATATTATATAAACAATCTGTATATTATCTGTGAATGTATATTTTATTTTTCATAATTATTCATTCAATGGGTATATAAATTCGCAACTTTTATTGAGCTTTAAAAAGTGTATTGTGTTTCAGTTACTAATTCTGTTCTATGTATGTATATATTTAAATTATATGTTAAAAAGTTATTTACTACAAACATCATCAGACGGATTAATTTTGTATATTTCGCCAGCCTTCTCACATGAAAATACGTTTATTCTTTTTCACCACTGAACATCCCAGCGATGCTTTTTAGTTTATTGGGAGTTGAACATAATGTTTTTATGGGTGGTTGTGGTAATCATCGAATATACACGTCATTTAAATAAATTGCTTATCAGTAATGTCACTGCTATCCTATTAAATGTAGTTACTAAGGGGCACTTGCCCCCTTCTTGTATTTTGGAAAATGTCTTCTAATCGTTGAACTTAATTAAAGGCACACCATGCACCCGTGTCTGAATTTTATTACCCCCCCCCACCCCTGCGGACCCTCTTGGCAGTTAATTTGAGGATAAAATATGGAACGATGTTTTTGTAAACTCACTAGTAAAAGCTGGATTGGAATTAACCATTTCAGCAGTCGAACTGAGAATTGTATGCTTTATTAACTGAAAAATATTATAATATATAATAATAATATTCAAGTGTTTATAGAAATTTAAACTGGTTTTATTATATAAAAATTTATGTATATTTTTTGACAAATATAAGACAGTTATTAATTACTGCCTATGGCAATATCTGAATATTGTCACTGGCTATTTCCGATCTGACATTTGTAGACTAATGAATATTAATCTGCTGTCTCTAGCTTTTTTTTATTCCTTTCAGTAAGAAACATTTGAGATGGCATAAAGACCGTACAATGGGGGCAAGAACACAAAACTAATGAGAATATTTGAAAAAACCGAAATGCTTTCGTTACTCCCATAGCTTTGTGGCTTGATAAGCGTGTATTTATTGGAGGGAGTACTGATGGCCTAAGGGAGAAGATTATGCATATATTTTTTTTTATTTAAGTAGATACATATCATTTTAAGTGGAAATAAAAAACTGTAATATGTGTATATGTTTTTTTGTCATAGTCCCTACAAAAAATTATGTCAAATAAAATGTTTAAATAATCATTTATCTTGTCTTTAATTATAAAAAAGTACTTTTAGTCAGTTATTTAAATTTAATATAGGCTGTGCTAAATCCCACCAGTTTACGTAAGCGACAAAAGTAATTTTATAAATCAGCATTTCATAATTGTTGAAAGTGAAAGTTTTCAAACGAGATAGGTCATAGGAAAAATAGTAAACTATTTTTCTTACAACCACAAAGAGTCTTCAGTAGGACTTTATTTACTGTTCAACACTAGTATTGAAAAATTGAATAATTCATTTGAAATTTTTCTAGTGAAGTAAACAGTGCTTCTTTGTCGGTTTCATATGTAGCCGCATGACCAAAAATGTTGTCTAACAAATATACGTCAATTCTAATTTGTAGAAAAAACTAATGCAAAAAAACCTGCTTCTGTAAACTTAGTTTTTTAATGATTTTTCTAGTTTTTGTAAAACATTTTTTCTTTCCTCTCAGTGGAAGGATTTTCTTAATCTGAAGTGATATTCTATTATTTATAATGATAAACTAACATACCAAATAACTTTAACAAATTGAAACAATATTTACTTTTTTATCACACCTTTATTAACAGATACACAAATACATACATTCACACATATGTGCAACTACTACTACAACCAACTACGGAAAAGGGATTAATATTAAAAAGCTAATAAAATTTTATCAAAATAGAAGAATAATTATATAAATTATACAATGTTACATAAATTTAGATTGATTCTATTCTTACTATCAGAATCTGCAAAATTCGAGAATTTGCCAAATTTACTACATGGTATATTAATACCATGTAGTAAATTTGGCAGAAAGTTTCGATGCTAAAGTGAGGATTTTTATCAGTTCATACACAGCACAACTCGTGAAAAGTGAATTGTTTAGAGAATATTTTTAGTAATTTTGAAATTAAATAATGACTGGGCGATATAAATTTAATATGAATGGTTGGGTTACTGAAGATGTTAAGGCAGGATAGCATATAGTTATGTTATGCTAAGAATGCTGTTGTTGGAGTAAAACCTTCTTTTTATTGCATGAAGCCACTTCTTTCGACTTTCTTCTTCTTTTGGAAAGCGAAAAAATGAACCTTGGGTCCTTTCGGATAGTTTCCATTGCAATTAGGTACACAACAAATAAAAAGCATTGCTCTAAATAAAAATATTTCTTTGAAGACCACTTTTTTTTAAGATTCAGGTGTTAACCTAACTACCACAAACTTTTATTTCCACGAAAGTTTTATCGCACCAGTCTCAAAACTAATAGCATTAACACATATATGTACAGAAATAGTTAAAAACTACTAATGTTCTAATTTATTTGTAAAAACGAATGCAAAAAACACGCCGTAAACGAATTTACAGAGTGCAGTAAACTACAAAAATTAACTACTAGTGATGACTCATCGCAAGCTGTCAACGGCCGTTTCCAGGCTTTCTAGTAGAGATGGTGTTGTACCAAATTGAAAAAATGGCAAATTCAATAGCAAATGGAAAAATAATGCATTTTTACTCGAAACTAGATTTTAGCCAAACGTAAAACCATTGGAAAATATATGAAAACAATATTGCAATTTTATTTGTAAATGGTTCGCCCTGTATAAACAGGAGAGTAATTTTGGGGATGTGGTTTTTTAATCCCTCGGGGTCCCATAAACAATATCTGGCCCTCGTTATCCTTTTCGAGAAAAAAAATAGTGAAATATGGAGAAATTGAAAAGTCGGAAACAATTTTTTTATAGGCATCTTATATTGAGTTTAAATCTCTTTTTATCTTCCCCATCGAACTCCCTTTATACATTGACAAAGTATTCACGGTTTCGACTCCACAAAATGCCTTTAAAGTTGCAGAGATTTTTGGACGAGAAATCCGAAAAATAAATGCTCCACATAGCGACCTGCATGTTGAATCATCGGGGTTTCGAAAACAGAACAGAACCACATTTGACACCACTGCCGCTTTATACCAAAAGAAGCGTCCATTTATCCTCTATAATCGGCTCCGTATTTCCCCGAGACGTACCGTTTCCGGTCTAAAAAGAGAAATGCCCGGACAATAACAATAGCCGCGTGCGGCTATTATAATAAGTGACACAGATATCCCGCCCCTATCGGGTAGGATTTAAACAAGAGTCGGTAGAATCTGAATTATATAGATTTGGCATGTTTAAACGTTTGTTTTTTTTTTCAACTAACTGCTCCAAACCAAAAAACGATTTTGGGGCTGCTTCAGTATTCTGGGGCTACTCTGTATAACAAGAGAAAATGTGTTTAAAAAAAAGAAGACATTGGAGTTGCTAAAAAATCTAAACGCTCTTGATTTTTTTTCATTTTTAAAGGGCTGTCTAATTTCATTAGCACTACCCTGTTTAATGAAAATTTGATTTTTTCCGTTTCTAGGAAACTAGCTTTTTAAGGCTACTCTGTATTCTTGACAAGCAGTGTTTTGTATACTACAAGTAAATTCCTCGTTTTTCGCCCTTTTAATTACGTTTTTTTAAATATATAATAAAAAAATATGCTTCTGCTCCAATGATTTCTACAAGTTTTCAATATCAGTAAACTTACCCTAGCTCTTGCTGTTTTCAATTTGATTGTTATTGGTTTGTGCGTTCTCAAAATATGGTTTTTTACGTCTTTATACCTCTAAAAAATACCAAAGATCTACGCCCATGACATCCAAAATGCAATCCTTGCGAGATACTGACCTAGAGTAATGTTGGTGCAAATTTAAAACGAATCGATTTGGCCGTTCTGAAGATATAGTGGCGCAAATTTTGTTTAGATACACACATCTGTACAAACATCTTTTTCTCAAAATATGTTTCTCGTATCTTAGGGACAAACATCGATTAAACTGAATGAAACCAGACACTTGAGAGGTATACATATATGTATATATTTTTGTAACTGAGATAGTAACGTTTAAATTTGAGTATTATCTCAAAATGCCAGCAGTGTATTTATGGGCTTTTCTGAAATGCTCTGCTTCTGTACATTGGTCAAGCTTCTTACCCTTTCTTCTATAATGGTATACAAAAATTCTGTGTAAAATACTTCAATCGAGAAGATATTTGTAGATATCTGGACCTACATATCGAATTAAAACTTACTCTCTTATCAGAGTGTTTATTCTGATGTTTTTAAATCATCACGGCCTACCTCAAAAAAGAGGCTTTGTCTTTAAAAACGACTAAAACCTGCATTTTTTTTGGTGAAACTCGATTTTACTCAGTTTCTGGGTTTCCGACAAAAACTATTGTGTTATCATATGTCTTGTAACGAAAAGATCGAGCTTGCCTAGTAGTTTTTGTCCCAGGAGGTATCAATACGTGCGTCGTTACGAAGGCTTAAAGCCGGACAAATAAATGTCGTGCACACTACATTTCAAAAATTTCTCAAAATCTATCTTTAACTTCGATCAGACTGAATTTTATGTTAGGAGGAAACATACAGATTTCTTTGGTGGTATCACTTGATTCGCCTAGTATCAACCATTCATATGTTAAAGGACGAAACTTAAAACCATCGGGAAATATGTAAAAACAACATTGCAATTTTGTTTCTAAATATAAAACTGAATAAACTGATTTTGACGGCTTGGTTTTTGAACTCCGACCACTTTTCCCGCATTTGAGGTAAAGGCATCTTACTTCGATTTTGAATCTCCTTTATAATTCCCATCGACCCACGTCTAAACTTGGTAAAGGTAGTCGAGTTTCAGCTCCGCAAAATGCCTCCACTTTTTAGAAAATCTGTTTTTCGTATTTTAGGGACAAACATCGATTAAACTGAACGAAACCAGACACTTGAGAGGTACGTATATAAATTTGTAAGCAGTATATTGATACTGGACTAGACAGATAATACTATAAGTAAAAAAATATATGAAAACAGAATTTTTAATTGCGCCTTTCATGAAACACTCTGCTTCTGTATACGGGTCAAACTTAACTTTTAGTTAAAACACCGCTTTCTAAATTTTTCAGTGGATTCACTGAAGCTTTCTGTGTGCCTTAAATTTCCTCTATAATATGTTATGATATGCAAAATACTTGCAATCGAGAAGATATTTGCAAATATCTGCACTACATATATCGAATTAAAAACTTGGTGTCTTGTCAAATTGTTTATTCTGATGTTTATCAATCAAATCCATCCATTACGGCCTACCTTAAAAAAGGCTATTGATTTTAAAACGTCTAATATCTGCATTTTTTGGCGAAACTCTATTTTACCCAGTTTCTGTACCTTCGACAAAAAAAACTTACATGTCCAGTAGAAAAATGATTAAGTTTTTGATCTTCCTAGTCCCAAGAGATACCAATACGTCATTTCGAAGGCTTAAACACGGACACACCAATGTCATGCACATTACATTTTAAAAATGTCTCAAAATTCGTCCTCAACTCCGATCGGACTGAACTTTATGCTTTTTAGTCTTTAGAGGAAACATAGACGTTTCTCTGGTTATCACTTGGGCCGTATTCCTTTTTCAATCTTGGTTTCGCTTTCGTGTTCCGTTTTCACCGGTTATCTGAAAAGTCGGTTGTTTACGGAACACGGTTCCTGAAAATACCTAGTGTCACCAGAACAACCGATGAATTTTGTTGATTGTCGGGTAACCAATGTCTGAACTGTCTATTATTTGACGGGTGTTTCGTTTTTAAAGGGTTTTTCAGAAACCGTTGTCAGACTTCTGTCAATTGGACTGGTTAACCAGGTTTGGAAACGGAATACGGCCTTGATTTGCTTAGGGTTAACCGTTCAGCGTGCCAAACGTAAATCACTAGTGAATCTTATAAAAAGAAAATTGCAGATTTATTTCTGTATAAACCGGAGAGCAAATTTGGTGATTTGGTTTTTCAATCCCTCGAGGGACTTTCGAGTCACGTAAACTATTCCTGCCTCTCATTACTCTTTTCGCAAAAAATTAATGAGATCTGCGAACATTTTAGAACTCACCGAAATTTCATTTTTATCAAACGACGTCCCCACTTAACCTCTACTATTGGACTTCAGGCTCACTTCTATCCAGACGTACCGTTACCGAGCTAGAGCCTGCCGAATGGCAAAAATATACGAATTTCTAAAAATTTTCGGTCCAAGAACCGAGAAATTGTCGACTCTTGTTACCAATGTTAAAATATCCGCCTTAAAATGTAGAAAAAAATATAAGGATAAAAGAGAATTAGAGGTGTAACAATTTAAACTGTCTCTGCCACTCTTGATTTAAATGTAGTTTGGTAGATTGCGATGCTAAAGGTCAAAGCTACGCTGAATTCCTAACACCAAATTATAAGTTGGTAAAATATTTCAAAGAAGTTCACACTTTAATATTAAGTGACACATTTGGACAGTCCTCTATATTATTGTGAGGTTATCTATCATTGGAGTTTAAATTGTACAAATATAAGTAGATTTTAGTTAATTCAAAACTTTTGCTAACTTAATAGAAGACGTAAAAACAAGTAGATAATATCTAACCACTAAAAGATTTGGCTTCAGTAAATATGCTTAAACACAGATCGTTTCACTCTTTCGTATATTATTATTATTAAATTATAGAAAACCAAAAAATGGA
Source organism: Kuschelorhynchus macadamiae (assembly GCA_030620095.1). Taxonomy (NCBI): domain Eukaryota; kingdom Metazoa; phylum Arthropoda; class Insecta; order Coleoptera; family Curculionidae; genus Kuschelorhynchus; species Kuschelorhynchus macadamiae. The sequence goes on along the minus strand of JAUTXW010000289.1, from coordinate 1,134,325 downwards.
CTATCTATACAAAACATTAGGCATTAGAACATGCATTTATAACCTTAACATTAGATTCAAAAGAAATTAACGCCTAATAAACATAAAACAAGTTAGTAATGTTGATCATTTTACTGTGAAATAACATTTGTTGATTTTATTTAATTGTTTTAGTTTAATAGTTAATTTCTTTTTTATTTGACATATTTAATGAATAGTTTTCGACAAAGTATGCAAAATTCTGCTGAAATTATAGGTGTTCGTGGGATTTCCTTAAAATTACATGTACCTACCTTTTTAAAGTTTGGTTTGTTTTCTAAAAGCAATGATATAGAAATACATACTACTATACAGAGTTATCGCAAATTGCTTAAATATTTCAATATTCACTGTTAAAATCATCAGGTATCCAATGTAGGTGTAAGGGACCGCTTTTTTATTCATTTTATACACATGTTTAAGCGCATTTTAAAAGTGATTTATGAAGTTTTATACAAGTTGTTACTAGAAAAATACCTCCGATACTGAAGTATCAAGTCCGACGAAGATTTCAGATGATCTCTTGGTAACCACAAATGTCAGTTTTCATCCTGTTGGTGTCTCTGCTGTGGTTTTGTGTATTAATTTTGGCGCTAGTTGTACTCGTCTTTCAACTAGTTGACTGTACTGATGAAGTTCTTAAGTCAGAAACACGTGTCTATAGTTGGCTACAATTTTTTCCTACTTTCGATTTAAATACTCTTGGGATATGAGTTTCGCCACAGGCCGCTATATGTTGCTCCGTGGTAATAGAGCAGTGGTCGCCAACCCGTCGATCGCGAGCTACCCGTAAACACATCTTTTTAAAAATCATAGAAGCGTCCATATATTTTGAAAAAAAATCACAATATGAAAACAAACAGCGGCAACACTGCGGTGAGTGTTCTAGACAACAGCTGCTAGAATTGACCAGAGCGCCAGCAACGCGTGAATTTTTGAGAATACGAGAAAGATCTAGATTGCTTTGAACGTGTTAAATGCGCATTTCGTAGATACAACGCGTTTAGTTTAAAACTGAAAGGCATTAGATGCGTTAGAACACAGAGTGAGCAATAAGCAAAATTATGGCAAGCAGTAATAAAAAAGTAATAGACATACAATATTCATTCTGAATGGGAAGAACAGTATTTTTTTTACAGAAGTTAAAAGTAAAAATGTATGTTTGTTATATATTGTATCTGTTTCTGTTGCTAAAAAAGGAAATATTGAGAGGCATATATCATAAAAGTGTACATCCCAATTTTAAAATATATTTCCCATTACATGCTGCCAGCAGAAAAGAAAAATTGAAACAATTAAAGAACCAGTTAATTGGAAAACAGTCAATATTTTTAAAAGCAGTTGACAAAAATAAGTCTGCAACGGAAGCATCATACCGTGTGTCCTAAATAATTGCACAAAAAATAAACCGTATGAAGTCGGGGAATTGGTAAAACAGGGGTTTTTAGAAGTTGCAGATCCTTATTTTCCAACTTAAAGACGAGATAGTTTCAGCAATAAAATCTATGCAACTTTCTGTTAATACAGTAATGAGACGAGTGGAAGTAATGAGCACTTATCCTTTGTATTAAAATTTTAGTAATAATTTAGTATTTAAAGGTCATATCAGAATGATCTAGTAACATTTTGATAAAAATTCAATTTGGCGGAAAAAAATGGCGGCCTAATAAAATGTTAAAAAAATTATTACTAAAAAACCAACTAACCAACTTATTTTGCACCAACATCAAGTGTTAGGTAGGAATAAATTCATAAGATTTTGGTACGAATCCGAGATAGTATATAAAACAACTTATTGCATATACTATTATAAACTGCTGGCCATAAATAGTGGGACAAATTTGTAGGTTAAATGCAAAGTTGAATATTTTTAAAACGAATGAAGATATTAAGATAAGGTTTTTAACCACCTCTTGTAAAAATTATTGCGTATTAACGGTTTTAAGCGTATAACTTACCTATGCTAAAAAGTTATTTATACAGGGCGATAAACAAAAATCATGTTTATTTTTTAATTGCTTGATCAGCCTAGTCCTTGATAAAATTGTAAAAAGAACAATTTGAAAAGTTATTTCTAATCTTAGTAATTTTCGAGCAATAATTTTTTTATTGATAAATTTATTTTTGTCACATATTAAGCTATAACTTTTTATTAGGCGTTTGATGTAAAGTTTTCTTGCTACAAAGCCATTAATCCTTTTTTTTTGTAATCTACAGCGTGAAAAACATTATTATAAGATTATTAAGGACTTGGTCATCCTAAATATATATTTCAACAGACTGTAGAATAAAAATCAATTTAAGTTTTAAAATTTTCATTTAGATGTTTGGGAGTACTAAAACTACGGTTGATTAACTTCATCAAGGGTTTTACTTTGGAATACATACATGTTACTTTAAAGTATAAAGTGTCCCAAATTCTATTCTAAAGAGTGCGCAGAGTCTCGGATGAGATACTGTGTGACCAGTAAAGTCTGCATGTATTGATTGTTTTAATATTTAGTTGACCTTTATAACATATAAATTAGCAAATAAGTTTTCACTTGGGAATGTATGCAAAATTACAAATAAAATTTGTCATGTCATTTGCCTTGCTTGTTAAATAGGACATTGCTTTCAAAAATTGGCAGAAATTTATATTTCTTCCCAAAATTTTGAAAAATGTAATAAAATGATTTCATTTTTGATTTTATGCATATTTGTTATTGTTTCTGCTCTGTCGATTGAATTCAATTTTTTCTATTTTTTATAACTTGCTACTTTAGTTAGATAACAGAATATGTTCTAGCCTAATTCAAAATATCACGGCAGTTTTGTCAGTAAAAACGCTGAACGATGAATTTGTACAAATGTTACCATAGGTTATTTATATTAACTTTATTTGGTTATTTCAATAATTTAAAAAATGTTTTTATCAAGAAAATGACGATAAAAATATAAAAGTAATTAATAAAATCTATGTAGGCCATACATTTTTCAAATATAGATAGTTCAGTTTAGATTTGCTGAGCTGAAAAAGGTAACAGTGAAAAAAAATGATATGAACCGTTGGTACTGAAATGAAAAAAGTATTATTTTCTATTAAAATTTTTAAGTATGTTTTGCAATTTTTAAAAAAAATCAGATTTGACAGGCAAAATAAATCGCATGATTAACTTTTTTAACTTCAATATTAAACGGGTTATTTATTAAAAAAAAAGTCGATTTAATGCGGACTTTGCTAGTCAGACAGTATGTTATCCGAGACTTTATGCAATCTATAGAATATAATTTCGGGCACCATGCGCAAAAAAAATGCGTAAAGACTTTTTTCAAAAACATATACAGGAAAAAATTTCACTAAAGAAAAATGAAATATTAATGTCGAAAGAAGAGTTTGCAAAACTTTACGACAACAAATCATGGGAAAAAATTAAACTTTTTATTGTTAACACTTACACAAAAGGACGAAATAATTAATTTATAAATTATCTCTGTTTCTTCTAATTATTATTACGTTTAAAATATTAACATGAAAAAAGTTTTTCTAACATATAATAGTGTCTTCTTTAGTGATCCTCTTTAAACTTGGTCCCAAATCATCAGTAACGTACACATATTGTAGGGAAAAAGGCATTACCTACTCTAGCAATATTTGTAATATTAGCGGAAATTTAAAAATTAAATAACACTTATCAATATTTACTACTTCCAAATGTTTATTACCTATTTACAATCTAAAATTATTTTAGAGCAAATGCATTTCCACAAATCCAATACCCAAAATAGTGCAACCTTGCTTTTAAATGCATTGGATTTGCCCATGTAGGTGCCCTGGATTTGGGCACCAATACGGATAACTTTTTTATTTCTAACTGTAGGCGCAAAAGAAAGTTTGGTTATCTGAAAAATAAGATTAATTTAAAAAAGAATGTCATTTTATATACATGGTAAGAATAAGTACAAAAATAGAAGTTGTAAAAATAAAAAAAATAAATAAGGCATTTTTTACATGTTAATCATTAATTTTTCCAAAAACTATGCCTATTGTCAAAAAACTACTAAAAGCTTTTTGCAGGATCTTAAATCTGGCTATCTGTGAAATCGGAACTTCATTTTTTTTTTTTTGCAAACCTTTGTTTTTTAATTTATTTTACCTAAAATTACATTATTTTTAAATCAATCTTATTTTTCAGATAAACAAAACTTTTTATGAAGAATTACTTTTTCATCTAAAATCAAAAATAAAAAAAGATGTCCATATGTTACTCATTTTCAACTTATTGACAATTAAATTACCTAAAAATTACAACTTGTACAAAAAACTTTAACTCACTTTATATCTAATATTTTTATGCTCTCTAATTTGACTATCTTAGAAAATTTGATTTCTCATTTTTTTTAATAAGCAAACCTTTTTTTTGATAAAATCAATAACAAAAAAGTTTTCCATGTGTTACCCAAATCCAAGCACACGATGAATAGCAAGATCGAATGGCAGCACCTATTATAGAAATAATAAGCCAACGAAATAAAAGGCATGGATGAAGCGCCGTGTGTCAATAAATAGTTTTTTGCAGAAATGTAATGTGTGGGGAGGAGGTAGGGTTGCCACCTTTCTGATAAAAGAAAACCGGCTTTTGTAGTTATACATTAATAAAGTTTATACATTTTTAAAAAATAAACGTGCGTATTATAACTGTAGTCAATTCTGAGTTCAATTCCTAGCGTAGGTGTTTTTTTTTGACAAGAAAAAAAAATTTAAAAAGCAGATTGCTTTGAGGTTAACTATACTTTTTTTTGAGATGATATAATAAAGTGAATCTAAATTAAAACAAGGATTGTCAAACGTAAGTCGCGGCATGCGGCGCGACACGTACACGTTTGAAAAAAAGTAAGTGCATATAGGCCAGCGGATAATATACTACGTAATATTTTAGTGATATAGAAAGAGGATACAGCAAATTTTTGTAACCGGCTTCTACGGTATGTGAACCGGAACCCGGCCTAGTTGAAGCAAAACCGGTCTGGCCGGGCGAAAACCGGCCAGGTGGCAACTCAAGTAGGAGGAAACAAAAAGCCATTGACCTTTTATTCGGATAAATTACTTCTTCAATACTAACCTGCATTTTTTAGGCTGAGGTCATTCATTTGTTAAATCTTTAAAAAAAGGTATTGTGGCAGTTTTGTGGCCAGATTTCCCAACTCGGTAAAATCATTGAATCATACATCGACGCGCATGACCGACCCACGTCCTTAATTTTTATGGTTTATTTTACAGTGTTTTTCGAATCGAATAATTTGGCCACAGTTAACAATAAAAGTATCTTGATTTCTGATATTTTGAGCCTACTCTTCTGGTTGAATTTCACTTTTTTAGAAATCAGCAAAAGTGCTGTGTTTTAATGGGCCCTGACCAGTGGCGCAACTAGACATCGGCTTATGGGGGGGCTCAAGCCCTGACACTTATAAGATAATATTCATTTGATGATAAAACCAATTTTAAAGAAACAATGATTTTTGTGCATGATATTTTTTCCAAGTCAACAAAGCCATGAAAATTTTCATGTCAGGTTATCTTATTCTTGACACTACAATGTATACAAAAAAATTAAATAAATGTGCCATATTCCGCCGTTTTTCAAAATACTACCTCTTTTTTATTTTAAATATGTATAATCGGAAAAAAAGTAAGAGTCTGCGCCAATGAGTTCAGTAATTTTTTAGTGTTACATTTACCCCAACTATATCTATTTTCAATTTGACTATAACCGACTAGCGTTCTCAAAATATAAAATATGATTGCTTTTGAACCCTTAAAAAACTGAATATCTACGCCTATGGCATTCTAAATCAAAATTGTTAAGACGCAGTCCTAGTCTATTTTTTTTTCCTTTGAATAAATTACGAATTTTAAAGTTACATAGAATGATGAAACCCGTATATAAAAATTTTAAGGAGTTCAAAAGTTAGCACTTCTGAATAATATAATATACAGGGTAAGTCTGGCAAGCGAGACCCCTCTTTATTTCTATGATAGCTGAGAATAGAAAAAAAAATTTTTTTATAGCTTTCTTGCCTTGCTGCATCAAAATTTACTGTTATTATTGGCGCACTCAAGGGGTATTTTGGGGGGCAACCCCCCCTCTGCTTTTAAATTTATTTGACTATCCTTGTGTTGTTATCCATAATTTGAGTGAAATGTCAAAATTTTAAATAATACGAAAGAATTCACAGCCAAATTTGGACCAATATTACGCTTCTCAAAGTAAATAAAAAGAATCGAAATACCCCATCTTTACAAAACGCTTTTACAACATCCCCAGACATAGTTTCGAAATCGAATGAAATGTTTCCTTACGTGTCGTCACTGTCTATCACAAAGAGAGGTCTTAACTTGAGCCTGTGATAATTAATAATGGTAGGCTAAACATGTGCGTAGTAACTATGGTGGTTGTTATTTTATTTGTGTTTACCTACCGCTGTCAAGTATCGAAGTTATCTAATTTCAAGAGTTGTTTATTTTCTACATTCATAATTAAAGATGAATAATAACCGACAGTTTTCCTTAAACGAACAAACTGATATGATTTTAATTATGGAGAATGTCGTAGACAAATTAAATCAGCAAAATGTCGGTATCAAACGAATTTTCCTGATAGAAGACAACCAAGCTGTCAGGTATTTCGCAAAGTATTGCTTCATTTCAGAACAACCGGTAATAACAAGTAAGAAAAAACAGTTCTAATGAGTGAGGAACATGAAACCAATGTCATTTTGAGTATAGTAGACAATCCAAATCCAAGTACCTATTCAGTAGCAGATGATCAGACTTTTTGGCAGACCACGGTATCCCGAATTTATTATTTATTAGAAAACATAAGTATCATCCTTATCACCTCTGTCTGAAGCAAGAACTCCATGGGGATGATTTCTAAAATAGGGTAAATTTTTGGAGAGATCTTCGTAATTTTTGGAGAGTTATTGAAAATAAACCATTTTTGAGAAATATTTTATACACCGACGAATCTTCTTTTAAAAGTAATGGAGCTGTCAATAGACACAACATGCACTATTACAGTACTTCAAATCCGTATTTAAATGTATGGGGCGGAATTTTAGGATCACAGGTTATTGGACCACATTTTTTTGACGACACTTTAACGGGCGAAATTTACTTAAATTTTTTAAGAAACGATTTGCCTACATACTTGCAAGAGGTCCCTCTACAGGTGCGACAAGTTATGTGGTACCATCACGATGGGGCACCTCCTCAGTATTCCCACATTCTTCGTAGTTATTTGGATCAAACTTATCCGAACAAATAGATAGAAAGAAAAGGGAGTAGAAACTGGCCGGCAAGGTCACCTGATCCTACTCCATGTGATTTTTTCCTTTGGGGATATATCACAGAACAAGTTTATGTAATTCCACCAACTACCATCAAAGATATGAAAACCCGGATTAGAAATGTGTTTTCCAAAATTACTCCTGTAACACTTTTAGTTGTGATGAAAAATAATCAAAGACGTTTACAACTGTGTATCGAACAAAATGGAAACACGTTCGAGCATTTGAGAGTTTAACATTTTGTATATTCGAAACTTCATCCACTGGTTTTAAAACGTTTAATTGTTTTAATAGTTTTTACGTTTTCTACCGTTAATTAATTGTTACTTCCTTGATTATTTGTTTAGTTATTAATACATAAAAAGTTAAAATCGAAATATTGTTGTTTACATATAGATATTAACTGGTGCAATTTTAATAACAATTCTTGTTACTGGTATTGGCTGCAGCTGGTAGTTGTTTCACAATCGTAGAGGGAAACCACATTTTTTTTTTCAAATATCGTTTTGACGAAAACTATTAAATTTAAGATTTAAAATAAAATATCTTAACTTCTATCAAATTAGCCGATAGTTGACCAAATCTAGTATATATATATATATATATATATATATATATATATATATATATATATATATATATATATATATATTATTTACTTCCTTAGTACAAACTGAGGTTCACCCATGGAAAATTTGCTTAAGTTGTGAGGTCCTTAACAAAGTGAGAACCATATATGGACCTTACTTTGGAAATTGATACCAATCGACTACTAACAACCCAATTTACTATTTAAAACAAAAAAAAAGTGGACCTCACTTTTGTCGAAAATCCGTAAAACTGTTATACCGTAGTTCACAGGTTTATTTACTGACGGCGCTGCTTCGAAACGTTTATTTTGTAACAATTGCATAGGCCATATATACACAAACCATTTTTCTTGCAAATTGAGGACCAAGATATGGCAACATTGTGATATTATGCGCACAGAAAATTATTAGTTTTTTTTTACAAAAAAAGCGAAGTAATAATAGATTTGGTCAACTATCGGCTAATTTCATAGAAGTTAAGATATTTTATTTTAAATCTCGGCATAAAACGAAAACGTCTGGTGTGTACGATTTGTAACGACGTGCAGTGGCTTTAGGAATAGTGTAGGCAATAGGTAAGGGGCAATACAAAATGAGCATTTTGTAGATGTGCATTAGCTATTTTATCAAAGTTTATTTAATTTATATGTCGGGATTCACTATTTAGTTTAAGTTACAAGTAAAATTTATTTTACTAAGCATAAAAATAAAAAAGTCAGGGCCCATTAAAACACAGCACTTTTGCTGATTTCTAAAAAAGTGAAATTCAACCAGAAGAGTAGGCTCAAAATATCAGAAATCAAGATATTTTTATTGTTAACTGTGGCCAAATTATTCGATTCGAAAAACACTGTAAAATAAACAATAAAAATTAAGGTCGGTCGGTTACCGAGTTGGGAAATCTGGCCACAAAACTGCCACAATGCCTTTTTTTAAAGATTTAATATATATATATATATATATAGAAAGAGTCTCTATTCGGACGCGAGAAAGAAAGCTTCGAAAATGCCAAATGTGATTTTGGCGAAACGTCAGCAAAACTGTTCTTTTCAGAACGACAGTAGTGAACGGATGTACACCCGGAATGAAAACACATTGTATTTTTCCATCCGTGAAGGAGTAAAAATCAACATTTTTTTTGACTATAGGGAAGGTAGAAATTGGCCGGAGAGAAAAATTGTTATGTCTGTTTCGAAAGATATCCTATTTATTCTCCTCTGATGTACAGTGTTGTCATTTTAACTTGTTCATATTTTAATCTGAAAATTTTTGAGATATTAAAATTCTTAAAAAAATTCTATTGTTGCTTACTAAGTTTTTTGTAACATGTTAAATATGTACCAATTTTTTAAGAAGATACAAATATAACTTGGATTTTATTTACATATGACACGCTATACATTTTTTTCTTTCAGTAGATAGGTCTCTTTCTCCCGATTAAATATACCGGATCTGGCACATTTTTCTTTAACAGAAAATGAGAAAATAAGGAAAATAAGACCAATGCGTATTACAAAGATTATCTTTTTCTCTTCACTATGCATATTTGTATTATGATAAAGTTCTCCTTTCTTTTCTCGTTTATTTTAAAGACTAAATTATAAAACTTGGTATATTTAGTTAGAATCAAGAAAGAGATCTATCTTTTGATAGTAAAATTTACAGTGTTTCATTAACAAAAAAACAAGTTATATTTAAACTCTTGGAAAATATTTTTCTAATGTTATAAAAACTGGATTTTTTTTTAATCATTTTGACATCTTGAAAAATAAGAAAGTTATAACAGATTAAAATATGTACAAGTTAAAATGACCACGCTTTACGTATAAGCATTTTAATCAAATAATCTCATCATGTTTATAAACTGCTAATAACAAGCAATCAATCATTGCCAATATTCTGCACTAATAATTTATAAGAGATCCACGTTTTTACCTATACATAATCTATGAATTATTTATCATAATAAAATTGAATTTGATTAGATTACTAACCAAATGTTATAGCAGGAATAATTATTACAAATCATGCATACTTAACGAATGATATTATTATATAGGTTTACCATAATTATTTAGTATATTAACATATTAGCAATCACAATGTGTCGTTATTGCATTGTGTGGGAATTACGGTTTAAATTGTCTCAGCAACGTTAAACATTTATTTACTGCTATTTGATATTAAAAAAAAATTAGAATTACCTCCGATTTTTTTTAAATCTAATGAAACATATCTTAATATAAGCCATCATTTTTTATAAAAAGAAGTGGTCTTTGGATAATACAAATTAAAATAAAATTTATTAGTTGCCTGATTAATAATCTTAGTTCCTACTTAAATGGCATTAAATATAATGCTTTCAACTAATAAAATTGGAATTGGAAAGCTTTTTTACGCAGCTTTTCTTACGTTCCTTTAAGATTTTTTTTACATTGGAAGCTTACATGAATTTGTCTTGATAATAATCCCAGTAGCTCATAAGACTTTTCTATTTTATTCTTTTTTAGTGTTCTAGAAAGTAAGCCCTTTAATATTTTGTTTTTGGGTCGTTAATAAGATTACCTCAAATATATTTTCTTATTACCCAAATTTCAATTTTTACCTCAAAATTGTATTCATATTAACAGGTTTTTAACTATTAACCCACGTACAAATTGAATAATAATAAATATCGTTAACTTAGTATATTTCTGCAACGCAATTGCTCTTTCAAATTGGTACAATCAGTATTTATACTTATTGGCGGAGAGACGATGACAGCAGAAAGGTCTTAAGATAACAGGAGCTGGAAAATAGAGATAACGGAATTACAAGACGTGCGGCAAACTTACCCGCGCCATTCGGTAATTTAATTTTTTTTTTCAATGTGCTTGCTATGGTACCACTTTGGCACTACTCTGAGAACTGCCTAAAAATTCAACCAAATAATAGGTCTACACATAAAAAATACATTAGGTTGAATTGGTAACATTATCCTTTCTTGCATTTGGTTAAAAAGATGTTCAATTTGTTCAAACTAGTGGCTAACCTCAACTCGACATTTAATTTTGAACTTATATTTTGTAAGGGTTGTATATTGTATTAAATCTTCTAGTAAAAATTAGCTCGTTTATCTTATACTTAAACCGCATTTACTTAAAACTTTTTTCGTTGCAGTACTGAATAATATGTTTCCTTTTTAAGATTGTAACTGACTTTTGTAAATTTAAGTGTGGCACAATTAGGGCTGGGAAAATTTTGCTTTTGAGGAAAACTTGAAATTTCAAATTAAAATTGATCAGATTTGGAAATAATCGCGAAACTTTAAAAAATTCAGGAAATATAAGAAATTTATAAAATTTTCCGCCGTGTATTGAATATTTGATAAAAATTTTCAGATTTCTTTGAAATTCTCTCATGCGATTAAATGGACATAATTAAACTGCATAAAAATAAAGGGTAATTTTTTTATTTACGTAAGTGACACTTTTAACACACTGACTTGGTAATGGTAATATATGTATTATATAAATAAAGACGAAAATAAATGTACATTTAAAAATAACGATAAAATAGAGGACACATTCAATCATGTTACAACAGGTATTTTGGATATAATATATTCACCATCAGTGTTTAACGGTTTTACTTTTAAAACATTTTGTTTCCTCCATTGAAATTTGATTATTTTCGAATATAGTAACGACATTAACGTTAAAATTTTCCAGGACAGTTTATTTATTAACTCTAAAATTCATTTTTTATAGAAGGCTTTGTATATTATTACTTCAAAAAGATGCTCTGCCATGTAAGCGATTTTCAAAAATCTATAACAGTAATAAAGAAAGATAATATAGAGAAATATGTGATTTATCCAGTTAATAACATCTAGATCGTATAAAAAAAAACAGCAATAAAGAGAACAGTTCAACAAACTGGGAATATGAATAAAGTGCCAAATATAACCTAAATTGATATAATAATGATAACAATAATAAAAATTATAAAAAATAATAATTTTAGTTTGTAACACCACTAAACATCAACCCAAACAACAGAACATCATTAAAAGAAGCATCGGGCGAGCAGCGTAACGGTCGAGGACGTCGCGGGAAACGACAGCTCGACTGAAGCGATCACGACCAAGCAAAGGAAAATAGACCCACCAAAAAGATGCTAGCCAAACACAAATCGTTAAAATGGACAGACGAAATGAATCGAACGGTGATGCATTTTTGCTACACCGCTACAAAACTTGAGAAAATTTCATCAGGATACGGACATAAACTGCATACCCTTTCATAGCACAATATCCAGAATACAAATCACTTTCACAGAACAAAGAGTAATAGATCAAAAAAGAGTCATCACCAAGACCAGTAAGCTCTCACCATTCGCATCGCAAAACATCAAGACTATGGTAGTTGCTGAACTAAATATTAGTCAACCAGACAGTGGGGTGGGCAGATGCCGACCCTATCCCACATACAAACCAGCCCAACTTTGCGCAAGAGGATCTGCAACCTCACTCAATGCGCAGTAACGGCGAAACTCTCAGCAATAACCCACGACAGATGACAAACACCACACAGCGCACAGAACAAGTGAATTATTCGCCTAAAGCACCAAACACACAGCTACACCTCGGACAGTCTTTCACACAAGCAATCAAAGTAGAATTAGAGTCACATCTAAACATATCTTCAGGCACCGATCCTACGACAAGATATCCTATTCCTCGTGTAATCTTCAAACGGGAGACGCAAAAAATCCTAAAGACCATTAACGAACACATAATACCCGAGCACATAACGAATGCGAGCACAATTGAGTACATTCATACAGTGATCTATGCAGTAACTATAACCATGATAACAACATAAACCTTAGGCAATTTCTTACGCAAATCATTAGTACGTGGAAAACCAAAATCAACCTGAGAATACCAAAAGAACACATCGAAACTGAAGAGATCTACATCAGGCGAGGTATACTCCAAGAAGATTCACTCGGCGCTTTGTGGTTCTTTCTCTGTCCCATTACCTACCCAAAATAAACCATCTGTTGTACGTGAATAACCTAAAATTATAAGCAAGCACAAAGTCATAGTTAAACGAACTCCTTAAAATAACAGAAATGTTTACCCTGGACATCAACATAGAATTTGGTATAAGTAAATGCAAGCTACTTCATATCAACAAGGGACAGTGGAAAGACCATCCTACGATGGAAACAATCAACAATAAAACTATAGATAAAATGCTTAAAGAAGAAACATACAGATACCTTCCATCAAACCACCAAAGTTAACCACACTCATATCAAATCAGAGCTTAAGGTGGAATTTAAAACCAGACTCACAAAACTATTAAAAATAAAACTCCAGAAATCTAACGAACACTATTAACACTTTCGCCATACCTATTCTCACGTATTCATCTGTCTCACGTATTCATCAGGTATCATCACACAGACATGAAAACATGTATATTCTTATACGCTCTAAATTCACTAAACGCAGGAAGAACCCTAACGCAACGGGGAAGAGGAATTATAGACATACAGTCGCTAAATAAAAAACAAATCTACGAACTCAGAAAACATACAAACTAACCGCCACAAGGCAATAGTGAAGGCAGACAAGAATTATCCACCGCTCGACCTGTCTCAAACGAGCCCTGCAGCGGACGCACACAGTCACATCTAATCACGACTAGAAAAGATGAACACCTGGTGTGAAAAAAAAATTCCACGGAAGACACAGATACCACATAAATCAAGGCCACATACATAGAAAGCTTTCATATACATGGTTACAAGAAGGGCAACTGTTCCCTAAAACAGAAGGCAACAGGTGCAGGAGAGTTCACCAGCAGAGAGAAATGATCGATCATATAACGAGTGGATGTAGAATAATGGCCGGAACTGAATGCACCGCGAGACACAACTCAGCAGCGAAGGTCGTTCATCAAGCATTAGCCACAACATACAAACTAACGGAGAACAAAGACCCTTACTACCATTATACACCAACATGCATACTTGAAAACGAAGACTTCAAGCTCTACTCAAACATTGACATCCGTACAGATAAAACAATTCCCGCCAACAAACCATAGATCAAAATACAAGAGTTCTCAGTACACTACACCAGAATTTGTTAAGTTCTGGACGCGCGTTTCGCTAACCAAGTTAGCATCAGCAGCAGATGATATAAACTGTTTTACTGTGATGCCAACCCAACGAAAAGCATTTTAGATTCTTAGTTACCAAGACGTAATAAAAAAATAATGATGCAAAAATGCAGTTATCGTAGATAATAACCCAGGAACATCGGTGAGTAAAACTGAAGAACAAATAACAATTCCGAAATGCTGCACATTCGGTTATAAGAAAACATCACTGTCATGCATATAAACCTCGTATAGAACTTCACAGAAATTATTTTACCAGAAGAATAATTTAGAAAAAATTTTCAGATTACTAGTTTCACAAATACATAAAAAATTTTTTTTTTTATTTTAGACAACTATTTGACTGGGCCTTTCAATTTCGAAAAAAATTTAACTGAACACAGACATGTGCTGCTGTTGCAAGAACAAATTATCTCAGCAATTAGAAATATTCCATCTAATAAATTGGACAACACTTGGTTGAAGCTCACAATACTAGAGGGGTTTCAAAGGTTCTTAGAGACACTTTTGAAAATAAAATGATTTCTAATAATAGTGTCATTGGTTGACAGGCAAGGTCACAAGACCTTACATCTCTCGATTTTTATTTATGGGGATACGCAAAAAATGAGGTGTAAGAATTTTTTCCACCAGAAAGTTGCGAAGAATTGAAACACAGGGTATGAGATCTTCTTATTAGAATCAACGAAAAAAGGAGGGTTACCGTAAAATACTAAAGCCGAGTTAAAAACGTGTTGAAAATGGAGACAGACATGTGTCATTAGTTATAGTATAAATATTTCTTTATGAATTTTCAATCAACAGCGTTACTAAATTCAATAATAAGTTCATTGTTAGAAAGTATGCCTTAACTGTCTATTGTTTCATTATGGCCGCCAGCCCTAATTAAAGCCTACTGTTCTGAATGTTATTAAACTATCAAAATATTACTGTGAATTATTGTCGTTTCCAAGGTATGGCACACATAACATTTAATTTTAATTACTTTAAGCTATAATTGGTTTTATTTGAATGTTGTGACTACAATAATATTTTAATTATTTATTTTTAAAATAAGTTACTTTTTAATGGCACACCCCTTATATTATATCGTAGAAACACCAATATTTGTATAAATTATTATTACACATTACATACATTATTACACAATTATTATATATATCAATATTTTTATTAGAGATATTAGTTATGAAGATAATTGCTGCTCTAAGAAAGCTCTCGAAACAGTCTTTACGGGTTTTAAAAATCTATATTGGCAGAAAAATAAAAATACATATTTTACAAGATTTTATTAGAATAGTAAATGCAATTATAAAACCATGACTGGCATTGCTAAAATTCGGTAAACATCTAGTATCAGACCCTGTTCTATTGGACTGATCGAGAAGACAAAAACATTTTTATTAAGTGTTCGGTGGCTATAAAAAGAACTGATTTTAATAATCTAACTATAGTTATCCTTAATACAAAAGCTCTAAGTATTCACTGTTTACGTTTTGGCAATAACGAAGTCACTGTACAAAATTCTGAAAAGTATCTAAAAGGGTATTACGAGAAATGTTGGAAATTTCGTGTCTTATGCTTTCGTGTAACTCTTCGATATTTTGGTACTACTAGTTTTAGGTTTTTATATGACCTCACAAAAGAAAGTCAAGCGAGGTCATGTCGGGTGATCTAGCGGGCCATTCAATTGCCCCCTTGCGCCCTATCTATTTGCAGGAAAGGTTTCGTCAAGATATTTCCATACCTCACTCACTATTTATTCCTAAAGTGAGTTTGTTGTTCAGAAATATTCGCTTCTGTTCTGGAACAATAGACTCTTGCAAGAGTAACAAATATAGTAACGGGTTCAAATTTCCTTGTATGAAATATGGTCATATAACGTGTCCACCCATAATGCCACATCAGAAATTAACTTTTTGTGGTCGCTGGTTGTGAACTTGTTCATTCAATGTTGATTTTGGACCGACCAATATCTACAGTTGTGTTGGTTTAGTTGCCCATTTAAATAAAATCTAGATTCGTCGGACAAAAATGTAGCTAAAAAAATCGATATTTTTGTTTAGTTTATATCCATACCATTTTCACAAAACTGGATTCTGCGATCAAAATTGTCTTAAGGCGGTATATATATATATATATATATATATATATATATATATATATATATATATATATATATATATATATATATATATATATATATATATATATATATATATATATATATATATATATATATATATATATATATATATATATATATATATATATATATATATATATATATATATATATATATATATATATATAAGAGAGGGAGGTGCGGCAACGGTGTTGTTTGTTTATATTTTCTGGCAAAAGTAATGGCATTTATATTCACTTTATTAAACAAATAATTTAATGTGTTTTGATGTGATAGTGTTATAAATGTACTGGACTTGTTTGTAAGTAATTTTCTGTGTCAAAATCGACATATTTAACAGAATCTGCTGTTTTGCATTATTTCTTTATTGGCTGATCTGTCAAAATTTCTCGTCAACAGATAGAACATTGTTGCCGGTTTGTATTATGGGTGCTTCCTAAATTAAGTAGGGGAGTGGAAAGTAAATGCAAACAGCAAAAGTCAACCGGTTGATTTATTCGATTTTTTTTTTTAACATTAAATATAATGGTAAATGAGGGCGACATTTCCAACTCTACACAGCTTACGGAAATCAAAAAGTTACTGGACGCAAATAATGCTGAAGTAAAGGGTTTTGTTCGGGATTTCTTCTCCAAACTTAATTTAAAGGTTGAACAGATAGCTGCTGATCTGGCAACTACCAAGGTACAGGTTACCGAGCTAGAAGAGAGGGTCGTGCAACTCGAACGTCAGACTAGAAAGAACAACGTGGTAATATTCGGGCTTCAGCGGTCTGAACAGCGTAATACAGTTGGTCTTGCTAGTTGAGTTATATCTGAACTACAGAACTTATTAAACGTTAAAATATCTTTAAGTGAAATAAACAACGTTCACTTTGCTGGACGAAATTCCAGATCACCTTTAATATTAGAACTTGCATCATACCTGACGAAGATTACTATTTTCAAAAACTTTTACACACTTAAAAACAAAGGGATTTATAAAACCAACGATTTAACTAAGAAAGATCGTGAAATAAACAGAGTGTTGGTCTCACATCTAAAGGAAGCCAAAAAAAGAAAGCTGGTTGCCCGAATAAGAAACAATAAGTAAGTACATATAGGTGAAGAAGTTTTCACGTACGAGCAACTAATAGGCAAGCAAAATCAATTGTCCGACGACGAAGAAGTTTTTGGTGTCTCTCTGCTTAGGAAGTCACTAAGTACTCCGGCTAACCCTACTAGACAACCCAACGAGGCTGCCACGATCGTTGCCGACGATTCTGCTGCTGCAGGAGGTGAGGCACTCGTGGCTGCTTTGATTCCAGTGACAGCTAGCGGTGGGCAATCTGGCTCTTTTAAAAGAGCCGGGTCAATGGATCTGGATCAGTTAAAAGATCCGGGTCAGTGAGCCGGATCCAGGTCAGTTGGATCACTTGGATCCCTGGCTATTTAATAGAAGTGACACTTTTTGCTCAGTTGGCTCAGTCGGGTGGCGAACGAGACCCGGGTGATCCGTCGTTTCCTTTGTAATTGATGCTACAGCGGATGTTTTTAACAAAATCAATTTTAATATTTTACGCAGTGAATTAAATATACAAATAACAATTATTAATTGATGAAAAATATAACTAAATATAAAAATAGATTTTAAGATTGGTAATTATTTTTCAACCATCATTAAAAATTACTGTTTGTTTACTAAGATAGTTCTTTTTTAATTTAATTAGTATGACATCCCTACGTGTTACGTAGCTTTTAGAAAAAGCTTAATTGTTTATAAACATCCTAATTTGCCTATTTAATTGTGGTTTCAGAAGAAAATATGAAAACCAATCATTTATATTTTAATATTTTTTTTCGTAACTGTTCAACAAAAAGTTCTATACATTATATATAAAAGTTTCAAACAATTTTCAGAAAATAGATTGTGCTTTTTTTTTTGTATATACTAATTTGAAACCATAAAAATCCAAACTGCCATCTATTTTGACGTGGATGTACGGTAGTGTTTCCACGATCCGCAAAAATTGGAAATTCGCGAAATACTTTTTTAAAAGTGATATTTTTTAGACATCTCGTTAACTATTTACGCCCGGTAAATATATTCACCGCATTCAACCGCGCTCAGTATCAACAAATAATTATGAAGCGTTTTGGAAATAAAAATAAAACTTTCATACAAAAATTTCGAAAAACTTTCGCATAATAAATTTTGCTTAAACTTTGTTTATATGCTAATTTGATACCATAAAAATCGAAACTGACGTCCATCCTGAGTAAAAGATGTACGATTCGCCGAAAATCGTAAATTTTCAAAAATGTATTTTATATGCATATGTAGTGATATTAAGTTATTCCAATATGTTATTTTTACACACCAAATAAATATTGGTTTTTACATAGGTACCTATTTAAAAATTATGGGATCGGACCTAGTCAAGACATCATAACACATGTTTTTTTTCTTTTTAGCTCTGAATAATACTGAATATATGTATTTAAAAAAAATTAATTTTTAAAAACATATATAAAACACCCTGTATCTTAAAAATTAGGTTGTTTCAGACATGTGTTTATTTATATGAACTTTATGTCTTAGAATTAACTAAGAAATAACCTTTAAAATATTTTACCTTACTTGGTAAACACCCTGTATATAGACTACTACCACCTACATACATTTTAATTTTTTTAGGCCTTATTAATTAATTTAAATATAAAACTTCAAACTTTTGTGATATAGTATTTTTTATAAATATATAATGAATAAACTTTCCTATTTAGAATTTCATGTTTTCAAGTGCACCGTAACGCAACCGATTCCTGACACAAAACAAACAAACATCGAGAATGAATAGAAATTGGAAAAGGCCCGGCCGGCGCGGCGTTTCATGAAGGCAACACGTGTGTGCAATTAGTGAACGAATCAACAACGACTAAACACGTTCAGCCGCTCCGATCAGGGACCTGCGAAACAGACGAGATCTGATATTTCTGGGATCCGGAGCCGGCTTACTATATTTGAACGATCCGGCTCTTACGGATCACTTTGAAGATCCGGATCACTGAGCCGGGTCGGTCGTGAACGACCCACCTCTAGTGACAGCCCCTGTTACTTCTACACTTGGTTGCGTCGGGTCGCAGTCGAAATCTAAACCAGTACGTGTGACGCATTCCACGCACAATTCTGTTGCAAAACAAAGCATCATACACATTAGAAGTTCAAAATAATAAATAATATATATATATATATATATATATATATATATATATATATATATATATATATATATATATATATTTGAACTTCTAATGTACAGACTATGAAAATATGAAAAAAAAAATTTGAAGGTAGGACATATAAATGTGAGGTCACTTTATATTGGGTTTAATAATTTGGTCACTTTGGTGAACGAACATAAACTTGATGTGCTGGTAATCTCCGAGACTTGGTTGCCCCCTAATACTGATGATAAGGTTTTTTCTATAAATGGATATAGATTGTATCGCAGGGATAGACTGTCGAGGGGAGGAGGGGTTGCATTTTATATAAGTACGAGCATAAAAGCTACGGTGATCGAAGCTGACTGCGAACAAAGTAACATCGAGCAGCTGTGGGTTAAATTTGGGGTTAATGGGAGGAATTATGCTCTCTTAGTTTTTTATAGACCGCCCTCGAGTAATGTAAGGTTGGGTATGGATCAACTAGATAATGTTTTGTCGCTTATGATGCCCTCTGTTGACTATGTCATCTGCTTGGGGGATATTAATAATAATTTGTTAAAACTTGACAATCCCACTAGTCATTGTTTTGAAGCATATGGTTTTGCGCAGTTGATCGATGAGCCGACGAGAATTTCTGGAAAAGCTGCGACGTTGCTGGACCCTATTTTTATTTCTGATAAAGAAATTGTTAACAATGCAACCGTTATCGATGCCCGCAATATTTCAGATCATAACTTGGTACTTTGTGAGCTTAACATCAAAATAATTAAATTTAAACCAAAAGTTGTTACTTATAGGAATTTTAAAAATTTTAATCACATTTTGTTTTATAACGAATTAACAGCGTTGCCATTTAATGATATAGTTTATGTTAATTGTATTGAACACAAAATTCAGTTATATAATAATCTAATTACAGATGCTTTTGATTGGCATGCGCCTCTAAAAACAGCTCGCGTTACCAAGCCAAAGACTCCATGGCTTACCGAGGATTTAAAAATATTAATGAAAAGTCGCCATAGTGCCTTGGCAAAATTCAAGCAAACGAAATCATTGGAAGATTGGCAGCGATATAAAGTACTGCGTAACTCTACTTTAAGTCTGGTGCGCAAGCGCAAAAGGACATTTGTAGGCGGTGTGGTTGATGAGAGTGATGTAAGAAAAACGTGGAAGGCATTGTCGGATTTTAACATAAAAAACTCCAATAAGCGCGACATTCCTCGACATTTGCAGGACGTTAACGCAATAAATGAGTATTTTGTTTCAGTTTTTAGGGAAAGTGATTGCCGGGAGATGATAAATAAATATATGGATTCTGAGTCACCAATTAAGAACAGTTTTAAACTTTATGCCTTAAATCCAATGCTTTTGGGTCCGAAAATGTTACGCGTTCAATGCTTCAATATTGCTCACCTTTTGTTGTTCCCTTTATCGCTCACATCGTCAATATTTGTCTCGAGTGCAGCTACTTTCCAAATGTTTGGAAAACATCTATCATTCAGCTCACTCCTAAAGTGATCAATCGGGAGTCTTATGCTGATTTGCGTACCATAAGTCTCCTGCCAGTTGTGTCCAAGATTCTCGAAAAGATCGCATACTTCCAAATTAACCAGTTTGTTAATGATAATAAAATAATTCCCGAAAAACAGTCCGGCTTTAGAAAGAATTATAGTACGGCGACCGTTCTTTCGGGAATTTTGGATACGATTGGTGGGGACTAGGATGCTGGATTTCTCGAAGGCATTTGATACCATCAACCATGCCCTGCTACGCTCAAAGCTCAAATACTATGGTTTCCAGGAGTCTGCTGTTTACTTTATCTCTACATATCTGAGCAATCGAAGTCAAAAGGTTGTATTAAACGGCAATACCTCTAATTAAAACCTATATTCTCAGGTGTGCCCCAGGGTTCTATCCTAGGACCACTTTTATTCATAATATATACCTCTGATATTCTTAGAGGCATTAAGAATTGCGCCTATCAAGCATACGCCGATGATACTCAGATAAGCTACAGTTTTTTACCGAATGAACATCACATAGGTGAATTTGTGTTCAACGAGGAGCTAAGAAATGTAAATGAAGTTTCAGGAAAGCATGGTTTAATTTTAAACCCTAATAAATCCGTAGTTATGTTTTTTGGAGACAATAAAATACCCAACATTGATAAAGTCGTACAGATTCAAATTGAAGGCGGTTGTTTACCTGTTAAGAGTATGGCAAAATCATTAGGTGTTTTAATCGATACGAAATTAAAATTCGTGAAACAAGTTAATGTGTGTGTACAAAAAGCTTTCCATTCTCTTAAGATGCTGTATCCGAACAGGCACATTTTGTCAAAAAAACTTAAGATTATGTTATCAGAGTCATTAGTACTGTCAAATTTTAATTTTTGTTCATTTGTTTACGGTCCATTCCTAAATATCTTAGAAAAACAGAAAATTTACAGGATGCAGAACTCTTGCTGATGCTTTGTTTGCTCACTTCGAAAATATGATCATATTTCTAATGCACTTCGTGAGCTCAAATGGCTCGATATGAGTAATAGACGGGACCTGTTCTTTGCAGTCTTTGTTCGTAAAATAGTCATCTCCGCATCTCCCTTTTTTCTTAATGACAGATTAGTTCATGCGAGCCGCACTCATCAAGGGGATACCCGTTACAAATGTCTATTTAGTATCCCCAGACACTCGACAGCCTTGTTCAGAAAGTGTTTTAGCTATCAGGCTGCGCATGTCTATAATAAATTAAACCATGAACTTAAGGTGTTGAGCTCAGATATTTTTAAAACTCGATATAGACGCCAATTGCTGGCAATGCAATAGCATTTATTAATTTTTGCAAAAAGAAAAAAAAATTAAACATTTTTCTCTCCTCTCTCCCTTAAACTGTTAATTTGTGTGTAATTGTGTATGTAAATATAGATATAGTTACTTGTAATTTTACTAGTATTAAGTCTATCTTAACGTAACCATCTAGGGTTCGATGTAAGAATAGCTAGTTGAGCTAAATCTCGCCCCGGCCCGGGTGGTTTGCGCATTTGTGATGTTCTTTCTTTTTTTATACTATGTGTATTTATGTCATAAATAAAAGCCGATTTATTATTGTATTATTATATATATATATATATATATATATATATATATATATACATATTTATATTTCTCTTTTTGAACCTTACAATTTATAAATATCAAGTACTTTCTTGGGATTAGGTGGATTGAAATAAAAAAACTTGAATTGACGTTTCGCCTGTCCATTTCAGGCGTTTTCAATATATTTATTTCTGCACATCTAAAAATTAAATACAGAAAGTGTATATATGCAAGTTAAAAAATAAAAACAATTAGGTATAACGGCACACATTAAAAATTATTAAAACATTTAGTTAAAATAGTACAGTACATACCTTGACAAAGATGTTATTTTGCCTTGCTTGGCGGTGTGGAGGTAAGTGATACACTGGTTAAAGAATTCTATTGTTTTTTTTTTATATATATATCATTTAATTTTTTTTTGATTATATTTACATTGTAGACACTATTGGTGGATACGGGTTGTTTTAAAAGTATTTGTGTGAGTCTGACAGTATACAATATGTATTTATGATTGATGGAAATACTTTATAACAATTAAATTAAATAAGACTGTGATATATTTTGCTGAGATTGTCAATGTCTTTCCGATCGTTTACTGTATTTTTTTCTTTTTTTATCTCGAGCTTTTCTTTGAATGTCAGTTTATGGTAATGTTGTTCTTTTGATAAGACCGTTGTACCAGAAAAATCAAATTAATGTTCCATATCTCTTTCGTGATTATGTAGTGCTGTGGAAGCATTTTTTGTATATTTATGCCCATTTAGTCTATTTGATAGGTATTGTGTGGTCATGCCTATATATTTTTTGGGGCAGTTTAGGCAGGGAATGCTGTAAACTACGTTTGATTGTTTTTTAATTGGTGTCTGACTTTTGAGCGGTGTATATAAAGATTTAAGGGTATTGTTAGATTTGTGGCATAGGGTTATATCGTGTTTACCGAGAATGTCTTTAATCTTTTCAGAAAGGCCTTCAGTGTATGGCAAAGATATGTATGTAGTGGTTTTATTGTTGTCACGATTATTTACAATATGTTTTGTGCCATTGTATAATTTATGGGTTCTTCGCTTTATAATTCGTTCGATGGCTTTTAATGGGAAATGATTTTTTAAGAGAGTGTTTTTAACTTTATTTAGAATGTCAACTCGGTATATAGGCGATGTTAGTGTTAGTGCACGATCAACTAATCCTATCATCACGGAGTTTTTTTGACATTTTGGGTGACTGGAATTATAATTAAGGTAGTGGGAGGACCAGGGGTGCGATTTTGCACTTATCATTTCGTTAGTTAACGAATCGCTAAATCACGTGATTTAGCGAAACAACTGACAAAGGTTGGAAGTAGCATCCATTTCTTAAATAAAAAATTACATGTATTTTTTGACGTCAAGTAGGCCAGTTTTTCATTACGATTTCACAATTACTGTTAACCTTAAAATTATTTTGTTGACGTTGAGCAAAACACGACACATTTGTTTGGCCTAATTAATTAAGTATACTTTATTATTTTGGAAATAATTAAAAGGTGATGAAGAGTTAAAAATCTGAAGCTACTAAGGTCTGCCTGGAGATCTTTAATACTTGTGTTTGTTATATTTCTAAAATGGAAGATATAGTAGCATTGTTGGCATCAATTGGTGATGGTGAATAATATTGTACCTAATACCTACTAATATTCTAATAAAACAGAAGTTAACAAATAAGTGGTGATTTCAAGAGACCTAAATTTGACTTTAATTAATCGCTACATGGGAGTGCAGTGAAAAAAGTGAACATGTTAGTGGATATTATATTGTGCTTTTCCAGAACAGATTTTAATGTTATTATACCTTATTATAAAGGCGTAATATAATATTTTTGCACTTGTATTTCCAGATATTTTAGAGACATTAGAGAATATGATATTCTTAAAGACACTGTCAGGTATTTCGAGGTAGGAACTATTTTAAGATCCATAACACCTTTTTAAATGAATAGGACACTAAGCAAACATTTGTTAAAGAATGAACATTAAACTAAGATCTAATAATTTTAACAGACAATTGTTGAATACTTTAGTAAGCCATATTTTGAGATAGAGCTTAAGTTTTTAAATGGCCGACTCACGTGGTTTTGTCTTACAAATTCTAGTATAAGAACATGTGAAATCTGCTATTTTGAAACAAATTATGCTTCAATGTCGCCGCTGTTGAAAACTACTAAGTAATTAATTTCAGTCTACTAAAATCTACTAACGTTGGCTTTTACGAAATAAAGCCGTTAACGCAACTGTGTACCCAAAGCTTGTAAACTCACAGGCGTATATTTATATATATATATATATATATATATATATATATATATATATATATATATATATATTCTATATATATTTCCTGGCCTTGCTTTGTACCAACATTAAGAAAAAAACCCTGTTGGTAAGTTGGTAAGTGTGCTAACAGTATCACCAGGACAACCGATGATTAATACCTTGTTTGTGTTTATCTATAAACAAGGCTTAATATAAGAATTTTGAATGCCAAGCCAGAATTTGTTTTTTAGGCACCTACTAATATATTAGCTAAATATTATCGATTGAATGGTATCGATATACAGTCATATCTATTGACGCATAGCTCGTATCGCTTTAAAAATATCGTTAGAAATATGGAGTATCGGGCAAAAGTATCGCGGTATCCTCAAAATCAGCGCTGCCAGATATAACATAATTATCGAATTGTAACATAATTCATTCCACAATTAAGGTTGAAATTTTACGTGTACCATATTCGGTAATTGCAACATAATTTTACTAACTTTTATTTAAACGTCAAACATTATTCAAAGAATAATACATTTTTATACTAGTATTTTGTTGGTTGCGTACCCACTAAAAATGTCCTGTTCTTCATGTCCAAACAGAATCGTTGCTTCACATTAGACTTGGGTCGTTCCGAGTGGACCCAGTCCGATTGAACGAATCTAGTGGCGGACCCGGTTGGAACGAATCCAGTATCAAAATCGGACTGGGTCGACACTCGTCACGAGTAAACTGCCACTGACTAAATGTTAACGTTAAGATCGATTTCATAGCATCGCGATTGCGATTGGACTGGGTAGATCTAAATTCTTAACAAGATGGGGAATAGTTATCTTAATCGTACGTTTTAGCACAGTTAAAAGAATATATTCTTTTACCTGTGGTTTCAAAGTATAGCACCTAGCAGATATGTGGACATATTTATGTCAACAATCACAGTTATGACCGTACAATTTATAATCGTCAGCAGTTTAAAGTAAATAATAAAATATAAATAGTTTTATTTTTTAAATTTAATAAAAGCTTAGCCGGACTAAAATATAAAATATTGGTACAATAAGTATCTTATTTATAACCTATTGAGAAAATCGGATATACTTGATGTACTTCTATCTTAAACAGATCGTTTTGCACTTGGGCTAAAACAAAATAAAAAAATTATAGAAAAATGTGGCGAAATGGTAACAAAGTCAACATTATTGCCTGAATGCCCAGATAATTTTCTTTTCTGGATTTTGTGGTGGGGCCGTTGAGGTAGAAGCGCAAGGTTGCTGTTCGAATTCTTGTTCTTTTTCATCTTCTTTTTCTGCCACTTTAAGGATGTGTAATTCTTTGTCTGGGTCTACCCGCTTCAAAGGTATGGTCGCATGTCTCCTTTTCATATGCTGAAAAATGTTTCCTGTTGATCCACCGGCAATACCTACAAAGTCTTACAAGGCAACAACAATTTACTTTGTTCGTATTATCAGACGTAGTGAAATGATTTCATACTTCACTGCTTTTTCTCCCTTTCGTACCACCCGGCATTTTAAAAAGGTTAAATAAAAGAGTTAAGCGTTATTGAAAACACACATAAACAAACTGAAACTACCAAATTTTTATATAAATTGGGGAATTCCTGAATTGCATTCAACATCGATATGGGTTCCGCAATGTTACCAATCGACGCCGACGTATAAAATCGGATTTTTTTGAAGCAGTAATAGATATTACACATTTTTTCTTTATTGTCTACAAATTCAATGTACTGTAGTGATAAATGCATACATATCTTTATTAGAGTGGACTAGTTTTAGACGTACTAGTCAAAATGTTATATTTATTCTGAATTAAATATTTTTTCAAAATGCAACTTCCAACTTTAATTTCTAATACATTTGTTTTCTATATCTAATGAATTGGTAATAAAAATATGATTTTTATTTTTCCAAATGTATTGTTTATTTTAAGACGATTTTTAGTAAAATGGTAATATGGTCTTAATAAAATAAGTTACACACTTATTCTGTGTTAAAATTATTAAAATACATAATAGGATTTATTAAATCATAAGGAAAATAAACAAATAGAAGTTAATACTTTTACCATTTAATTATAAAGTTTAAAATAAATAAAAGTCCTTATTGAAGAAGGGCAACCACCAGCATTTAGATCAGTTTAAAAGAGTAAAAAATGAAAAATGAACCCTTTAACATTTTTGCAGAACTTTGCATTTTAGGGTGCTTGGGCCCCATGTTTTCCCACTTCTGTCAGTCTCTGTCTGTACGCAGCATAGCTTAAAAACTACTTATCCAATTGAATTTAAGTTTTCAACGGAATGGAAACATTTTGGTATATAGAATATGGCGAAACAAAATGACGGCCTAATGAAATAAAATTGCACAAAACTCAAGTGAGAAACAGAGACAGAATGGTAAAATTTTAGTCCGAATCTTGTATGACAAAAGTAAATGACGGCCTAATAAATTATTTGAATATGCAAACAATCTGTATGAGGGAAATTAATTGTCATCTAAAGTAGTCCCTCTCTAATATTTTTATTATTTCTCGTACTAAATATTACACACAGTGTCATTTTTTACATGGAATGCTCTGTATAAAGAAGCCCTTTTAAGAAATACTCTATTTGTAACTGTTTTTTGTATTTTGTATTTGTTATTTGTAACAGGGTATTCATTTAATAAAAATAGATATTTTGTCACTCTCTATATATTTCAAAGATACTGATAATTACCATATGATTGGGAAGAAGAAAATTTATATTGCATTTTTTTCATTGCATTAAAAATAATAAAATTACTGCACAGTTGATCCTATACCTAATGGAGTAATTTCATCGTCTAAAAACTAAAAATTGACGTTTGGAGAGTTTACATAAGAAACAGTTGGAACTGAAAAATAAATATTTCTACGTTCATACCTTAACTTTTGGAAATTTGTTTAAAGATTCATATATAATACTACCCATAACTAATTTCATAATGGTATCAATCTCTAACTTTATATATCCCTGTGAATCTGTATCTATAAAACGCCTAAATATAATTATTTTTTTAGATTTAAATATAGTCATAAATCTTTAAGATATAAATAAAATAATTTTCCATTTTGATTATTATGAAATTGACTGGAACATCTTTAATTTTTTTTTAAAGTGTTACAATATTTTATAGTGAAAATCAATTCTATATTTGTCACTAAATAAAAAAATATTACAATTGGACATGTTTTTATTGTTCAAGTTGTTACAAGCTGAAATTAGTTTCCATTGCTGCTGATTTCTGGTGTGTGTACACAACATTTTCTTTTACAAAGGGTCCAAAGGACTCACACTGTGACTTGAAATACCTAAAAAGAAGAAAAAATATTGTAAAAAAATTGCTTTTCGAAAAATCAGCTGTAAATATGCTATTAAAAAATCTTCGTTATTGATAATATAGGTATATTTCCAATTTTCGTTAAAAATTAAAAGCAATACTTATTCATATTCATATATAGGGGGATATATGCATATTCCCCTTAAGAAAATATGAAGAAAATCCATATAAATATGGCTTTTTAAACTTGTAACCAACAGCATGTATAGTACCTCAACCCAATTTTTTTTATTCAATATAACCATAACCCTTACATTAATTAATTAATTTTAGGTACTGATTTTCAAATTTGTAGACAAAATTCAAGTTTACTAATTTTCAACCAGAATTTATATATTGAGTTGTGGTTTTCGATAATGCCTAGCACTATATGTTGGATTTATCGTTTCGAACATGCAAAAGGCCACAAGAAGTCTGTTACACAGAGTATTATCTAAGCCCTTGTCATTTTCACAAAATGTTTATACACACACTATGACTATTACAAAACGAAATATTATATTGTTCTTTTCTACCCAGGATAATTCACACCCGAATACCAAAAAACTTTTTTTATATAAAGGGTGTTTTCACCAAAATGTAAATTTTTCTGGATGTGTTGTTTTTCTCAGCTCCTGTGTGCATCAAACAATTGTTTCTTACCCCATTCTATTGTGAACTTTTTACTGTAAACTAACTTTCATGATGAGAGTTTAAAAATTAATGAAACTTATTAAATAATGGTAAAAAGGTCTGTTATTATTTAAATTTACATAGATATTAGTGAATTCTAATGATAAGTTTGAAGTTAGTTCAAAGTAAAAAATATGCAAAACAGTTTTTTATAAGTATAATGTTTTTATTTATATTTTGACATCTAGATACAGCTTTAACTATAGAAAATAAAAACACAATAATTGTAGGATTTTTTCACTATTATCTTCTAAGAATACAAAATATTACTGAATAGTAGAAATTACATAACCTATATTTTTTTTAGCTGGCCCCATTTAATGCAACATTAAATGAAACTGAAGTTAGCAATTATATCAGGTTTGGTACCTTTATCTTTAAAGATTATCCAAAAAATTGATAAAAGCCATTTCATAAGAGGCAAAGATATTAGTCCTCTCTCTCTCTCTCTCTCTCTGAACTCATATATTTATAATCGGTACGAAAAGACTAATTTAATTAGATAATAATATTCAAGGTGTCACATTTAAAAAATCCATGTTATGTAGTTTGTTCTACTTTTCAATAATTTTTTGAAATATTTGATATTCTTAGATCATAATACAGGAATAATCCTACAAATTTTGAATTTAAAGTATTTTTTTAAATTTTCTGTAATTGAAGATGTAACTAGGTGTCAAAATATAAATGAAAGCCCTGTACAACAGTCGCATTTATAAATTTAGAGACATTACCTTTATTCATAACTCAGGTCCGAAATAATAGTATAAGGGATACAAAAGTTGAGAAAAAAAATATGTTTAAAAAAAATTTACAATTTCGTTGAAAACACCTGTACAAAAAAAACTAAATTAAAAAAAAACAAGGAAAACTTTTTTTACAAGTGTTTTACAAAACACTCTGTAAAACAACTTACTGAAGACCTCTGCATTAACATCCTCTAGGCTATAAACTTAGTGCTAGACCGTAGGGGCGTCCCTAGACTCCTGTTACTGAATGGGGGGAAGGGGGGAGGGGGACGCTTGCCACCCCTGGAAAATGTAAATATTGTATATTACATATATAAATTACGTTTATATACCAAATGGACTTGCATGACTTTTTTTTGGTTTTTTTTTTCATCAGTTATGGTTCTGCGTGCGCCCATGTGATATCCCAAAAAAAAAGACATCGCCTCCCCTATGCCCCCTTAGTTACGCGCCTGCTAGACAGTGTCGAAAACCGTAACTAAATATGTCAATTTTTGTTGAACAAAAATTGAGATCTGAATATTGTCCAAAAATTTCCATATTTGAGTTCGTCATTTATACGTCACAATCCACAATGCCACTAGGTATTCTAAAAATTATACTGAACAAAGCCTACAGAAAGGGTGAATTGCGAGGTAGCTACTAGGACTACACATATATCTTATAAAACTAGCTTGAGGGAAATTCCCTACATTTTATATATGTTGTAGTTCATGACTTTCTGAACAATAGATACTATGATCACCTCCAAATCTTACAAAATAGAGACAGAATTGAATTTATAAAATAAAGTTATTCTGAAGAAAAAATCGAGAAAAAAATGTTTCTTGTTTCAAAATACAGTTTTCACTGTGAGTAATATTAATTTTCATAGACTTAAGTCAGTTATACTTTATTTGATATGATTAAAAAGGGTAACATACAGATGTTTCAAGTAAATTGAAGTTTAAAAAATAAAATTTTAAACAAAACGAATTAAAAATTCATGTATAGTCTGTTTTAAGGTATTAAACCTCAGTTTACCAAATTGCATATAAACCAGACGTTTTGTTCTTTAACAAAACAAAATAGTCTATAACAAAAAAAAAACAGCAGCTGCACCTTATACAACATTTTTGGGACATCCTGTATAAATATTTAATATATCCTTACAAAATGTACCTTTAGCAACCTAGTTTCTTCCAGTACCTAACAAGGTATCCCAGAATTATATAATAATGGATTTGAAATAACCTCTTCTGGTCAAAAATGGTAAACACAGTTAAATTAACTTACAAAAAATAAGGTTTCTTCATGATATAGGTGTAATGTATATGGTGTATAATTTTTTCTCTAAAATTAAGTTTGGTTCACTTTTGTTCCTTTTTTTATATATATATATATATATATATATATATATATATATATATATATGGTTTTTTTTAATTTTTAACACATCTGATATGATGTACATAAAATGTTATGATGTATTTTAAACAGTACCCTAGAGACTTTATTATGAGTTATCAAAAAACTTTAAATATAAAAGTGTTTAGGTTTGGTCAATTTTCAAGAAAAACAAACAAAAGATAATCGGAAATTTAGCAAATGGGCATCGACTGAGTTATTTTAAAAGGCACACCCTGTATAATAGATACACCTCAAACGGTCTTTTCTTGCTGATTATTAATAATGGACTAGGTTTAAGACCTTTATGTCTAAAGATAATCAAGAAATTTAAGAAAAACCCCATCATAAGAAGCAATGTATTCCAACTGACTCCACTATATTGGGAGCTTTCTTCATCTCTCTCTTACACATTGCCTCTTATGGCAGGGTTTTTCTAAAATTTCCCTATTATCTTTAGAGATAAAGTTTAAACCTAGTATATTTATAATCGGCAAGAATGATTAATGAATGATGATTTTGTTCAAACCCAAAAACATTTGTATTTAAAGTTTTCGATAACTCATAGTATAAGGCCTCTAGGGTACGTACCATTTAAAATATAATCAGGCACCCTGTATAATTTTACATAGGAATAAACAAATAAATTCCATTAAACATAATGAACTTATTAAGTCATATAATAGTTATTTTTTTAAATAGAATATTTTTATTGTGATGTGAAACTTCAAAAGCGATTCATAGATTTGAACAAAAGATTAATTTAAAAATACACATTAAAAATTGCAATTAGCAAAACCCAAGGAAAAACAAACACTTCAAACATATTTGTATCACACTGTAAGAAATTAGACAAACATATAAAACAAAATGAGGTGTCTATCACAAAGTTTAATGGATGACATAATAAAAAAATAAGTGCACCATTCATCAGTTGAGTTGCTATGCATTATCTTGCTGCTGTTTTCCGACAGAATATCGGTGCAAAAACAATTTGTCAAATTAAACAAGGTTTCAAGTGTTAAATTCTGTTTGATACTGTAAACTGATAATTTGTTATAATAACGAACTCATAGGTATGTTTTGCAGTAGACTTTGCTAAACATAAG
This sequence comes from Kuschelorhynchus macadamiae, assembly GCA_030620095.1. Taxonomy (NCBI): domain Eukaryota; kingdom Metazoa; phylum Arthropoda; class Insecta; order Coleoptera; family Curculionidae; genus Kuschelorhynchus; species Kuschelorhynchus macadamiae. The sequence continues at coordinate 1,102,173 of JAUTXW010000289.1, read as the reverse complement.
CTTATGAATTATATTAGCCTAATCTGTTTAAGTCTAAGATTATAGTAAGTTTCTTTATAAAAAAAAATACTCACAATTAATACTTACACAGGTATATATCTTCTACAATCAAAATAGTCGAGTTCAAATTTGAATCAACAAAATAGCTTATCGAGGAATTTGTAATTCTTCGGTGAATGTTCTTCCTTATATTGACTAAGTATGTGAAAGGTAAATGAAAATACTGTATCAAATACTTGACATCATTTCTTGTATCATTCCCTTCTTTTTAGGGTCATATTCTGCAAAAAAGTAAAAATATTGCTATAATCAATAAATGTGCCATACACCACATACTGTGTAATATAATATAACTAATTATTTCCCTACTCTAATAATTATAACATTATATAATTCCAACTATAGTTCTTTTAAAGAAAAACAAAGATTATTTCATTTCGCCCTCAACAGTGAAAATATATAATACCAAAGAAAATAATAGCTTCCACTATAAATTTTCTTTGATAATACCTGTTAAGGAATACTTTTGTTTACAAGTTATACATAGACCTCGACATAGACAATAAAATATAATTTTAGCAAGTACATTCTATTTGCTTAAAAATATACAAATTCATGCCTACCTGTAACAGTATTATGATAATCTAGATTCAACTGCCCTTATTGCTTCTTTAGTTTTTCCATCAATAGAAAATATTATTCTTAAATTGGTTCCTAGTTTCTGGTATTTATTTTCAATTTTGCAATACTTAAATACACCATTATTAAACCACTGTTATGTTTCCGCAAGTGATCCATCAGCTGTTCGACTTGTTTACTGTGTATCTGAGAATTCAAAAAGTTAGGTTAGGTTACGAGAGAACAAAATAAATAAAATACTGCCTATTCTTAAAATAGGGAGGGCCATTCCCCAGTAACAACGGGCAATTACAACCTAGAGTAAGATTTTTATTCATACTCTAAGTTTAAAACGCTTTGTTCTCCCAAGGAACGCATTTCGCCTATATTATTATATTATTTTTCTGTGGAAGGCACGCCCCGTTTCAAAGGCGGATAAATGTATGATGTTTATGTGGTTGCATAACAGCCGCGGTGCTGGATTAGAATAGATGGAATACATATTAACATAGGTCCCTTTTATTTAAAAATAAAATACGTAATATAATTTTGCACCATATAGCAAATAATGTAATTAATATTTAAACAAAATATTCGCAACTTTGTTAAATATTTCTTCAAAAGAAGTCCATTTTGAGGATAGCGTTTTATGTTTTTCCGTACTTCTAACAAAATGATCAAGAAAGAAGAATTCACTGAATTAAAAATAATGATTCATTAATAATTAAAATATACAGGTTTCGTAATAATTTGACATAGATAATATTTTTTAAACAGATTAGCTTACCTTGTTTCATTTGAAGGATTTACGAGTTTTGTATCTTCCCTGCTTATTTGGAGGTTCCATGTTTTCACGATTTTCTTGAATATTTTGTCATGTGTTGAATATTTACGGTATGATGCATATGCTGATATATCATGGCTTAGCTTTCAAGTAATCAAAACTACTTTTTATCTTACGAAATGAAACTCCAAGGCAGTAAATTTAGATATTATCAAAAACTCAAGAACTGACAGATTCGGAAAATGGCGGCTTTAGTAATAGGTTGTTGTTTAACGAACCAGGATCGGAAAATCCGATTGTCATGCCGAACAGCTCTCCGAACGGAGAAAATTTTCGTTAACTAACGAAATGATAAGTGCAAAATCGCACCCCAGGTTTGTTTGGCGTACCGTAATGCCGTAACCGTATGCAACAAATCTAACAATACCTTTAAATCTTCATATACACCACTCAAAAGTCAGACACCAGTTAAAAAACAATCAAACGTAGTTTACAGCATTCCCTGCCTAAACTGCCCCAAAAAATATATAGGCATGACCACACAATACCTATCAAATAGACTAAATGGGCATAAATATACAAAAAATGCTTCCACAGCACTACATAAACACGAAAGAGATATGGAACATGAATTTGATTTTTATAAAATTCAGTCAATTTTGTATTCAACCCTCTAACATTCTGGTAAACAATATTTATACATTTATTTACATTATTAGGTTCTATATTTACTTGTTCCTGGGAAAGCGTCTGTATTGGGAACCTCTCCGAAAATCCGAGAAGCGGCCAGCTGTATACCTGGGCCCTGTATTTCGAAAAACAAATGGTTTCACGACCACATTCACAGGCCAAACTTCACAATTTAACACTGCACTTACGAGTTGTGGATCAACTGAAATTTTAAATGAAGATCTATGATCATCGCGACCGCTCAGTTTTTCAGAGCTCAGAATGGAGATTTTTTGGCCTTCTAAGTGTGTTCTCAACAGATCTTTACTGCATTCTGGGGATAAGTTACCTATGTAGAACCATTTTCTTTCCGCTGCTGCAGATATTATAGATGGATTACTATCTGTACTCTTTACTGGGTTATTTGATTGGGTGGATAAAGGAGAGAAATGTTCTGCAGACTTGAATGCTGATATAACTTTGGTACTCTTACTCGATCGATCATTAACATTACAAACATCGCTGCCCATTTCTTTGTTTATAACAGTCGTAGGTTCTTGACGGTGCTGTGATGCATTATTTATGAAGAACTGAACCAGCTCCTTGTTCCTGTCTTTTATTGCCTCAACAATGCCATCAAGTCGGAGACCAATCACTTTAGATTGGTTTTTTAGCTCATCTGAAACCGTTGACAAAAAATCTTTGTTTAAGGCTAAACCTGAGTGTTCATTTTATGGTAGAAGCTCAGAATCCTTGTCCTTGTTTCTTAGTGACTGGAGTTCATTTTCCAATTTATGAACCCTTTTATTTAGCTCAGAAATTGTAGTGTCTTTTTCAAAGTTTTCATTTTGTTTTATGATATTTTGCTCCAAAGTGTTAATTTTTGTGAGCAATTTTTGAATCGTTTTATTTTGCGCCTCTACATCTTTAACCAAATTTTTGGTGTCGACATGGCGACACTGCCGATTTTTAGCTTCGTTAGCTTGGGCCATGCAGGCGGGATGAAAAAATCCCCCACATTTTAGGCATTTTACACTCGCTGCAATTGGTTTCTTACAGTGTAGACATTGGTCGTTTTCAGTCATTATGCCAAATATTGCCAAACGTTTAATCCTTATTTGACTGGACTATAGAAAAGAATTCAATATTGCACTGTATTATCCTTATTTGACTGGACTATAAGTTACCGGCCAATGCAATAATATTGAAAACCATTTAAATCTTATTTTACTGGACTACAAGAAATTTAAGAATAAACCCTTTTATTAGTATAATACTGCTGGCGCTTATCAGAAGTTTGGCAAAACAACAATAGAAGGAATGTACTTATCTTTATTTTCATATTGTTTCTTCTTTGAATATTTACTATGAGAAACAATGCAGTAAACGGAAATTATTTGTCTCAACACTAAAAGTACACCACAATACTCATAGGCAAAAATATTTATAACATTTATAAAATTATAATATATTATTATATATATATATATATATATATATATATATATATATATATATATATATATATATATATATATATATATATATATATATATATATATATATATATATATATATATATATATATATATATATATATATATATATATATATATATATATATATATATATATATATATATATATATATATATATATATATATATATATATATATATATATATATATATATATATATATATATATATATATATATATATATATATATATATATATATATATATATATATATATATATATATATATATATATATATATATATATATATATATATATATATATATAGACTTAGAAGGCAAAAAAATCTCTACGACTGTTATAAACAAAGAAATGGGCAGCGATGTTTGTAATGTTAATGATCGATCGAGTAAGAGTACCAAAGTTATATCAGCATTCAAGTCTGCAGAACATTTCTCTCCTTTATCCACCCAATCAAATAACCCAGTAAAGGGTACAGATAGTAATCCCTCTATAATATCTGCAGCAGCGGAAAGAAAATGGTTCTACATAGGCAACTTATCCCCAGAATGCAGTAAAGATCTGTTGAGAACACACTTAGAAGGTAAAAAGCTTTGAAAAACTGAGCGGTCGCGATGATCATAGATCTTCATTTAAAATTTCAGTTGATCCACAACTCGTAAGTGCAGTGTTAAATTGTGAAGTTTGGCCTGTGAATGTGGTCGTGAAACCATTTGTTTTTCGAAATACAGGGCCCAGGTTCTCGGATTTTCGGAGAGGTTCCCAATACAGACGCTTTCCCAGGAACAAGTAAATATAGAACCTAATAATGTAAATAAATGTATAAATATTGTTAGAGGGTTGAATACAAAATTGACTGAATTTTATAACAATGTTTGGGCTACATCTGATGAGTATGACTTAGTAATATTAAGTGAGACTTGGCTACATGATTATGTTAGAGATAGTGAAGTGATCTAAATTTTCAAGATGAAAATATTGATGTTTTATGTGTAAAACTAGACATAAGTAGATATAAGTATTTATACATATTAGCGGTATATGCTGCACCTTCTTGCAACACTTTATCAGACGAAAAACTGTTTGATTTCATTGAGGAACAACATTACCTTTATAATTATGATTTTGCAATAATTGGAGATTTTAATATAACTAACCTTAACCAATATTATCAATCTGGTATACCAGATAAATTTGTTGAAACTCTACTCCGATTTTTAAATTTCTATGATGCCAAACAGGATAATCACATTGTAAATTCCTCAAATCGCTTACTGGATATTGTAATAACCAAATTAGGCTGCAGGGTCGAGAGAAATGATTTCAGTTTTGTTATTGAAGATAAACATCACCTCACACTCAATATTTCCATAACTACATCTACTTTAAAAGAAAATGAATTATCTTCTAAAGCCTCACTGTATAATTTTCGCAAAGCAAATTATCCAGCTTTGTATTATATATTTACTCAAACTAGAGTTTCCTTAAATCTCACACTGATATAAATGAAGCAGTTTCAGATTTCTGTGACAAACTATATAATATCTTTGATATGTGTGTTCCTAAAAGCAAACATAGTAACAAAAAATACCCTACCTGGTTTAATAAACCTATAATTGTCAAAGTGAAGTTAAAAGAGAAATTAAGAAAAAATTATAAAAAAACTAATAATATTGACTTACTATTAGAGTATAAAAGGGTAAGGGCTGAACTTAAAAATGATATAAAAGTTGCCGAAAGAACTTACATTGAAACAATACAGTATAACATCGGCGTGGATTCTCTATCTTTTTGGTCTTATATTAATAATACAAAAAAAATCTGTACATATGCCCAATAAAATGTTTTTAAATAATGTAGAGTATAGTAGTATTCCAGATATATGTAATGCCTTTGCTAGTTACTTTAACAGTGTTTACACACAGGATTCAGCAAATATGCCAAACATTTTAGAAAATAGTTATGCCCCCACTGTATTACTAAATATGATAGAAATAGTTGATGTCATGGAAGCTGTTAAAGATCTAAAAGATGGTAAAGCAATTGGTCCTGATAAAATTCCAACATTTATATTTAAGGGGTTTATGGAAACGTTATGTTACCCATTGTGGTTTCTATTTAACTTAAGTCTCAAAACTAAGACATTTCCTAGTTACTGGAAACAAGCTAAAATTTGTCCAGTCCATAAAAAAGGTAATAAATCAGATATAAGTAATTATAGACCAATTGCTGTATTGTCAGTACCAGCCAAATTGTTTGAAATAATAATTTTTAAAGCTATATACCCTATAGTAAAGAATAGTTTAACAATATACCAACATGGTTTTATAAAAAATAAATCTACCACAAGCAATCTATTGGCAATAACACAAAATATTTCTGATGTTTTAAATTGTCGTAGCCAAATGGATGTTATCTATATGGATTTTGAGAAGGCTTTTGATAGAGTGTCTTTTTCAATTTTGCTCTCCAAGTTAGGGAAGGAATTTGGTTTTCATAGCAGTCTGGTGGGACTATTAGAATCATATCTGTGTGTTCGTAGGTATAATGTTAATATCAAAGGTTATACCTCAGAAGACTTTATTCCTGCTTCTGGTATTCCACAGGATTCTAACTTAGGACCATTGCTGTTCCTATTGTTTATAAATAGTATAACTCAAGTGGTTCAAAATGCTTCGTGTTTACTATTCGCAGATGACTTTAAAATTTATTATGAGATTAAAACTATTAACGACTATTTAATCCTTCAGAAATATATAGATAATATTGTTCAATGGTCTTTGGATAATAAACTCTACTTTAATAAAGTTAAATGTGTACTACTTACCTATACGAGAAAACTAAATCTAATTACATTTACATATTCTATTGAAAATGTCTCCCTTAAAAAAGTGGATGAAATGGTGGACTTAGGAATAACTTTTGATTCCAAATTGAGGTTTAAAAAACATATCATTAACGTAGTTAATAAAGCCTGTAAGATGTATGGATTTATAGTGCGAAATACAAATGATTTCTCTCGAACCCAATGCTTAATACAGCTAAATATATCATATGTAAGAAGTCTGCTAGAATATGCATGTATAATTTGGTGTCCACGTTATGAGTGCTTTAGGCATATACTTGGGAGGGTGCAAAATAAGATGCTTCGATACATATACTTCAAGGAGACGGGAGTATCTGGTCTCGGAATGTCCTCACTGTCACTCTGTGAAAGATATTCTGAAGTGTCCCTTTATAAGCGCAGGCAAAAATTTTGTTTGCTATATTTACATAAAACAATAAACGGACTTAATGATGATACCTCATTTCGCCCATCTCTACATTTTAATGCTCCAGCTTATGGCATGAGAAATGTGAACACTTTTTACATACCAAATGTAGCTCACAATAGCCGACAGCTAGGATCCCCTTTATATAATATATGTAACCTATATAACAGAATACAAAAGGATGTTGATATTTTTAACATTAGTTATAGATCCCTAAGAAATAGGTTAGATCATGTTCTTTAGTTATATTTAATTTTTAGTTATTAAGTTCGATTTTGTACTTTGTAATAGAATGAATTCTTGTCAGGAATCTGTTAAGTGCAATATATATATATATATATATATATATATATATATATATATATATATATATATGTTTTTTGTCCGTGCATACGAACGATACATTAATGTCAACAATTACTATAAAAAATTAATGAAATGTCTACGTTTTATTTATAGATTTTCTGCCAATCTGTTCGCTTTTTCTGGAACATGTTTAAACCCCGTTGGACACTATATTCTATTTAAGCATGTGCTTATATATTTATTTTGTCAGGACTGTCACTGTAAACGACCACTTATAAATACTGTCTATAAATATTGCCAGATTGTTATCTGCGGATCGGGGCATGCCGAGGATCTGGTAATTTAGGTACTTAAAGTCGCAGACCTCGAAGTATACGGGGTACTAACTTGAAATATCCTGTATTATTATTAGGCGGTATTAACAGATGGTAGAAAACCGTGTATTAGTGATTTCGTGTCTTCTGATCCTGAAAAAATGCCTAGATCTGGAGAGTTAATTAAACCATTTTCTGAAATGTATAAAGTCAATGTTGCCCCTCCTTAACAGAGCTATTTGAGATTGCTAAGTATTAGAATATATCGCCTCAGCTGTTAAGTTTCAGCCACGGGTTGGTATAAGCCAAATGTGTTGAAGTATAAGTGTCCAAAAAAAAGTTCCCTGCACCGCAGGACCAGACATCTACAGGTGCCCATTAAGAAGAACTTTCAAAAGCTGTGAAAAAATGCGCAGGAGAGCCTCTCGAATCGAGACTTTGGGAAAATTTTATTAAATATCAGTCCCTTCCGCAAGTCAAGATACTTGTAGGAAACCGTAAAAGCACATGTAGAAGAAAACTTCGCGCAACTATGGTACAAAGTTAATCTCTTGCAAAATGAGGCAGCGTATAATAAGTTTTCATGAGAAATTAATATCTTGACGGGCACCATATCGGATTTAGTTACTTATTTGAAACAAAAATGTTATTCAAGATACTAGTGCATAGTAAACATACCTAACTTTGGCGTTAAATTCAACAAAGTTTTTCACTGCCTTCTCTATAAATTTTTGTTAGCCTAAACAAAGCTATAACTGAGCTAACTATGGTACAAAACGTTTTTGTCTAATAATTATATAGAAATATTAACATATTAGATATAAAATATTAACAGGAGCGATCCCAAAAAGTCATACTGTGACGGGTTCGCTATATAGCAAATACTTCTTGAAAAACAAATAACATTAATTTGTATTAAACACTTAGTACAATACAACTAATAAAAATTACACTAAGTCACAGGCCAGCCGTAATTCTCAACTAAAAATAATTCTGGCTGGGTCAGACTCCAGTCGAGTCATGAACTGCTGTCCTGTAAGTGAACAGAAACAAGGGTAGTTGTTGGTCCCAGTCGCTATTTTCTGGCAACCATTTTGCAGAGATGACCTCCTATAGTTAGTTGTTAAATCATCCCATCATTCCATCTAATGAATGATATAGGGATGTTGTTCTAGTTTTTCGTACCTCCTGATTTCACAAACTTTTCTAAAAATCGCTGAAATTTTGTCCTTGACCTAAATGAAGTTCTAGGGGGCCTCTGTCTAAGACTTCTTCTACCAAAATGTAAGCCATAACTGTAGCTTCCTGGTTCGCGAGAACAAATGTTTCAGACCACTTACTGCAGTAATCCATGACAGCCAGGATATATTTGTTACCTCGGTCAGACTTTAGAAATTGCCCAGCAACGTCTATTGCTATCCTTTCGAATAGTAAGCAGACGTTAAATTGTTTCATTGATCCCCGAGATCTTCTCCTGGGGCCTTTACTTGCTAAATAATCTATTATTGTTCGTATATACATATTTACAACAATATTAATAATAATTATTATATGGGTACAACATTTTTTTTGCTTTTCGTCTACAATGAAAAAAAAACTTCTGCACAGTTTAGATAAAACATTACACAATTTTTAATTTCCAATAATGGTTTAAACAAATTTGTAAATAATGTGGTGTGTTACTACAATTCTCCTAAATTTGCTAAATTCATTCTTCACTGGGTTTTAGTACATTATCAATAGGATTTAAAAATCACTTTATATCAAGTGCCATTTTATATATTGTTGTATAATATCTGTATCTAAAAAATAATTACGCAAGTAAACTAATATATTTTGCGGTACAATGAAAAAAACAAGAAATAATTTACTGTTTGTTTTATTAGTCATTTCTGTTTAAGGAGAAAAGTAAGAATAATAAAGGCACTGATAATATGTTTGTAAAATCAAAATTGGCAGACCCGACGTACTCACAAGCGTTTTATTTAATCCGATACAGAAGCTGAAAACAGAAAATCCATTTCCTGAATGCTCAGAATAGTATTGCAGATAATTTAATTTCGTATGCAGTTATATGCTGTTATTGTGTTGTGAAATGTCAACCGTTCCATATATTTTTATTGTGTTCCATGCCTTAAGCTAATATTCCTTTTAAAATTCAAACTGAATATAACATGTCATGCAACGACAGGCTTATTCACTATTCATCCAAACTTATGAGGGGAAAAAATTCCCTCATGAAGCTATATTAAATATGCAATGTTTGATCAATAAATATCAATTTTACTGCACATGTAAAAGAAATAGTGGTTGTTGATTTGGACTTGTGTTATACCTTTTGGCCGAATGAATAATAATAAAATAGTCTGTTCGAGTAATACTAAAGTAACATTTAAGTAATACTAAAGACCACTTAAATCTATCCAACCTTTGTATTATTTACAGTAGAGTTGGGCCTCATCGAGAAATTTCATCATTGCTCAATAGCCAAAGTTAACAGTCCACGACGCACGGTCTCCAATCTTTAGAGCCTAATTTTTGATTTTGATATATAAATTTAAAAAAAAATTCAATTGAAAAAAAATTATGCTATAAGACACACATCAGTTTTATGGTTTATGACTCATTTTCCTAATTTTTTATCTAGCCACGCCGAACCTGGAATATTTGTAATAAAAAAATTCAATATATACGGGGTATATCACTAAAATAAACTAAAACTCACATCGTCCGCGTAATGTCTATTTGTTTCTTAATAAATGGTGACATTAATAACTTTTAAAACATTTTTGCTTAGTAATTTTTATAATACTTATTATTTCGGGTATATATGGTGAATAATCTAGAACACCCTGTATATACTCCGCTCAAAAATCAACGTATAATTTATTATATATATATTTATTTATACGTAAAGCTCAATCCCTTCTTCTGCTTGAATTTAAAATATACTTAAAAATTAAATATAATAAAATAAATCAAAAAAATCTGTTTAAGCTTGGATTTACTGATCGGTTATTTACCGTTTTCATTTTCCTACGCTTTTATTTGAAAATTGTAGGGATTTGCTAAATAATTCAAAAAACGCTCTCATTTGGTATACACGAATGAATATGTATTAGATTACGAACTTAGCTTTTTTTTTGTTAAGCTGAGTCGACGCCATCGCGTCTGTTAGGATTTTAGTTTAAGAAATTGAATTACTCGAAGTTTTTAGTTTTTCCTAATAAAGTAACTCGAAATGAATCAAATAAATCAGCTTGCATCTAACTAACTAAAGATTGTTAAAATATATATTTGTCATATTAACTAGTCTTAACTTTCATTAGAATGCAACTGGGGAATTGCCACTGTGATTCAAAAGTTGAGACGAAGACCTAATGTTTATGAGTTTCGATCAAAATTATTAAAAATTTTTGGTCACAAAACTTTATAAATTTTAAAAACCTTACCACTAAAGATTCCTTTTCAATAGTATTTACATATTATTAAGGTGCATTACCGAGCAAAAGCTTGATATTTCTAAAAAAAAATATATAAGAGGTTTCAATTAATCAAATAGCGTCATTTTTAGCAAGTTCGTGAGAGAGTTGTACTGCACCAATTTACATGAAAAATGCGCCCCATATTCTTAGAATTTCACTGGAAACTCATCGCGCCATCTAACGGAAAAGGCAGAACAAGGTCTGCCGGACCAGCTAGTATATTCTTAATTTCCTAAAATATAAAGACAATTCAAATATAGAAACTCAAATTTACATATGTTTTCCTTAAATCTGCTACAGTCTTATCCCAGGCATCATGAAGATATGTGCCCTTGAGGTTTTTGGAATTTTCAACCTTCAAATCAAATACCTGTCATGGAAAAAATTAAATCCTTTAAATAGTCTAGATGACTTTGATATTCTTATGGTAATAATGATTTTGTAGTATCTTTATTGTGTTACGTTATCAGATTAAAGTAATAAAATATTATCTTTTCCTAATCACAAAAAAAACTCTTTTAATTGTTTAAAATACTAAAAAAATGCAAATTCCTATACAATCTTTTAACCATCGTATACAAGACCGCAATATGTACAAAACACATGGGCAGCTATATGAAAGCTACCAAACAGCTTAAAATAAGCTTCAAAGATGTCCAAAATAGTCTGTCTCTCTTTTATTTAAGGTTGTCGAAGGCAAAGACTTAAGAGCTCTTTTTTAACCTCCGTATTGGCCATTTTTATTTATTGAATTTTGTTTTATTTTAGTGAATTATGTTATTATTTTATATCAATAAAAACTTTACTAAATAATCTGATTATATTACTGATATCATATAATTGATATTTTAAACAAATAAACGAAAATATATGAGGGGGCGACCAACCTATACGCGGCGGCCCTGATCACACGATTAGGGCCGTTACTAGTACACTAACATATTAATATCAGTAATAGTGGTAGTGGTATTAATAGTAGTAGCACAAATAAACCTTAATTTGTGGAAGTAGGAGTTTGATTTTGTGCGCGTCTTTCATTTTAACGTCACGTCTACTCTCTGTCTTCACTCACTATGCTTCTGCTTCAGAGTTTTCCTCGTATGTTCGTTTGCAATATCCATATTCTGTGCTCATCTTTCATTTTGACGTCAGAATGATTGCTCTTTGTCTTCACTTTCCTTCTGCTTCATAATTTCTAGGTCTAAATCTTAAATAGACTTCCTCTCTGTCTCTCGTCTATCTAGTACACTGGAAAAAATTGTGCAGTACCTATACATAGCCATGATAGCGCATTCTTCTGAAGTAACTTTTAAACCACCCATATTCCATTAGTATCTGTCATATAATAGTCCATATTTCGAGAGTAATTCTTTTAGTATATTGGCCCACCATCTCATTTTCTACTCAAGTTCTTTGTCAATGTCCCATACTATCTACGTCATGTGTATGCCCATTTTCTGTTTCACGCAGAAGCTTCTTTGCCATTAGTTTTATTTTATAGTGGTAGTAGTAGTAGTGTCGACATATAGTACAACAGGTTATATACTAAGTGTCCCACGTAGAAGTTCCACTCCCTTATTGCCATTATTTCTTAAAATTTCCCGATACATTTTTGTTAATTTAAAAGACTAGTTATTAAATGGAATGTTACCCGTTTTTATTTGATGTTTGTAATACTGGGTTTTTCTTTTACCGGGATATCAAAAGGTTTTTTTCAAAAAAAAAACTTTTATGTCTGAGTCTGAGATAATTTATATTGAAAATGTGTAAAGCTAACAGCAGCTCCCGTAGTAAGCGTAAGCAGATCGGTAATCGAGTTTGGTTTTATATTTAAAGTTCTAGTTATGATAACTTTTTACTTTTTTACATCATCGCTGATTTTGATGATTTTTGGTATATAGGTGGATTTTCGGGTGCTGAGCACAACCATTCTAACCCCAATTTTCCCCCTTTTCTTTTTGTTTGAAATTATTAGAAACAATAATATAGTCACATAAAATAATCTTTTTTTTTTAATTTTATTATGTTATATTAATCAAAAAGGAAAATAAAACGAAATTTTAAAATATAACCATTTTAACACTTTTTGACTACTGACGTTGTTTTTGTTGTTGTTTCTAGATTCTTGGCGGGGATACAAGTCAATTTGCCAGATTGCTCTCCGTCTGGGGTTTAGCCAGAACTGGAGAGACCCTTCCAGATAATGTACACTTTATTCCAGTTTTTTAGAGGTTATCGATGGGATATCCGGATGACGAGCTCTAAAACTCCCGGTACACTCCATATATTCCAAATATCTTTAAAAAATTTTTCCTTCTTTATAAAATCTTTCTAATGCATCTTGGCTTCCACTAGATGCCTATTAAGAGTACTACTCTACCCTCTAACCCCTAACGGGACGGATTCACCTAAGAGTATAGATTTTGTTACAAAAATTCTTGCGTTAATATAGATGATCTTTTTACATCACCTCAAAAAAAGTCCTAACCAGGGCTAACTAAAACGCAATCCAATTTTTAAAACACAAGTACATATACAAAAAAAGTTATAAAATATTAGATATTAAAAACTACATTATGTGATTGTTATAGTTGATGCGATATAAACATTTTAAAAGAAAACCATGAATGGTATGCGTTAATAATGTATTGTTTTTATAATCTTCTGTTATATTTAAATAAATAAAAACCGATGGAACGCTTGTGGGTTCGCCGCGAATGTCTTCCTATATATGAGCGTATGGTTTTTATTGTTGGTATGGTGCATTTAAGAATACGTATCGGATAGGCATATTTTTATCTATTTAGCTGCTTCTTTAAAAACTCTTGTTTTAGAAACGTGTTGCATTATATATATGTTTTTTAATTTAATAAGCCAGATGAATACATTTTAAGCAATTTAAATTTAAATATTTCCCTAGCAAAAGCGAAGTATTTTAATGGTGAAAAAATCACCTCTCAAAATTTTTTCAGATGTTTACATTTCAGGGTCCCTAGATGCCGAAAAACATGGTTTCCCAATTCCTTCAGACTGCCGGTGTGTCAGTTTGTTGGTCTGTCTGTTCGCGGCATAGCTAAAAAAATCCGATTGACTTCAAATTTTGGCCAAAAATTATGGGTCATATAGGAATGACCTTGTAAGATTTTGGTAAAAATCCAATATGGCAAAACAAAATGGCGGCCTAGCGAAATGTTAAAAAATTATTACTAAAAAACTGCTTTTCCAGGTTACCTCAAATTTTGCACAAAAATCAAGTATTACGTAGGAATCAACTGCCAAAATAACAAAATAACAATGGATTTCAAGTTTTGTGCAGTAATCAATTGTAATATAGCAATAGATAAAGAGATAAAATTGTAAAACGAATTCAAAATGGCGGCCAAATTTTTGCAGTCGTGAAAAAAATTGCCCTTCCAGATTTTACATATTTTCACGTTTCAGCGTCCCTAGATGACAAAAAATATATTTTCTGAATTCCATTGGTTTGTCTGTCGGCCTGTGTGTCTGTTATTTCGCGATATAGCTAAAAAGTGCTTAACCGATTGACTTCAAATTTTGGTCAAAAATTAATATATGGCGAAACAAAATGGCGGCCTAGTGACATGCTACTACCCAGTTCACTTCAAATTGTGCACCAAAATAAAATATTACGTAGGAATCAACTGGTAAAGGTTTTGTACGTATGCAAGATGCCCACACAGAATGGCGGTCTAATGAAATACTTAAAAACTACTTAATGGATAGATTACAAAATGGCGGCCAAATAAAAGATTTGCAATCGTGAAAAAACGACCCTCTCAGGTTTTACATACCATCAGGTTTTAGCGTCCCTAGATGCTAAAACATATATTTTGTCAATTCCGTCGGTCTGTCTGTCTGTCTTCAAATTTTGGTCAAAAATTAGGTTTCATATTATCCCCATAATTTGGTAACATTTTGGTAAAAATCCAATATGGTGGCCTAGTGAAATGTTAAAATTACCTCAAATTTTCAATCCAATTAAATGTTATACAGAAATCAACTAGTAACATTTTGGTACGAATCGAAGATGGCAAAAACGCGGCCTGATAAAATATTAAAAAAAACAGCTTGAAAAATTACTTATTTGATTGATTTCAATTTTTTTGCAAGAACTAAGTGTGATATAAAGATACACTCGTACAATTATGGTAAGAATTCAAGATGGCAGAATAAAACGGCGGCCAAATAAAATACTGTGACTGTGATGTAAGGATAAAGTGGTACGAATTCAACACGATGGGACAAAATAGCGGTCTTAAAAAAATCAGTGTAAAATTTCAACTTATTTTAAGATATGCCCAAAAATCATGTCTGGCTTAGGTAATCACCAATGAAAATGTTTAAAAATACAGGATATAAGTATTAATAAATAACTATATGCGTAGGGTAGAATGCATATGTCCTAACAAAATATTTTAAGTAAATTGGATTATTTTGTACTTTTTAATCTTAAGATATATAGTACTGGTAATAAGTTAGACTCGTCAAAACAAATTAAATAGGCCCCGAGGGTATACTCTACCATCGAGCTGATTAGATCAGCTGTATTAGATCTCTCATTCATCCTATTACCCGCATCAGTAAAAGATACTGTCGTTACTGTAACTCACAGTTCAAATAAATGCGGTGCTTAAAGATTTGTTCGTTCAGAACCGTGCATACTTACCTACATATTTTTTAGATATATAAATACAAAACACAAAAATGAAAAAACACACATAATATTCCATTTAAAATTAAAAAAAGTTGATAGTCGGCTCGAAGAAACACACCAGCCTGTATATACAAGAACATAATGGAGTAAAGATGTATTACAATATATTAAATACTTAACTTCTGTATTTAACTTTTTAATAACTCTTACGTGGGTTACCTTTCACACCTAGTTTTATTATTATATTAAATTATTTAAAAAAACTTGCTTTAATGCATCCAAAAAAAACTTTTGACCGCTCATTTCAATCCAGCCTTGGATTTTTCCATAGTTCTCAAGAAAATTTTATAATCACACACTACTCCGTTTATGAAAATTTGGCTTTGAATGGAACGAATTATTCTAAGCCGGTCGCCGTCACTGCCCAGTTTATAAGCTTCTAAACTTGGTGTCTCACGCTTCTAAATTAAATTGACGTTGCGCGGCGAGGACGGAGCGTAAAGTTCCCGCTAACTAGAGATATATTGCCGTTTGTTTTATCTGCCGTGTCTGTATAACGAGCCTGGTTTTAGTTTTTATTTTTAACAAAACCTTACTGTTAGGCGGATCCGTCCAGTTAGGTTAGCATCCATTTTGTTCTTAAAACCATCATTAAAGCCATAAAAAATAATAAAAATTCTGTTGTACAAGGAAATGATCTGTGACAACGTCGGAATGAAGTGGGCGAACCTATACTGATAGGCGGATCCATCCCGTCAGCATGTACCGGACGTAGAAACTCCAATACGCTATTTAGGGAAAAATGAAAAACAAATTTCACCCAAAACTAGTAAAGATAAATTCACTTATATAATTTCACCATGATGCATACAAAAAATTAAAATACCTGTGAATATCGCAGAAGGAATAGGTATATTCTGTTACCGAAAATTCGAAAATGTAGAAGTTCTTGAATGTCTAGTGAAAATAAAAAATAATCTGACTTATACGACTATATTAACCCCATCGGAAAACCCAGTTAAAATACAATTTCTTGAACTCGAAATTGAAAATATAAATGTAACAAACTCAATTTCGTTGATTATAATTTAAATAAAGAATATTTTGATAAAGATCTAGATAAAACTTAAAGCCAATCAAAAACTAAATCATTGTAATTACGAGGGGAAACAAAAAATACGTAAACTTTGTTTTGAATTTAGAGATGTTCTCCATTGCAAAGGAATACCCTTAATATTAATATATGCTATAAAATATCAAATAAAATTAACCACTGATACTCCTATTTAAGTTCTCTTTATTCATCTCCAATCTGGATAGTTCCTAAAAAACTTGACGCCTCAGGAAAATGGAAATATCGTCGAGTTATTAACCTACGTCGTATCAATGACTTCACAATAGCTGATCAATTTCCTCTACCTAGTATTATAGAAATTCTAGATAAACTAGGTAACGTACAATATTTTTCTACGTTAGATCTTGCTAACGGTTTTTATCCAATTGAAATGTGTAAAGAAGATATTCCTAAAACCTCATTTAGCACAGATTTTGGAATTTTTAAGAATGCTCTTTGCTTTAAAGAATGCACCCGTGATATTCCAGTCCGGTTAAAAGACGAAATATACTTTGTATATTTAGACGACGTAATTGTTTTCAGTAGAAGTCTAGATGAACATATTTCCAAACTAAAGAAAATATTTACAAGATTACGCAAGTAATAATTTAATAAAATTTTTAAAAAAAGTCCAATACTTAGGACATGTAACTCAAGATGGAAATAAACCAAATCCTAAAAAAAAAATCCAGAAGTTACTCCAAAAGGAATAAAATAATTTTTAAACTTAATAGGATATTATGGCCT
Source organism: Kuschelorhynchus macadamiae (assembly GCA_030620095.1). Taxonomy (NCBI): domain Eukaryota; kingdom Metazoa; phylum Arthropoda; class Insecta; order Coleoptera; family Curculionidae; genus Kuschelorhynchus; species Kuschelorhynchus macadamiae. The sequence continues at coordinate 1,084,690 of JAUTXW010000289.1, read as the reverse complement.
TTTTATTCAAGATTTCGCAATAACATAATGTCTAAAAAAGAACTCAAAAAGAGCATACGCCAGAATTTATAAATGAGTTGGAACATTGTAAAAATCCTAATTTTACAAAACCATTTATATTGGCCGCGTTCACCCGCCTGATCGCTCGTTGGCTATCGATCATCAAAGTAGCGCTCAAATAATAGCAATGGTTTGAACCTTCTTGACCTTAACCTTGATGAGAATGAGAATATGGGACAACGGGAACAAGGAAGGGCTGAAATTAAAAAAAAGCAGATAGTAAATTTGTTTGTATAATACATTCTGTATTTTGTGTTAAAAAAAAGATTTAAAAAAATCTGTTATTGCTCTGGTGTATTATTATATTGTATAATTATTGCTCATAATGTTTATATTACATGCCGCCATCTCGTTTGTTATGTCAGCTGATCGTTGCTCAGTTAAGTAGCGAAAATAAAATACGATACAAAACATGGCGTCAACTCAACGACCCTCTATCAAAGTAGCAAGATTAAATAGCTCGTTCATGGTACCGCTCTCAGAGCGATCATTGAGCCATCAGGCGGGTGAACGCGGTCATTAACAACAGACGCGAATATTTTTAAATGTGTTCAGATTATTTGTTGCGTTTAGATTGACAAACAAAAATCTTTTTTGGCTATTTCGCAACTGAATAAAAATATTCAACTTCAAATTAATTGAAGCAATCTTATCTCAAGGGACATTGCCCAACGATGAACTTGTTGCTTACACATCGCGTACTTTAAACGAAACTGAAACTAGATATTCAACGACAGAAAAAGAACTTTTAGCCGTAGTTTGCAGACGTTTTATCGAGAATCCAATTAAATTTGTATGAAAATAATTATGTAATAAATAACCCAGGAGACGCTGACAACGACATAGTTGAATGACACCGAACTTTGACTCTCAAATAAATGTAAACTCGAATAAAGATAACCCTGACTAGGATCAAAACTTGGATATCAATTTGCCTCGACTTAAATCGACGAATATCAGATAAATATCTTATCTGATATTCGAATACAACCAGCTATAAAACCTCAGGAAATACTGTGCATAGTAATCAAAATGATACAGAAAATCCCGGATTAAATATCCTAAATGAAATAATTCATAATAAGTGCTTGCAATATTTAATAAAGAAATCGCCTCGTCCTAAAGTAAAAGTAGATTTCGAAACAATCGAAAAGAATTATATTAACAACGTAGAAATACCGGAAACCCGGGATTTCTAAAAAATTATTAAAAATAATTTATTCGCGTTTACAGAAATAACGAAAAAACGTGTTGTGTATATTTTTATAATGAAGAATTAATCCCCATATTTATAAATGTATACATACAAAACTTCCGAAAACCAAAATTAATAAGATGTACAACACTAGTCAATAATAAAAATAAAGATGAAAAAAATGTATTGATGACTCATCAACATCAAAGTAAAACTAATCACAGAGGAATCTCAGAAATCTATGACAAGCTAAAGCAAAATTATTTTTGGCCTAAAATGAAAGAAGATATTACTCAATTTATTTATTTATTTATTTATTTATTAGTCATTCACTGCAGGATATCACAATTGATACATAAGATTCGTCAATAAATTTAAAAGATAGAAATAATAAAACATACAAGGAAAAAACTACTAAAACTAGGTAAGCACATAATTAGAATTTAAAATTGCATACAACATCATAATAGCTAAAATTAGCCACAACGCTCTCAATTAAGTAAAGTGTAAGTTAAAATATTCATTCATAGAGTAAAGGGAATGGTCCAACAAAAGAGTCTTTAGTTCACTCCAAGATAATTGGAAATCAATTTTTACGCCAAGAAATTTTGTTGATGTAGATTGTTTAATTAAACTATTGTTATTAGAAGCCAGGACAGAGAAACTGATAATCGATCAACCTCATTAATTGTACTATATTTAATATCGTCTATAAATATAAGAAAAAGGATTGGACCGAGTACACTCCCTTGGGGTACTTTCGACTTCTCGTAATCCAGAGCTCCATTCTCTGCCATCTGTTCGTACAACTACTTTTTGTTGGCTGTTTTGAAGGTAGGATGATACCCAATTCCAACTACCATTTCAAATGCCCTTGAGTAATCAAAATATAAACCCATTACTAAAAGTCTCTCTTCTAGACCCTTTATAATACAGTTAACCGAATCTACCAAAGCATCCTGTGTTGACTTGCCTCTTTGGAACCCATATTGTGATTTAAGTAATAAATTGTTTTTTTTTAAGGAAGTTTGTAAGTCTCTCGCAAAATGCTTGCTTAAAGATTTTTGGAAATGCCGGAAGTAAGAAACAGCCCTGTAATTTATAATCTTATGCCTCTCATTTCTTATGCATAGGTTTAATAATTAATATCTTTAAACTCTGAGGGAAATTACCCTCCCTAAATGACTCATTTATCAGATATGCCACTATCGGAGCAATAATACCTGAAATATTTCTGAGAAGACAGCAAGGAACTCCGTCATATCCAGCAGAATCCTTTAGAGATACTACTCGCATTAAAGTGTCAGCTTCTATTGAATCTATAGGAGATAAGAACATAGTATAAATGACTGTGTAACATGTCAAACTTTAAAATATAGCAGACAAAAATCATACGTGTCCTTAGCAGAAAGCGAGACACCTTCTAAACCTTTTCAAATTCAGATTCACTTTTATTTTTGAAAATCATAATTGTCTTACGATATTTGATAAATTTTCAAAATACATATGATAAGAATGCCAAGTCAGTAACCAACTAGTAAAAGAATTATTAAAAGCCCAAAAAATAAATATTCTCTTCACAACCCCAGGACATCACGAATCTAATTCACCAGTGGAGTATGTTCATTCTACCTTAATAGTAAAAACGCAAATACACCAATTTCTGAATTATTACCTTATGTAATTATAGCGTATAATAATTCAAAACATAGTAAATCGAAATACACACCTCATAAGTTAGTTCTAGGACATACAAATTCGCGTGATCCTTTTGATTTAATATCAACTACATTTTATTCAGATTATGTTTTATCTCGTAAACAAAAAATTGACGCGGTCTATAATACGGTTACAGAGAAAAATGAAACTCAAAAAGAAAGTATGTTTGTTAAAACTAACCTTAAAGGTGATGAACCCTACGACTTTAATCTTAATCAAAAAGTATATAAAAAACTATACCCAAGAAATAAAAATCAAGCTAAGTTTAGTGGACCTTTTATAATAAAATAAATCCTTGAATATAATCGGTTAAAAATTGCATATATTAAAAATTCTAAAAAGATGGAAATTATAGATATAAATGAATTAAAACGACTTTTTTTTACAGATGGTCCTACGCCCGAGGACACAAACCAAAATAATGAATTAAATCAAAACTTTGGCATATTACCCTACAAACTAGGACATGCCCAGGAAACAAACAATCTCTGAATGTTTATTCAAATATTTGATATATAATGAAGAGTACAGATCTTTAAGTTTAAAATATAATATGCTGAAATTACATTTGGAAAATAAAACGGACTATAATACGCAATATTACAATTCATATTTAATTATTGAAAATCAACAAAAAAATATTACGTGAGATAAACGATATATTACCCCTTAAACAAACCAGACATAAAAATGGTTTAATTAATGGATTAGAAAGTATAATTGAAAGTATAACAGGAAATTTAAAAGAAAACGATGCAATACTAATAAATAACGAAATAAATATTTTCAAATTCAAAATAATATTGAATTGTCAATGGATAAACAAATTTCCTTACTTAGTAATTCTATAAAAAGTTTCCAAGAAATTTTTAAAAATATATCTCACAATTAAAATATTATAGAATTTAAAGTAAATCAAACTATTCAAGTATTAAATAAAATCAAATTATAAGAAATATCAGACTTTGACTATTACCGAATTGAAATGATTTTAACACAAATATATATGTTATATCAAAATATTTTTGATATATTAGGAAATATAGAAGAAGCTTTTGCCAAACTGAGTAATTTTCACAATACTATAATTCAACCTCAAAAATTGTTATCAGAAATTAATCTGATTAAATAACATTTATATTGAGAAAAACTGTCATTTGAACCAAATTTAGAAAATATTATAAAATATGAGAAAATCTTAGATATAAAAGTTTATGTAATGAATAACGAATAATTTCTTTTATTATAAAAATCCCTTTAGTCGAAAAACAAGACTATACCAATACCTAATGGCGAATATTAAAATATTATAAAATAATAATACCTAATTTTAACTATCTTATAGTAAGTGAAAGAAGTTTTGGATATTCAAACGAACGGTAGTTCTCCTACGAAAGCTAGTGCTGAATTTGAAGCACTAAAGGATCGTATAGAGGAGATGGCGTCCAAGTTGGCCAGTTTAGGAGAGAATTGGGAGATCAGTCCAAGGCAAGATCCAATTCCAGGGGTCCGAATGTCCAATCTAGGCAGGTAACTAATTTGGAAGAAACATTTTTGAGGTTTGAAAAATCTGTAATGGAGACCATTTAAAGTTTACAACAGCAAATTGATAGGCTAAAGATGGCCGTAGATAAGCAGTACTCATCAACCAATCAGAATGCTATTTTACTACACGGGATCGAGGAAAGCAACCGTGATATATACGAGGATATTATTCACCTGATGTCAACAAAAATTGGAACAGTCCTAAATAAACCTGATTTAAATTTTTGTTATCGCTTAGGCCGCAAAATACCTACAACGAAAAAACCCAGACCTATTGTTGTTGCCTTCAGTCAACGATGGAAACGCGACGAGGTATTTTATCGTAAAAATCGACTAAAAGGTTCCGCGTTGTTGTTTAATGAACTGCTGAGCTCGGAAAATTTACAAATCTTTAAAAAAGCTAGGTCTTTGTTTAAAAATGTTTGTTGGTCAAAGAACGGACAAGTGATTGTGCTTAGTGAGGGTGCTAAAGTGGTGGTAGATTCCGAAAATAAGTTGAATGACTTAATTGTGCATCCTGCAGATATCTCTGAACCTGGAGAAGAGGATTAATAGGTGAAGGACACAATTTTGACAACTGTAAGTACTCTGGCTGGAATAAACAGGGATGTTTATATTTTCATCTTCTAGACCTAACATTGGGTAAAAAATTTCAAATGGAAATTATTACTGTAGGTCTTTACTATCCATTTTCTTTTTGTTCTATTTTCATACATACATTGTATAAGAAATAATGCGTTATACGAGTATTAATTAATTTAAATTTTTCTTAGAAAATTCAGTATATATCGTTTATTTTGTTTTATAATGTAGTAAGAAATATCCAAATGTTGTTAATGTTTGCCTATATTATATCCTCTTGGCAAAACTATTTTGAGAATTAAGTTTCTCAAATATATAGAAAAAAGCAAATATTTGCTTTAATTTTTTTGTATGGTTGTCTAGATGCTAAGTGCAAAGAAGTATTACAATATGACCATTCTAATTCATTAGCCCTTTTTGCTACGGCATATTTTATAATATTGTAATTCACTTTAAAATACTGATCAGTGATTTTCTACTTGAGAGCGAGGCTAAATGTCTATTATATAGGGTGATGTGGTATATTCCAAAGACCGTTATTTTCAAATTTATATTATTATTCTACTAGTTCATAACATATATAATTAATTAAGCTACAAAATGCATGTTGTCGGTTTTCTCTATTCTACTACTGGTAAATGCGGGTTTTGTTTGATTGTTTGGTGATTGTTGTTCTATTCTTTTATTTTCCTTTTTTTTTTGTTTTCGTCTCTGAGCTGGTTCCGGGTATTTATTAGTGGTATCCACGAGGGTATTCATTATTGAGAATTAATCAGCATACTTTATTTTGGATAGTGTATTTAATAATCAATTTAACTTGGGAATATTTAAAAAATATAACGCAAGGCCGCCTACAGTATTACAGGCAGCTCCGAAATTATACTAAACACGCCATAATTCGGGAAAAGAATGCATTTTTTAAAAGTCTGTCAGACAAATCAGGAAAATTTTTTTAATCTACGGCCAAAAAGTTAAAGCTTATCCATAAAAATGATTCTGAAACTCTCAGTCTATCTGATGTAGGAAAACTTAATTTATACTTCTACGAGTGTAACAATATATCGAATACTACATGCGATGAACAGGTTTCCTTTTATCAGCAAAACACTCATCGAAATGTGACTTCTGAACTTAATTTTACCCTCTTAGATAAGTCTGATTTACATAAATATATAAATTCCATAAAAACTAATTCTATTGGTGAAGATGGTCTCTCACTTAAAGATTTGAAATTATGTCTACCTTTTTGTGAAAATCCGTTATTGAATATTGTTAATACTTGCATATTAAATGGCGTCTAAGGAACTAAAAGATTTAAGGCCTGTCAGCATCTTGTCTGTAATTTCTAAAGTGCTGGAAAAACATATTTATAATCAAATAATTTCATTTTGTAGTTTATATGATATAATTCCGGAATGTCAATCGGGTTTTAGAAAGGCATTTAGCACAACCACTTGTCTTTGTAATCTTGTTAATGAAATCAGACATAAGGAAGATAAAAAAGAGTTTACGTGCCTTTGCTTGCTTGATTTCAGTAAAGCATTTGATACTCTAGACTATCGGATGCTACTGGCTAAGCTTCACTACTAGTTAAAATAGATGATTTATCCGTACCAATTGTAACTCTAGCTAAGAATTTGGGTATTTTTATCGATAACAAACTAAATTTTGAGGCTCATATTAAGAGGAAACTTAGATTGCATATATGCGTCTGGGGAAATTGTATAAACTTAAACGCCATCTACCTAGTGGTACAAAATATTCATTATGTGATTCTCTAGTGTTAGCATTACTTGACTATGGCGATGTCGTTTATCACAACTCACTAAGCGCGCACAGTAAAGATTCCATACAAAAACTTCAAAATGCATGCCTACGTTTCGCACATAATATACCATTTAGAAACCATATTAAACCGTATCTCAGTAGATATTCTATCCTGTCAATAGCGAGAAGGCGCGAGTATCATATGTTCTTATTTATTTTTCGCATATTAACAACCAATCAACCTCCATATTTAAGGTCTATATTCACAACGCAGGAGCATAACTACGGTACTCGATATTTAGATTCTTTTAGGATCGCACAGCATAGGTCAGCAGCATTTCAAAAATCATTCAATCTTCGTCGCAGTTCAGATGTGGAATACACATATAAAAAATATGTTGTTGCATTCGCAAACCTAATTTTAATTTGAACCGATAAATTTTCAATTCCATGAATACTATTATTTAACAAATCAAATGACTTACCTGTAAGGAAATTTGATGATAATTATACGAACAGTTCCGTCTGAAATATTACAAAACTTATTGTAGTATGCTTGTCGTTTCGAACGTTGTACAACAGTTGAAAGTGCTAAAACTCTTTTTATATCACCGGCCCTGCCTGGCCCTGCTGGTCGCTGAAATCATCACTGTAGTTGGAAGGTTAATAAACCTAGATCAAAGGGTTGGGTATGTTTCAGTTAGGTTCTTACTTTACTTTTATGGGTGGGTGTTTTGTAATATTTCAGACGGAACTGTTCGTATAATTATCATCAAATTTCCTTACAGGTAAGTCATTTGATTTGTTAATTATACTTCACAGTTCCGTCTTCATATTACAAAACTTATTGTAGATGTTTAAAGTCAAATCTTGATCTAGGTTCGGGCAGTACAAATGAGTGCAAATCATGTTTGTTTGCTGTTTAATTTTTAATATAAAAATTCACTGTAATAACAGAAATACCTAATAATCTAATATTATAAATATATAACATAATTGTAGTAAACAACAACTTATATACCCAATAATGTATTTAATATTGGGTACCTACATATTATAAAAATTAATGCAAAACTTATTATAAATTTAACATAATAATATAAGACTTAATTACTAAGGGTAACTTGTAGTAAACAACTTATATACCTTATAATGTAATAAAATGATTAAAATTTATTGATTGGTTTTTATAGATTTGTTTAGAACTGCTTTTGCATAAGTATCGTTGGATGTGGCAAGGGGTTTATTGTAAAATATGTTGAATGTTTGTGAATTCTTAGACCAACCAATTGTTTTTCGAATTTCCTCGATATTTAAGCCACCTCGAAAGGCTGCCGATGTAGAGGCGTGTCTACTACTGTAGGCCGAAAATATACCGGTATCGATTCCGCTTGCTTGCATAACAGATTTAATCCATCGGCTAATTGACTGGGTGGTTGCAGGGTGATGAGGTTTTTTATGTGTTAAGATCAGAGGACCATTATTAGGGGTTCTTAGAAGACTTGTTTTTTCCAGGTATATTTTTAGGGTATTTGCTACACAAAGAGCTGGTTGTTCTCTGAAATATGGTATTATAATAAGTGGTTGGGGGAAACTTTTTCTTGTTGTTTTAATGTGATCCGGGATCCTTATTTCAATTTGGTGATCTAATGTTCGAATATTTTCAAGTTTTATTTTTGAGATGGCTTGTAGTCTATGGCCCGATATTAAAATAAGAAGGGTTGATAATTTTTTGGTTAGATCTTCTGGTGACAATGATTCATTGGGAAACTTTTTCTCTAAGTATGTGAGAACGGTATGTGGGTCCCACGTATAATTGTATTTAGGAGTAGAAGGGTTCATATTAAAGGCCCCTTTCATGTATCTTTTTAAAATAAGTTCCTCTTGTGGCTGAAAGTTCAAAATTAATTTTAAAGCTGATCTGTAAAAATTTAATGTGGAATAAGATTTTTTAGTTTCAACTAAGGTATTAAAAAAACCTATTACCGATTCCAAATTGGAAGAGAAAGGATCCAGATTCTTTTTTCCGCAAAATTTCCACCATGCTGTGTAACAACTGTTATATTGTTTTGAGCTCGATGATGATATACTTCTTATAGTAATATCAAGGGATGACTCTGGATAGTTCTTTCGGCGAAGTGCTTCCCTGATAATACTATCGCAACTAGGGAGAGGGTTTTCCATAAGGGGTGTTTGGTCCTGAAAGGAGAAATTAACATATTTATTTTTGGCTTAAAAATTAAAGGTCCTGCGATCATTAACTTTTTTAACAATGGATACCAAGGCTGGCTCGCCCAATCTGGAACAACCAAAATACCTGTGGCTTCATCGGTCATAATTTTCTAGAATTTTGAATGTTATTAAACCACCAAAGCAATTCGTTTTTCGTTGTTTTTGTAATTTTGAATTTCTTATTATAATTTGATGTGCCTTTTAATACAATAGTTTTTTCGCGCTCCAGCTTCTTAGTGTACAACCAACCATACTCAACTGCTGGGCAAGCTGCAGTAAGTAGTCCTAAAATTTGTGCAAGGTCTCTTATTTTGTGTTTAGATTTATTTAGAAATGCTTGAATTGAATTTTTTATTTTTTCTTTTTTATCATTTGGTAAAGTTATTATCATTTTTGTTGTATCATAAATAAATCCTAAAAACTTACAGCTTTGTCGGGGTATTATTTGGCTTTTGTTATGATTTATGAGGAACCCTAGAGATTGTAAAACTTCAATTGCTTTATTTGTATTATGTATGCCTTCTTCCAAAGATTCACTTATAATTAATAAATCGTCTAAATAGGAAATACATGTTATATTGTTAGACCTAAGTTCTTTAACTACTGGTTTAAGTAATTTCGTGAATATATAAGGAGCTGTGTTAAGGCCGAAGGGCAGACATGAAAATTGGTAACGTTTATTTAAAAATTTAAATCTTAAATATTTTTGATGTTTTTCGTAGATAGGAACTAGAAAGTAGGCATCTTTTAGGTCAATCGAAGATAAATATGAATTTTTATATAATATATAATAAGTTAAGAACTGATCTATAGTCTTCCATTTTAAAATGAGAGGGGTTCAAGTATTTATTGAGATTTTTGAGGTTCAGAATAAATCTAAAATCTCCATTCGGTTTAGGCCGCAGGAAAAAACTGGACAGGAATTCGGTTTTTGATTGTTTAATTTTTTTGATTGCAAATTTCCGAGCTTTTTATAGTTACCCTAGGAATATGTTTTTGTTTGGGTATTTTAGTAAAATTAATTTTAAGACCTTGTATCCAACTTAGTATTAAATTACTATTAGTAATATTTTGCCAGTTACAGTAAAAATATTTTAATCTGCCAGCGTAATTGTCAGTTACCTGCATTATTTGGTTTTGTATTTGTATTGGGTCTGGTATTGTGGTTTGTTTCTTGTGTATGCCTGGTCGGGCCTCTTCCTCTGAAATCTGGCCTTCTCCCCTCTGATCTTGTCCTTGTCTTGGGTTTTGAATTTGAATTTGGTAGTTGGGCGTTTCCAGTTTAAAGAAGATGTAGCGGGATGATATGGTGGACGCTTGTCCGGTGTCCTTTTAATTTGCAAAGTTGCTGCGTTTCTTTTCACTTCCTGTTTTTCCTTTAACTTGGTTTGTAAATTTTCCCCGTAGAGGTGGGAGTCTATTGGGCACTCATTAATTGTCTTTTTTGTTTGAGGGTTTATGTAAGGGCTTATCATAAACCTTCTAATTAATGATAGTGAATGATGAACATCACATAAAAATCTAGCGCTGTCTGCCAGATGTTTCAATAGTTTTTTAGATTCGTCAGTGGGATTTGTAAACAGTTGATTAGTTACTATGCCCATGGTACTGATTCCCGCGCCTAGTTGATGTTGAACTTTATTTAGAAAATCATCCTGTTTTTTAATATGTAGGGGAATGCATGAATGCATGCCTCTATTTCTTGATTTAAAATTGGCGGTAGTAAATTTTTGCAATTTTTTATTATCCCGTATTTTTTGAGCAATTCAGTCCTGTCCTCTTGAGATATGCCCTTTGATGAATATTGTTGCATCTGTTGGCAAGTTCTTGGTGGACTTCTTCACCTTCCGCCTCCGCTGCAAGGGGGTCTGATCCCAAAATAGACAGGAAAACCTCCTGTATTTGGGTTGAATTGCTTGGCGATGATGGTCGCTCAACCTCTGCCTCTGATTCACAATTATTAATTTCGCTCTGTTGCTCGTCCTCTGAAGAAATGTGACGGTCTGAAGAGCTTGAGCTACTTTCAGATTCAGAGGCTGAAAGAAAATGATATAATTAAGTTGGGTCCTTCACCCAATTTTTTAAAATAATATGGGTCCTACACCCTTATTATTTGATTAATACTGAATAACACTTTGAGCCCTGCGCCCACAATATGCATTCAATATTAAATAAAATCTTAGGTCCTTCACCTAATTTGAAAATGCTATAATGTGCCTTATGCACTTGTATGTATGGTTATTATATATACTTCTGCATATACAAATTACACAATATTTATAAATACTCAATAATAATGTGGGTCCTGCACCCTTATTGTGTAGTAAATATTAAATGATATTTTGGGCCTTATGCCCAATTTATGTTTAATCATTAAATAATAACCTCCACGCAATAAAATAAAATTACTATATAATAAATAATATTTCCCTAATATCAATACCACACCACAATACCATTAGTAAACAAAGTCGTTTTAAAGATCATTGCTCGATGCTCCTTTCCTTTGGAATTTGTTTGTTTATGTTACGTTATCGATTTTTCGGTTCATCACGCCGCGGCCGCTCCGGCCGGCCGGCCGAGCGAAGTATTTAACTAAGATGCCAAGGTACCGCAATAATTAAAGAAGTTAATAAAGTATATCTATGTACTTACAGTCAAGTATCGTTTTAATTTGATTCTGCAATTTCCTTAATTTCGACTGTATTTTCCTGAGTGATTTTCCTTTCCTTTTATGAGAATGCGGCTTTTTGTTTCCCATTTTGACACAAATAAACACTACACTCACACTTTCGATTCGTCTCGTTCGATAGAACAAACACAAGTGATGATTTCAGCGACCAACAGGGCCAGGCAGGGCCGGTGATATAAAAAGAGTTTTAGCACTTTCAACTGTTGTACAACGTTCGAAACGACAAGCATACTACAATAAGTTTTGTAATATGAAGACGGAACTGTGAAGTATAATGCTTATTTATTTTATTAGTTATTGACAAGCTCCTCTTAATTCATACTGATTTTTATATATTCACATATTTTTTAATTATATTTTTGTTTGCTGCACTCGCCCAGTTTTTAACAAATAATAGAATTTAACTAATAATAACTATAATACTAGCCACGTCCTCTTAAGTGTCCGCCCGCGCATTCTTCCTGCATTCTGAGCTCCCTGGTGTCCGCTGTATAACTATAACATATTGATATTGTTTTTGTTTGTTTGTGTTCTCACACTTCATTCTTAATATTCACTTTTTATAATTAATATATAATAAGATTAGTTTTAATGCTCATTATTATTTATAAATTATTAATCTAGTTGATATTTTTCAATTTTCTAAGGGCTGCATTACACTGACTCGGAAAGCGTCTGAGTCTGTGCAACGGTTATTAAAATCGCTATGCAGACCCTGTTTGCCTATAAACATGACATTTAATTTTTTATATTCTAATATTTTGTTAAATTTTTACATTCCAATATTTTGTATTTTAATTTATTTCTAATATTCTGTATTTCAATTGTTTGTATGTCTTATAAGGCAAATAAAAAAGTTTTGAATTTGAATTGACTTGAATTTGAATGTAAGAAGATCACTGAAAATGAATTTTTGTGGAACCATATACACTCTGAAAATATATTTAAAACATTACCCTGCGAAATGCAGCTATTAAGATATCATCATATTACGAATTGTAAGCTAATTCCTGTAAAAACAGATAGTTTAGAAATATTGACGAAGGCAAATGAGTTGTAGTAACCAATAAAGATATTACAGCAACAGAAAATTGTAAAAATAACCAAAATAATATTTTGTTAACTGGAACTTATTTAGTTGAATTAAGATCTACATGTAGGCTTAAAATAAATAACTTAATACTTAAGAGACTTAAAACTCAAGAAACGAATACTTAAATGTACCAATATCTGATAATATTTTATATTCCACAAATAAAACTGTCCATAATAATGTAAGACTTTTGAAAACTAATTCCATAAACTTGGAAATATTGGATGACTCACCAAATGAGATAAATAAACAAAAAAATGAAAATTCTAAACTTTTAAGTGACACTGTATATTATCATAAGGCAAGCTTGTGAACTATTAGATTTTTATGTAGTTTTAATAACTATAATACTATATATGTTGTACAAGTATTTATGGCCTAAGGTAAATATTAAACAACCTAAAAATATAGACCAAATAAATGACACAGTAATTTAAAATTAAATTTAATTTAATTGAATATTCTCAAATAGTATTAGGTCAGAAAAACTTCAAGTTTATATGCTCATCGAGGGGTGGAGGAGTTACATTCCCTATAATTCTAAGTATTGCATTCTTATTTAGATATAACGAGAGCTTATAAATAGAAGCAAAGGGCGGTGTTGAATCACTTGTTAGTCCGCTCTCGGTCCGAAGCTTTTCGGTCATTCCGGCCTACTCTGAGCAAAATTAAATATCATTATAATTTAGCCTTACCTCTTGAAGTTCTGTGATATTTTTTTTAAAAGCGCATTGATGCCTTGAAGTCCTGCCAGAAAAAGACCCTAGCGGATAAAAACTAAGAACACATAATTTTTTGAACAGTACATACGATATTTTTACTATGAAACGGGATATAACGGAGATTATTTTTGACAAAAACAAAAACCTCGATTTATTTTCTAAAATTTCAGATTTACTGTTTGATTCCAAAATGTACCGAAATACCAGAAAATTTAACTTAAAAATATGCATTTTTTAATATCTTTTTAACCGTTTTAATTCCAGTAAGTCTTGAAATACCTCTGCCACGTGAAAAGTGCCACGCTGTTATTGTATTTGTAAGTTGAAATTTTCAACGGGAAAGGGTTTTAGAAATTAGATATAATATCCTCAAAGGCTGTTAGGGGCGATAAAACTAGCCATGAATTGACAAGCATAGTAAAATGTGGATCATTATTATGTTATGAAGTCTTGACTTAATATACTTGTTTGGAGGTATTGATGTCAGTGTTTAAATGTCTAAAGGTTCTATGAAATTTTCGGTTGCGAAAGACAAGAAATAATCAGCTTTTACAAAAAGAGGCAAAATATTGATATAATTTTTCTTGAAGAAGGGAATAGATAAAGTATGTATTTGTGTACTGTGTCGATTTAGTTCATCTTGCAGACTTAGAAATTATAATTATTATTTCACCCAACTTGAGGTTAACTAAAAATAGTTTTTAGATATATTTTTCGTTTCTAAATTATTATGTGCAAAATTTGGCAAAAATAGATTATTATTTACAAGTTGAATATGATTATTGTATCAATTTTATGTCGAAATAGAAGCATTTAGATTTTTACTCCTTAAGTTAAGGAACAGTTAAACTATGTTAAAAGGAAGACGGGACAAATAAGGAATTTCTCCAGAACCGTTGAGGTTTGTTTTATAAATGGATAGAATCGATGATTCTATTTTCTTTGATTTAAGATAAACATCAGTATTAAAAACATGTATTTTTTATAGAAATAAACAATGTCTTAATAATCTGACTAATATTTTAGTTATTTAGTGTGATTTATTCTATATAAAGTTTTCAATTTTCTAAAGACAAGAGAGGTATAAAGAGTTTTTGTGGATGTTTTTAATACAAATTACGTTAAATACTTTTTTTTAATTAGTTAAAATAATATGGAATTAAATATTTTCAGCAAGGTTGGTCAGCGACTCGCGGGGATATCATGGGCGTAGATTTTCGATATTTTTATGGGGTGTGCATTTTTGGAATGAACGAACCAAAAACTTATATTGTAACATTGTGGAAGTCATAGGTGTAGATACTTGATTTTTTGGATGGAACTATACAGGGTGGCTCTAGAACGTTGAATTAGCCACCTGAAATTAAAAAAAAAGTTTTTCAGGTGCATTTAGTTCATTTAGAAGAAAATGAAATGCGTCAAATGTCTTTTATTTTTTGTTTATCATTTTTTTGAACTGTACAGCGTAGTCCTCGAAGATCAAAAATGTTTTTGTTTATTATACAGGGTCACCCTAGAAGGAGGAAAGAGAAACTAAAAAGGGAAAACATATATTTTAAGAGCGTTTAGCTCTTATAACAAACGGTAAAGCACATGAAATTTCTTCTTATTTTGTTTGTATATAAATTCCACTATACAGAATAGTTCTAGAGATATAAATCAGTTGACAAAAACCGAAAATATCTTATTTTAAAGAGATTAGTTAAAAAAAAACAGTAAAACATGTCAAATTTCTTTTATCTCTTTGTATATATTACTAGAGGACTGCATGGATTGATATAGGTAAACAATAGTTTTTCTCAACCTCAAACCTACTTAAAAAATATTTAAATACGGTTTTCACAATTCTATGTAATTTTATGGCGTAATTATTAAAAAAAAATATTTTGACAGCTGTCAAAAAGACTATCTTTTTCCCGTAACTTCTAAACTACTAAAAATTTTTAAATAAAATTTTCACAGTTATATACAACTTTAATTATATAAAAAAAAATATTTTGATAACTGCTAAAACAATTGTGTTTCACTATAGCTTTTGAACTGCTTAAAACTTGTAAAAACTTTTTCCGCAGTTTCAGGTTACTTTTAAAGCCGCAATTTATTTAAAAAAAATATTTTGAGGGCTGCCAAAAAAATTGTTTTTTTCGTGCAATGTTTGAACTGCTTGAGCATTTTAAATACGGTTTTTACAATATCATGTAACTATTATTGCCGTAATTTATTTAAAAAAATGACATCTGTCAATAAAAATGTATTTCCCTTACAATTTCTGAACTGCGTTAAATTAAAAAAAAAACGTCCATTGAAGAAAAAAGTTTTTCCCCATAATTTCTGTACTGCTGAAAATATTTAGATAAGGTTTTTACAGTGTTATGTAACTCACATTGTTTATGTTGGAAAAACTATTTTGACAGACGTCAAGAAACGTCCTGTCTTCATAACTTTTGAACATCTGAACTTTTTAAATGAGATTTTGACAGTTAGGCGTAACTTAACTTATATAAATAGGTATAATATGTGGAGAGTATTATTTAAATCATAGGCGTTAGTTTATGGTCTACATACAGCTTGTTATATAATGATAACGTTTTATTAATTACTCTTTAATTCATATGTTTATATGCAAATCTTTTTGAGAAATTGGTACTTTAGAAATCGAATTTATTCCCTTTGCGAAACAACAAATGTACTTGAAATATGGTATTGAATGGTGAATGTAAAAAGACAATTATTAATGAAGGTTCTCTTAACATAAAATATATTAATTACAAAATTAAATTATGAAATTAAATTAGTTAATTTGTAGTTAACATATTTTAAGACAAGTGAAATGTAATTTTAAAATATCCTTCATATTTTAGTCCTATAATGGTATTTTAGGTATATCTGAATGTACAACTCGCGCTTCGAGCCTTTTGATTTGTTATTCAGTGTTCACCCTGCTTCTCTTCCACTACGCTAATAACGTCTCTTGTTTGCATTTAGAAAGGCAACATTATTGTGAGTATTAGGCCAAGTTGGGGTGTAGAACGTATTAAATTTGGGGGTTCATTGCATGAGACATGCAAAATAGCAGTGTGAAATTTAGGCGTAGAAAACCTTTTACCGATACTGCTAAATGGAATCTTCTAATAAAAATATTTAAGTAAATACTAAAGTAACTCTCAAGAAACTTTGACAAATTAGATGGTCATCTAGACAATATATATTATTTCCTTAAAATTTTAATTATTGTGAATTAGTGCAAACACTTTCAATAGTCCTTTGTTTTACTAGGCAGAAAAGAGCAAAATTTATTTCCGCAGCTGGGGTTCCATAGCCAAGGTTAGGAAACCATGCTATGACATTAAATCTGCTTTTCGGCCGTGTGTAGCATAATTTTTTCCCCGAATGACAGTAAAGTTTCCGGAAAAAACAAAACCATCAAAATTTTGTTACTTTTATATTTAAACCTCTATCCAAATATTCATTTTATGTTTATGCA
This sequence comes from Kuschelorhynchus macadamiae, assembly GCA_030620095.1. Classification (NCBI taxonomy): domain Eukaryota; kingdom Metazoa; phylum Arthropoda; class Insecta; order Coleoptera; family Curculionidae; genus Kuschelorhynchus; species Kuschelorhynchus macadamiae. Next base: position 1,067,599 of record JAUTXW010000289.1, on the reverse strand, counting down.
TTGTCATTGTCAATTTTTATTTACATTATCACCTGAATGTAGCATAGTAACGAAAGTTTTTATTGGCCGCGTTCACCCGCCTGATCGCTCGTTGGCTATCGATCATCAAAGTAGCGCTCAAATAATAGCAATGGTTTGAACGGTTTTTAGAGATTTCGAAAGCAGCAAATATTGCTTGACCTTAACCTCACTTTATCCTTTAAAAAAAGTTACAATTTTGGTTATATCTGGCGACTGTCCCGTAGCAAAGCTATTTAATAGGCGAGCAAAGCAAATTTTGGTTATAAACTTTATTGCTATGGACCAAGCTGAAGAAGGTATTTTACTTTTGTTTCTGCAAGAAGATGCAGGAATTAATCTCAATCAGCTTTTAAATGTAGTTGAACAATTAGCTCAGCCTTTGCCAGATGAAGATAATGAACGTGATCTTGTTGTTCGAAACAGAAATTATTATGAAGTTATTATACCCCACTACACTGATATTCAGTTTAAAGAACACTTTAGAATGTCCAGGGCATCTTTTGAAGTAAGTAAACCAAAAAGGCACTTGACAAGATGCTTTAAACCTTATTAATGATGGTCTCTTTAATTTTTATAAACTAAAAATCAATATTTTTATTATAGGAATTAACTATCATTATTGGAAATCATATGGAAGCCCGACAAAATCTATTTGTATCGTTAGGAAAAAAAATTCTGTTTACTATATGGATAATAAGCAAACCAGAAAGTTTTTTGGCAGCCGGAGATAGATTTTCATTAGCAAAGAGTACGGCCCATTTAATTTTTAAACAAATTGTTCAAATATTGGCTGACCTAATTCCTCAATTTATTACTTGGTCCACACGTGAGCAACAACAGGTTTCTATAAATGTAAATATTTATTTCTTATAATTTTTTCCAAATTCTAACTGTGTATATTTTACTTACATTATTTGTGAAAAATATGTATATAATAAACCTGAAATGTAGATGACAAAAAATATTGTTTTAGTGCTTTGAACACCGTTCTCATGGATTCCCTGGGGTTATCGGAGCAATTGATGGTTGTCATATACCATGCAAACAACCAGAAGGAAATGCAAATGACTTTTATAACAGAAAAGGATTTCATTCAATAATTTTGCAAGGTAGGTAGAATTGCATTTTTTCTCCGAACAACATTAAAAGAGGATTTTTAATAAGGACTGACAAGCCCAAGAGCTTTTGTGCCTAGGCAGTAAAAAACTTTCATTGCAATGCAACATTCAGATAATAAATTAAATCAAAATTGACAATAAGTAAACAACAAAAACATTTGTTTAATAACTGAATTATTTGGATAGAATTATATTTGAAAATGAAACACAAATAATACAAAACGACAGTTATTGCATAAAATTGGAAAAAATAGTTTAAAGTCACTTTTAGTGTCATTCGGAGAAAAGGTTATGTTTCAAACTGCTGAAAAGAAGATTTAATAACTTTGTTGGTTTCTTAGCCTTGGCTACGAAATACCAGCCATGGCATTAAAGCTTGCCCTGCCTAGTGAAGCAACTAAGTATTTATATGATTAATGACAAAAACATAATTTTTACAGGAACTTGTGACCATACTGGACGCTTCATTGACATTTTTATTGGTATGCCTGGCAGAATGCATGATGCACGGGTTTTTAGGAACAGCCCACTATTTCAAAGGCTTACAAATGCAGAAAATCGATTATTACCACCAAACTTACATCTGATAGGTGATGCTGCATATTCATTAATGGAAAACTTGATGACCCCATTTAGAAATAATGGTCATTTAACAGCAGCTCAAGTAAGGTATAATACCAGACTGGCATCTATCCGTTGTATTATTGAGCGAGCTTTTGGTCTTTTGAAGGGAAAATTTAGAAGGCTCAAATATTTGGATATTGCTAATGCTGATCTTGGGAATAATATTATTGGTGCATGTTGTGTGCTCCATAACTTTATTATAGATCGGGATGGAGTAGCAGATGAAGAGTTTCAAAATAATTTAGTGGATGAAGATCTTGATGAGAATGAAAATATGGGACAAAGGGAACAAGGAAGGGCTGAAATTAAAAGAAATACGATAGTAAATTTGTTTGTATAATACATTCTGTATTTTGTGTCAAAAAAAAAAGATTAAAAAAAATGTTATTGCTCTGGTGTATTGAAACTTGTATATAAAAAAATTACAGAGATGAACTAATTTTTTGAGAGAAATGTAAAAGCAAATTCAAAAATGCAATAATTAAGTGGTCATAAAAAACATTAAACTGATTTTAAACCATCTTTAAGATAAAAAGTTGCAACAATTATATTTATTATTTTTTATTAGTGTAAATAAAATATTTAGATACACATTAATTGTTTTTGTATCATTATTTTCTATTTATCAAAGTTTAGTCTATTCTCATTTGTAATTACAACCAGGTAGGTTCTTTGAGTAAAATAAAACTTCCTAGTAGTGAAATTAAGATTCATTAATGTAATATTTTAACAATAAACCGTTTTATTTTGTAGAAATTTTTCAAGTAGCTTATTTCTGTTCTCCTGTATTTCGTTACTTTTTTCTATAGCTAATCTAATTTTTTTAAGTTCTTCCACTCTTTCTTGCTCTACTTGTAACTTTTTTCTTCGATGCTCTTGTAGTTTTATTCCTTTTCCCCCTTTTTTTCTTATTGTTGGTGTACTCAGTGCACTGATATTATCATATTTTTCATCATTTTCAGTTAATATTGCATCCACATGCAATGACCTTCCAAGATCCACAACTTGAGCCAGTGGGGATAATGGCTCTTCAGGTAAAGAGGACAGAACTGGGCCAATATTAACTGTTTTATCCTCATGGAATATATCTTCAAAATCCTCATAAAACTCCCATGTCACCCTCCCTCGACCTGTTGTAGACTTCTTATTGTTATCCTTAATCACCTTATAAGTCTTTTTCATGTTCCTGAATTTTCTATCTAGGAAATCTTCAGTAATATAATAGTAGCCATTTTTAATAAATGCCTCTTTGATCATAGTCCAGAGTGTTCGTTTCTTGCACTTCGGATCTCTAAATTTGTGTTTTACTAATTTATATTGTTGAATTAATAACTGTATCATTTTTCTTGACCATTGGGTTTGTAGTTGATCTGCTAAAATAATAACAATAGTTAGTAAAAGAATAGTCCTAGTATGAAAACCTGATAGAATGCTTTTAGTATTTGATTATTTTTGAAAAAATATGGTAAAGTTGCTACTCATAAACATATTCTTTTTGAAACAAGTCTCTAATATAAAGCATTCAGGCCAATTATTTTAAAATAAATTTAAAAACATTGTATATTACATGCATACCCAACTGTGAATCATCACACGAAGGTACAGTGATATTTTGCAGGTCGTGTTTTTCAAAATCTTGCAGATCTGCAAAAAATATGAGAATAACATTAGTTGATTGCTTTATTTCAACAACTTCTACCACTACAATAAATAATTTTAGTATGTCAGTCAGGATTAGGGTTGGCACCTGTATTTTAATATAAAGTATTGTATATTATATGTAACAATAGTACTTTATTTTTTCTTATTAAAATTTCCATTCATTTTTTGTCTATCTTGATTCACATTCCAAATATTTTTAAGGATGTTTCCTATCTTTGGTTGATTACTGCTACATCTTCATTTATTAAAAGAATATATAGAGCTTCTCTTAACCTAATAAAGAATGATTTGTTGGTTTACATAAATTTAAATATAGATTGTGGGAATGCTTTGGAAATTTTCAAAGAAAACAAGTATTTATTAAATATAGCTAAAAAATATATATAGAAAAATAAATGAACATTAGAAAGTAATTGTAATTTTTTTTTTTGTTATAAGTTGAAATATACTTTATTTGCTTTAGAAAAAGGTGGCAACCCCAATCAGGATATATACAACTTTCTAAAGTATTAAATCAAGTAACCTCCTTTTGTCACCTTTAGTAATCAAGAATTTATTTATTACTTAAGAGAATAAAATCATGCATGAGTACACTACATACTAGTACCTACTAGTTCCTGAGACTGACTTGTACTGGTTCTTCACTTGTGCCAACAATTTCATTATTATTGCTTAGTAAATATTCGTCTAGAAATTTTGGATCTGGAAAATAAAGTATTTTTTAATACCCAAACAAATATGTACCTACCTAAGCTACATAAAAGACGCCTTGTCCTCTTACTAAAAAAACCCAAAATACAAATATCCAACGTACATAATGAACTTTACCTGCTTCTAAACGTGCAATTACTTCGTCGGTGTCAAAACACTCATACATAACACCATCTTTAAGTACTTTTAAAGATTTTTGTAAATAATTATTGCTCATAGTTTACATTACATGCCGCAATCTCGTTTGTTATGTCAGCTGATCGCCGCTCAGTTAAGTAGCGAAAATAAAATACGATACAAAACATGGCGTCCGCTCAACGACTCGCTATCAAAGTAGCAAGATTAAATAGCTCGTTCATGGTACCGTTCTCAGAGCGATCACTGAGCGATCAGGCGGGTGAACGCGGCCATTGTCTACACTTTCTAAGTCTCTAGATCCAGGGCATGCGCACTCTCGACATTTGACAGAACTGTTTTTTATGATTTTACTTATTACTCGCGTCACGAGCGTCGCTAGTATCGAGGATTTTGAAGTTTCCTATCACTTGTCAGTCAAATTCAAATTTAGTTGACGTTGACGAATTGTTATGTATGGTTATGCTTTTGTGACGTTAGACTTTGATTTTTATAAGTTGCGAGTTTTTCTGTTTATAAATGATTTTATTAAATTTGTTCTGAAACGGTGTGCATCATATATTATTGACAATGGTTTTTAAGTGTTCGATACCTGGGTGCAACAGTACCAATAATATTGCAAACATGCTCTGTTTACCTGAAGATGGGAAGGTAGGTTTTATATAAATATAATTATTTAAAATGAATAAAAACGAGACTTAAATAGATTCTCGTCAGTAAATGAGGAGCTTATTTTCAAAACGAAATTTCTACAAAAAATTTATTTTTCAGTTTTAGGTGTCATTTGAATCGTAAAGCAGACCTGAATCATTTCCTGTCGAAATAATTGATCAAAGAGCTATTTCTGGTGTTTAAAATTCAAAGCATTTTTCAGGTTTTTTTTCAAAGTGCAATATCTACAAAAAATTTTTTTTTCAAACCGCAATTTCTACATTTTTCTTTTTAAATCGCAATTTATACGTTTAATTACTTTCTGGTCAAGTTATTCGCGCAAACAAATATTGTATGTGGAATGATAATTATTAATACTTGTTTAAATCATACTGTTAATTTACAGCCATATAAAATATCTGCTAGTTAGTAACGTTCAACGACAAACGCATAAGTGTAGATCAAGCTTTACGCGACGTGTCGTAAATGTAATAGTATTTCCAAGACGGCTGAGCCGTGCAATAGACAGACAACATTTGATGTTTATATCGATGTTTTGATTGTTTTGTGCCGGCATTGTACGATCTAAAATAGAAAAATGGATCACGATATAGATACCGTTGCAGTTTCTGAAAAAAATGAAGGTGCAAGAAAGAGGAAAAGGGGCAAAAATAAACGAGAGAGGCGTAAGGAAATAAGGTAAACGATTTTTTTCCGTGAATACCTATTTACATTTTTTAATTTTATTTTTTACGTTTTTAGGTATGTAAATCATTTTAATGAAAACTTCATACAGTCTTTTGAAAGGCCTTGTAAACACGCAAAAAAGTCTTTAAATTGTAATAATATTACAAATGGCGATATACTTCATGCGAGAGCTAAATTTTTCCGAGTACCGGACAAGATTGTTCAAAATCGGAAGTTGTCACACCTGCTAGTAGTTTCAACGCCTAAAAGAAGGGTTTCTAAGTACAAACCAACAGCTCGGGATCAAAAGCATACTAAACAAATAAAATATAAGATGAGAAAACTGAACGGGCAACTAGTGAACGTTTGCCAGAAATTTTTCACTTCTTGTTTTAATATAACTGCCAGAAGAGTCAATACAGTAGCAAACTTTATTAGGGATGGACAAGATATTAAGGAGAGGAGAGGTGGTGATCATAAGTCGAAGAAAAATGAAAATAAGAAGGCAAGAGTACAAAAGTTTATAGGAAGCCTAAGAGCTAGAGAGAGTCATTATAACCGTCAAAAATCGAAACGATTGTATTTGTCATCTGAATTAAGTGTTGCCAAGTTGTGCGAAATGTACAATAAACAAAATCCTGACATGATAGTGAACTACGGTTATTTTTATAAAATTTTTTGTTCAGATTTTAACATAGGTTTCGGTACACCTGCTACCGACGTATGCAGTTTGTGTTTCAGATTGAAAAATAAACTAAAAACGTGCAAACAGGAAAATAAGCCAATTGTTCCAATTTTAACTGATCTTCGTATCCATAAACTTAGAGCAAAGCAATTTACCATGTTCATGAATGCAAATGTGGATAATTCACTCTCATACTGCTTTGACATGCAACAGGTTCAGCCTTTGCCAAAATTACCTGTTGGTGAAGCATATTACCTTCGTCAATTATCTTTTTATAACTTGTGCATCACAGATTTAAAGTGTAAGGCTCCCATATTCTATACTTGGAGTGAAGACCAAGCTGGCAGGGGTGCGAACGAGGTTGCCTCAGCTGTGGGAGATTTCTTAAGTGAATTAGAAATAACGGAAACGTGCACTAGTCTAAGATTTTTTGCTGACGGGTGCGCGGGCCAAAATAAAAACTGTTATGTTATTCATGCCATGTGCTTTTGGTTATATCATGATGCTCCTGACAACCTTCAAAATATAACTCTAATATTTCCCGTTAGGGGGCATTCATATATGCCAGCAGACCGTATATTCGGTCAAATAGAAAAACAATACAGAAGGCATAGTCAAATTTTATTAAAAGAAGATTATGAGAAAATATTGGAAGAGGTAGGAAAAGTAAGGAGGCTGGGAATTGACTGGGACCTTCATAATATTAAGAAATTGAGTGATGATAATTGCAGAAAACTTACCGGGATTAGTCAGATGAAAAGGATTTATATAAGAAAAGAAAAAAACCCTAAAACTAAAAACATAGTCGTTAAAGTTAAAATGGAGGAAAATTATAGAAACGACGACATATCAAAGGAATTTATGCCTATAATGAAAAAAGGAATACCGATTAGTAGAGCAACTATTACCCAGTTGCCTTTGACGCATACCATCAAAGAACTCAAGTTAAAAAATATTGAACAATTGTTGCGTTTATGCGACGAGGACTGGAAAAACAACGCAAAATTTGCGTTTTACAAAAATTTAATAGAAAAAACTGGTTCTTCAAGTGGAAAAGAAGGCAGTGAAGCAGATAAAGGAGAAGATGATGATGTTGAAGATGTTGAGTGTGAGTGCGCGGAAGAAGACTGCGGTGTGAAAATATAGGTTTGGTTTATAATCTTCATTAATCGTTTAACCTAAAATTTGTTATGTAATAAAAACTTAAAAAATGGATTCTGTGTTTTTTTTCAAACCGAGATATATGCCTAAATTTATTTTCAAAATGCTCTTAAATACTGCTTTATTTTCAAAATGCAATTTATTTAATTTTTTTGTGTATGTATCTATCGTAAACAAAATATTTTAAGAAAAAAATCATCAGGAATACTGTATTAGGATCACCAATAATTAAATTGATGTCAGTTGCAAAATAAATTTAGGCATATTTTTTTAGCAGCAGAAAACACTCAATTACTCCACAATAAGTTTTTTGCAGAAATTGCGTTTTGAAAATAAACTCCTCAAATACGATTTTTGAACAAAAATGCATGTCCTCCAGACAAAAGTTCAACGAGAAACCAACTCTATCCTCCTTGTTCGCCTCAGTAAAGTAAGGTTTTTTGCTGCAGGATGATTCCGTAAGTTATGTGTTTGTTTTATCCGGTCTCTTGCAGTTCTGCAGAAATGAATTTCCCTGTTCGTTCTCACAGTGGATTGGAAGGGGCTTCTCTTAAAAAACTGATGATGTGTTCGTCCTCCTCTTCTGATAAAACCTTACGTGCTCCTGCACTGTACTTTTTCCTAGGCTAAACATTTCTGCTACTCTCCGCCTTGATCACCCTTCTTTTATTATTGTTATTATTTTAGTCTTTTTTTCTTTACTTATAATAATATCGTTGACAATAATTTTTGACTTTGACATTATATTAGGTAACGTGCAGGTGAAAAGGTAGAACAATAAAATACTCCACTAAACATCGACGAAAGGGGGAGTGGTACGTCAAAAGCAGGCCGTTTACATGGATATACAGAGTTGTAGCCAACCGCGAATGATCATTGCACCGTTTCCATAGTTACTCACATTCTTTTCATACAATCAGATTTGTGTGCCAAACTTAACGTACTATTTACAATATGTAAATATGGTGTCCGGATTTCATTTGCCGTAATTGTACAAACTTAGAAATCAAGGTTTGGTTAATTAATTTGATTTTAGCATCTGAAACTAAATTCAATAAAAATGTTTGTTTAAATGCTCTAAAATTAAATTAATTAATAAAACATTGATTTCTAAACACACTTGTAAGGTTAATTTTTAAAAACCTATATTTTAAAAAGCCGGTCTTAAAAAAAGTTGCGAGCTCGCATCACGAGCGGCACTGCAAATGTGTTTTGACAGTAGGCCCATCTAAAAATTTGGTAATCTATGCTGTAGGTTCTTATTAGATAAAAGTTGTGTAATTTTTATATTTAAACTTCTATACAAATAATCATTTTGTGTTTACCTATTTTTATTGTCCCTTTTGATTACATATTAATTTACATTTTATCTAAACGTTGAACAAAAAAGTTGCATAAAAATGAAAAAAAAAAACACATTTTGTGTCTGCCAATCGTCATTAAAAAGTGTCTTTTAATATCACTTTGTTTCTATTGTCATTAGAAAATAAAATATATTTTGTTTTCTAATGACATTAAAAACGGTTTCTTAATGATGATTGACAGGTCCAAAAGTTGTTTCTTTACTGTTTAGGCAGTAAAAACATTCAAGTAAATGTAATCAAAATTGACAATGATAATATATAAACACAAAATGATTGTTTGGATAGAGGTTTAAATACAAAAATAACAAAGTTCTGATGGTTTTATTTTTTTCCGGAAACTTTTACACCCGTATTCACTAAAGAGGTTTAAATTAAGACCAGGTCTAACTTGACAGTTATAGGTTTAAGATGACATTTTTAACAAATAAACAAATAATTTTTCTAAATGTCGCAATTACAAAATGACATTGACATAAGCGAAACATAACTAGCGAACTAAGAGTTTTAAATACCATGGCAACTAGACCTGGCTACTCTGGTGGAGAAAAATAGCGCCCAATAAGACAATTCGAAAAGACAGTATAGACGTGTTATTAAATTATTATGGACGGAACTAAATTAAGTCACACTTCACTATTCCTAACAAAACGAAATATTGATAACCAGGGAAAACTGGTAACTGTGGTGGAGCAAGATTCAATATAGCACCCAATAAAAATGTTTGAAAAGATAGTATAGACGTGTTTTTAAATTCTTCGGATGGAACTAAATTGGGTTACACTTCCCTATTCCAAACAAAAGGAAATATTCATAACGAGGGAAGCTCCGGTAAAGAAAATTTACCGATTTTTGTTAATATCTAGACGAATAGTAGTTTTGGTTAGTAGTACTATTTGTGAGACTATCTAATAACACTTATAGGGGAGATATTTCTAATACTATACGAACTTTAGAGATTCTACGCTTAATGTTGACATTTTATATTTAAAACACTTTTCTGTGTTCTAAATGAGTTTTGTAATGTTTTTATTGGGAGAAACTATGCCAGTTGAGTATCTTTTTGTAGCTTTTTTGTAACGGAGAAATATATATTAGTAATATATTTGTTAAAATAATACTTTCTAGTCTTTTACTCAAAGAGGTCTATAAAAGAACACAGACCAGTGGCATATTTGTTACGGCACTGTAATAATATTTTATTATTGTGGATGTGTTTGTAATTTAATTCTCTTATATGTATTTGTATGGAAAATAAATTGCAAAAAAGAGTAATAATTTACATAAGTAAAACATTTTTTTATGGAATATTATTAAAGAAAAAATATCCCCCTCGGAGCATTCAGGAACTAGTTATGGCCGCTAGGCTCTACGAAAAATGGGAGAATATTTATTGCCAAACATGCGGTACTAAAAATAATGCTTTCCGATAATTTTGTCATCGAAAAAATTAAATGTTTTTTCTTAGAAATGCATTTCAAGAGCAAAATAATAGCATAAAAAGGGTCTGCAAAAACAACAATAATTACTCTAATAGAACAAGTTTGGTCTCTCGGGGCAGCACTACCAGGAAATAGTAAAAAAATGGCAAGACGGATATAGTTTGACTGACAAAATTACAACTCATAAAAAGGCATCAAATGTTTTTTTGATAGTGGCTGGAACTGTTAACATTTGAATTGAACCAATTTAAACTATTAAATTCTGTATTTATTTATTTTCTTTGATTGAATACTACTTACTTCAAAATGTTTTGCCTAGCATTGGGAATACGTTAGTTAGATATAAGTGATGTTTATAATGGTTGAATTTTTATTTTTTGAGATGTATTTTATATGTGTATGTGTATGTATTTTTCTTTATTTAGTCCCAAGTGTCAATAGCTTATAATTTTAATATGCGCCGATAATAATTTAATTTTAATGCATCAAATGAAAAGATTTTAAAACAATGCCGTCGGTTGACTGACACATCAGTGCATAATTCAAATTCAAAATTCAAATTCAAAATATTTTATTCATCAGTAAATAAAAATATACATTTCATAATAAAATAAAAATACTTATGCACTGATAGAAAAGGACTGCACCGCGATTAACAAACCGATACACAAGGTCACATAATCTGTGCCTAGGTGGCGCAGCCCAAAGAAAAATAATTAAGAGCTAAAAAATTTTATTTCTATTATATAATGATATTCCTTATATATATTCCTTATATTTATACCTAAAGTACCTGTAATAAGCGTCCAGCGACGCTTCCGGCCGTGAAACGACCGATAAACTTTATTGCATATTTCTAGAGCTGAGATAAAGTTATATATATATACGAGAAGAGAAGACCAGCATTAAACATTTGGCAGTGGGTAAGCAACTCTAACAACAGAAAAATCAATATTAAGTATTATTTATTTGTCGCTCCATTAGCATAGTTTTAATATATTTATTATATTTATTAAGAGAAAAATCCTCTACATTTTCGGGCAGGCAATTCCACTTTTGGATTACTACATAACTAAAAGACTTTTGAAAACCTGAATATGCTGTGCTGAGGTACTCTAAAAGTACTTACATTCCCTGTAAAATGATGGTGATCAAATGAGCAAAAGAGCGATTTTAAATAAGCCGGCTGACCAGTTTTGAAACTTTATAAACTAAAGAAAACATGTGAGATTTGCGCCTGTTTGCCATGGATACAATTAGGGAACTATTAAGTGTTAAAGTTAGCAATTCTTATGTATCCGGCAACCGATACAATATTCACCGATCAGCTGTTCTACAGTATTTTAATAAGTTGGACACACTGGTGAGGTTGTCAAGTGTCAATGGATGTAAGCTCGTGTTGTTTTTGTATCGCGTCTTTAACATTGCAGTTTGTGAAATAAAACAGTTACGGAATAATTTTATCGATTTATTTTCCTTCATGCCTGTTAACCCCACTGAAAAAGTCTACAGGTTATGGGCCCAGTGACAGAAGAATTGAGGGAATAGTGATAAAAGTAAGTAACGTGTGCACGTGCAATTTGGTGGTTGACTAGAAGTACAAAAATGGCAGGCAGTCTCCAGAACCAGTTGGTGAGCGTGAAACAGTTTGATGGTACAAATTACTCAAATTGGGAGTTTCGCTTAAAGTTGATGCTGGAACAACAAGGGATACTGGAAATGTTGGAGAAAGATCCCCCTACAGAAGCTGTAGAACTAGCAAGCTTTAACAAGCAAGATGTCAAGGCTAGGAATATAATAGTTCAGTGTCTTGCGGACAGTGTACTTGAGATGATAAAGGGTAAAACCACAGCCAAGGCGATCATGCAAGAGTTGAAGGGCACTTACACCAAACAAGGTATTGCTAATCAAGTACATTTGCAACGAAAACTTAGAAATATGACCTTTAAAGGCACAGAACCATTGAATAATTTCATAGTGGAGTTTGAGAAAACCATCTCAGAATTGAAAGCATGTGGAGGCACGTTGGACAATAATGAAATCCTAACCCAGTTATTGTGTGCTATGCGTGAATCATACCAAGCTGTAGTGACTGCGATTGATGTACTATTTTGCCAGGGAAGCTCATCAGTAACATTAGATTTTGTGAAAAACAAACTCTTAATGGAAGAAGCAAGGCAGATGAAAAATAGGGACAGAACATCAGCAGAAATGGAAACCTCACAAGTATTTTATAGTAGCAAAAAGAAAACTTGGGGAAAACCAAAAAGGAAAGAAAATAGCAGTGAACATTCAAAGTCAGAATTTCGCTCTGAATTTCGATGGAAGTGTTATGGGTGTGGTGTACGAGGGCATAAGAAGGCAGAGTGTCCAAAATTGAAACCTGGTAGTAGTGAACGTAAGAATGTGTGTAATTTGGCAGAAGACAGTGATGGAAATGAATTTGTATTTCTGACATCTGATCATGTAAGTACCAACACTTATAATGACAATTATAAAATTTCATTTATAATAGACAGTGGTTCTACCAATCATTTAGTAACATCAAAAGTTGAACAGTTTTTGAAAGACACTGTAAGTGTAAATCACCAGATTAATGTAGCAAAGTTAGGTGAAGTGGTTACAGCTAAAAAACAAGGCACTCTTTACCTCAAAACAGCAGAAGGAAAGAGGCTTAAAATAGAAAATGTGCTTGTATGTGAAAACTTATCACATAACATTATCTGTAAGGAAACTTGAGGCAAGAGGATTTTCTGTAACTTTTGAAAATGGAAAAGTGTTGACAGTACTAGGAAATAAAAAGGTCATTGAAGGGAATGTAGTAGGAAATTTGTATAAAATGGAATTTTATGCAGATAATTTCCAGGCAAATGCAATTGAAGACAACAGAGATTTGATGCATCGTAGAATGGGTCATTCGTCTAGATTCCCATCCTCTGGAGTCTGTGAAATCTGTCCAAATGGTAAACAGACAAAACTGCCTTTTAAGCCGATTGAAGATCATAGAAAAGCAAAGAACATTTTAGATGTTGTTTCATCTGACGTTTGTGGGCCTGTCACTCCCAGTACACATGATAATAAGAAGTATATGGTGAGTTTTATAGATCACTTCTCACATTTTGCAGTATGCTACCTAGTGCAATATAAACATGAAATGTTAAAAGCATTTAAAAAGTATGTGTTTATGGTGAAAGCACAATTTAATAGCAATATAAAATATCTAAGATGTGACAGTGGTGGAGAATATACATCAAATGAATTTAAACAATTTTGTAGTGATCAAGGTATTCAAATTCAATATACTGTAGCTTATACCCTACAACAGAATGGTATTGCAGAAAGATTCAATAGAACAATCATGGATAAAGCCAGATGCCTTTTGTTTGATGCAGGTATGAAAAAAATTCTATGGGGCGAATCCGTAAAAACAGCAATATATTTGAATAACCGCACAAAAACGTCAACTTTGCGAAATGACATAACACCAGCTGAAATTTGGTATAACCAAGAACAAAAATTAGACAAAATTCGTATTTTTGGGTGTGTGGGATATGTTCATATCCCAAAGGAGCGAAGAGAAACTAAGTTAGATTCCCATAGTGAAAAATTGTATTTAGTGGGATACACCAGTAATGGATACTTGATGTGGCATCCAGATAAACAAGAAATAATAAAGGCCAGAAATATAGTGTTCGATGAAACCCAAAGTATAAAAGATGCAAAGAGACAGCCAACAGAAATAAGAGTATGTCAAGAAAATACAGAGGAACAAGAAAATGGAGAAAATCAGATAGAACAAGAGGAAGAAAATCATAACAGTAGACATGAGGTAGAAGTTCAAGGCAAAGAAGTAAGAAAGAGCAAAAGAAAGTCACAGCTACCTAAGAAATTTGAAGATTTTGACATGTGCCAAGATGAAAATATAATGATTGCCCTATCCGTTGGAAATTATAGCTCTAAAGTTCCGGAAAATTTTGAAGAAGCAATGACAAAAGGTTGGAACAATGCTATAAACGAAGAGCTAACCTCATTAGAGAAAAATGACACTTGGGATATTGTCAGTATGCCACAAGGAGAAGAAATCATAGACTCAAAGTGGATCTTCAAAGAAAAGGAAGTGGGTGGTAAAACGGCAAAGAAAGCTAGACTTGTAGCTAGAGGCTTTTTACAGTCCGACATACAGGAGGAAATCTACTCTCCAGTAGCCAGAATGTTAACCCTGAAGGTACTTTTATCTCTCAGTGTTCAAAACGACCTCTATATACACCAGTTAGATGTGAAGTGCGCGTTTTGAAAAAGCCAGTGTATATGTTCATTCCTAAAGGTGTGAAATGTAAATCGTCAAACAGTGTGTGTAAATTAAAGAAATCATTGTACGGTTTGAAACAATCTCCCAAATGTTGGTATGATCGTTTAAATAATATGTTGTTAGAAATGGGTTTTAAACGTTCACAAACCGATCCTTGTTTATATTATAATATAGATACTTACCTGTTAATTCATGTAGATGATTTAATTTTGATTTCAAAGTCTTTGTCAGAACTTAAAAATATCAAAATGTTATTGTCAAGCAATTTTGAAATGAAGGATATGACAAATGATAAACACTTGCAATTTCTAGGTTTGAATATTGTTAAAGGTAATGATTATTTAATTATTCATCAGAAATGTTTAATTCAAAGAATTTTGAGAGTGTTTAACATGTCAGAATGTAAACCGACTAATGTACCAATACAACCAAAACAAAGCATTGTTGAATCTGATAATGTATCTTGTGTAAAGCAGTATCCATATAAGGAATTAATAGGACACTTTATGTATTTAATGCTTGGTTCAAGGCCAGATTTAAGCTATACAGTTAGTTACTTTAGTCAGTTTCAAACATGCTATACTGATTCACATTGGAAAGATCTGAAAAATGTTCTAAGATATTTAAAAAGAACTGAAACATTTGGTTTAAAATATGTCAAATCTAAAAATAATACAGATTGTCAAATACTATCTGCTTATGTAGATTCAGATTTTGCCAATGATAATACAGACAGAAAGAGTATTACCGGATTTGTAATTAAAGTTCATGAAAATGTGGTGTTCTGGAAGACAAAGAAACAAACAACTGTTGCATTGTCTAGCGCAGAAGCAGAGTATGTAGCACTTTCTTTATGTACCACAGAATGTATTTTTCTATCACATATTTTAAAAGAACTTTTAAATAATGATGTTTATCCAATAAAAATTTATGAAGACAATCAGTCTTGCATAAAAATGGCAAGCACTCTTGAAACTAAGAGAACGAAGCACATTGATGTTAAGTATCATTATATAAAAGACTGTGTAAGCAAAGGTGATATTATTCTAAATTATGTACCTTCTTCTGAACAAATAGCGGATATTTGTACGAAAGCTTTATGCCATGTGAAATTTAAATATTTTCGTGAAAAGTTGGGTATTTGTGAATGCTAATTTTAAGTTTTGTTTATAATGCTTACTGTTTATATTATGTTAACAATACTTACCTGTTTTTGATACTTACCTTTTGTATTGTTATGTTGTGGGTATGCTTACCTCTTTTGTACTGTTGCAAGTATACTTACCTTTTGTATTACTTTAAACATTTGTATTTTGTCTAAGATATGAAGATATGATTCTAGAATTGGTCGGGGGTGTTAAAGTTAGCAATTCTTATGTATCCGGCAACCGATACAATATTCACCGATCAGCTGTTCTACAGTATTTTAATAAGTTGGACACACTGGTGAGGTTGTCAAGTGTCAATGGATGTAAGCTCGTGTTGTTTTTGTATCGCGTCTTTAACATTGCAGTTTGTGAAATAAAACAGTTACGGAATACTTTTATCGATTTATTTTCCTTCATGCCTGTTAACCCCACTGAAAGAGTCTACATTAAGATGCGGAGTAATATAGTCTCTATACGAAATATTATAAGAAAAACTCATACACGTATTTTAAAGTTTTTGGATAGATGAAGCAACACGTACAGTCAAAGAACTGTCATAGACAATATCTGCATAATCAAGCAAAGATAGAATAAGTGTATTATATAAATAGTATTTTGTTTTTGATGACAAGAATGTTTTTAAGCTATAAAGTTTGTTTAAACGCATATATCCAAGACTAAGTTTTTTTTAAATATGTAATTGAAAATAAGTTCAGTGTCAAGGAGGATTCCTAAATTTTTTGCTTCGGAAACGATTGGTATTGGAACATTATTTATCTTCACATCAAATATCTCCGATATTCCCTGAGTTTGACTTTTATTACTTCCGAATAAAAGGATACATGATTTGGATGCATTGAATTTGAGGTTATGAACAGGCGCAAACGGATTTATGTTATTTAAGTCGGAATTAAATTTTAGTTTATTAACTAATTTATTATTAAATATTATTAAATATTAGTTGTGATATTATAACAATGTAAGTTTAGAATTAGAATAATTAGCTAACACCAAAAAAGATTGAAGATAGTTACGATTCGAAATATTATAAAATGAAAGAAATAAAAACAGTGCGTAACTGAGAAAGAATAATTCGTAACACTTTCGTAAGAAAAATTATTGACAAAGTTTAAAATTGGAAATTATATGTACTGTGCATTTTTTATTAATATTTTGCGTTGTTTTATTAATATTGGGTTCTATAGATACTGAGTATGACAAAGCCGACGCAACGCTGAATAAAAGGGCGATTTTAAGTTCTTGTGCGGCTAATGGTATTAGCAACTTAAACATTTCAAACTTTTTGGGTTTAAGCGTTTTACTGCACACAATAAAAACTCGTTCAATGTGGCACATTTTACACATCAAACGCGTGCGCTTAACCCGCACTACATAACACTACTCTCATACTTTAAAAAACAATTAACATTTCATTATTTTTAAAAATATTACTTCGAGTATTTCTTGTATCTCTTTCCATACATGTTTGTTCTTATAAAAGGGAAACCTTGATTTTTTAACAGCGATGTTTGTTTTTAAAATAATTGTAAGAATATAAACACAAAATGATTATTTGGATACACACAAATTCAGCTTACCTTCATTCATTCCTATTTATATTCACCTTCATTCCTATTTATATTCACCTTGCAAATACTGACAACACTAAAAGTTTCATAGAAGATTAGGCAATATAACTCTATAAGTTGCCGACAACTCCTTTCTCGTGTTCTTATATGCGTTTAAAGTTCAAAAGTACCCATGTTTGCTAAAACAAGGCACAGAAAGTTTTCGTCGTTTTCGGCGAGAAACAACAGTTGCCAAAGAAACTGAAAATTGTCTTTTATCGTTTGCTGAATTAGGTTATATTCTTTGTTCTTTTGTTTGGAAGTGTGGGAAATATGGTATGTTTCCCATCGGGCCTAAGGGGGAAAATTATAGACATTCGTTTTTTTTTTGTGGTGACAAATATCAAAGACAATTTGGATATTGGGTATTTAATGAGTGGCGGATTAAATAAAATCTTGCTAAAAGAGATACATTTTTTTTCCTAAAACACAAAAATTAATAAAAGTTTGATGTGAGTTATCTCATGGCGGCACCGAATCCTCAGATTCGATGTCAACATGGAAAGTTATACTACTACGCAAAATGAAGATAAAATCAGTGAAAGGCATCCATTTTATTGCCATACAGTATTACTGAAATTTTTAAGTTGAGAAAAAAAACATAATTTTCAACTAAAATAATAAATTAATTATTAAAAAAAAACCGAACTGCTTATAATCGATATGCTAATAAGCTGACACAAAAGACAAAAAAAACAAGATATCATGATAATTATTCTGTATAAGTAAAATCTTCCTTAAAATTATACTTTTCCTCTTAAAAGTCCTAAGATGTTGATCGAAAAATATTTAGATTTGTTTTAAAAAATAACTTCATGTTGACCGCTCTGAGAGGAGAGAGGGACCTTTTATCTGTCTTATATTTCAGTCCCCATTGCGGTTATCAATGCTAAATTAAAACAGGTTGGCTTTACGATAATATTTCTAAAATCAAATCTTAGAATATATAAGAAGGTTTTACTTTCATAAAATAATAAATATGCTATATTGTTTTTTCTTTTTAATCAGATATTCCGCATCCACAATCTGCAGTTGGTAACCGTTAATAAAATTAATTAATTTATTTTATTCTTTTCAGTCACTAAATAAAAAAACTAATTTAAGTTGTAGCCTCCTTCTATTAATATTCTCTTAAACATAATCTACTGTTAAAAATTAAATCAAATTTATTAATGTGTTGAAATTAAAGTACAATGTATTCTTTGGATAAAGGCAGATTTAAAAAATACAGAAGTAAATTACAAAAATAAATTTTTTAATTTAATTTTATTAAATTTGTAGCAAATTTGATTTGTAGCAGTTTGCTACAAATCAGAATGGATGACGTACTTAAATAACATAAACATCTCGTTTAAAAAATTATATGCTTAATCAATAGTATTCTGAGACACGTATATCAGAAATTGTTTCGTAACTATACAGGTATTTAATAACTTCAACTTTCATAGCATTTATGTGTGATACGCTATGCAGTTTTCAATCGCTATTTCCAAAAGCTGTGAGATATAGCTAAAGGCTGTGTTTATCTTATTATTAGAATTTTAAAAAATATACTGGTTATTCCATTTAGAATAATAACGTTGTATACTCGTCATAGAACAAAGCCCCCCCCCTCCAACCTGCCGATCGATATGTAGTTTAATTGTCTCCTAGTATAGTGATAGTATATAACGTGTTAGTTTTACAGATATAAGCAAATAATGCCGTTGGTACTCTCAAGGAGTTAAGACAAGAAAGTGCAATATCCTTTTTTATGTATATCTTTTTTTCTGTCTTTATCAAAACAAAATGCCCAAAAAGGAAATAATTTGATAGAAAAGCATAACTTATTCAATTTATTTATAGCATATTTAATTCAACGTAACAAGATATTAACATTGAAACACTTGAATTAAAAAAGTAAATAATGCAAAGATAATGTGTCATTTGGTAGAATTTTTACTGTTCGATATTATTTAATCGTAGTTCTTTGGTAATGATTACAATTTTTGGTTCTTGTTTTAAGCTGATACTTCTAATCACAATCCTTCAATTCTTATATTACTGTTCATTATTTTAAAACGTTGCTATCCTTTACATGTGTTCCTTATGTATATTTGACTCGAGCCTTTGTTTCATGGATTAAATTGATATTCTTTTTTTAACCTTTATTATTTCATTCTCATTTTAACTAATGAACAACGTTTATTAAACATTTCTATTCTATTCTGAAACGCAGCTACATACATTGTGTAAAAAATATTTTCATCGAATTCACTTTTATTCCAGTCATTATGGAAATCCTATTTCACTGTATTTTATTTTATGCAAAATATTTTTAGAATATTGCGTTCTTTCGTAGAAATTTGAAAGAAAAAGTAATACTATTTAAAAGTCATAAGGTTGAATTGTTTGCACTCCCCTATATAATTAATATTATTAAAATATAAAGATCGAAAAAAATAAAGTTCTTTGTAGTTATATCGTATGACTCAATAAACACACCAAGAATAAAACAATTAATAGACATACGTTTTATTTATTTTAACATTATAAACGTGAATTCATGAGATGAAACCTTAATGCAAGTAAGTTGGACATCAATTTAAATAAAAAATTACTTTTGACACTCAAATAAATATACGGTAACTACACTCAATTAAACAAACGAAATATTCAACTTACAGTGGCGGCTGCTTTTGCAAAAATAATTTTATAGTTCAAAAACACACAGTACTAATTAAGTGAAAAATCTGTAGATTAAAAGTGAAAATCTAATCTAATCTACATTTTTATTAATTATTATACCGTTTTACTAAGAAAAGTCTGTAACACTTGTCACATATAACAAAAATTTCCATAATGAACTGTTTGAATATCTGTTTACAACATGGCAACACTGTCCCCATATGTCTCATTTGACGATTCTTTTCTATGTACAATAATATTGTTATTGTTAGAAGTCATTTAGAAATACAAAAACAAAATATATGTTATGTTTTATAGACAACGAAAGTTAGTGAAAACTGTTTATTTTAGTAATTTGTAAAGGCAAACAAGCATAAAACTTCCTCAAATTACTAATAAGGTAATGACAGGCTTCTTTAGAAGTTCAACGTTCTTCTCTCACTGTCTTGCATGCTATAGCAAAACATATTGTTGGGGCTCGCTACTTTCGACAAGATAAGAATACTCTGACACAATAATAATTACATTGAATTTAAAAAATAACACAATAATTCACTATAAAATCAAATAAAAACACTAATCACAAAAATATAAATTTCACCTTTGTGAAAAAATTATGATATAGTAGAATATCATTCCGGAGAGATTCATATTAAAAATTTGTTTAAATACCAATCCGTATATTCCTCAAAAATTAAGCGCCATCACTGATGTATCAAACGCAAAAAAATTCTTTAAAAATGGTGTAAACTAATTATGAGACGTTTAATATTATTAAAAGAAAAATTTTGGAAACATTATTTATATCACCTCGTTCAAAAAAAATGGCAAAAAACTAGAATTTTAATCACTAAGAAAAAACATGATAGGGTATTGTAATGTAATTGCTATAATAACTGAACTTTTTCGAATTTAGATCTCAATATCGGCCACCGAATGGAATTATCAGACCGTATACAAAACATACGGGAACTATTTTCGATGTAAACACATTTTTTAACGGAAAATTCGGTTAGGAAACTGACTTGAGCCCCCATATATTTTTGACAGGAACTGCCGAAAACCCTGTATTTTCCGATTCGGTACCGCCTCCACTCCAAAACTGAATCAAAACACTGCCGCGACACCCTTGAAAACTAACATGTCTTCGGTTTGGGTAAATTTTAAGAACATCCAGCTCGGCCAAAGCCACCTAGCATTTTTCGTCGCATATCCATTGGTATTGATTTTTGCCCGCAAATGTGCACTTATTTAAAATCGAATTTTTACTAATTTCCTGAGTAGGTAGAGGGAATAGTAATTTTTGTAGTAAAATAAATGCTCCATCCGGGAGTCTGGAAATAATTTCGATCACTATTCCCAGTAAATGGAAAAGTTAGGTTATAATTGGACTTTAAAGTTGCAAATTTGAAGAATACCCAAAGTTAGAAACTCGAAATTTGGTTAAGATTTACCCAAAAGTATCTAGTTTCGTAAAAAAATACTCTACGGGCTCGGATATATTAGTTTCTTTTTTTTTTGGGAAATTTGTGCTTGTATTTACCTAATAATTGCACCACCTCTATAAACTCCAGGACTCTTTCTAAATTGTCCATTTTCTGTAGGTTTTTGAGTACTTTCCGCTGTCGTAATCAGTTTTCCGACCAGACGCCTTTTTTTATATAAAAAAAGAAAAACGAAAAGGAAACAATTCGATTTTTTTAAACAATTTTAATTTTTCTCAAAAATTTCTACTTTCCCGCCGTTTTTCCGACAGAAATGCATTTAGGTTTTTGTTCTTTGCCAAATTTCTTATGAAAAATGTCTTTTGGAAAATTTTATTTCATTCAAAACACTCTTTTTTGGAACGACAAAAATCGTATAATCGTCAAACAGGTTCGAAGCCTAACCAAAAACAATAGGGTTCTGTAGGACTCGAGGACCATCGTTCCAGAAGGTCTCTTCAAAAAAAAATATCGTTTTACATCGAAGTTGACTTTTTTGGCCAACTTTGCGGTATCATATCTCCGATACCAAAAGTGGTACAGGAAACTTTCAAACTTTCATATCTACGTCTCCTCTAAAAATATATGGCAAATTTAATGCCAGATTCCTAATAGTTTCTGACACGATGTACTATGGAAAACACGAGTGTGATTCATAACAAAAATCTATAACTTGTCTAATCTTGGAGAAATGGCTTTCAAACTTTGCATGAACATATTAGTTGGTATAAGGGTAAAAGATTATACAGATCAGACAAATATTGTTTCTCACACGGATTTATTTTTAATATAATACATGGTTACTGGAAAAAAGCTTGTTGAATTTTGCGTTATTATGTATTGTATTGTTATTCAAACTTTAACACTCTGAACATCATATTCATATTCAAATTCATTGCCTGCATATACAGTGTATTTATTTAAGTATCCTCGCCTCCACTAAGCCTTTTTTCTAAATATTTTTTTCAAAAAAATGATGAATGAAAGATGAAACTAATAGGCTATATAGGATGCACATTAACTCAGATTTACCAAAGGAACACTGTATTACTACTTGAGAAACATAAAAAAAACAGAAAGAACGAACTTTTATAATGTGTAGCCAATTCATGTTAGCTAGTAATATATGTATAGTGTGTACGGGGTAGTTCCTCATATTGTGACAATCTCTGGTGGTTTTATTATAATATATAGGAAATAAGTTCAAATACAAAAATTATAAGGTTTCTCTTAAATCGTATGAATTTGCTAAAACAAAAACAAATGAACATCGCAAAGTTGTCAAAAATTGACAACTTTAGCTTTTTTAATAGAACACCCTATATATTATGCCATATTTGGATTCTATGGGGAATTCTAGACATATCTAATATAACATACTACAGGTTTATCTATCTCAGTTTCTGAAATATTGATATTGGAAAAACGACAATTTTTCCTCTTTCATATGATACAGAATTCAAACTTTGCAACCTTCAGCCAAAGAATTTGTATATCCCTAGTGTCATTCGATAGCTTATAAAAAATAAATTAAGATAGGAAACCGTTTTGCTCTATGTTAAACCGTTCAGGAACCAGAGAGTGGGGATAGGATGTGATCTTGGAATTTCATTTCTTTTTAGAGCCACGACTTGTCATATTTTCCCGAATAACTTTGGAACCCGCAAAGAGCTCCAGCTGATTTTTTTGAATGTGAATAATGTATTACCTTAGAGTAAAAATTAAAGTATGGCTCAGAACTCATTCATAAATCAAGTTAGGGGTATGCGCCAACATGGTTCCCCTACTTTTCATATTCTATCGACCAATGATAAAAAACAAGAGGTGGGGATGGCCTATGTTCAAGTACATGGCCATTAGTGACGACTACCAGTAGAGGAGCGGTTTTTTACTTCTCGCATAAGGAAATATCGTTAAACGTGAAAAAATCATCGTTCCAGGTTTTTACAGATCTTCACGTTTTTGTCGGTCGGTCGGTCTGTTCACAGTATAGCTTAAAAATCTATTTCCTCGATTAACTTTAATTTTATTTAATTTTCCACAAAAATTACGTCTGAGTAAAGTGTTTTTCATTTTTTGAATTAATTACCTACAAATTTTAAAAAAATAATCGCTCCGTACTTCACTATCTAAAATCAAACCATTAAGTTAGGTAAGTTTAAAACGAAATTAGTTATTTATATATTATTAAACGAGTTTCAAATTAAAACACAATGCTTTTAACAGGCTTTTATTGGCTTCTTAATCGTCTCACTATATGTTTGTATGTCTGGTTCAAATCTTGTAATGTATTTTTTACCACTTCCGCCTTACTCATTATTTTCAAATTTGATATGCATACCCTTTCGGATATAAAAAAATCCGAATTTTTTTAGTCAACGTTTAGAAATTCAAAATGGCGAAGCCAATACTGCCGCCAAATTTTGTTTTTTGTGTAGATTAAACTGAAAATCGGTGCCTAGGAAAATTTAAGAGTGTCAGCATTTAAAAATTGAAAATACATTTGTGCGGATTATTTAAGGATGCATAGCAAAATTCAAAATGGCGGCGCCAATATAGCGAACGAATTTTGTCATTTGTACAGATTCGGCTATAATATCGGTATCTTATTTAAGAATGAAAGTTATGAAATTTTAGTCAATATTAAAAATGGCGGCCCCAACATCGCAGACTAATTTTAAAATTTTTGTAGATTTGATTAAAATTCATTGGCATTTGGGGATATTTAAGACTGAACATCATTTATGTGCAATTTAAAAATTCAAGATGGTAATGTTAACATTGCGGCGGAATTTAAACATTTGTATAGATTTGACTGAAAGAAAGTCGGCATCTGGGGGTATTTGAGAATACATATCATACATTTTTAGTAAATATTTAAAAACTCAGAGTAAAAATGTAGATTTGATTAAAAACGATATTAGGAGTGCATTTTTTAGTAATAAATATTCTAAATGGTGAGGTCGTCAATCAATTAATCCTATAGTGCTTTTTTTCAGATATTTTTAAACATGTAATTATGCCCCCATTTTATTCCACCATTTTGAATTTTTCTCAAAATGTGTACCAGTTCATCCCTATATAATATTTGTTTATTGAGTAAAATTTTAACATAATCGATGCAGTAGTTTTTTACATTGACTTTTACAACATTTTATTAAGGCGCCATTTTGGATTTGTAGTAAAACTTGGCAATTTATGTTCATGCAACATCTAATTTTTCTGCAAAATTTGGATGAAACGGCTAAGCAGTTTTTAAGTAATAATTTTTTAACATTTCAATAGGCCGCCATTTTGTTCTGCCATATTGGATTTTTACCAAAATGTTACCACGTCTTCCACATATGACCTTTAACTTTTAACCAAAACTTGAAGTAAATAGGAAATTAGTTCTTGAGCTTTGTCGCGGATGGACATACAGACAGACCGACGGAACTAAGAAAATATGTTTTATTGCAACTAGAAGACTTTCCTCTTACAAGGAAAGTAAAAGAAAGCCAGTGCTATAAGACGAAAATAGAATAGCCAATTTTATTGTCATATTGTTATTCCGTGTTAACAGCTGAATTTAAAAAATAAAAAAATTTTTTTTTAATTTTCAGTATCCTAATTCTTAAATTCTAACCAGTTTAGAACAAGTTTACGAACACATCGTTACTTTTAATTACTCAAAGAATCACCATTTAAATCCCTTTACTTCACAACATTTAAATAAGAAATTGGCCCAACTCTAGTGAAAATTAAAAAAAGGCCCGAAATCATACAAAATCTTATTATTTCCCCAGAGTTTATCCAATCTTGAGGTGCCCTTCGACTATTATCCGGTAAATAACCATACTTTAAGTTAGGTTAGCATATAATAGCATTTAGGTAATTATTGAGAATATTTATAATTTTAATATTCGTATAGATATTTTTTTATTCGAAAGGACAATTATTAGTCGAACTCGTCCGCTATGCCATTTTATTCTATAATTATTTTAATTCTCTGATAGGAAAAAAACTATTTTAATCGCCAAAAAAATCGCCTCAGAGACTTTCTTGTATCATTTTGCCGAACCGGATTGGTCAATACGACATGTGACCCAAAATAAGTGAATAAGGTACGTTTCATTACACATTACAAGTCCTCTGGGAAAAGAAATCTAGCTGTTTACTTAGTGATTTAAAGGCAATTTCAAACTTAAACGGATATTTTTTTGCAAACTCACATTGCCGCACCATAGTTAGGTCAACTAAAGCTCCTAGTTTCGCAATGTCCAAGATAAAGTAAATAAGACTTATTTATTAAATATTTAAAAAATCACTGTTCTTCTAATCTCACGTCACCTTTAAAACGCTGCTTCTTGAAGTAACGCAACATATAATTAGAAGATTTGAACCATATGAACAATTA
Source organism: Kuschelorhynchus macadamiae (assembly GCA_030620095.1). Lineage (NCBI taxonomy): Eukaryota > Metazoa > Arthropoda > Insecta > Coleoptera > Curculionidae > Kuschelorhynchus > Kuschelorhynchus macadamiae. Next base: position 1,041,709 of record JAUTXW010000289.1, on the reverse strand, counting down.
CACAATAATACATTAAAACACATGCAGTAGTGAAGCTAAGAAAAGCTTTTTAGCAAATTAATTTCTTTAATGTTAAAGTTTATTGCAGTTCCATGAACCGCCATTGGTTTTTAAGCCACGCCAGCCACGTGACCCTGTAACAATTTTTGCTGTAGACTATTATATTATGTTACTATAAGAATCCCTTGTCAATGAAAGTGGGATGGTCTAATACGTGGAGTAGTCGATCGGGGTTGTCATATCTAATTAAAACTTCTGTTACTGGTGTAATTTGATCTGAGGCTTTAGGTATTTTAGCTTGTATTAGACTATTTTGCAATAAAAGTAATTTCTTTATACTGCTTAGAAACTAATCTTGGAAAAACATTACTATTCTTTATATGAAAATTTTGTTGCATCATGTTTAAAAATATTCACCGTAATATAAATTCGTGTAAACATTGGAATGCCTGGCTAGGCTTGGCCTTATACTGTGAGGTAATCTTAGCACTGGCTCAATTTGTAAATAATGAACTCTATTTTTATTCTTACTCTAGTGTATTACTGAGATACAAATTAACATAATATTCGAGGCCTGGGGAAACGTAGTTAACTGCTAAAAGTTTGGTCAAACTTAAAGTTTGTTTCGTCAAACTTAAAGTTTAAGTGTGTTCTCCTCACTTTCTTCTCTAAAAATTCATGCAGATATTTTTCTGTAAAATCAAAAAATTTCAGTAAAATCTACATGAGATAAGCTTCTCAAAAATGTATAATAGTGCGTATCTGTTTACAAAATTCAATAAAATATTTACTTCTAAAATAATAACATAATAAAAAGTGTCGAGTTGGTCAGAGTGTGACAACAATCTTCATTTGGCACTAAAAAAACCTATTTGTCCTAACTATATTTTGTAAAATACCTATATTATATTATAGTATAACATGCAACAAAGCACTTTGGTTGCTACATTACCGGAATGCATTTTTAATATGCCTTTGTTATACTATTTTCCATAGTGCGACAGCACACACCAGATTTTTGTCGCAAGGTGAATATTCCAATTACATGTCTGAAAACATTACATTTAAAACAAGTAGGTAAAAGCTGTTACCGGGTCTAGCCAGGCTAGATGGATAGATATATGGTGCAAAGATAGATATCTCATGTCTCTTGTCTGAACTTAGCAAAATGCATACAAATCAACGTGTTTGCAACCGGATGCAGGCAAGCAAAATGTGACTGCTTAAGCGAAGAGGTAGGAACACTATTACGCGTATTTTATAAAAGATCTAATAAACTAAGTGCTTTGCAAGAAACGAGTCAAGTAATTGTATTGCTGGGAAACCATTATTCAGCAACAGGAAAAAACGGAACGATTTTCAGACATATGAAGACAATTTTGAAAAAGACATCATCAAAATAAAAATAAGACTGATGCAGGATGGAACCAATGATTCACAGTCCGCATAATTAACAAAAGGTAAGTAGTGATGGAATCACAAAAATCTACAACAAATTAAATTATCGATCGGACAAGAGGCCAATAATTTATCTTGAATGTCACACCAAAGCTCCCGCAAATAAAGGTAAACGAATAACTGTTTTGCATGGAGAGGATAGAAAAGGTCTGAAAAATCTGACGATAGCTAGATTTTAAATTATTATCTGCTATCATCGCCGAAGAACATAAAATATTCAAGTTGGGAGTAACATGGAGACACAACCGGAATTTTTTGAAAACTGGTTTCAAAATTCACTTTTACCAAGTGTGCCTGAACATGGTGTTATTGTTGAGGACAATGCAAGTTACCATAATCGCCTACTAAATAGAGTTTAGAACGCAGACAAAACCAAATCTATTTTAAATTTAGTTATAAAAAACTGACCTTTTGAAAGATTTAAGAGAGTATAAACTAAGAAACGAATATGTTCGTGATAGTATGGCTGAGAAAACGCACTCTTTTGCGGCTTCCTCCATATTATTGTGTTTTTAAACTGATTGAACATATTTGGCATGAGGTTAAATTAAGAGTAAGGGCAGAAAACGGATCTCCTACATTGGGTGCGTTAGTGGCAGAATTACCATGGAACGGAAGCATTCACAGCTTTGGTTTATTAAAAAATCATGGTTCTCTTTATCTTTACTCTACGAGATCTGAGCACTGAATGAGCTCGAAGAGATTCAGGCGGGCTTTTGTATCCGATTTGTGCTCACCGAACCGTGATTATGTGTTAAGATTAGTTTCCACGTGTGATTTAAACCATAACCCGTATTCTCTATTGAAGTTTTTGGAACCATATTTACAACTTTGGACAACATCACCAATGCACAGGCAGAAACAATTTAACAAGAAATTACACTAAAGCAATAAACAGACTGAACAGAACAAAACCAGTCAAACCCCCGCAGAATACAGGTATTGTCGCTAATGGAAGCAGAACATTATATCCTCTCCAAAGGCCAAAATTTCTCAATGTCACCGAGAAGCGTACCCATAGTATCCTCCATTGAAGCTGCAATCAAAAGATTATCAGTGGAGCAAGCTGATGAAGTCAGATATGAGACAGTGAAGATCTTTAAGAATTCAAAACCACCGAAGTCGAATCTCTACGCAGCCGAGAAAATAGCGGTGAAGACCTTAAATGAAAACACAGACATCCTGGTCCTTCCAGCAGATAAAGGTAAGGTCACTGTCGCAATGGACCAAATTAAATATGTGGAAAAAGTAACCAACTTTTGGACAACAATACCTATGAGGTCATGCAGGAGGACCTTACAAGTAACTAGAAAGACTCATCACCAATCTGATTATCGCATCCAACCTACCACCAGCGAACAATTCATCATTAAAACCAAGCAACTCCAAGATCTCCAGGTGCTACGGTCTTTCCAAAATACACAAGAACACCACTTAGACTTACTGGAAAAACAGATTCTATTACAAAAAAATCTCTGTACATTTCATGGATAAACTTAAAGCAATCGATTTGAATCCCAAAGACATTTGGTTAGTTTCGGTGTAGAATCAGTATACACAAATGTGTCTGTTAGAGACTCAATTTCAATTATATCAGACATATTAGACCATAATAATCTTGATAATAATTTAATAGACCCAGTGGAACTTTATTTTACATTTATTTTTTTCATTTTTCAAGAATACTTTCATGAACAAACCTCAGAGGCAGATATGGGATCTCCTCTATCACCTATGGTAGCAAATATTTTTATGGAGTCCTTCGAGGATATGGTTTTAACATGCGCTCTACAAAAACTAAGGCATTGGTTCAGATATGTAGATGATACATTATTTGTCTGGCTTCATATAAAAGTTGAAGATTCGTACATTTATGCGAATAATATTAGCTGATGACAGTGATGGGGAACTAAATTAGGCTTAAGTTAAAATAAATTGTTATTTATAAAATATGTCACCATTTTTCTTCTTGTAAACCCCATCCGGTGATAAACTATATATTTAGTTTTAATTTTATGTTATATTACTATTTACTCTTAATTCATTTGTTTTTACATGCACCTACTAAAATGAAAATCTCCAAAGACATTCATTAGTTTTATTTACCTTTTGTGCAATAATGCTCAAGTCCATCTCTGCATCTTTTGCTAAATAGATGGTCAGAATGTTTTTATTGCAAATTTACAACGACAATTTCTTTAAAAAATTAACAAATGGATTCTTTCAGTCAATCAACTATGAGGAAAAGCTACTGCTTGACTAAAAAGGCATTAGGAAAGCACCTGCAGGTCGAGGCTTAAATCGAATAGAGTTTTAGTTTATATTTATGGATTAATATAATACCCTATATTTATCATGTTATATATATTTTTAAATAAAATATATGTATAGATGGCGGTGTACGTATGGTAGCAGTGGTCGTTTGCCCCTAGGAAATTTAAAAATGTTATTAGTCTTTAAAGTTTAAAATTGTAAAATGTGTATGTGGTGAGTTCATTGGTAGCGCATGGACCGGTGCTTATCTGCCCTAATCGTAAAATACGATTGTCAGAAATTAGCGTATTACATAACTTTGTTTCACTCTTACGTATAAACTCTTAAACACAAAAATCGTTCGAGTTTTTGTAAAAATTTATTTTTGGCAATTTTTTTCTAAAACCAATTCCTTAAGCACGTTTCGAGCCAAATGTGCTAAACACTACTTTTTTGTTTTTAATTCTTTTTGCAACTTTCTTGATTCAATTAAAAAAATACTTCATATTCTAGGGATTAAAAATTTTTTTAGTTTCTCGCTTCAGAGCCGCCAGGTGAAAATTTTAAGACGAGGAGGACTTTTCTTTTAAATATCACTCGGGAGGGTTTTCCTTCGGTGTCCCAGATTGAAATGTCTCCCAGGTCCGCACTAAGATTAAAGATTTTTTCTGATCCAAGAAGTATTTAAAGTCGGTAATCAAGAGCATACTTTCTTAGAACCATAGTTGGTATTATTAGAACTAAGAAGTTAGGAGTTATAAGGAAGATTTATGCTTTATATATTAAAAAAATATCAACCCTAGAAATCAAATGTGACAAGAAGTTATTACCTATAATTTGACTAATAGCATTGCCAATTCCTTCGTGGCACATAACAGAAGACCAACTTTATTTCGTATGCCCGACGCTACATAATACCTTAATATTAATAAGGTCATTTTCTCATTAATCTGTTTTAAAACCTTTTGTACTTACACCTTAAGTTGAAAACATTTAGAGATTTCATCAAATTTAAATCAGAAAATTTATCAGGAATGAAACATTTATAACTTTATGGAATAAACAATCTTTTGGCTTACTTATAAATGGATACACCTAACGTAAATTACTGGCTCGATTTCAATTAATTTACTGGATATGAAGACTCTCCAAAAATCCATTTGCTCGAATAATACTTGAAACAGGATTTATTTAACATCTTTTTCAAACTCATCTTACCCAATTTTAAGCGTGATTCAATCAGTAGTGTCAATTTAACCCGAAACTTGGGAAAATAACACCATCAAAGGTATTGTCTAGGGGAAGTATAACGACGACAAATTAACGACTGGGTATTTTCCAGGCCATACTTTGCGTATCCCCGATTATCTAAAATTTGGAGCACGAGAAGATATGGTTATTGACATAAAGGCCTAATTCTCCCTAGCAATGCTTTCGCGATAAGGGCATAATTTCGGTACATTGGGAAGCCAATGGAAGATAAAAAAGCAGGGGTAAATTTGCACATTTGTATCCTCAATTTGAAAGAACTATTTAAAGAATTAAATTCCATGTATATAACTACAGACTTAAAATGTCACTATTAAGAAAGATTTAACGATATTGGATAACATAGACCTGCAATTTAGCGTTTCGAACTTATTGTCGTTTTATTGTGTAAAAACTTAAGTTTTATTACAGGAAATAATACGTAGCATTCCCAGATTTATCTTATTTTTTAAAATAGAATTTTACAGTGTTTTCAACTACATTCAACATAGCATATATCTCTATCTTATAAAATCCGGTGCAATAATAACTTTCTAAGAGAGAGACAAAATGAGAGAAAACGTATATTTAAAAGAAAGGTGTAAATTATTTTTCCTTAATGGTCATAGAAACTGCGGGACCAGTGTTCTGATCTGATTTCTATATATTTCTCATATCATACTTCATTCATTCATGTACCCCGAAAGAAATTAATTATTTGATATGATTATTTGTAAGCAAAATGTAATAAAGGTAATAAATTGTGGTACAGAATAGAGTTTTTCTTGTTTTTTATACGACGTGTATCGCGCATGTCTGGCAACAAGCCTGGAATTCGTTTTAATCTTAGTGGTGTCTAATATTTTTTTGGTCAGATTATTATAGTAAAAATTAATCTTAGTACTTCAGTAGTGGGCACTGGGTACTTTAGCACATAAAGCAAATAAAAAAGTTAGTATGTTATTACGCCATAAAAAAGAAGTCGACTTACCTTTGTCTGGTGTACGTTTTCGGGAGCGGTTGTTAATTGATTAAGTGCACTATATTATTTCTTTATACTAACTAGCATAATTTATTTTATAGAACGGCCGGTCGGTACCCTCTCTCATACGTGCAAGTAGGAAAGGATTTCTGGATGTTTCGATGAACTTCGTTTACCTATGTCGGACAGCTGACCAAGCTTTTGGGTGTAAAACGAGGCTGGAATATAAATTAAATTGTATTAATAGATTTTATTGCATAAATGTATACAGAAAAAATATATTCCTAATGCAAGATTTTTAAAAACCCAAAAAATATAAAAAACAAACTAATTGATGGAAACTAAATATTCTGCCCAAGAAAATACTTGATTAAATTTTTTTATGGGATAAGTAAAGGGCTAACTTTACAGCTGCTCGTTGTAAAAGACTTTAAGGGGTTTTAACTGTAGCTAGCTACTCTACAAACTCCATCCAATCCAGGATATAATTTTTACAATGTCGTCAGGGCATCAGCGCAACGTAAAGGAGGAGAACTACTTTTAGAAATAACTCGGTGGGCTTGGGAAAGACAAATTTGTTGATTAATTAAAAATCTTGGAATCTTAGACGCAAATTTCCTTTATGAAGAGACTCGATAAAAATAATGAGTTAATCTTTATCTTCGTGGAATTAGAATTGGAAGCATTTGAGAGTAAGACTACCCTAAGAATATCTTCATTATTTAAAACAGAACTTAGTTAATATAACTGTTTTACTAGTTCACATTTTTTTATTTTTGTTGATTTCTGTCGTTGAACATATTTAATATACATAATAATGCCTCGTAATAGTTACAAAATGGTTTCTATATTATCTTGAAAACGGCAATTAGTTACAAAATGTGAATCAATAATATATTATACTTTTGAATCTAAAAAATGCCCACCATTAGTTTTCGTTTACCAAACCAGAAGAAATTATAAAAATAAATCAGAGCCCTACGTTTCGACATTCAGCAGTGCCATGTGAATCTGTTTCTCGTACGCGTTGATAAGCTTCATCGTAAATAAACATATTCAACTGTATGCGTTTAAAACATACACAACCTCGGGCATGGAGAAATGCACATCTAGTCCACCTATATAAAGAAAAAATTGCTTTTATTTGCACGAAAGATCTAAAAAATTTGACATGTTTCAAAGTGTTTTAATATAATAAATAATAAATAATGGTGATAAGTGACTTCCTTGAGGCAAATATGAAGTAATACTGATAGGGTTTGAGTAATAATAAAAATATACAAAGACCTAAACAAATTTGACATTTTTTTCGTGTTTGGGAAGGATTATACATATATATATATATATATATATATATATATATATATATATATATATATATATATATATGTATATACATATATATATATTTTTTTATTAACAGACTAGGTTAATAATAAAACACAATTTGTGATATCAAGTCATCGTTTCGATCATAGTGTTGAGCTTTTTCAAGACTTTATTTAGGCTTGCATCATTTATAAAAACTATTTTTCCCTTGAAAAAAACACAGGAAAATATATACAAAGACGCAAATATTATCATACAAACTGGAAACTATAAAATTGTCATATTAATAATATTAAATTTAAAACATATTTTTTTTTGTTTTAAATCTTTTTTTATAGAAGGGGCGCCTTTAACAAATAAACTATATATAAAGTTATTTTTGCCCTATCTATACCTACTGTTAATATTATAAAAATTATATGCGTGTAAGTAGAAGAAAAAAAATACTCCGTTACTCGTTTCTTAAAAAAGCCTCTAATAATTTGCAACTGCAGACGTAAGAGAGATAATTTTATTAAAAAACTCGACATTTGACCAGTTAGCTGGTCTTACTGTCCAGTATAATGGGCAAAAAATGTGACAAAAAGTTTCGAGTCCATGCATATTGCAGGCTGTACAAAATTTTTCACTTTTAAAGCTATATGAGAGTCCTTTGTATAAGAACTCACAAATAAATTTTGTGCTTAGACGGATTTGCACGATAAATTCTGCTTGTGGAAATAAATATATTGTTAAACCTTAAGTAACTGGCATAAATTTGTGCTAAATTAAAAGAACCATAAAACAGAGTATATGAAGCTCTGTTAGCAAATGCAGCATCTGATTCAAATAGTTTACTCCTAATTTTTACTGGTAATGTGCGCCTATGAGTATTATAGTGTTGCGGCGTTAAGATATTCTATAAGTCTTGACAATCTATTTCAGTTTTATTAGCAATCAGTTGCCTCGGAAAGATGGGATAAGCGAGAAAAGCAAATTTTTAGGTAATCATTTATTATCCATCAATAAAGTTTAGTGAAAGCTTAAAAATTGTAAATGCAATATGTGAAGTACTTGTTTATAATCGTATTAGAGAGCTAGAGGTATTATTTGGTAGTAGCAGAAAACGTTTGGAAAATAATTTTTTCTAGAATATCCGCATATCTTAGCCCCCATATGGGTAGAGACATTAGTGAATTTAATATAATTTAATTAAATATAGTTATACTTGTATTCTAAGAGTTGCATCTACTTTGCATTAAAAACAGCATTACGAATCCTAAGGCCTGTTGACACTTTATTACCGATTGTTCTGCCATACCCCGGAAAAGTGCAGATGTAGAAAAGTGTACTCCAAGATAAATGTAAGATGATGCAACCTCAATTTTCTCACCACTTATGTTAAAAAAAAGGTCGACGCGTGACAGTCGTCAAGTACGGAAGCAAACCTACCTAAATGCAGTATTTTGCAAAATTACTATTATTAATTCAATGCTACGATAAACTGACTATACGAACATCAAACAGTAAGTTACAAGCTTTACTTTGACGTACTTACTTCAGGGAAAATACCGATTTTTACTTGACTGGCCAGTAGGGAAGGAAAACTAACCTAAATCGGAAACCATAACAATAACAAATTCAGTCAATAAAGAGCATTAAACATGTCACCCAAATGCCCGATCTGCAAAGGAGCCCTACCTGCTAGGCTGGCTGTTCACTGTTCAATATGCTGCATCAGTTACATCAGTACGGGCTTCACTAACGACGACCAGTAACGAAGCTGGTACCAGAGGAAACAGCGGTCGCGCTAGCGGGGTTGGCAGGAAAGACGGAACTGGGAGCCGACAAACTGCATGGAAGTGCAAAATTTATTTGAAAATGTCTAGCGATCCTTCTTACTTGGGAAGTGTTCTATTTGACACCATCATGACTAGGCTCTCTAATTTGTCACTCTCTGTGAATTGCACTAATCAGTAATTAGCCACATTAACCAAGCTTATTAATAACAATACCGAAGCTATCAAGAAGTTTCAAAGTCAAATTGCCAAAATTGAGGCTAACCATGATAAAATGCAAACTACAGTTGATCATCTGAGTACCATTTACATCTTAAATGCAATTATGCATGATGAAGAAATCATACCTGTTTCTGGGTAATTGGGTAGTAGTGACACGAAAAAGCCTCACTTAGCTAGTGTTGCCCTCACCAGTTATGGCGGGAAAAATACTAAAAGGCAAGTCAAAACTAAACAGAAATCCCGTCTTTAAAAATATACACCTAAGACCAGACCTGACAGTCAACACATCTAAAAAAGTTGCGAGAAGAATTGAAACGCAGAAAGGCTAATGGGGAGCATGTACTAAATGGTAGAACTGTAAGCGATTGTTCTGGGCACCTAACTTTTTGTAGTCACGTAGACATAAGTATTAATGATTTTTCATTTGCAAACATTTGTGGTTTACCATATATTTCATACTTTAAAATTTACATTGATAATCATTTTCTTATATGCGCTAAAACTAAAGATTTTTGAAACTATTCGTGACGGTTCCGATAATACCATGCAGATTGTTCCTATTCGCGCTCGATACCTTAAATGGAACCCAAACTATTTTTATGAATTTCGACAAGCCATGCTATTTTGCGATAAAATTTCGTCGAGCGATATTAACGATATAGATACTACATACAACAAGAAAGAAAGAAGAAAAACGTTAAAATTGAATTAAAATTATGCAAAAAAAAACCACTTGGCACCGATATATCGACAACGACTCATGAAGGCTAAAAAACTTATTCTCTAACTATTAAAAACTAAAAAATAAAGGTATGTCTTTCAAACTAACAAATGCTAAAATCGCGCTACCTTTTGGCAGGTAGTAAATAAACTGCTGGAACTTTGAAGTACACGAAGGACATTTTTACTGGAAATTCGAAATAAAATATTTTCAATACAGATAAAGGTTTTGAGTAGCGGTTTTCGGCTTTTGTTTGATCAATTACTATAATATGCAGCCCGATAAGGGCAACCTCAGGGACCTATAGAAAACGTTTTATACGGGGGGTTATATAAGACCCTGTCATTTTTTTTAAGTTTCTTCGACCAGAATTCTTACTATAGAAGATTTCTCTTTTTGTTTGGGCAACCAAAATAATCTAGAGCGAGGTACGAAAAAATAATTTCTAGCGATTTTGAATTTTTTCTTTGCTCCGACATACGGGGTTTCTCTTTTGATGAAATTGATTTTTTAAAATAATCTGCTGAACAAAGCTCACTTGTGGTAATTAATGGTATATCTATCAGATTATGAACAAGGTTGGCACCCTTAATCTTGACTTCGATGTTGCTTCTACTGCCAGTTTTAGTAATAATCAACATTTTTACCGAAACAGTTTTTTACATTTGAAATTTGCTCTAGGTCTTTCAGATATTGCCTTTAATTTAAAATAGTTTTTTTTTAATTAAAAATGAAAAACTGCTTTTTATCATTGTTATAATTCTCTTTTTCCCAATAAAATACAGTTTCACATGTTATTTTTGTTAATACAGACGTACTTAAACTGTTTACCCATCATTTCGAAATAACTGAGAATATGTCCCAATAATAAAGTGGGTAACAGAGGTCCGGAATAGTATCTACCTTGCGGAGCAGAAATTCAACATTCCTAAAGTTTAGAATCGATAGAGTTTTTGGTGCACTATGTATACAATATTCATGGTGGCGGATTACTTAAGGGTGTAACGCGCCTACAATTTGGGATTATTTGTAATGGTTAGTGCCGCGGTAGTGCGAAAACTCTTTAACGTAATTAGCGGATGTCGCGCCAAAATGATGTAGCTCAGCGTCACGTGTATGGTCGGAACAGTCAGAAGGAGACAGCTGTTTTAACGAGGAGTCCCGAACGAGACGGCGAGAGGCAGGAGTAGGCGGGCAGTGGAGAGTTGCATGGAGTAGCTTGTGGAAGTCACATTGGCGTACAAACGATAACGATCGTCCTATGGAGGGTCTAGGTATTCAGTTGATTCCATAGAAGGTCAAGTAATCGGAGGGGTAATGAGGGTCAGTAGGTTGATCAATCTAGCTGCCTGTGAGTTGATCCCTTGGCTCCTGTCTTTTCGAACTAACAGTTGTTTGATCTGAAAACCGCCGACAGAGGACAGACTGTAAGTTATTTATTGCTTTTACCATACACTAAATGGAGTCTGCATTCATGGCTAGTGACACCATCATAAACTAATAATAATTAGGACTGTCTAAAGACTAAAGCGGGCTAATCTTTTCACTGAATTATTTCTTGTGCACAGTGGTTATTTTTCGTACTATATATAAAGTCTAGTAAGACCTAATCTATATTGAATTAATATTTATACTGCGTAGATATTTGTCGAATTTGTTTATTCAAATCTTTAATTAAATTTGGTGTTAATAACTTCAATATTGGTTTAATTGGGTATTATCCATCCTCGATTCATCTGCAAACTTACCCTAAGAGCCTCAAAAAATTAAATGCTATTAAATTACAAAGCCGGGCATGCTTCAAGGGTACCAACCCTCTTCATAATCTTATAGACCTGAATCTGATTGCCATAAGTGAGGTTTCTTCAGCAGACCATTTTAAAAACAAATAATTGTTCTAAAAAACCTGTATGTCGGAAAGGAAGAAAATATTTCAAAATCGCTGGAAATTGTTTTTTTATGTACCTAGCTCTAGATTATTTTGGTTGCACAAAGAGTAAAGAATCATCCACATGCAAATAAACTTTTCAAAAAATGACAAGGTCTTATATAATACCGATGCGATGGAGTTCTGTGTTTGTCAAACAAAGACCGAAAACCGGAACTCCAAATCGTCATCCGTATTGAAAATATTTCATTTTGACTTACCAGTAAAAGTTTCCTTTACGCTGAGATTATTTAAATAAGTCACATTTTTCTTGGCCCTTGTAACCCAATTCTTAACCCATCAATAACAACGTAGCATATCAACAAAGCTTTATTAAACTGCGAAAACCAAAAAGCATCGGGAAGCCATCAAATTACCTATTCCTTAAAGCTTTGCCAAAAACTTGGCTTCTTTATTTAACTTCTCAAAACAAATATTCCCGCTATGTCTGTTTTTAATTTGACGGAAATCGATTTGTGCAATTTAATTTTTTTGTACATGTTTACACTCCTTAAATCTGCGCTCATGATACGCAAAATTTAATTCCTGTGATATTTGACTAGAATATTTTTGGTGCAAATTTCAAACGGATCGGTATGATCGTTCTTAAGTTATCACGCGCGCAAATTTGGTATATACACACAACCTACAGATGCCATGCGTTTTTTTGTCTTATAATATGTTTTCGTATTTTTGAAGTTAAAACTTCGAAAAAACCTAACCTATATTTTTCGAAAATTTGCCTTATTTACTATAATATGTCGGCTATTGTACGGGGAAGTAAAAATATTTATTAATTTGCCTAAACTACATCTACAATTTCGATATTTTTTTTTAAAGTTTTGACCTTTGGTTATATAAGATTTTTTTTGCTTAAAATAACCCTTATTTTCGCGTGTTAAAATATTTACAACCATTTTCTTTTCACTCTGTGGACAGGAAAGGTTTCAATCTAAACTAGATAAAGTTTTCCATAATCTAAAGTAATCTCAGAAATTAATTTCAAACCTATTAGAATAAAAATAGGATTACGTCTACAGAATCTGGAATATGCGAAAATATAGAGGGATACTGTTAATTAAATTTTACATTAGAAAAGTAATTATTTAGCAACTGTGTGTTTTTGTAGTATATTATCATGTGTGTTGATATAATATGGAATAGAAATGTCGTTATAAGGCTTATTATATATTCTAAATAAATTAAAGCAATTTACTTTATCATTTAAATAAAATGACATATCGGCAGACCTATACAGTTTTATTTAAGATTTTGTACATACAAGCAACAAATAAAAAATTTCCGTTAAAAATAAATCGATAAAACGAAATTTTTTAGCAAATTATTAGAAAGACGGGTTTTTAAATTTCGAAACTTCTACAGTTTTCCTATGAAAGCATATATAATATGATCACATAATTAAGAGCCAAGAGGAAAATAACTGACCGTGAGAATGATGACCGTCAAATGAATATTTGAAAATATATTTGTAATATGTATAAAAAGAAATTTCAGTTAGGAGTTCCACCATCGGCTTCCATGTCCGCTCTTGCCGGAACTGAAGCTTTTTAGGCCCGAACCTAGTTCTTTAAATTTTATTTTGTTTAAAAAAGTGTTTTTTTGTTATTGAATAACCCGATATTCTACAAAACATATTTTAGTGTTATGGCTTCACTTCCATGGTTTGGTTGCATACTTGATTGGACTGATATATTTTCCATTATTTACAAATTCAGGACCATCATCACTTTGGAGAAATTCTTGGTTACCTATTAATTTAAAAAATGCAAGTGATTTTAGCGAAATAATGTCGATCTCAAAAGAAGCAATAGATATATAAATTAATATATATATATATATATATATATATATATATATATATATATATATATATATATATATATATGGAGAAATCATGTATCTCTGGTTTAGATGATCCAATTAGATACAATAACTTTTCGACATTTCTGCCTAATTTGTATGATGCGCCATCCGGAATGTTTACCTAATTATATCAGTTGATTTTATTAGAAAAAGAGTGCTATTATCTAATAAAAAAATGTAGAAAGAGACAAGATAAAAATAAACCAAAACATAATGGCACCTTAAACAGCATCATCTGCGGCACTATGTATGAGGTAAGTTCCACTTATAGACATTTAACTTAAGAGATATTTGTTCTTTATATTTCAATTCAGGTAATTTATATTTTATTTTTATGAATATCTGCCTATCTTCCTTTATGTATTTTACCATTCCCGCGGTTAACTCAAATGGACCTTTTTGGACATTTTTCTTTTATTCTTCAAATGTATTTGTACTTTTTTACTTATATATGTCTAATTAAAATGAATTAATTAAATGTTAAAAATATGTTAAAAGTATATATATATATATATATATATATATATATATATATATATATATATATATATATATATATATATATATATATATATATATATATATATATATATATATATATATATATATATATATATATATATATATATATATATATATATATATATATATATATATATATATATATATATATATATATATATATATATACTTCTTTTAACATATTTTTAACATTTAATTAATTAATTTTAATTAGACATATATAAGTAAAAAAGTACAAATACATTTGAAGAATAAAAGAAAAATGTCCAAAAAGGTCCATTTGAGTTAACCGCGGGAATGGTAAAATACATAAAGGAAGATAGGCAGATATTCATAAAAATAAAATATAAATTACCTGAATTGAAATATAAAGAACAAATATCTCTTAAGTTAAATGTCTATAAGTGGAACTTACCTCATACATAGTGCCGCAGATGATGCTGTTTAAGGTGCCATTATGTTTTGGTTTATTTTTATCTTGTCTCTTTCTACATTTTTTTATTAAATAATAGCACTCTTTTTCTAATAAAATCAACTAATATAATTAGGTAAACATTCCGGATGGCGCATCATACAAACTAGGCAGAAATGTCGAAAAGTTATTGTATCTAATTGGATCATCTAAACCAGAGATACATGATTTCTCCATATATATATATATATATATATATATATATATATATATATATATATATATATATATATATATATATCTATTGCTTCTTTTGAGATCGACATTATTTCGCTAAAATCACTTGCATTTTTTAAATTAATAGGTAACTAAGAATTTCTCCAAAGTGATGATGGTCCTGAATTTGTAAATAATGGAAAATATATCAGTCCAATCAAGTATGCAACCAAACCATGGAAGTGAAGCCATAACACTAAAATATGTTTTGTAGAATATCGGGTTATTCAATAACAAAAAAACACTTTTTTAAACAAAATAAAATTTAAAGAACTAGGTTCGGGCCTAAAAAGCTTCAGTTCCGGCAAGAGCGGACATGGAAGCCGATGGTGGAACTCCTAACTGAAATTTCTTTTTATACATATTACAAATATATTTTCAAATATTCATTTGACGGTCATCATTCTCACGGTCAGTTATTTTCCTCTTGGCTCTTAATTATGTGATCATATTATATATGCTTTTATAGGAAAACTGTAGAAGTTTCGAAATTTAAAAACCCGTCTTTCTAATAATTTGCTAAAAAATTTCGTTTTATCGATTTATTTTTAACGGAAATTTTTTATTTGTTGCTTGTATGTACAAAATCTTAAATAAAACTGTATAGGTCTGCTGATATGTCATTTTATTTAAATGATAAAGTAAATTGCTTTAATTTATTTAGAATATATAATAAGCCTTATAACGACATTTCTATTCCATATTATATCAACACACATGATAATATACTACAAAAACACACAGTTGCTAAATAATTACTTTTCTAATGTAAAATTTAATTAACAGTATCCCTCTATATTTTCGCATATTCCAGATTCTGTAGACGTAATCCTATTTTTATTCTAATAGGTTTGAAATTAATTTCTGAGATTACTTTAGATTATGGAAAACTTTATCTAGTTTAGATTGAAACCTTTCCTGTCCACAGAGTGAAAAGAAAATGGTTGTAAATATTTTAACACGCGAAAATAAGGGTCATTTTAAGCAAAAAAAATCTTATATAACCAAAGGTCAAAACTTTAAAAAAAAATATCGAAATTGTAGATGTAGTTTAGGCAAATTAATAAATATTTTTACTTCCCCGTACAATAGCCGACATATTATAGTAAATAAGGCAAATTTTCGAAAAATATAGGTTAGGTTTTTTCGAAGTTTTAACTTCAAAAATACGAAAACATATTATAAGACAAAAAAACGCATGGCATCTGTAGGTTGTGTGTATATACCAAATTTGCGCGCGTGATAACTTAAGAACGATCATACCGATCCGTTTGAAATTTGCACCAAAAATATTCTAGTCAAATATCACAGGAATTAAATTTTGCGTATCATGAGCGCAGATTTAAGGAGTGTAAACATGTACAAAAAAATTAAATTGCACAAATCGATTTCCGTCAAATTAAAAACAGACATAGCGGGAATATTTGTTTTGAGAAGTTAAATAAAGAAGCCAAGTTTTTGGCTAAGCTTTAAGGAATAGGTAATTTGATGGCTTCCCGATGCTTTTTGGTTTTCGCAGTTTAATAAAGCTTTGTTGATATACTACGTTGTTATTGATGGGTTAAGAATTGGGTTACAAGGGCCAAGAAAAATGTGACTTATATATATATATATATATATATATATATATATATATATATATATATATATAAAAGTTTTTATTTTTCTTGGGAATAGGTTTAATTAATGAAACTTTTTTCCCTGCAACTAGCTCGACGTTTCGCTTTTTGTTTGAAGCATTTTCGAGAGCATTTTATTGCATGTCTAAAAAATACATAATGCATGGATTAGTACTTTTCAACAAACATACGCAAATATTTAACATGTATTATACGTAACAAAACAAACATTCATAATACTTAACTATTAAACAATTAATTAATTAAAATATTTTTGCACTAACAACATTTAATAAAACAACTATGGCGTAAATTATTAAAATAAATTTTATATGTACCTTACCTTGGAAACGACAATATTATTTTAGTAATAATTTTGATGTTCTGAACGTTTTAACCGATGGGTGAGATCTATATAAATTCTGTAATTATAAAAACCATTATTTTGATTTTTTTTAATCTTATTAAAAACCTATGTATTTTGGTATACAGTGGATTGCTGAAAACATGTATGATTGTTTATTTACAGGTGTTATTTAAATTGAATTTTAGTGTTTTGAAAAACAATAAATATGAAAAAATATTTGAATATGTAAAAAATAAAAACATCACTAAGTTCTCTAATTTAAATTTCAAAGGTAATAATAAAATAAAAATAAATACATCTGAATGGTTAGAAAACATTGTTGAAACAGATATTCCAAGTGACATTGCCGAAGTTTTGGCGTTAGGAAAAACATTTTCGCTTCCTATATAATAAAAGAACAACATTTACCTTATTCTGAATACATTGCGTCAATAGAACAAGCAATTTATGATAAACCTGATCGTATTCGAGCCGATGTTGTAAACTTTATTTCAAACCACAAATCAAAAGTTAGCCAAAACAAAATAAAATCTAATAAAATGCAAAAAAATTAAGGAAAGTCAAACATTTTATTAAAGCTAACCCACAAATAACAATCTTACAACCAGATAAAAGTAATAAAACTGTGGTCATGAATTCGACAGACTATGATAAAAAAATAAATAAACTTTTAAATGACTCAAAAACCCATAAAAAATTAAGAACTGATTCCACAAACACATTTTGAATTAAAAAATAACAACTTTGTAAAAAAACTAGTGAACAATAAGCCTAGAAGCAAAAAAATTAACGATTCACAATGCAACAGCTCCAAAATTATATCGACTACCAAAATTGCATAAGCCGGGAATACCTCTTCGACCAATAGTGTCTTGCATTCAGTCTCCGTTTTACAACTTATCTAGATATCTGTCAAAATGTTCATCAAATGTTACAGGTAAAAACGATTATTATATAAAAGATTATTTTTCTTTCAAAAAGTTTTTTGACACTGTAAATATTCCAGATAATCATAAACTACTTTCATTGGATGTAATTTCATTATACACAAATATTCCAAATGATTTAGTAACAGAAATTATCAAACATAAGTGGAATTTAATTAAAGAACATAATAATCTTTCTTGCAACGAATTTATAGAAGCAATAAACTTAACATTAAATAATAACTATTTTCAATACAAAAATAATTTTTATCAGCAACTTGACGGCTGCGCCATGGGTTCTCCAATATCCTCAACCATTGCACAGTTAATAATGGAACACTTGGAAGAACATGTCATAAAAAACTTAGATTTCCAAATTGATTTTTTCAAACGTTTCGTGGATGATTGCCTAACTATAGTTAGGCAATCATCCACGATATCTTTAATAAATTTAACAGCTTTAATCCAAAACTTCAATTTACTTTTGAATTAGAAAAAAATAATGAAATTAATTTTCTTGATTTGACATTGATTAGGGATAAAAATAACATTAAAACAAAATGGCACACAAAGGAAACTTGGTCAGGTCGATTCCTAAATTTTAATTTCTACCACCCAAACAGCCAAAAAAACAGCGTTATAATTGGGCTTACTGATCGGGCTATTGCTCTCACTTCTCCAGAATTTAGACCAGATATTCTAAAAAAAGTTCAAGACATCCTAGAAAAAAGTAATTTTCCTATAAAACAAATTAAACGAATTTTTAAACAACGGACATATAAATTCTATAATAGCCAGAAACAGAATAACAAACAGCATCACAAACAACACTAAATACATATCAATGCCATACAAAGATGGTTTTTCAGAAAAATTAAAACACAGTTTATCCAAATATGACATAATTATATGTCACAAATCACATAATTTATTAACAAATTTATACACTCCTCTAAAAAGTGTATCAAATGTATTTATTCTGTGCCTTGCATAAATTGTCCTAAAAAGTATATAGTATATATATATATATATATTTTTTGCATGAAAAATATATATATATATATATATATATATATATATATATATATATATATATATATATATATATATATATATATATATATATACTTCTTTTAACATATTTTTAATGCTCATTATTAATTTATAAGTTTTTAACCATTATTTATTCTTAGCATCTACAGCCGTAAAGTACTATTTTATTTTGCTTTTGTATTTTTTAATCACAATTTTAGTAAGACATCTTTAAGTAAAAAAGTACAAATACATTTGAAGAATACAAAAAAAATGTCCAAAAAGGTCCCTTTGAGTTAACCGCAGGAATGATAAAATATATAAAGGAGGATAAGCGGATATTCATAAAAATAAAATATAATTAATAAATTACCTAAATTGAAATATAAAGAACAAATATATCTAAAGAAGTATTAAAATCTTCAAGAACTCCTACAATTTAGTAAACACTCTTGTTTAAATGTCTATTAGTGGAACTTACCTCATACCTAGTGCCGCAGATGATGATGTTTAAGGTGACATTATGTTTTGGTTTATTTTTATCTTGTCTCTTTCTACATTTTTTTATTAAATAATAGCACTCCTTTTCTAATAAAATCAACTTTATTAAGCTCTGGAGTTCCCATTTATTTAGTGTTTTGATATAATTTTTAAATATCCGGATGACGCATCATACAAACTAGGCAGAAATGTCGAAAAGTTATTGTATCTAATTTGATCATCTAAACCAGAGATACATGATTTCTCTATATAAATATACATATATATATATATATATATATATATATATATATATATATATATATACATACATTAATTTATATATCCATTGCTTCTTTTGAGATCGACATTATTTCGCTAAAATTACCTGCATTTTTTAAATTAATAGGTAACTAAGAATTTCTCCAAAGTGATGATGGGCCTGAATTTGTAAATAATGGAAAATATATCAGTCCAATCAAGTATGCAACCAAACCATGGAAGTGAAGCCATAACATTAAAATATGTTTTGTAGAATATCGGGTTATTCAATAACAAAAAAACATTTTTTTAAACAAAATAAAATTTAAAGAACTAGGTTTGAGCCTAAAAAGCTTCAGTTCCGGCAAGAGCGGACGTGGAAGCCGATGGTGGAACTCCTAACTGAAATTTTCTTTTATACATATTAGAAATATATTTTCAAATATTCATTTGATGGTCATCATTCTCTCAAAAATTTCGTATTATCGGTTTATTTTACGGTAATTTTTATTTGTTGCTTATATGTACAAAATCTTAAATAAAACTGTATAGGTCTGCCGATATGTCATTTTATTTAAATGATAAAGTAAATTGCTTTAATTTATTTAGAATATATAATAAGCCTTATAACGACATTTCTATTCCATATTATGTCAACACACATGATAACATACTACAAAAACACACAGTTGCTAAATAATTACTTTTCTAATTTAAATTTTAATTAACAGTATCCCTCTATATTTTCGCATATTCTAGATTCTGTAGACGTAATCCCATTTTTATTGTAATAGGTTTGAAATTAATTTCTGAGATTACTTTAGATTATGGAAAACTTTATCTAGTTTTCACAGAGTGAAAAGCAAAAAAAAAGCCTTATATAACCGAAGGTCAAAACTTTAAAAAATATATCGAAGTTATAGATGTAGTTTAGGCAAATTAATAAATATTTTTACTTCCCCGTACAATAGTCGACATATTATAGTAAATAAGGCAAATTTTCGAAAAATATAGGTTAGGTTTTTTCGAAGTTTTAATACTTCAAAAACACGAAAACATATTATAAGATAAAAAAACGCATGACATCTGTAGGTTGTGTGTATAAACCAAATTTGCGGGCGTGATAACTTAAGAACGCCGACCGATCCGTTTGAAATTTGCACCAAAAATATTCTAGTCAAATATCACAGGAATCAAATTTTGCGTATCATGAGCGCAGATTTAAAGAGTGAAAACATGTAAAAAAAATTAAATTGCACAAATCGATTTCCGTCAAATTAAAAACAGACATAGTGGGGATATTTGTTTTGAGAAGTTAAATAAAGAAGCCAGGTTTTTGGCAAAGCTTTAAGGAATAGGTAATTTGATGGCCTCCTGGTGCTTTTTGGTTTTCGCAGTTTAATAAAGCTTTGTTGATATGCTACGTTGTTATTGGTGGGTTAAGAATTGGGTTACAAGGGCCAAAAAAAATATGGCTTATTTAAATATTGTCAGCGTAAAGGAAATTTTTACTGGAAAGTCAAAATGAAATATTGTCATTACGGATGACGATTTGGAGTTCCGGTTTTCGGTCTTTGTTTGACAAACACAGAACTCTATCGCATCGGTGTTATATAAGACCTTGTCATGGTTTGAAAAGTTAATTTGCGTGTGGATGATTTTTTTCCCTTTGTGCTAGCAAAATAATCTAGCTAGGTACAAAAAAAAAAAATCCAGCGGTTTTGAAATATTTTCTTCCTTTCCGACATACAGGTTTTTTAGAACAATTAATTGTGGTTAAAATGGTCTGCTGACGAAAGCTCACTTATGGCAATCAGATTCAGGTCTATAAGATTATGAAGAGGGTTGGCACCCTTGAAGCATGCCCGGCTTTGTAATTTATTAATATTTAATTTTTTGAGGCTCTTAGGGTAGGTTTGCAGATGAATCGAGGATGGATAATACCCAATTAAACCAATATTGAAGTTATTAACACCAAATTTAATTAAAGATTTGAATAAACAAATTCGACAAATAACTACGCAGTATAAATATTAATTCAATATAGATTAGGTGTTACTAGACTTTATATATAGTACGAAAAATACCCACTGCGCACAA
The DNA here is from genome assembly GCA_030620095.1 of Kuschelorhynchus macadamiae. Taxonomy (NCBI): domain Eukaryota; kingdom Metazoa; phylum Arthropoda; class Insecta; order Coleoptera; family Curculionidae; genus Kuschelorhynchus; species Kuschelorhynchus macadamiae. Next base: position 1,019,912 of record JAUTXW010000289.1, on the reverse strand, counting down.
GAAATAATTCAGTGAAAAGATTAGTCCGCTTTAGTCCTTAGACAGTCCTAATTATTATTAGTTTATGATGGTGTCACTAGCCATGAATGAAGTCTCCATTTAATGTATGGTAAAAGCGAAAAATAACTTACAGTCTGTCCTCTATTGGCGGTTTTCAGATCAAACAACTGTTAGTTCGAAAAGACAGGAGCCAAGGGATCAACTCAGAGGCAGCTAGACTGATTAACCTACTGACCCTCATTACCCCTCCGATTACCTGACCTTCTATGGAATCAACTGGATACCTAGACCCTCCATAGGACGATCGTTATCGTTTGTACGCCGGTGTGACTTTCACAAGCTACGCCATGCAACTCTCCACTGCCTGCCTACTCCTGCCTCTCGCCGTCTCGTTCGGGACTCTTCGTTAAAACAGCTGTCTCCTTCTGACTGTTCCGACCATACACGTGACGCTGAGCTGCATCATTTTGGCGCGACATCCGCTAATTACGTTAAAGAGTTTTCGCACTACCGCGGCACTAACCATTACAAATAATCCCAAATTGTAGGCGCGTTACACCCTTAAGTAATCCACCACCATGAATATTGTATACATAGTGCACCAAAAACTCTATCGATTCTAAACTTTAAGAATGTTGAATTTCTGCTCCGCAAGGTAGATACTATTGCGGACCTTTGTTACCCACTTTATTATTGGGACATATTCTCAGTTATTTCGAAATGATGAGTAAACAGTTTAAGTACTGTATTAACAAAAATTCCATGTTAAACTGTATTTTATTGATAAAAAGAGAATTATATCAATGATAAAAAGCGATTTTTCATTTTTAATTAAAAAAACCTATTTTAAATTAAAATCAATATCTGAAAGACCTAGAGCAAATTTCAGATTAATAGGGAAATTTAAGGGTGTCAACCTTGTTCATAATCTGATAGATATACCAATATTACCACAAGTGAGCTTTGTTCAGCAGATTATTTTAAAAAATCAATTTCTTAAAAAGAGAAACCCCGTACGTCGGAGCAAAGAAAAAATTCAAAATCGCTAGAAACTATTTTTTCGTACCTCGCTCTAGATTATTTTGGTTGCCCAAAGAAAAAGAGAAATCTTCTATAGTAAGAATTCTGGTCCAAAAAACTTAAAAAAAAATGACAGGGTCTTATATAATAACCCCCTGTATAAGACGTTTTCTATAGCCCCTGAGGCTGCTCTTATCGGGCTGAATATTACAGATATTGATCAAACAAAAGCCGAAAACCGCCACTCAAAACCTTTATCTGTATTGAAAATATTTCATTTCGAATTTCCAGTAAAAATGTCCTTCGTGCACTTCAAAGTTCCAGCAGTTTATTTACTACCTGCCAAAACGTAGCGTGATTTTTAGCATTTGTTAGTTTGAAAGCCATACCTTTATAGTGCTTCCATTTTTTAGTTTTTAATAGTTAGAGGATAAGTTTTTTCGCTTCCATGAGTGGTTGTCGATACATCGGTGCCAAGTAGTTTTTTTTGCATAATTTTAATTCAATTTTAACGTTTTTCTTCTTTCTTTCTTGTTGTATGTGGTATCTATATCGTTAATATCGCTCGACGAAATTTTATCGCAAAATAGCATGGCTTGTCGAAATTCATAAAAATAGTTTGGGTTCAATTTAAGGTATCGAGCGCGAGTAGGAACAATCTGCATGGTATTATCGGAACCGTCATGAATAGTTTCAAAAATCTTTAGTTTTAGCGCATATAAGAAAATGACTATCAATGTAAATTTTAAAGTATGAAATAAATGTTTGCAAATAAAAAATTATTAATACTTATGTCTACGTGACTACAAAAAGTCAGGTGCCCAGAACAATCGCTTACAGTTCTACCATTTAGTACATGCTCCCCATTAGCCTTTTTGCGTTTCAATTCTTCTCGCAACTTTTTTGACTGTCAGGTCTGATCTTAGGTGTATATTTTTAAAGACGGGATTTCGGTTTAGTTTTGACTTGCCTTTTAGTATTTTTACCGCCATAACTGGTGAGGGCAACACTAGCTAAGCGAGGCTTTTTAGTGTCACTACTACCCAATTACCCAGAAACAGGTATGATTTCTTCATCATGCATAATTGCATTTAAGATGTAAATGGTACTCAGATGATCAACTGTAGTTTGCTTTTTATCATGGTTAGCCTCAATTTTGGCAGTTTGACTTTGAAACTTCTTGATAGCTTCGGTATTGTCATGAATAAGCGTGGTTAATGTGGCTAATTACTGATTAGTGCAATTCACAGATAGTGACAAGTTAGAGAGCCTAGTCATGATGGTGTCAAATAGAACACTTCCCAAATAAGAAGGATCGCTAGACATTTTCAAATAAATTTTGCACTTCCATGCAGTTTGTCGGCTCCTAGTTCCATCTTTCCTGCCAACCACGCTAGCGCGACCGATATATATATATATATATATATATATATATATGCTCTTGAAAATTCTTCAAACAAGAAGCGAAACGTCGAGCTAGTTGCAGGAAAAAAAACTTTCATTAATTAAAGCTATACCCAAGAAATATATATATATATATATATATATATATATATATATATATAATATATATATATATTATATATATATATATATATATATATATATATATATATATATATATATATATATATATATATATATATATATATATATATATATATATATATATATATATATATATATATATATATATATATATATATATATATATATATATATATATATATATATATTATATCCGTCGCTCTGTCCGTCTGTCGCGGCATACTAAAAACTATTCATTCATCTGACTTTAAATGTTGCACAAAACAATTATTTGGGAATACTCCGGGAACAAAATGATGACCTAATAAAATATTGAAAAATAATATTAAAAACTGTTTAACCAACTGACTATAAGTTTTGTTTAGAATTTAAGCGTGACATGAAATTTAGCGCATCCAATATGCCCAAACAAGTGAAGGCCATAAGATGTTTAAACCATTGGCGTAAAAAATACTTACTTAATTGATTTCAAATTTTACGTAAGAATTACGTTTGATGTAGGATTATCCAATAGAATTCATATTTTATTAAAAAATCAGATGTAACATATAACTGAACTGTTAAGGTTTTGGTGAGAATTCCATAGCTATAGCTAAATAAAATAGCAGCCTAACAAAAAGTTTAAAAAATCAGTAAAATAATGTAAAAATTATCTATTCAATTAACTTAAAATTGTGTGCAAAGATCAAGCAAGTGTGACATGAAAATGACCTGGCAAAATTTTGGTCTAAATCCAACGAGGCAAAACAAAACGGCCGACAAGTAAAATATTTATAAAATGAGTCCATATTAATTTGAGATCAAATTTTGCACAAAAATCCAGTGTGACACAGGGGCAATAAGATTAAGGTATGGATTTGATAACAATCCAATATGGCGAAACAACATGGCGTAATAAAACGTGTTTACAAATCAGTATAAAAAGCTGCTTGTGCAATCGAGTCCAAATTTTGCATCAAATTAAGTTCTAGATCAGAAATAATCAATGAACTGATTGTACTCAGAAATATTCTCGTTATGAATTCTTTGTGAAGTATGACACAACCTACTATTCAGAAACAGAAGTCAGAAAACTGTTTAGTTATATTTAATGTTAAAACAAGAAACAAACAAACAAACAAAATTTATAAATAAACTCTTAAAACTCGTAAAAATACGTATCTATTTTAAAATGAGGGCCATTTGTAAATGTGAGTGTACACCGGTACAAAACTAGAAATCATGATCGCAGGAGAGTATCCTGTAGACTATGTCACAGAGTACTCTCCTGCGATTATGATTTCTGGGCGTCAATCTCAGAGAACAAGCCTGCCTGATTTTTTGTGTAAACGTCGTAATTAAAAATTTTAAGGACTTCTTAATTTTAATTGATATAATTCTTATTATAGGCCGTTTTGCACCTGTACCGGTTATCAACTATTTATTCTATTTTTTAAAATGAAACTTGATGCCTCATGAAGGTGCACAATCGTGAAATTGTTTTTTTTAATAAGCCTTTTTTCCAATATTTCAATAAATATTTTCGCGCCACACAATCTAGCAACATAGTGCTTATGACGTCTGGAGTCCTAATAAGCAACGGAGAAACTCGAAAACGACATTTTCTCGAACTTCGAAATTATGTCGTAACGTCAACTATTAACCTCAATTTCAAGTTATCCAAGTTTTTCTTAAATTTATTTTTATGTGTATCAGAAAATGATCGAAAAGAAGATAGACAAGAGAATTAAGTGCTGTTCTGTAGAATTTTGCAAAAATATGTAGGCAAAGTCGCCAGAAAAAATGTTGGCTTCGTTCCTGTGGATGGTGATAAAATGAAATCGTGATATGAAGCAATGAGAAGAGAATTTTCAAATAACAGAACTTGTTTTTACTATTGTAAGGATCATTTTAACACGAGTTGTAGAACTTTTATATTTTTATGTATGCAATAAATTAGTTTTATTTTTTTAGATTATCTAATTTTCCAATCTGAAGTAATTTTGTTTTATAAAATATTTGATATACAGGGAGAGCAAAAATGAAAACTAAAAATTGTTTTACAGCTTTGTTTGAAGCCTTTGCAGTTTATACTTTAAGGTAGGACTTCCTTAACGTAATATTAGATATCTTAAGTAAGATTTTACAAGCATCTTATTAGTTGAGGCCTCCTAGGGAAAAACCTCGAACAATGCTCCGGTTACGATGCTTGTATTAAAATGCGGTAAATAAGGATATTCATAATAGACAATATTTTAGTTACAGTTCAAGTTTACAATATTTTTGGGCGCTGTTTTAAAAGAAATTATTAAAAAATAATTGATAAAAAGTAGATTAAAAAGTTTTTGAAACTAAAAAGCGGGTACAGGAAGGTTCATCAAGTTTTCGATGTTAATTAAAAGATTAAAAATATATAGAAAATAATTATTTTGTAAGTGATAATAACCGAGCAACAAATAAATAATACACCAGCAAAAAAATTAAATATTAATTTTTTATATTTGAACTTTACAACAAACTGGCATTAAGACTCGCATTAAATTAGCAATAAAACATAATAAATCACAACGAAATTACTAAAATACTATTACGTATTAGCTTAATGGGCTTATTATGTATATAGCTATTATCTCCGTAGCTTTACTTTCCAGAACTAAAAAAAATGTTATGGTCCAAAAATCATGACTACAGGAGAGCCTTATAGGACATAATTGAAACTAATTCTCATTAAAGGTCGTTTTGCCCCTGCAAAAATTACATATGGGTGCTTTTGGTTTACAGATGTATTTATCGGCCAAAAATACTGTTAAAGGGGCCCGAATGTGAAGTTTTATTAATTTCCCTATTTACCTGCATGATGATGCTAGTACATATTTCGCGAATTACCCAGAAATTATGAGTTCAGGAAGGTCACCTGTGACGTAAATCGAAGATAAGTTTTACTATATTATATATAAGGAGCCCAAAAACATAGAAAATATGTATTTTAATATTTTATTTATGTGTCAAATACCTCTATTCCTATTCAAAAGAAAACGCAAAAAAATAGCTTGAAAGCCTTAAATATAATAAGCTTAAATACTTTCGCGTTTTTCTCTAATTCCGGAGTACGTTATTAACTATATTACCTGTATGTTAAAAATACATTAGATTTTTAATAATGTATTTTAATGGGAGTATTTATATTTATATTTGGTTCGTGATTACTTTTGACCGAACAACTAGTCTATATTTTTTTCATGATAGTTAAAAACAAAATCCATACTTAGAAATGCTGAACAGTTTTTTCGGCCCGAACTTATAAATATTTCGAGTATAGATACAAAGGTTGTTTCAACAAGGCAGGATGCCATGTTCATTTAACATTTTAAATATGAATTTTCTTAGACAGGCATTTTCCCGAAAAATGAACGTTTGAGTCTATTTACAGGCCGCCCAGGTATTCTGACATGACGACATGTGATTGCTTCCTTTGGAGATTTTTGAAAGAAGTGCCCAAGCAATCTTTACTACGTAATACTGATGCTTAAATAAATTATTAGGTTATTTTCTCTTTGCATGGAAAATTCAAATCACTTTTTGAAATGTGGGTTGAAATGGGCGGTTTTCAAGTACAGTACAAGTAGTAAAAGTTGTAGCAATTTATTTCTAATTAGTTTAAATATATTTGTTTTTTAAAATTTTCAATTCAAAAATAAAAACAGGATTTATTTTAAGTAAAAAACATGCATATACACAATCACACTGCATGTTGTTGGGCGATCGACATATCTTAATGATTATAATTCAAATAGTTTAACAAGCAAATATTACTATTGTTTCTTTTGGTTACATCTTTTTTTATAAAGGATAAAGTTCCATTATATGAGCCCTATATAAGTATATTTTCTATTGGCTAATATAATATTTCAGGCAAAGCTCTACTCCAAATAAAGCAAAACGCTTCACAGCGCAATAAAGTAGGTTTTGTGCGAAAGTTAACACTTGTGTCATTTAAACTTCGAGTTTTATGCAGGCAGAATCCGAAACTGCATATTTAATTTAGTTTCTTAATTTCTATACAAAGCTGGGAAAGGAGTTAACTTAATTGTAGCTATCGTGCTTAACGAAATGGGAAATTGGGCGAATTTAGTTACAGTTAGTTAATAATACGAGGAAGTATGTACAATGATTGAATTCTATATATACGAAATATTGCGAAAAGTTATTTTTCAAAATTAGATGATATAGGGATTAGATGACTGGAAATGTAGATTGAATTTCTCCGTATGTGGTTTTTAAATTCTACTTCCGGTGTATGACACTTTTAACCCTATGAACATTACTAAAATAAGATTATATAGAGGTTTATTTTCTATTATGCTAGCGTATATGTTCCATTTTAACAGCATGCATACATGCAAATATGTTTAACTGTATGTTTGTTTGGGGACATTACAGATCAAAGGGCATGTAACAGGGTTATAAGTTGTAATCGAGCTTTATACCTTATAGTGTTTACGTTTATTTATATATTTGAAAAGTCGCGGGCAACCCTGTCACATTACTGGAATTAATTAAGATATACTAAATAAAATCAAAGGTACTCTGTAGGTTCCTTCGTTAGTATAAATTTGTATCTCGAACAACAGCAAACTGCAACAACGTTGGTATCTTCTTCTTGAATGTAGATATTTTAACAAATTTGTGGTTTATTTACATAAAAGATTTGTTTTTTTAAACAACTTAAATATCTATTCGCAAAGATAACAAAAATGTGAATTATTCTACAAAAATAATACTTAAAGTTAATAACAAAAAAATTATTAAATTTAAATTTAAAATCTAGAAAACGACAGAATTTACTTAAAATCCCCAGTCTTAAAACAAAAGAAAAAGAAAATAAAAATCTTTAAATAAACCATAAATTTAACTTCAGAAAGTACGTAAAAATTACTTCCCAAATAAATATTAAGAATCAAAATAAAATATCTTTGATAAATCCTCAATTTTGACAACACACTGTATATGTAAAGACCCATAAACCTCCACAAAAGAATTTAAAATCAACCGTAACTACTAGAACTTTAATACAGACTAACACTTGTTTGAGAAATCAGAAAAAAGGTCAACACCTAATTTGACGAACTTGAAGAATTACCCCCTTAAAAGCCTCTCATTGGCTGGAACGCGAAACGCCGTCATAGACACATCCTGATCCCTTAATTAATAAATATTTCATAGGTGTCGCCTAGAATTCTATTTTATGTAAGAATTGTATTAATTGAAATATAATTCAATTATTATATATCCGTCTCAATAAAATAAAAGTACCTTCTATATAATGTCTAAAAATTAAACCAACTTATCAGGGTTTTGGATCAAAAAGAATATGGCGAAAAAAAAAGAAATGCAAAGAAACACACTCTCAGGACAATCTTTTGTGAAGAGAAACATTGCTTTAAAAAAACATGGCCTTTTTAAAACGCTTCTATTATAAAATATTCTACTGTATTTTTAACATAGTAAATTAACAATTTAACCAAATGAAAATGTTTCAATTATTATTAGTTATAACTTCAATGAAAGCGTTTAAAAAAAGCTTCCCACGAGAAGGACCATATGATAACTTTAACCTTTTAAGGGTATGTACAGTGGAGTGCAACTTGACAGGTTTATCTTAAATAGTTTATATGGGTCTGCACAATCTAGAAGATAACGTTTGAGATAAGTGTTATTTATTATTTTATTTAGCTTTAAAAAACTCTCTAAACTAATATTAAATAGCTTTACTTTAACTTGAAATACTAATGTTTAACATTTGTCATAAGAAATCGACTATCGCTTTAAAAATATATGGTTTTAAAATAAATTAAGGATTTATATACTCTTCCATTCCATTGTTATAGTCTATTCTGTTACAGCGTAAACCTTTCTTAATAAAAATTGTTAAATTTTTTTTAGTGCTTAATTATGCATTAAATTTGCAGCACAGTGTAGGATGTTTTGAAAAAATGTGCATGGAAACAAAAGTTATTGTGAGTGCAATACGCCTTTCAAAGTTTGCTCAAAACTTATATCATAATCGCCCACCTTTATTTAAAGGCGTATTGCTCGCACAACCACTTGTTTCCATGTACTGCATGTTGAATTTAAATAGACTATACTTATTTTTTATCCAGTTTTTTGTTTTGAGAAGATTAGATATGATGGAAGTGGGTGAATAACTTACCTGAACACTATAAGTTTGGCCTCTTAATAATACAGATTTTTTAGACTTTTCAAATGTGAATCATATTTGCGAAAGAATTAATAATTATAAAATAGAACTTCATTATCGCCCCCCGTTTGTACTGGTATGTTTAGATCTTTTACAGTTCTATTCCGAAAAATTTCGGTTTAAATAACTTTTGATTTGGATCATATTTGTAGACGTCACCTATCTATTTATACTACAGTTATTTCATAGATTGAGTTGACCCAATCTATGCATCTAATAATGTAAAGGTTTTCTTTATCTAATAATTTCGTAATTTATGGTATTTGTCCTTTAATATTTACAAATATAGTTTCAGCAAACTTTCCTGTAAAACTTAAACCGATGTTGGTGGCTCCATAGGCAAGAAAATCGTTTATTTGTCACAATTGACCATTGCTTGTTATCACATTACGGAAGTGTTCACATCTTTAAATAAAATGTTGCTCTGTTTGCATTTCCTGGTAGAATCAGCTGCATTTATTGCTTCTTTTCATTTGTTTATCCCTATAGATTATTCTCTCATATTATTTTTACTGTCTCGACTTAACGTAATACGGCCAAAAACTGTTAATTTTTATTGTATAAAACTAAGAGCATAGAAGTTCTATAAAATATCCCATAAACAAGCTTTTAGCAGAAATTAGCATTTCAGTAGTTTTGCGAGCGTTACATTTTAAGTAATTCTTTAATCGTAAAACGTTTTCTTCTAGAGAAAATTAATAAGAATACATGACAATGAAAAAATGAAGACTCTCAGAAATATTATTAATAATCGAGTTGCGATCTTATATCATATTTCCTTCAATTTTTCTGACAAATATATTTGCCCTTCTCCATCTACCACTCTTAAAAATTTAGAGAAAGAAAGATAATCAATATTCCACTATTTCACTACACACAGATGCTAATCCAATAATTCATGCATTTATTACATTATTACATTATTACAGTATGCATTTCAAACATTGTCATACGTTTTTCTTTTTGAATATTGTGATCTATTTGTATTGTCATAACTTCTATCTAAAATTTAAATATGACGGAATCGTCATACATGGTAAATACGTATTCTTGTCTATAACCTATATCAGATGGAGTTTAGTTTTCGAAAATGTATCTTTATAATTTCTTATAGTTGTATTATGTTTTAGAATGTCTAATCGTAGTAAAAGCTCGACTAATGCTTTTTCGGAAGCAATAGAATCAAAATATGTGTTTAAAAAACAACATAAGATTTCTAAATTCAGGATATTTACAGACTTTTCTAGTAAACTAATTTGTTTTTTCTATTCGACAAATAATAAATGACAGAATAGGTTTTTTTTCTGCGGATTTGAATTGGTGATAAGATCCATACAAAAGGAAATGAATACATTTTTGAAGACTAAGGTCTATTTTTGTCAACTTTTCTTTTATTCCTTATGTCATTGAAAGTCATTGTTTTTATCTTATATGTTGATTACATAGGTCGCGTCTTGCTGATTATAAATTATAAAAGGTTTAATACCGTTATATTCAAAGACACCGAGAAGACTGACAAAAGTCATGCCATACAAGGCAATGTGTTAGAGAGAGAAAGAAAACCATGCAAATTTCTTGGATGTCTTTAAAAATAAAGGTATGAAATCCAGTACATTTATAATCAACGAAAGGAGATCTATTTGTGGGACAAATAGGATGGTATATTTAAGAAACCTAAGTTTATTAAAAAAATAAAAACATCCAGTATATCCACAAACTCTATCCAAAAAAAATTTCGTATTTAACTTTTATAAAAATACTAACATTAATGGGGCGGGGGGCATTTATAACCAAAAAGACTATACCTTTATAATATGCAATAAAGTTATTATTAAACGATTTTGTTTTGAATTTTCGTATTTGTAAATCTGTTATCTGATATGTGAACGTTATTATTTTTCATTAGCAACAAAAGGAGGAATCAAAGAAATACGGCAATTTAGCACCAAGGAGGAGCTATTAGCGGTCTTTAGCCCGTAATGTGGCTGATAATGTCGCAATAAAAGCAGGTGCATCTGTCGATTTAGCACTGAACGTATTGCTATTACTTTGTCTCTAATGGCTTTACTACCATTCTCTATGTTAATAGCATTAGAAATTTGTTGCAATGTAGCTACTATTGAACTGAATTCTGCCCTTTAGTTTTCTAAGTTTAACTACTAAATATGTACTAAACTGTTTTCAAAAATTTGGAGCACCGCAATTAAGAAGTAAACTTAAATTTGTGTGTCTATTTTTAATAATTTTTTCGACATTTTACCTTCTGATTTTCTTAGTGTGAATTCTCTTTCTAAATAATTCTATAGTACTTGAACTAAAATGTTTTTTATTTCTGTTAAGTTTTTTTTTGCAGCGGTTTAACCATACAGCCAAAAGTTTGTGTCCTAAAAACCAAATTTTTGAATGTCATAAAAGTCATGCATGCATTTTCAAAATGTCCTAGGTAATACTGTAATATAGACTTTAGATGTGTTACCAACATTTTAGACAAACTTATTCAAATTACATTCAATCAATAGGTCATTTGCTAACGAAGGATTTATTTGAAAAATAAATGTTCGAAAATTTCACGCTCAGCTTGTTTGGATATCACAGGCGTAATTTTAAATCTTGTTGATGCCATTTTTTTTTGTTTGAATACAAGAAGAGTGATATTTACTGTACCTTTTAATACAATTATCAAGTCTTACATGAAAATATGAAAAATTTCATCACGTACTACAGCTATTATTATAAAATGAACATTTTCAACAAATTATTTCTGTTTTATGTTTTTTGGCAGATATCGGATATCTATTTCTAATCTAGTTGACGAGGTTTCAAAATTGCGACAGTTTAAGTTAAAATGATAAGCTTGAAACTTTAAGCCCATAGGCGGCAATTCCGTTTTTTGGGCGAATAATCAAGTAGGCTTTGACTTCGGTGAAAATGAAATGCATGCAGTCCATGAGAACGAATTAAATAAAATAAAGCCCCCCGGCAAAAAAAAATTAATCACTTGTCTAGTTACTGTCCATGTAACCATCCTCAATTAAACGGCTCTTCCATATTGACATCTATAGTTCTTCAGGCAATTGTTTCTTATCAGTCAGCTACTAGGTATGCTTCTTCTGTCCTAGAAGAATACAGGGGAAACCAGATAAATCGGATATAAATTATCAAAATCTCAGATCAATTAGGCCAAAAGATTGATATGAATATAAACAACAAAAACTTTTTGAACTCAAAAAGTTTATCGTAATCTAGAACTAAATTCTTGGATTATATACTGAGTGACAAAAAAAGGTACACCATCATCCGATTTTAATAATTTTTGGTATATATAAACATACACTAAACAGTGCCTCTTACTTAGTAAATGATTAGAGTTTGAGCTTCATTAAACAACTTACTGAAAAAAAAGTGGTTCAATAGTGTGTTGAAGACCCGCGATTTCTTATGTACTCATTGATACGCCTAGTCTCGGTTCTAATGAGGTTGTCAATATCTTCTTGAGGAATATCATTCCAGACCACCTGAACTTTATGAGTAAGGGCTGCTAAAGTCTGTGGAGGGTGCTGTAAATTCAACAGCCTGAGACCAATCATGTCCCAGACATGTTCAATAGGAGACAGATCAGGCGATCTTGGGCCAACGTAAACGTTTGATGTAATGCTGATCCATGAACGCTATCGCTCTGGCAATATGGGATCTGGCATTGTCTTGCTGGAATATACCGTTTTGGATGGTGTGAAAGTAGAGAATCACATATGGCTGGACTACTTCCTGGATTTAGTGCCGGGCTGTCATATTGCCTCTAATAAAAACTAGTGGGGACTAGACTCGTCACTAAAGATCACCTGTTTTCCATTCCTGGTCGGATTGAATTCACCGCCTACACCAGAGCAGATGGATCAGCTGTGAGAAGTAGCACCCAGTGTGGGCGATAAGAAAAAAGACCAAAACTTCATATTCGGCGATATACTGTACGCATACCAACGATCTTACCATGCTCTTCAAAGCACTGATTTGCGATGGTCCGCGTGCTGCTGATTCTGTCTCTAAAAGCCAGAAGTCTCAATCGGCGATCTTGGCGGTCTGTGGTCCTTCTGGGACACACTCTAATATATTGCGTAAAGATCTATCGGTTCTTCTGAAAAGTTCTCCTATCGACAGACCGGCTTCACGCAACCCAATAATTCGAACCCTCTCAAATTGGCTAAGCTGGGTAACCCGACGATTCCTACGCACTCGAGGCATTTCGACCAACTCAAAAAAATGCTTTGCAACAAGCTACACAGATTTTACAATTCAAATGTGAGCGTGTACATTCTCGAAAACCAACTAGTTCTTTAGCACTAAACGATCTTAGAGCCACTGCAAAAACTTAACAGATAAACTTGAAAATGTAAACACTTTTTATTCGTTGTCAGATACCTCGACACGTAAAATAATATTGGTTGCAACATATTTGAGTGTTTACCTTTTTTGTCAGTCAGTATATTATTGATATGTAAATAAAAAATGTGGTTTGACAAACATATATCTAATCACATATACAGGATTATTCTTAATATTCCACACCTTCAGGAATTCATTGTAGATTAACGCCCAGTGGGGAACGGCATTATCGTCAAAGTAAATGGAACCTGGTCCTCTATTGATGAACCATGTGCTGAAAAACCCTTTCAGTGTAATTTTGAGTATTTACATTTTTCTGAAAATTACCAGCTCCATTTTTCCCCTCGTTAAAATATTGGCCCACATTGTTTCAGATCCTCCCCCATGGGCTTGTACGTGAATCATAAAATCTTCATTAAAACATTGGCAACAGTCACACCACACTCTGACTCTATCAACTGAACCTTGATTCTACGCTAAATATATAGGCATCTTCCCATTCCACACATTCCACACTCCAGTTTAAGTGATTACGAACAAATATTAATAGATTCCATATAAATATAGAAAAATGTCTTGGTCACAGTACAGTATAATTTTTAAGATGATAACTGATGTCTACATTTAGTAAGGACAATGGACACAACCAAAAAATTGTCCAGATATGGGATCTATGTTGGACAAGAAAAATGTCTAGAAGAGGGAAAGAACACTTGACCCTTGTCAACAAAATCAGAAATTCAGATGTGATCGGAACTGTTTCAGCTTTTGCCAATCATTTGTTGCAGTCAGGTCATGATTTCTCCATTTCTGATGTTGATGTTTTACGTAAATATCCGAAGGGTAGAAAGCTTAACTTGCTTGAAAAAATGGAAATCACCAAAGCCATAATTGTTAGTTTATGGATATCATACGTAGACTTCTACTCGGGCAGCCCAGGTTCGACTCTCGGTTCGATCCCGGTTAGGGGCATATAACCTTTTTGATTAATAATTTTATTATTTTTGTTTATTCGCGTTAGATTTAACCTCATTTCAGTATCGATCAATTATTTATAGGTTATAGTTGTTTGTTTTAGTGTACTTTAGTAAGTTTTATTCTATTTTGTAAATTATTTTTTTGATTTTTGAGTGTGATTATTTATTTTTTTCTCCCTGTTACTTGTATGTCTGACGATGCTCGAAAGGGCGAAAAACTTGTCATGTTTACCTCTTAAGAGTTAGGTCTCTTTGGGAAATATGGAAAATTTATTTGATTAATAGATTTCTCCTAGCACTTAATCTTATATACTGGTGCACTGCAGGCGTAGTTTTCCGGAGAGAATCTCCTCTGGTACCGTATTTATAATTACCAGAATGTGATTCTTCTGATTTCTCTTTAAAATGCATGCAATAAAACTCTAGTATGTGTTCAAAAATTCTTCTGTTTGTCACTGAGTCAATCCAGTGTGACCCCAATCCCTTAATTTTTTTTTCCTGCCTTAAGCGCGCCATTATCAAAAATAAAATTTAAAATCCTGTTTTTACTAAATAAAAATCCCTTCTTAGACAACTAATGTGTCAAAATATGACAAATAACGTCTTTTTAAGTTTTTGCGTATTAATTCATTACCGAAAAAAAAAACTATTGTAAAAATGATAAAATAAAATCGAAAACAGAAGATTATAATAACGTTTTGTGGAAAGGCTCATAAACATGTTCGTAAATTTCAGAGGCTGCAACGAAATAAAAAAAAATCGGTAAATTTTCTTTACCCGGAACTTCTCTCGGTAAGATTGTTCTCCATTTGTTGAGAATAGTAAAGTGTGTTTCAGTTTAGTTCAGTACATAGCCACAGTATATATGTTACAAATACTGTCTTTTCATTTTTATTGATCGCTTTTTTATTCCATCATATTGGATTCCTACCAATATTTTACCATTTTCTTTCTATGTCACACTTGACTTTTGGGCATAATTTAAAATAAATTTAATAAATAGTTTTTACATGGTACACTTACCGCCATTTTGTTACATCATGTTGAATTCGCACCAGCTTATCTTATTGTCACATTTAATTTTTTTGCAATGAACAAGATTTTATTTAGCCGCCATTTTGTTTCGCCATTTTAAATTTAATTCCATATAATCAGTCTTACCTATTCCGTTGGTCCGCAGATATTTCCCAAATATTAAGATAATAAATGGTTTTCTTTAACGATTTTTTTATTGTTATGTTAGGTGTATTATTTTAGGTTAGGATCCAGTAAATATGAAACAGAAGCCTTTTTTAATTTGTCGACGTTTCGCATTGTTATTGTTGCATCCTCAGGACACATAGATTTTATATCTTGCGTGAAACTCATATTATCAGTCTTGACCTACTCCGTTGGTTCGCAGATATTTCTTAACCCCAAATAATACACCACTCTTACATAACAACAAAAATATCGTTAACGAAAACCATGTAGGAACTTAATATCTGGGAAATAACTGCAGACCAACTAGTAAGTAACGACTGATAATATGGTTTTCATCCAGGAAATAGAATCTATATATGTATCCTGAGGATGGAACAATAAAGTTATGAAACGTCGACAATTTAAAAAAACTTTTGTTTTTTTACTGAATCATAACCCGAAATAATATACCACTTTAACATAACAACAAGAGGATCGTTAACGAAAACCATTTAGAAACTTAATATCTGGGAAATATCTGCGGAACAACGGTGTAGGTAAAGACTGATAATATGGGTTTTATGCAGGGTATAGGATCTACATATGTATCCTTAGGATGCAACAATAAAATTGCAAAACATCGGCTATTTAAAAAAAAAACTTTTTTTATTGGATCTTAACCTCAAATAATACACCGTTCTAACAAAAAATGTTTAACATTGTTCTACGATATTGGATTTTTACCAAAATATTACCATTCTCATATGACCCTTAATGTTTGGAGGTCAATTGGGTAAGTATTATTTAAGCCGTGTCGACAGACAGACAGACCGACAGACGGATACGGATACTCTTACCAGATCATACCCATATGAATGTTTAAATACTTTATTAATCCGCCATCTTAGATTCGTACCAAACTGTTACCAATTGATTCCAATATAATACTTGATGTTTTTGCAGAACTTGAAATAAATTGGGTCAGTAGTTTTTTAATAATTTTTTCACTAGGCCGCCATTTTGTTTCGCCATATTGGATTTTTACCAAAATGTTACTGACTGTGTACTGATGACTTGCATCCCAATACGACCCTTAAATTTTGGCCAAAATTTGTAATCATTCGGGTAAGTAGTCTTTAAGCTATGCCGCGAAATGACTGACCGATAGACGGGCAGACGAAATTGATAAAACATATTTTTTGGCATCTAGGGACGCTAAAACGTAAGATTATGTAAAATCTGAGAGGGTGATTTTTTCACGATTACAAACATTTTATTTGGCCTTCATTTTGTTCGGCCATCTTGAATTAGTACCACAATTTTACTAGTTGATCCCTATACCTCAGTTAGTTATGGCACACAATTTGAAATCAAACCATTAAGCAGTTTTTTCAGGCTGAATTTATAAATATTTTATTAAGCCGCCATTTTGTTCCGCCATCTTAGATTCGTACCAAAATATTACCAGTTGGTTCCAGCACAATATCTGATGTTTTTGCAAAATTTGAGATACATTGAATGCGTAGTTTTTAATAATAACATTTCACTAGGCCGCCATATCGGACAGACAGACAGACGGAATTGAAAAAACATGTTTTTCGTCATCTAGGGACCCTGAAACGTGAAGATCTGAAAAAATCTCGGAATTAGAAGATATGCTTGCGATTTATTATTTGACTATTTTTATACTTCAGCGGAAATATACAAAGCCAAAAAACCATCAGCTTAGAAGACATATTATAAATGATGAATTTCTGCAGAGCGCATTGGAGGATGCATGGAACAACGCATAATTGGGTAAATACGAGTCGTGGTTCGAGTCTAATACACGCTTAACCACCTGACAAACCTATAAGGAATAATATTTAATTGAAATCATTTATAACCTGAAAATCCAAATATTGAAACATTACTATTTTTTCCATCCTTATTTATAATACAAAAATCTCTAATTTGCTAATTCTGTTCTTATATGTTAGAACGAGCAATCACTAAAAACAGATAATACTTTGAATGGACGATCCATACTATGTAAAATAAATTGGCCTCGCACAATGCCCAGAGTTGCAGTCCGTCGCGTACTGCATCCGATCGACTGGACAATTTCGTGTAGAGATAAGCATAATTATTGTATTGTATTTCTAAATAAGTAGACGTTTCTAGCAACACCGATCATATATTATTGCGTACTTTCTAAATGAACTGCGGCACAAGCAGTTGTACTGTCTATTTGAAGTATAACCGCTCTTTGATATCACATATAACTAGCCCTCTGCTTGCAAAACTTTGTGTATAAAAATAAACCTTAATATGTCAATCTAATAAGCTTCTTATTCTTGTTTTCGGGTTCTTAAAGATGCTATCAGACATAAATCTACTTCGATAAATTTAACAAAAGTAGTTTTAATGGGAAATGTTTACTTACTATACATATTTTGCCACTAAAGGCGAAAGCAATGTCGTATAAGTATACACAGTTCCAAAAGCATACAAAATCTTAATATTTATCATCATTAGCATTTTAACAAACAAAATGAACAAATTATCTCCTTTTCTATATACCTGAAATAATCTTAACCCCACGTTACGTATAAATCAGTATGCATGCAAATACACAGCAATGATCACAAAGTTACGGCAAAACACATTTTTTTGGAATTTTAAATGGAATACCCTGTATATTATATATTTCTCTGGTGTCTTTAAAGAGAAATGTATTAAACCGTTATGATCAGCAAGAAGAGACCCATTTGATGGACGTATAATATATAGGGCGTTCCTGTAAATTTAATTTTCCTTTACTCCAATAGATTTTTAAAAATCCTTGTGGTTAACATTTGTTGCTAGCTCTAATACATTAGTACCGTTTACATACCTACTAGCGACCCTGTATATGTAGGTCACTTAATGTTTTTAGCCAAATAGAAACTATTTTTAAAAAATATTAATTTTATTTAAATATAAATTATAACTTATAATCAATATCAAAGGTACAAGTTTACTTGGGTATATCGGCGGAACAGCTTAGCTTGCAACTGTCAACTCAGCTTGGTTCCCATAAGAACGTATTGAAGGACACTTTAGGACACACATAACTCCTCTATCCCTAGAAGGAAATCGAGGGTGGAACCACTTGGGTTTCGTCAACAGGTCCATTCTTCTGTCTTCTTAAAACCTTGATAAATATTTCTTTCTTCCTAAAGAGAAACCATAAATCAATAATGATTAATAAAATAGTTATAATCCAAACACCATTCGGAATAAAATGAATTAATTTTTAAGGTTTCTTCTTGTTAAGCTTGAAACTGAAGTTCATGAAGTTTTTCTAATGGTATTTTTTCGAGTTAAGCTTCTCAACTTGAAGTAATTCAAGCACATTTTCACAATTATTTTGATGTCTTGCAAAGTTACATTAAAAATTTTTTTTCATTTTTATAAGTGTACATTGCAGTTTTTAAAGTACATTTTGGAGGCACAACAAAATGGAATGTCCATTTTAGAGATACAATTTCTTTTTCAACCCAGCTGGTTTAGATTTTCTGATTTTCGGGAAAAACTCTTATGTAGTGGGCGGAATCGATTTCTTCTACAATTGGTCTCCTAACATGAACTCGTACTTTCTAGCATTGTCCCGAGTTGTTTTTGAGAGATAGTAATGACGTAATGCAATCAGGATTTGCATGTGTAGGTAGGAGACGTTTGTTCTTGCAATTCGGTAAGGAGGTTCTTGGTAAATCGGCTGGAGGTCAAGGCATTCTTCATTTTGGTACTGTTACTGGTCCATGTTTAGGACAAGGTAAGTTGAGAGTGGAATAATAATGGATTGATTTTTATTAGGAGTGGAAAATAAATAATAATATTCAAATACATCTGAATGCATCAGCAGAAGTTCTAGTGAAAAACAATTTTATTTTCTATTGCAAATACCTTGGTTTCTACTACATTGTAATCTTTCAAACAATCTTTTCAGAAAATAATGACTGAAGGTGATTATGTGATTTTTCAAGTGTTTTACCATAACCTGTAATACATTTCTACGATATAGAGTTTTAAGAGCAGCAAAACTCATAGCGTTTTCTATATCATTTAGAAAATTTAATAAGAAATCTAAGTTAGGTTTATTCTGGTCTAATATTCCGTGTATTTCTAAATAATGCACGTAATTGGATTTTGTTTATTTTAGGTCATCAGTTATTCCATTAATATTACTCCCAATCGATTTTTGATTATTTGAAACGACTGACATAGGCTATTAATACTTTGCATTACGTTAGAAGTTAGTGACATTTGTTTGGTTACCTTTTGTATTATTTTATTTTGATTATTTTCGAGTTCTAAGATATTATTATCAATTTCTTTTGCGTCTTCTTGATCTAGATTAGCCTTTTGCGTCTTCTTGATCTAGATTGTACTATATTTAACAAGTGAACCTAGAGGATTAATTAGACCATGCATATTTTATTAGATAAAAGAGAATTAATTTTTGTGTGTAACTACGTTTACTTCGTAATTTAAGAGTTCATATGCTTCATATAAGGGGCCCTATTTATTGTTTCTTCTAATTTTTGATACTGAATGTTAATTGAGTCAACTTGTTTTTGAAGGTAATTGAATCAATATAATGTTAAAATGTATGAGAGGCAATTTTGATTTTTCCGGTGCCCAATTTAAATGGTAGGATACCGGAATTGGTACTTGAACCTTCTGTGGCTTCATCAGGTGAAGTAGTGTCGTCAACCTGTAAAAAGGGTTTATCTGTAAATTTTCGGGGTTTTTTGAATATATGTTTATGATATATATTTTGAGCAGTAGTAACTGTTAAATCGTAACTTTGAAAATATGTGCAAGTTTGTATAAAGGATTTATTTTTGCTTGCCTGTCTGTGAGTTTTCTATAGCCCATAAGGCCGGTTTGTATATTAGGGGGGTCGCTTGGTTTTTTATTGACTTTCGCGATAATATTTGATTTATGTTGAGATGTTTTTTCATGTATATTATTGCATAATTTACTCATAAATTTTTTATGTTAATTAGTGATTGATTAATTGTTTATCGTTAATAATATCGATTGTTTCTTTTAATTTGAGATGTCCAAAAATCAAATCGATTGGTTTTTATTTTGTTGCTGAATGTATAGTATTATTATAGCCAAGAATAGCAAAATTTAATTTTTCGAAAGACTTCAAATTAGGTTTGGATCAAGAGAAAGTTCGCATATGTTCTAAGAGCATTGAATGAAATCTTTCGACTATGGAATTGTTGTTAGAATTCAAAGGTAGAGTGTAATGCCAACTAATTTTATAGAGTTTAGCAAATTCTGATTTAAATTCAGTGTCATTATCAAAGACAATATTTTCAGGTATTTTATAGTTTGCAATAAATTGTAAGAGTGATTGATAAACATGTAAAGCAGATAAACTAGTTAGAATGAAAACTTGTTCAAATCGTGAAAAACTATCACAAATAGTTAAAGCTACAAATTTAAAAGTATCAACATGAAATATTTCAAATAGTTTTTTAGGAGTGGGAGTAAGTTGTAGTTTTAATGGCGGGTGACGTTCATATTTCACTTGTTGACAAATAGAATAATTATTTACAAAATCTCTTACGTGATCGTTTAATTTGGTCCAATGATATTTTTTTTAAGTTGATCGATGTTTCATGAATACCTCTATAATTAGTAATACCTTCGTGTTGATTTTTTATAAGACTTGTTTGTCTTTCTACTTTTGCAACTTCGCAAAGTGGTTTATTAGCTTTTAATAATTTGTATGATGCATGCATAAAGGTTTGACGTATAAAATTACTCATTTATTTATCTAAAGTTTGATCGTCATTACTTTGAAAGTTAAATACAAATTGCCGTTTTGGTTCAGCATATTCTTTTGAAAATTGGATTAACTGTTCTCGATAAGACTCTTTTGTGACGTATATGTACCACCGAGTCCTATTAACAGCTTTTTCAAAAACTTTTTAATATCTAATCGTGGATTTGTGCCTACTTTATTTGGCATAAAAAGTAATTAAGAGGTTTTTCGGTAATATTAATTGTTAAAATAGGGTTTTCAGCATTCGTATGTGTAGTTTCATTATCGTTATTTTCGTCAGGATCAATTTGTCCAATTATTGATTGATTATCGATCGGGGGATCATTTCTAAATTGATTTTCTGTAAGAGACCGGTCAGGTTCTCGAGTGGTAGTTGGAATTGGATCGTCTAACATAGGATTGATGTTATAATGTTGCAAGTTACGTAAAACAGGGGGTAGGTAAGAGTTTGAGTCATTGTCATCACTTTGTTACTAAAATTGCACACAATTCGATACTTGATACTTGCGTTTACATACAGGCATCTGGTTATTTTGGCACTACCCAAATTGAAGAAAACCGCGGGAAATCGCTTGGCTTACTAATACCTTGCTGTAACATTTCATTTATTTGTGTTTCTACCTCAAGTTTGTGAATAAATGGGTTTCGATAAGATTTTGTATCCTGGGATTTCGGCTGTTGTTTTTATTCGGTGTTTTACTTGGTTTGTGAATGTTAATTTTGAATTTTCGCTGTGGAAAATATCAGAAAATTTTTAGCATAATTTTTCAATATGATATCTTTTTTCAGGGTTCATGTGCTGTGTTCGTATAAGGTCAACTAGAGAATTTATTAGGTGACCTTTCGGGTGACATGTTAAATAAATCATAATTATTTCGATCAAATGGTTCTATAAATAAGGGGGTATAAAGATATATTTCTTGAGGTAATTGAGTCATTTTGTAGTTCGACAGGGGCGTAACCCTGATAGGCTGTTGTGATGCATGCAGGGATACGACATTTGGACATTTTAGTGTCAATAATTATAATGTCACCATTTGGTATAGTTACTGGATAGTTACTTTTCAGGGTTCAATAGTATTCGGGCAATACGTGTATCAAATGATAATTTAGCTTTTGTTTCGTAATGACTTAAGTGTTTCGTAGCCATTAAGGCCATAAGGTCATAGAAGAAATGATGAAATTTAAATAGGTAAAATTTAATTTTTTTTCAGAATTAAACTTGCTAAAAGCAGATATTTCTGCACAAAAATCTGTAATAGTGATTTGGAAAATAGATGGTATTGTAAAACGTTTCTTTTTTATATAATCATGAAAATAATTTTGGCTATTTCAGGGTTTAAAAAAGATGTTATTGCTCCAGTGTCAATTAATGGTGGGTTTGAAATTTTAATGTACCGGAGATCTTTTCTATTATAAATTGAATGTAATTCTATGTGATCGTGTCGGGCGGCTTATCGCAAATATTTTGGTCATCAGAATAATTTTGTTCTGGGTAAAGTTTGTATGGTTGTCATAGGAATAATCATTATAATTTTCAGGATCATATGAATATTCTCTGGTTTCTTAATTTTGAATATTATTATAGTTATAATTAATTAATACAGTTCATTTACATTATGTAGTTGAAAAGAATTTTGGGGACTGTAAGATGTACCGTGTGATATTCCACTAATCTGTACAGGTTTTGGTACATTTTGGGCAATTCGAGAATTTGGTTTCCAAACATTCGTTGGACTACTAGGAGGACCAATTACTTGTCTATTTATAAAATATTTTTGATTAGCCATGGGTCTTGGTTGAATATGAACTGTGTCACGAGGGAAGGGTTGATTTGCATTTATTGCTTGCGGCATATTATTTGATGAAAATTGTATACTGATAATTAGGTAAGAAGTTATTTTGATTTAAATTATTATATCTAGGTTGAGAGTTAGAAAGGTAAAAAAGTTATTTTTATTTGTATTAGAATTTTCAAATTGCGGCGGTTTTTGCAAATGTCTAATATTTGTTTAAGATATAATATATTGTCTAGCTTTTGCTAAATCTAATGGTTTCATAGCACGTATGGTAGAACCAAAAGTCTCTTTTACACCTGCTAAAAATATTTTTAACGCATGTAAATTATAAAAATCTTTCTTAATTCTACTAGTTGCTTGATCTGATGGACCGGTGTGAGTATCGATATAATTATGAAGAGCACTTAAATTTAATTTTTGTATACAATTGTAATGGAGATTCATTGGCATGCTGCTTTAATTGATCTAAATCAAATAATAATCCGTTTTCATCACGTTGATCACCAAAATGTGTAATAAGCGCGGCTTTAACACAGTTTTCCAATCTTTGGAGACAGATATAATGTATACATCATTAGCTTTTCTTATTAATTTTGAATAAATACCAGAAATTACAGTAAGATTTTAGACAAAATCTATATTTCTACTGTTCCAATATGTATTAATTAATGTATTACTAGTTTCTAGTTGAAAAGATAATTCTAGAGGATTACTATCAAATTTTGGTACAATATATAATAATTTGTTATCAAAATTAGCTGGAGCCATTTCTGGAATTTGATCAGTAACTGATAGATTTTCTAAAATATTAGAATTTATATTTTATAAAAACTATCCTGAACTAGCACCGTTTACTGCAATAGAATCGGTAACTCCTGCACGTAACTCGTATTCACTGTGTTCTGTAGTAGAATCAGATGTATTCAAGGAGAATGACATAGACAGGAAAATTAAATGGAATTGGTACTTACAAAAGGAAGATTTTCTTCTAGTCTACCTGAGCTATTACAACTGTTCACGTGAGTTACCGGTAGTTCACGATCTACGGGTTGGCGACGACTGGTTTA
Source organism: Kuschelorhynchus macadamiae (assembly GCA_030620095.1). Taxonomy (NCBI): domain Eukaryota; kingdom Metazoa; phylum Arthropoda; class Insecta; order Coleoptera; family Curculionidae; genus Kuschelorhynchus; species Kuschelorhynchus macadamiae. The sequence goes on along the minus strand of JAUTXW010000289.1, from coordinate 995,874 downwards.
CAGGATTTGTATAAAATTACTATCAAATAAAATATGGTTATGTACTGTATAAACTCTGTTATCTATTCTTAATGAAACTCTGCACAAGGTAAGCCTTGGGCGATTGTTTTAAGAACATATTAATTGATTAGAATAGGCCCTGTCGTAGGCAGGGACTCCAGCCCAGCACAGAGATGGCGCGATGTTTTGCGGTGATTTATTGTTGAATAGGCGTAGGGCCTCACAGACGGTAGGGGCTCCGTGTGGCATGGACCAAAGGGGAAATAGTTGTTTATCGATCATTTGTTAAGTTTCTAAAGTTAAATATTATATTTTTAGTAAATTCGAATTTGCTCTCCAGAAGGGACATTGTAATAGTAAGAGGAGAAAGAGGAACTTAAAAGTCCAGTCAGCCTTCTTGTAAGAGTTAGAAGTTATTAGACTACAAAACGAAATTATTACATTCAAACTTTTACCATTTTGTATTTATTTATTAAATAAATATATGTTTCCTTGGTGTGCTACTAGATGTGTCTTTCTAACCACTGCACTGGGAGCCACGCTCCACCGGCCGCTTAGAGACGGCCTACTTTGAATTACAATTGTTTGCTTATCGAAATGACAGCTAGCATTACAAAAGGCAGATTTTTCGTCCAACGTTATGTGACTGGATACTCTTCGGCTAAGAATTCAAATTATTACCTTTTGTTATAACTAGTGTTATTATTTCAAAAAGTGCTTCTTTATTTCTTGATGCAATATTTATCTGTTTTAGTGCATACTATGTGGTGATAACCTTTTATAAATTCTCATAGTAAGTATGACCTGCAAACTTGATTGCTCTAATAAAATATTTTCTTTTTGATCATTTAATATCGTAAATAATAAAAACATATTATTTTCAGGAGTAAAATACAATACGTTAGGAATATTAAGATAGTTTCTTTCCGGCAACAGTACAACAATTTAAAGGGACAAGGTCAATGAGAGCCAAGGGCAAAAACCCTTTAATGTTTTGTCGCCTGTCGCTTCTTTGATAGCGCTGTACTTATTAAATCTGACCAGCCTACCTTCTTTATTTAAAGAGGCAACCCTATATTTTTTCAAGTAAGTAAAGTTAATAAATATTTTTTTGTGCTGCTGCCGGTTTCATAATAGACATGAAAATAATGTTTTTGAAAAATAGTATTCTCGCAGTTTTTACAAATAATTTGACACATCCTGCTATTCTAAGCAATAAATTAAATCTATTTTTTTATCAATTAGGAAGTAATTTTCCTTTTATAAAATGATATCACCACATGTATGCACTAAAACAGATAAATATTGCATCAAGAAATAAAGAAGCACTTTTTGAAATAATAACACTAGTTATAACAAAAGGTAATAATTTGAATTCTTAGCCGAAGAGTATCCAGTCACATAACGTTGTACGAAAAATCTGCCTTTTCTAATGCTAGCTGTCATTTCGATAAGCAAACAATTGTAATTCAAAGTAGGCCGTCTCTAAGCGGCCGGTGGAGCGTGGCTCCCAGTGCAGTGGTTAGAAAGCTATTAGTATCAGAAGTTTTATATTTTTTTATCAATTAGAAAGTAATTTTCCAGCTGTTAGTATCAGAAGTTTTATATGACCAATTTTACATGTATTATTACGTGGAAGGAGTTTTACATTTTTCATTAATATTTCATAAATAGTATATGGTATATGCAACCAAAAGTTGTTGTTCTTTATATTTTACTCAGAATAGCGAAATCTCTCTATATTTACTGTTGCCATTTTAATACTAGTATTTTTCTTTACAATATTTAAACTGACAAAGATTCAAAATTTGTTTGCTAACTTTTCTTAATTGAGTCAACATCTATAAAATTCCTGTTAAAACAACAACTACAAGTCTTTAGATAAAAATAGTCTTCAAAAATTGATCGAATATATTTTAACTTGGGCATTTTTAACAAAACCGGATGACAATGAGAATGAAATTCTTAGCGCTTAAGTAGGGCCACGAAGATATTCATATTATTCCTTTAATAGAGCTTGACGTTCTGATAAAAACAATGTATCTATTAATTTTGGAAATGTCTACATCCTAAACCATCATATTTTAAAGTGTATTTGAAACAAATATTACAAATTAGAAATAAAATATTAAAAATAAAAGCCTATTTTTATTTCCAAATCTTTCAATAAATGTTATTTTTCCTTTAGAATATCCATTTCATTAGAGTGCTGGAAAATAATGGATACCAAGCTGAGTTTTATTCATGAGAAATGTGTAGTAGTATCTCATTTGACTGTATAATAACTACAAACACAAAAATGCAGGCAGGCGACTAACCTCTCTCAGCAGTATGTAAGCTTTCCATTGCAACTGTAGCCGTTATGGACTCGCTTATTTTCAATAAAAAGAATATGAAAACCCCAAGTTTTTTTTTAATCAGTAGCTCTTGTTAGGCACTAATGCACATTGCTAAAAGAAGTCCTTTATAACAAATTTAACTGTTAATAAAAAAGACTATAAATTACTGCAATGAAAAAAGACAAATAAAGGAAACTTTGTTCTATACCTCTATGAATATTTAAGTTATTTTCTAGAGACCTATTACGAAGCTTAACATTATAATTTTTAATGTTAAATAATTATAATTGTAATTTAAGGGATCTGGGAAATACCGTTGCTGGTACCAAACTCTACAAGTAGGACTGATTGAGAGAAAAATGCAGGTTATTGATATAGACGAGAAATGTAGTATAATCCAATACTAAACGCTCTATGAAACCCTGAGCGCCATATGATTGTCTATAGATATAATTTGGATGGCAAACAAAACTGGCAGTGCATTCACATAGCCTTGGAAGAACTTAGACGAAGAAGTTTATGCAACGTCAAAGGTTTGTGTTAATGTTTCCACAGTATACACAGAGTATTCAGTAACTGCCTTTGAAACGTCAGCTTTAACGGTAACGTAGCTTCTCTAAAGTAAAAATGTTAATATTATGGAAATTAAAAATTTACATTTTAAAACGTATAAATAAGCATCTTTGCTGGTGAGAAGCTCAACACTCGTTTGCAAAGTGCGAAAGTATAGATCCCGAAATATACAAAAGTGTGATTATACAGTTTATAAATCTCAAACAGAAAATTTCATGGTAGTATCTGCAATATAAACCAGGTTTTTCTAAACCTGCCAATGCTTAACTCTAAAAATTCTCGATCTGATGACTATATCTGACTATGCAGTGATGTATTGCCGAGAGATATTTTGTAGAATAGTGATGAAGATGTTGAAGTGTCAGTGATGTTAAAATTGACAAACATAGTTTCATTGTTCTTCATTTCCGTTTTCAAAAGGAATAGACATTGTCCATATACTTCTCTGATTTCCATAATGATATTTAAATGAATTTTTTATATTATATATATATATATATATATATATATATATATATATATATATATATATATATATATATATATATATATATATATATATATATATATATATATATATATATATATATATATATATATATATATATATATATTTTTTGATTTTTTGATATTTGTTTTATTTATTTGTTTGTTTAATGTAGGATGTGTTTCTATAATAATAGCTAGATCGTTATTCGTTTCTTTACCTCCATCTATTCCTTTCACTCAGGACTCAATCTTGTTATACAAATGTTCTTAGTGTCACAATTTTGCTTAAGCTGGTTTTTCAATTTGGCTCTTTTCTGTATAAAAGTGGTTCTGGTTACATGATGACTTCATGTGCTTTTTGCAGCACTATTTGCTACTAATGATATTAAATAATAAGAATTAACTTTAAAACAGATCATAGAAAGTGTAAATATATGCATATATCCCAAAAATACAGACAACTCGTTGAATTCTCATTTGCACGTTCAGAGTCAGCGTGAAATAAATTTAAAATGGCGCATCTGCAGAATAATTTGCGGCAGTCGAAATATGGCATCTCAGGGATGCTTTTGGAATGCAGGAAAATACCAGGCTGTGGCTGTTTTGTTTGAGATTCTAGTTATGTTTCCTTGCTTATTGCGGAATATAATTTTGTTTTTTTGTCGGTTAGTGGTATGTTGTATTTGTATAGATAATATGTTAGCAAAGCGGCAATTTTTTCCAAACCTGTAATAACATTTTTTCTACAATAAGCAGACAAGATTAAAATTAAGAAAGTTATTCTTTTCAGAAATATATTTGTATATATATATATATATATATATATATATATATATATATATATATATATATATATATATATATATATATATATATAAATAAATATATATATATACATATACATATTAGTCTCGTTTTAGGTATCGGAGTTTGAAAAATCAGAATACCCAATGATAAAATTACATAATATTATTTTAAAGATAACACAGTTTCTGTATGTTTACAAGTAATTTAACGTAAAAAAAGTCTTACACAGCAGGAGTTAACACTCAAGAGCTGCTCTAGCGTTACAGACATTTTAAAAGTACGAATCTTCTGAAAGTCGAGAACATCGTAATTATAGTTTCTGCATGCTGTACATTTGGTTATTTTGAACTCTAGTTAGATTACGGCAATTTATTAGATTGTAAATTTTTATCGTTTAACAGTTCTAAAAAGATTATGGTTAATTAACATTGTTTTACCTAGTATTTTTTAAATTAGGAAACCAACGCTTTTGAATAAATAAAAATGATTAAAAACGCTTACAATTTTTTAAATTTGCAAAACTTACAATTACAAACTAAAAAACAAGTATTTTACAATGTCTCTTATAACGGCAAAAAAAATGTAATCTTACTTTGCTGGAATTACGTTTCCTGTTTATTACATTGTACATAAAAATCCATTACTATAAATTGTTGCAGTTATCTACACAGGAATTACTGTAGCCCAAAAAGCTAGGTGTCCGAATAAGTAGGTACAAGTAAAATAGTTTTTTGGTCAATGATGTAATGTTTTCAGCTGTCTACAGTAGCAAATTAGACAAAGACAACTTGTGCCGTAAGTAAGATTTATTCCGTGTTGCCGGATTGTACGATGTGAAAAAGGGACATTCAATGGTTAATTGTATATTCTATATATATATATATATATATATATATATATATATATTTATCACTTTCCATGACAAAAAAAACTTTCATTTCGAAGAAAGTTCTGTTGAAAGAGCTTTACCTATCATTTATCCAACTACCCGAACTTACCTCATAATAAGTTCTTTAATAAAGGAAAGAGAAAGGTTTTAAAATGTATATATTATATATAAAATTATTATCATATAACAATATGTGTATATTATCTGTGTGTAATGTGAGAGAACGCCAATTTACCGATTTTTGTATTTTCTTTATATTGTTAAGTAATCGTTTTGCTTATATTTTTACAAAGTCACAATTTTGATAAATAGTCTTCTTATGCATAAACAAATAAGAATATATGAGAATACATCTATTACTTCCCTAAAATTGTGATACGAATACAAGATGGCGAAACAAAATGGCGGCTTAATAAAATATTTAAAAATTCAGCCTGAAAAACTACTTACTAGACTGTTTTTAAATTGTGTGTCATAAGTAATTGTGGAATAGAGATCAACAAGTAAAACTGTCGAGTTCAAGGTGGCGGAACAAAATGACGCACAAATAAAATATTTTGTAATCGTGAAAAAATTATCCTCTCAAATTTGACATATTCTCAGGTTTTAACGGCCTTAGATGCCAAATAATATTTTTCTCAATTCCGTCGGTCCGTCTGTCAGTCTGTCAGTTCGATGTATAGCTTGAAAACTACTTGTCAGAGTGACTTAAAATTTTTGTCAAAAATTAAAGGTCATATCGGGATGACATGATAATATTTTGGTAAAAATCCAATATGATGGAATAAGATGGCGGCCTAGTGAAACGTTAAGAAAATATTACTAAAAAAACTAATTATCCAATTTCATCGAATTTTGCACAAAAATCAAGTGTTACATAGGAATGAACTGGTAACATTTTGGTATAAATATAGGAAGACAGCAAAACAAAATGACGGCCCAATAAAATATTTCAAAAATCGGCCTGAAAAAAAAACTACTTATTAGATTAATTTCAAATTTTGTTATAAATTGACAATAACTGGAGATGAACAACAATTGTAGATTTAGAAGTTTATATTTCTACACTCCATTAAATTCAACAAATATGCATTTACTTTATTAATATTTCCAGTTTTTTAAAATATGGTACATTTTTACTTTTTCCTAGATGTCAGAAAAACATGTTTTCTCAATTCCGTCGGTCTGTCTGTCTGTTCGCGGCATAGCTAAAAAACTACTTACCTGATTGACTTCAAATTTTGGACAAAAATTAAGGGGCATAAGGAAATAACCTGGTAACATTTTCGTAAAAATCCAATATGGCGAAACAAAAATGTTAAAAAAATTATTATTAAAAATCCACTTATCAAATTTATCTCAAATGTTGCATAAACATTATGCATTATGTTGGAATCAACTGGTAACACTTTGGTACGAATCTAAGATGGCGGCTTAGTATGATATTTAAAAATTCAGCCTGAAAAATCTGCTTAATGGACTGATTTCAAATTGTGTGCCATAACTAATTGTGGTATGGTAAAATGGCGGTCAAATAAAATGATTGTAATCCTGGAAAAATCACCCTCTCAGGTTTTACATATCTTCACATGATAATGAGATATTGGAATTGGAAAATATTGATAGGAATCCAATATGGTATATATATATATATATGGTCTATATATATATATATATATATATATATATATATATATATATATATATATATATATATATATATATATATATATATATATATATATATATATATATATATGTGTGTGTGTTTCATTCCGGGTGAATAGAATAGAGTCTCTATTCGGACTCGAGAAAGAAAGCTTCGAAAATGCCAAATGTGATTTTGGCGAAACGTCAGCAAAACTGTTCTTTTCAGAACGACAGTAGTGAACGGATGTACACCCGGAATGAAAACACATTGTATTTTTCCATCCGTGAAGGAGTAAAAATCAACATATATATATATATATATATATATATATATATATATATATATATATATATATATATATATATATATATATATATATATATATATATATATATATATATATATATATATATATATATATAAATTATTTTAATGCTCCCAACGAAAGCCAGGAGTCACAATGTAATCAAATGCCGGTCGTGGTATTAGCCAGCGGAGTAGTTGTTTTTGTGATTTCATTTTGTGCCTTTGCCCTACACGGGGCTCGCTAGACTATGGCGGCCTGATGAGCTCTAATAAGAGCGAAATCGCGATCGTCGATTGACTAAAATGGATCATTGTGTCTGCTGTGATGCAGAACATGTTCCAAACAAGGATCATTTTCTTGCTATGACGTTGGTGTTCGTGGAATGAAAACATACTATCATATATATATATATATATATATATATATATATATATATATATATATATATATATATATATATATATATATATATATATATATATACATATATTTATATATATATATATATATATATATATATATATATATATATATATATATATATATATATATATATATATATATATATATGATAGTATGTTTTCATTCCACGTACACCAACGTCATAGCAAGAAAATGATCCTTGTTTGGAACATGTTCTGCATCACAGCAGACACAATGATCCATTTTAGTCAATCGACGATCGCGATTTCGCTCTTATTAGAGCTCATCAGGCCGCCATAGTCTAGCGAGCCCCGTGTAGGGCAAAGGCACAAAATGAAATCACAAAAACAACTACTCCGCTGGCTAATACCACGACCGGCATTTGATTACATTGTGACTCCTGGCTTTCGTTGGGAGCATTAAAATAAATTTATATATATATATATATATATATATATATATATATATATATATATATATATATATATATATATATATATATATATATATATATATATATATATATATATATATATATATATATATGTTGATTTTTACTCCTTCACGGATGGAAAAATACAATGTGTTTTCATTCCGGGTGTACATCCGTTCACTACTGTCGTTCTGAAAAGAACAGTTTTGCTGACGTTTCGCCAAAATCACATTTGGCATTTTCGAAGCTTTCTTTCTCGAGTCCGAATAGAGACTCTATTCTATTCACCGGGAATGAAAACACACACACACATATATATATATATATATATATATATATATATATATATATATAAATTAATATATATATATATATATATATATATATAGACCATATATATATATATAGACCATATATATATATATATACCATATTGGATTCCTATCAATATTTTCCAATTCCAATATCTCATTATCATGTGAAGATATGTAAAACTTGAGAGGGTGATTTTTCCAGGATTACAATCATTTTATTTGACCGCCATTTTACCATACCACAATTAGTTATGGCACACAATTTGAAATCAGTCCATTAAGCAGATTTTTCAGGCTGAATTTTTAAATATCATACTAAGCCGCCATCTTAGATTCGTACCAAAGTGTTACCAGTTGATTCCAACATAATGCATAATGTTTATGCAACATTTGAGATAAATTTGATAAGTGGATTTTTAATAATAATTTTTTTAACATTTTTGTTTCGCCATATTGGATTTTTACGAAAATGTTACCAGGTTATTTCCTTATGCCCCTTAAGTCAATCAGGTAAGTAGTTTTTTAGCTATGCCGCGAACAGACAGACAGACCGACGGAATTGAGAAAACATGTTTTTCTGACATCTAGGAAAAAGTAAAAATGTACCATATTTTAAAAAACTGGAAATATTAATAAAGTAAATGCATATTTGTTGAATTTAATGGAGTGTAGAAATATAAACTTCTAAATCTACAATTGTTGTTCATCTCCAGTTATTGTCAATTTATAACAAAATTTGAAATTAATCTAATAAGTAGTTTTTTTTTCAGGCCGATTTTTGAAATATTTTATTGGGCCGTCATTTTGTTTTGCTGTCTTCCTATATTTATACCAAAATGTTACCAGTTCATTCCTATGTAACACTTGATTTTTGTGCAAAATTCGATGAAATTGGATAATTAGTTTTTTTAGTAATATTTTCTTAACGTTTCACTAGGCCGCCATCTTATTCCATCATATTGGATTTTTACCAAAATATTATCATGTCATCCCGATATGACCTTTAATTTTTGACAAAAATTTTAAGTCACTCTGACAAGTAGTTTTCAAGCTATACATCGAACTGACAGACTGACAGACGGACCGACGGAATTGAGAAAAATATTATTTGGCATCTAAGGCCGTTAAAACCTGAGAATATGTCAAATTTGAGAGGATAATTTTTTCACGATTACAAAATATTTTATTTGTGCGTCATTTTGTTCCGCCACCTTGAACTCGACAGTTTTACTTGTTGATCTCTATACCACAATTACTTATGACACACAATTTAAAAACAGTCTAGTAAGTAGTTTTTCAGGCTGAATTTTTAAATATTTTATTAAGCCGCCATTTTGTTTCGCCATCTTGTATTCGTACCACAATTTTAGGGAAGTAATAGATGTATTCTCATATATTCTTATTTGTGTATGCATAAGAAGACTATTTATCAAAATTGTGACTTTGTAAAAATATAAGCAAAACGATTACTTAACAATATAAAGAAAATACAAAAATCGGTAAATTGGCGTTCTCTCACATTACACACAGATAATATACACATATTGTTATATGATAATAATTTTATATATAATATATACATTTTAAAACCTTTCTCTTTCCTTTATTAAAGAACTTATTATGAGGTAAGTTCGGGTAGTTGGATAAATGATAGGTAAAGCTCTTTCAACAGAACTTTCTTCGAAATGAAAGTTTTTTTTGTCATGGAAAGTGATAAATTATATATATATATAGAATATACAATTAACCATTGAATGTCCCTTTTTCACATCGTACAATCCGGCAACACGGAATAAATCTTACTTACGGCACAAGTTGTCTTTGTCTAATTTGCTACTGTAGACAGCTGAAAACATTACATCATTGACCAAAAAACTATTTTACTTGTACCTACTTATTCGGACACCTAGCTTTTTGGGCTACAGTAATTCCTGTGTAGATAACTGCAACAATTTATAGTAATGGATTTTTATGTACAATGTAATAAACAGGAAACGTAATTCCAGCAAAGTAAGATTACATTTTTTTTGCCGTTATAAGAGACATTGTAAAATACTTGTTTTTTAGTTTGTAATTGTAAGTTTTGCAAATTTAAAAAATTGTAAGCGTTTTTAATCATTTTTATTTATTCAAAAGCGTTGGTTTCCTAATTTAAAAAATACTAGGTAAAACAATGTTAATTAACCATAATCTTTTTAGAACTGTTAAACGATAAAAATTTACAATCTAATAAATTGCCGTAATCTAACTAGAGTTCAAAATAACCAAATGTACAGCATGCAGAAACTATAATTACGATGTTCTCGACTTTCAGAAGATTCGTACTTTTAAAATGTCTGTAACGCTAGAGCAGCTCTTGAGTGTTAACTCCTGCTGTGTAAGACTTTTTTTACGTTAAATTACTTGTAAACATACAGAAACTGTGTTATCTTTAAAATAATATTATGTAATTTTATCATTGGGTATTCTGATTTTTCAAACTCCGATACCTAAAACGAGACTAAGAGACAAATTTTAAATATAAAACTGGCTAGTAAGCATATAGCTGCTGGCCTTTCTTGAACGGTACATTGTCTGGCGCCATCTAACGTTAAACTCGGGAGCCAGTGGTATGTGAATACTATTTGTTTATGGTTACAATTATATTCACAATGGTCTAGTTGTTATTGTTTTGAATTGCGCATACATACATTGATTTGGTATGATTTACACCCTAAAATAATTGTTTATGGCATGAAATTTCTATTACGTAATTAGATTTTTATAGTCGTTCAGGAGGTGCATAATAGTGTGTGGCTACCCCTGACATAGAAAGTTCTCCTAACACTGGAACCTGTGGTGTAACATAGATCAAAATACAAGAGTTCTAACCACACTACACCACAACTTGTTACGTTCTGGACGCGCGTTTCGCTAGCCAAATTAGCAGATGATATAAACTGATGATATAAACAGTTTATATCATCTACTGATGATGCTAACTTGCTTAGCGAAACGCGCGTCCATAACGTAACGAGTTGTGGTGTAGTGTGGTTAGAACTCTTGTATTTCGATATAGAAAGTTCTGTCTGATTGCTCCGATCAAACCGATAACCTGCTAAAGTGTTTTGTGTGTCGTTTCGGGGTTAGTTTCCCTGGCGTCCGCAATAAATATGGTTTTCCTCAGAGAACGATTTAGAAAAAATAAAAGGCATTTTCACAGATCGTTTTCTGCAGAGTGTGGCAGTTGTACTAATCCTTGATAAAAAATATAAGACGAAATTGAAGGATCAGGATCAACGTATTACTAAACTTCAGCAACAAGGTGAAAGCCTTAAGAAGGACAAACGTGAAATGGAATAGTCTATTGATAATCAAGAACAAGCTTCTCGGAACCTAAAGATAAGAGTATAGTTTGGTAGCACGAGAAAAACGAACATTTGCCTTCTAAAATTAAAGAATTGTTCAGGCAGATGAATGTAAATATCAGCGAGCTTGATCTACAAAAGTGCTTTTTACCCCAAAAATTCCACAAATAAACATCCGGCAGTACTCGTCAGAGGTCACAACGATACGGAACGCTCCGCTGTTTTGACAAATAAAAAAAATTGACGGTCGACAGGAGTCCACCACGTTACCAAAAAAAATATAATTTTATTTACATGTTATGTATATTGAGGGAAGTTCAAATTTAACAATTAATATTTTTAATTAATAAGATCTACTATATACAAATATATGACTAAAATACAACATTTAGTCGAATTTATGTTCATTAGTATAGGCACCCTCTGTAGGCAGAGATTTTCAATCCTTGCTCTCTGATTGATTTTATCTGTTGCCGTGCTGAAGGAGTGCAGGATATAGGTGTCAGGGATATTAGTATTTCTGATCATTTTTTGATTTTTATTTCCCTTGACTTGGGATCCAATGAACCCCAAAATATATCTTACAAACATAGAGCCCTTGATCATATAAACTTGAATAATTTCCAAACCGACCTGGAGAATTGCCCCTGGAATATCATTTATGACATGACTTACATCGATGGTAAAATATCATTTATTATCATGCATCGATGGTAAAGTACAATTTCTCACAGAAACCATATTGGATATCTTTGATAGACATACTCCCCTAAAAGTACGTAGTACTGTTAGATAATCTGAGCACTTAATGATTTTAGGCGCACTAGACTGCTAGAGCAATGGAACTACTACAAACAAATCAGGAATCTGGTCACTTCTTTTATTAGAGCTAAGAAAAGAGTACATCTTAATCATAAATTTCAAAATTGTTTTGCAAAAGACCCATGGAAAGTACTAAAAAGACTAAATATTTTAAATCAAAAAAATAAACGTATTCCGGAAAGTTTAAGACAGGTGGATCAACTCAATGCATTCTTTATACAAGTCGCTCAAAATAATAACTCCCCTAACCAGAAACCTATACATTTTTATACAAACAACCTGTTAGTAAACAAGACCTTTGAATTTCACGCTGTCTCGGAAGAAATAGTCTCTAACATTATTCTTAAAATAAAGTCGAAAGCCTTTGGTGCGGATGGCCTGAATATAACCCTCATCACTTTTTGTTATCTATTTATAATGCCTTATATAACTCATATCATTAAAAGTTGTATTCGGGAGTCTTATTTCTAAATTAGCAAATGTCATACCTTTGTCTAAAGTTAAAAACCCTACTGAGTTTAGACAACTGCGGTCTAGTTCGATACCGCCTACGTTGTCTAAGATCTTATTAAAAAATTTATGGAGACTCAAATGGTTTTTTTTATATCAAATAACAATATCATACCAGAAAAACAATCGGGGTTTAGAGCTGGCTATAGCTGCTCTACAGCACTGTCAGATAGTAGACGACGTGATAAGAGCACATGATCAAAACAGGTCCTCTGTTCTCATATTACTCGATTATACAAAAGCGTTTGACATTTTGCATCATGGCACTTTATTGGCGGTTTTAAAACATATAGGATTTAGTGAAGCATCAGGACCCAGTGTATAATCCTCGATGGCGAACGATCAGGAAGACGTGGTGTTGAGGCAGATGTTCCTTGGGGTCCCCTTCTTTACTGCATTTATACATTTAAATTTATAAGGTCTCTTGATCATTGCCAATATAACTTACATGCCGACGACACCCAGTCTTATGCCGCGTTAAGTCTGGCATGGCTGAAAGTATATATCTTCAAATAAACCAAGACTTACACAATTTGCTCTCCATCTTTAGTGACCACCTCTTAAAAATTAATCCACTAAATCAGTAGCCATGTTATTTTGTAATGAGAATATTCGAAATAATCTACTGGAAATAATGAAACCTAAATTGGGAGATAACTATATTTCTTTCAAAAATACAGCTAAAAACTTAGGTTTGATAATAGATAATAAACTAAAATTTAAGGACCATAATACTGCTTGACTAAACAAGGCATATTCCATGTTAAGACAAATCTATTCCCATAGACATTATCTCTCTCAAAAGACCAAATCCATGCTGTGCGAAACTCTTATTCTGTCCCACTTTAACTTTGCAGATACCATATACGGTCCTTTTCTAGACGTGGTGGATATCAGGCGAATCCAGAAAATACAAAATTGTTGCATCCGGTTGATCTACGGAATAAGACGCAGACATAGAGTGTCACATAGGCTGGCTGAATTGGGTTGGCTTGATATGATTTGCTGCAATTTGCACTTGGTCTGTTTTTTTATAAGAATCTAAAATTTAAATCTCCTCCATACCTTCACAGAAAGCTCGTGTATCGAACGATGTTCATAACTTAAATATACGCAGACAGTATCTTTTAACAGTACCGTCCCATAATAAAAATTTTTTCAAAAAATATTTTTCCTATCAAATCGCGTTTTTAGCGAATACATTTAAAATAAAAGATTTTTCGGCTTTAGTTATCACTTTTAAAAGAAAGATGAAGCGCAACTTATTTTCGCAACAAAATATTAATTTTACTTTATAGCAAATCTTAAAATCAATTATCTCTCTCTCTCTCCCTCACTCTTTCTTTCTTTCTCTCATTTCGTTAACCTCCGTTACTCATCTCCTTATATTATTTATTTTAAAATATATTATTATAGCTTAATTTACTAAACAAGCTATTTTTAGGTAGTGTTATCATTTAGTAGCAAATTTAAATTCTTTAAGTTTTTTTTGTATTTATAGACATTTAATATATTTTTTAAGCATGGAAATACTAACTACAATAGCACCTTCTTTTTAGAAGAAAGCTGAATAAGTAGCCCTTTATTTCCAAATATTATTCTCACCTTTGTAACATTGTATGTTTTTTCTCGGAATAATAAAGCTACTACTATTATTATTATTATATTGGTGTTTAACGCTTTCGAGTAAGAATATTGAAGGAGCAAAATACTGCTACTTATATTGCTGAATTATAAAAACAATTGTATACATATCGCTCTAATTATCTTTGAATGAATACCTAGGATCATTTGGGAATTCAAATTGGATTTTCAATTAAAACATCAGGTTTGCTGGTTTTTGACCACTTTTGTTCGAACGGCATCGCTGTGCCTGACTGTGTCTGACTGTGCACAACTGAGATTCTTCAAGCAAAACACATATAGTTTATTTGCAATTGTAAATGTGATTATTTTACACTTTCCAGCTTTTTCTATTTAGGTTGTTTCTGTTTAATTTTTAGATTTTTAGATATGTATATTTTTCTTATTTTTGTAATACAGTTTCGTACATTATACATTAAAATTATCGCAAGTTAGCTTAAAAGTAAGTGTATACTTTAGGTTAACCACAAAAATGTCTGTTGATTCTAAAATGTATTTAAAATCATGGGTAAAGTTACTTTGTACCAACAAAACACTTAGACTATAAACTCTTTGTCTCCAAGGTAATGCAAGATAGTCAACAACCTCATCTAGCTAGTATCTAACAATTTACTAAGGATCAACAGCAAAAAAAAATGTTTCGAAGTTGCTAATGATTGTAAAGAATCGTGACCTGGACATAACGGGATATCGTCGCTAGTTTCAACACAATAATTAACGAGACATTAATTTAGCTTTGAAAACTCTTAAATTATATTAAAACTATAAGTGTACACGTACTTCTTACTTTTAAGGTTTCATTAATTTTGTAAGTTTTTTTGAGTAATATACAGCTATTTCTTACAATAACTTCCGATATATTTGTTTAAAACAACGTGATGATTCGCTAAACAGCAGCCTCTTCGGACATTGCATCTCGAATGAAGAAACCCTTAGAAAGTGTAAATGTTCATTTATATAATATATAATATCTACGTGTATCACAATTATTGTTGGGTATTTAGCAGTCAAATAAAAGTTTTGTAAATTTTAGGGACTATTAAAATTCCACATTTCTATATTACTTAAAAAGTCCGAGTAATGTTTAGCTACTGTGTAGCGAAACATGTCATGTTGTTTTAAATAAATATAGTGCTAGGGTTTGTAAAAAAAAATGCTTTTCCTGTTTACATTTTACATATTTACTATTTATCATGAGGGATCGTAGTCAGTTAAGGAAAACATCAAAAAACTAGATTAAAGTTAGTTATTTTTTAATATGTATTTGGTTTTATGAATAGTATATTTATTAGGCTATTCAACACCTCTATTATAGAAATAGACCAAAGAAATAAAGAACATATAATTTACAATTTAAAAAAAAAGTTGTTTTGATTCTCATTTAATAAGACACTTGGTAATGAGAATCATGGTTGAGTTTTACCTTAAATAAGTGTAAAGTTATACAAGAAAAAAACAATATAGCTAATATAAAAACGCCTCAGTACAATTTAGTTATAAATAAGATGACTAATTTTTTGAATGCGAGTGTGATATTTGGGTGGTGATTTTCAAGTAGTAGGCACAGAAAAAGAAAAAGTCTAATTTATCCAAAAAAATTATTGTAATATACCTAGACCACCAAAGTGGCTTAATAAGAAACTTAATGATATCTTGGATTGTAACTTTAGTAGCACAATTTCCAATAAGAAACAATTAATAAATAAAATAAATATGTAAATATTCGCAGTCCGCTACTCTTTCTTTCGAATTTATATACCAATATTCCTGTAAACGAAGTTAAAGATATAATAAAGTGTAAGCTAAATGAATCTTCTCTCTGTGATATAGAATAATATGATATGATATGAACAAGAAATATTAAACTTATTAAATATATGCCTGAAACAAAATTTCTTTAATTTTAATAATGATACATATTGCCAAGAGGATGGCTTTAACACTTTTGGCAGATATATTTATGGATAGATAGATAGGTACGTAGGTTATTGCATTTTTTTATAGAATGGAGATAGACATGATCTAGATAGATTTCTAATGTTTATTAATAATTTACATCCAAAAATAAAATTTAGTTTAAAGATAGAAGAGAATAAAACAATTAATTTCTTAGACTTATGTATAAAAAAAGTCGAACATTTTTTTGAAATATATAGAAAGCCATGTTATACTGGCGTAATAATAGATAATGGTTCAGTTTATTCATTTCTCACAAAATAACATCCCTAACCAGTTATGTCAATAGAGCAGTAGACATACCAATGACACCAGAAGACAGAGAAAAAGAGTTTATAATTAGGCAAATTGCTGATACATATATTTCCCCCCCAACTCTAGTTAATAAACTTATTCACAAAAAAAATATTACGCAACTCTGCCAATAATACATATATTACAAATCCACAGATAATACCTGTAGAAAATAAAACATTTGTTTCAGTCACATTTATTGGTAAACCCTCGTATAAAATACAAAAAATTCTTTCCGCGCAAAACATTAATGTAGCTTTTAAACCAAACCACACACTAGGCAATATATTTTTTAATAAATAACAAAGGTAAAATAGGCCCCCTCACGACTTCAGGTGTGTATCAGTTTTCTTGTGATTGTGGGGATGTTTATATTGGCAGAACGAAAAGAAATTTTAAAACTAGATTTAAAGAACATAACAGGTATATTAGATTCATTAACATAGAATCTTTAGTTGCTAAACATATTTTGGTTTGGAAAGTAATTAATCACCATATGAATTTTAACACTTATCACAGAATATTGCATCGGGAATCTACTTCTCGGTTATTGCCAAACTTGGAATTCTTTGAAATTTAAAGATCAATTAAAAACAACGCACAAAGGAGTTTAAAATCTCAAATAAACAATATTAATATTAATATAAAAATATTCTTTGAATAAACTTATCTCTCCAATTTCTAGATATATTTTTGTGTTTTGTTTTATTATAAATTTTATTTCTTTAATTACAGTCAAGCTGAACCAAATAAATGGGTTCAGCTTGACTTTCTCTTTTTTCGCCTTTTTGCCAGGTTGTTTGTTTTAAGGTAGTGACCTCTACCAGTACTTGTTTGAGTGATAAACATAGTAAGATACTACGGTGTTACAGAGAATAGATTTCTACTGACATGTTTTGCCGGACATAAATTTACAACTAGTGTAGATACCTTTTTCTTGTACTAACGGAAAAAAGCTTTTCATCTTTTTAAAAATTCACAATTTATTTATAATTTTCGGCTTTGCCGGTCGGAAGTTGTGAGACAGATAAATTGTAAAAAACTTCCATGAAAACAAAGAAATATATCGGTTAGTGTCGTCTAGTAAAGGTCTTAAATGTAACTATTTTGTTAAAAAATATGGTTGTTTGTTCGGAAAATTGTCAATGTTCGTTTTACTTATGAGATCTCTCAGTTGTTTTAAAAATGTAAGTATATATAACGTTTATTATTTTCGCAAAATATGTATTTTCTGCCATAAAATGTATGTAGTAGTCTTCGTGCTTAAGTTCATCTTTTTGTTTTTAGTCTTGTAGCTTGATGTGATGCGACTTAGTCGCGAAACCGGTTGCTAATATAATAGAGAATTCTTTAACCAAATTAGGCCTTTTCTTCTTCTGTACCTACTACTTGAAGTTGACTAATATTTTCCTAAATAAAATTCACAAATATATTTATAGGAGGGCATGAGACCAGTTTTTGCATTATGCATAACAGTACCAAAGTTCGTTTAATTTTCTAGCATCAAAGCAAACAATACATGTGGTGGTGTTCCCAGGTCATCAATGCTGTCATCCTCATATAAAACGCTGTCATCAACAAAAGACTCTTTTATGTTGATTTATCTTCTTTGCCTTTTCTTCTCGGGCTCTGCCTTGGACTTGGTTTTTAAAACCGTTTATTTTTGTTATTGGCACATTATTCTTTTTTCTGTTTTTTAACTCTTTTTTTTCTTCGTATATAGAGTTAAATGGCATGTTTCGCTTATTATCATTTTACATAGTTAAAAATGATAATGGAGAAATTGTGTCTAAAAAAAGGGAAATATCCGCTGAGGTATTCGAAATACAATTTGGCTGAAAATTTGGTGCAATATTAGTTGCAGAAACTGCACCTGGAAGAGGGCTAGTTGAAACCATTGGTGTAAAGCTGGTTGAAGGAAACCGATCTGGTGCAACACTTGTAGAAGGAACCGGATTTGGTGTACCGCTTGTAGGAGGAACACATCTGAAGCACTATAATATATAAAATATTGAAGAAGCAGCAGTGTGGGTATTTAATGAATCATGGTCGCTGAATAGTGAATAAGAAAATAATTTTCGGTAAGAATCTCTGGATTCATATGAGCTATTCCAGTGTTACGATAGCTTGATATGCCTTTATCAATTGATGCCACTTTGCCATAAACTTTTTGGAATAGCGCAGTTACGTCATACGAAGTTATTTTAATAATGTTTTTTGGTTTTAAATGAAGGTCATACTCGCGATGATAAGCCCGTTTGAAAGGATCAGCGAAGATGACATCAAGAGGCTATAAACGATATAATAAGTAAGGATGAATAGACAGCATGATTATTTTATTTGCTTTGCAAAAAGGGTTTGCAACATTCGAGATATATTTAAGCCACTTAACTAAAATATTTTCATTGGTCCATCCATCGTGAAAAGATTTGTAAACAGCACCTGATGGTCCATCTTTTTTCAAAAAATGGAGAATGACGAAGTCACGGAAAAACAAAAACTGGAGAAAAAAATTTCCTGCAACACTCAATGCATAGATTGCAGTTATAATCTTTCCACTCTAACAGGAAGTCACAACACCCACCCCTTTTTATCCCATTTTTGCTAAAATCTTGACCACGGTGGCAACACCCGTCTTATCTATATTGTATTTTGATGGGATGCAAACTTCTATTTATCTATAGAGTTTCTAAGTTTTTAAAAAGCTGTTGGTTTTATGTTGTTGGACATATTCATACTTCTCAGGTTGATCTATGGATGTATATCGGCTGAATACACTGGCTTATGGCTTATCATGTCTCGATGACTCCTATTGAATTGAATTTCCAAAGAGTATCGGTTAATACAATCAACTTTTCGTGAATAGTTTATTTATCTTTAACGTTTTAATGATTTTTGTCAAGATACAAGCATTAAGCCACTACTAGCCACTATGACAGAGATAATAACATCTACCAGCAGCTGGAAATACGTTCTTGGCAACTTTCCATTGATCATATTGAAATAGAAAGTGCCTAGCAATGTCAACTAAATATATATAATGCCATATATTTTCTTTTAGCACAAGCAGATTAAAAAAACTAATAGTTACTCTTTTACGAAACAACCTTACTATTGGTATGCAATATGCATTTTATGCAGATGTAACCTAAAGCAAAATATATCCTATTTTCAGGTTGGAAAATTCTCATATTAACGCCATTACAATAATAGATAAGACTGGTCCGAACATAAATAACGAAAATTACGTGGTGGTGCAGAAATCCATTGTCCAATTATACGAATGACCGTTCGTGGTTTTGCGACGTTAATAAACACTTTAGAACTGTATTTTACAGTGACGTACGAAGAGCATAAAAATAATTTTTAGGTTCTTAGTAGAAGAAACAGTTTCAATTTAAAAATATGTTAGTAATTTTTGTAGATATTCTTGAACCAACGGGTTAGTCGCGATCAAAACTCGTCGGATAATACTACACGCTGGAAAAAGTACAGCTTTTTGCGCTAGACTAATTACCCAACTAATGGTGTTTATGCGTATTGTCTTTAGAATAGTCGGTAAGTGCTTCTCCAATTAAACCATTGGCATTGGAGGATATGATCACGGGCAGAACTTTAACTACACCCAATTAGTATATGTGTTTAACCACGTGGGCTAGATCTTGGTACATATTTAATTTTTGGTTTCTAGCATTTTTTATGTTCTCATCCGAAGGTTATATCTATGATGTGGGCGTATTTCTTCTTCCGATTCCTCCGGCTGGTTATGAGCTTCGGTGTGATTACTGATTGTCCCCGTAAATCCTAATTTCTTCTTTTTCAACCAGTAATGCAGGTAACTATTTAGAGCTTTTCTCGATTGTTTGTGTCAGGATATAGCTCCGATAATTTTTGGTGGCTACTACCTGATCCCGAACGGCAACGATAAACCGCTCATTCTCAGACATCATGAAGTCATACTTAAGATACAAAGTAGAGTAATCAACATCTACGTCCTGAGAGTGGGGGGAAACGTGAAACCTACCTTGGAAAATCCTATTTCTCTACTTAGTCTCCAATATATCCTTCGTCTTGCTTCTCTCAGAGATTGTCAGAGCCCTGAAGTTAAGTGCGGACTAATTGGCACTAGATCGGATCCAAAGTAAGTGATCAACTTTCTTATTTGATAGCTACCTCCTTTTTCCCTAGGCAAATACATTCAGGCGCAAGATGAATGGTGACTTCAGTAATCTGTAAGTTATGCTAATAAGCCTGTCAATTCTTTCAAAGTCTACCTGTGTCCATGTTAGACACGAATTTATGGTTCTCATTGCGGCACGGGTCTACAGCTTTGTCCTGAGGATTGCTTTAACCATGTTAATCAGGTTCTCTTCAGTTTGAGGTTTCATTGTTTCATTCTGTACCACCGATCAATACGATGTCTTCTTGCGTGTAGCAGCGCGCACTTTCCAAGACCAAACTCCATGTATGCTTTTGCTAAAGACACTAACCAGTTCTAGTTGGTAACGTACTTCATCCTTGCTGGAGGCATACAGCTTTAAGTCATCAATATATGATAGGTAGCTTATAACGATTTTAGGGTTCCTATCGATGGTGCATTCAAATCCGTCCTGTTTGAAAATGAAATTTTATGGGTTAAGCTCCATACAGAATAGGAGCTGGCTCAGACTGTCATCCTGGAATATTCTTCGTTTTTCTTAGGAACGATCACATTGTAGAGACCTTGTAGAGGTCTAATATTTTATGAATCCATTCAAAAGCCTTGCGGTAGTCGATCCACGCTACAGATATGTTCTTCTTCATTTTTACTGCTGGTGATGAATGTGTCAATAACAAGTCACTCACTACTCTCTTTGTTAACCAGTCCGTATTCATTTTGCTTCCATGCTAGTAGTCCATTTTCGTATAGATGCGTTAATATTTTGCTTTCAATTACTGATGCATTCTTCGGTAGCATGCTATTGCTTTCGTAAAACAGGATGAAAGCTTCTTCGGGTGTTCGATAGTAGAGCTCTTGTATCAATATGCCTGGATTTTGTATAGTTTAGTTTTGGGGCCCTCCAGCTTCCTAGTTTTTATGAATGCTTGCTTTATTCTTTATTATTCTCCAGTTGGCGTTCTCTTCGTAGAGTTTCGGTATTGACAAGATATTTCTCCGATTGTTAGTTACAGCTGCTTTAGTTGGTGAATGTCCAGCTGTGTTAGGGTGATTATCTAAGCTTTAGGGCTTCTGCTGAACATCGGGTATTGTTGATATCGTTTCACCTTTCTATTATATCTTCTGACACTGCTTCCTAGAGCTGCTATTTTCTTTTTGAGAGTGTCCAAATACCGTAGAAGACGCATCCGAGATTCGGGGTTCCTAAGCTTGATTTTTGCCTGCCTTGCGATAGGTGCAAGTGTCTTTCTAAAAGTAGAAGCTGCTCAAGGTAAGTATGTAGTATTCCGATAGATTTTTTGAAAACGTTAAATTTACTTTCAAGTATTTTTTTCCGGAAGGTTGTCGGTTTTCAGTTTCCGTGGCGGAAAGATTTCTTGAGAGAAATCTTGCTCTTCCAGTTTATTGGTCAGAATCCCGTTATCAGTTATGATTGTTGTTTTTGTTGCATTGTAATACTTTACTTTGGGAATGGCACGTCTGTCATTAGTATACAAATGACCTGCATACCTCTAGTGTTTGGATCTCAGTTGGAACATCCAAATCTCGATTAAGTGTTGGTCTCTTTGATTAGCGTCTTTCCATGTTTTGTTATGTGGGACTACAAGCAACTATATCTTGTTGAACCTTGGTTTTCTGCCAATTGGCACGGGTTTCCTTGATATGTTAAAGTTCTGCTGCTCATAGGGCATGCCTTCGGATAATTGATCGAACAACTTAATCTGATAACTGTTGCATAGTTTTTTTTTGGCAATTAGGTCGCATTCTTCATGTAATCCAACTCTGTAATTCGTGCGATTTGTTTCAAAGTTGCTGCCAGATAGTATGAACCCATGAGGTCAAGGTTATAGTTCTTTGTCCAGTGTATATACCTGGTCCTAGTGGCTTCCACGGCGGGACCATGTTATGGTGGAGCCAAGCCTTGGGACCGTTCTATCTCATGTCCAGGTTTGTTGTGAAGCCTTGCAGTCCGGTGTCGGGTGGCAACGCTATTTGGTTCGCTGTCCAAGCCTATAGGCCAAACATCTGGGTGGCTCCGAGAAGATCAGCTATAAATCCTCCCTCACCCTAAGGTATATTTCTTGTTACAGGAGCGTTTTGGATACCCACACCTGCTGAAGGGCTAGCACAGCCAGTGGTTGCCACTTTTTTGTCGACGAGAGGTATTTTATATCCCTCTTACTCTCCGTTAAGACGACGTGTATACCCATCTACAAGGGCGGCACGCGATAGAGAACCGACAATTCTTATTATTATTAATATTATTACTACTATTGTTATTATTATTTATTTTTCATAAGTTTATTTACGTAGTCTATAAAAAATATGTCCTTAATTATTTTCCTCCATAAAAATAAGGTTATATTCCAAGAAATGATATTTTACCGAATATTTAAATATTTTATTAGCCCGCCATTTTGTTCCGCCACACTGGATTTTTACTAAGATGGTTACATCTTCATTCATTCCCATACGACCCTTGATTTTTTACCAAAATTTGAAGTCTATCGGATATGTAGTTTCTGTAAAACGTAAAGACAGACTGACAGACCGACAGTCTGACGAAAACGGGAGAAAAAGTTTTTTGGGTTCCAGGGACCCTAAAACGCAAAGATCTACAAAAATCTCGGTGGTTGATCCTTTCACCATTCGCTATTTTTCAGTTCTAGACATATTGTTATATAACCGTTAAGTGTAGTTTTTTAACTGGCAACATTACAAAGATTAATAAAAATAATTTTTATCTCAAGAAATGTTAATAAGGAGAGGTACAGGTAACTATTAATAACATATGCTTAGATTTTTACGGAGCATTAAAAAGTAAAAAAATACATAGGGTGTCTCAATAAAATTAACAAAGTTGTTTCGGTTGCCAGGGGAACGGAATATGACACACAGATCAAAATATTTTAATTTGAAAGTTCATTCTCAATTATAGTACCTAATTCTGAAATATATATTTTTCGTAATTCTTGTGTTTTTCTAATGACCACCCGCCGAGAATAATTCTGTATTTAAATAAATTTCTAATTTAATTATAAAAAATATATTTCATACGTTAGAGAAAATATTATTATATATAATATTTTCAGCATATATTTTTTTCTAAATGTTAATTTTTTCGTTTTGGGTGATGTATTTCGGTGCTCCTACGTGTAAAAAAAATTGATGTTAAGTACAAAAATGGTTTTATTGTTACATAACACTGCATTCGAATTTCCGTTTCTTTAAGCCAAAAAAAAAGCATCAAGCACATTTTTATTTTTATTTTTATTAATTTTTTTATAAATGTACCCCACTATTAACTTTCTCATTTATACAGATACAAAAAAAAGTTAAATATAAAAGTTTCTTTAAATTGAACAAATTTTTTTATGATGTAGTTTTTAGATATACAGGGTGTTTCGCTTTTCTGGAATCAGCATCAACTTTGTTTTTTTAAATGAAACACACTGTATATTATCGAATGAAAGAGTTTTTTATCCCGATTCCAACGATATATGATTTATTAATATTTGCTTTGGTAGTTTTTGAAATATTTCGCTTTAAAAAGTCATTAGTTGGCAATGACATCTGACGATATTACTATTTTATTTATTAAGTTTCCAAGAATTTTTTTAGTTGTCATTACAGACAAAATTAAAATTAAAAAAGTTAACCTGTCTTTGCTGGGATTCGAACCCAGGACCTTTTTCGTCTTTAGACAGTTCATCCCCATACTACGACAATTTTGCTATTCAATTTTATTAAAATAAAATACAATCAAATAGCAACAACAAAATAACACTTCAAACGGGGACCCTTATTATGATCTTAATATGCTGTGGTTTCGAGAGATTTTTCATTCATTATTAATATTATTTTAAATTTAAATTTCTTTTTATTAAATAATAGAAATTTTAATCACATTGTTTTAAAAACTATATATTACAATTACTATTTAAATTTTGAATTGTTCAGAGTGGTCCCCATTTTCTATTATGCAACGCCTGTAGGCTTGTAAGGCCATTGATTGAATCTTGATTTTCTGTGTTTAAAAGCAAAACTTCTCGACTTACTGTATTTACAATTTCTCACAGCAACAATATTATGTGGTGGAGCACCGTCGTGCTGCCAAACCACATCATTTAGGTCGAGGCCAGGAAATGTTTGAAAAAAATCGACATTATTTCATGTAAGAGATTTAAATATCTCGTATCTGTCAGAGTCCCATTGTAAAAAATTAGACCTATTATTTTGCTCCTTAAAATGCCACACCACACATTAATGGTTTGATGGCCAGAAAATTTTATTTGCCTTGTTACATGCGGATTATTTGTTGCCCAATGGTGAGTGTTTTTTCTGTTGTAAATATCACCAGTGGAAAAACTAAATTCGTCAGTCTATAAAACGTTATCAAAAAAATTTTTGTCAGCATTTAGCCTTTCCATCATATTTCGACAGAACTCCAACCCGACTCTTTTGTTTTCGTCAGTAAGAAATGGAACTTTTGTAAATTTATAAGGGTAATATTTATGTTTTTTGAGGTTGAATGAATTTTCCAAGAGTTTAAATTTAGATGGCGATTTGCCTGAGAGACGGAAGCTTCAGGGTTTTCTAAAACCATAAACAATATATTTGTAAAAAGAGGACATACAACAAACCTTGAAATTGGAGTAATGGTCTACAAAAATTAAAAATGAAGTGTAGTAAAAAATTCTCCTTACAAGATAACAAGCACCATCGGCGCATCCAAAATTTTTCCTTGGGAGGGAGGGTATTTTGTTTTATTTATGGGTATCGTTAAAAACACAGACACGCATAAATACAGTGCTGAAACTTTGAAACACATAATGAAATTTTTTGAATAAGAAATATTTTATGATTTATAAGCGCCTTGAACTCTATTTCAATTTAGCGATCTTAATTTATATATAAAATTTATATAATAATACAATGCAATTTTTTCAAATTTCATATCTTCCCTATTTTTTTTAATGATGTTTTCTGATTTTTATTGATTGTGGGACAATCAGTAGTTCAAATGTAAAAACTGAAACTGAACTACCGTAGTTGCAAAATAATTAAAATTTTACTAAAAATCCAATTTTTTGATAAGCAGCTTGTATCTTAATAACACTTAAAAATGGTTATTAGAAGAAAATTAATGTATTATTTAATAGGGCATTTGCGAACATATATTTATAAAAAATTTTATTAGAACAATCCAAGGATTCACTTTTTCACTCTTTGACTCCTGACAATAGTTTTACACGATTTATACTGTCAAAAACTATAATTACACAAAATTTCAGAGCTGTAATCAATGGTTTTATTGATTAAAAATATTCATTACGATTAAAAATTAACGTATGAGTCCGCCCGCCACTGCTTCTCTCCCCGGGATGGACTTCTGGCTGCAATTTTGTTTGCTTATTATTTAGTAAGGAGCGTTATTACAAAAAAAAATATTGCACCTTATCATTTGTAACTTTTGTAGCGCCAGCTCTCCGTCTTTATTAAAACTAGAGAGAAATGAAATGCCGATACTAAAAGACTAAAACGGTACCCATACCTTGAAAATACAAAAAATATTTAATTCCGTGTCTCTATCACGTTCGTTTGCCAAAATCAATCGCTGCTGTCCTTTGAATGACTTAGTTCCGGTTACTTTATCTACTACTAATCTTTTGAATGTGTGGTAATCTGGTGTTACCCTCTCTGGATATAATCTGCGATACTCCACTTACGCTCTTTTACGATTATAACCACATTTAATAAAAACTTCATAAATTTGCCTTTCTTCTTCTTCGGTGTAAACCATGATTAAAATTTAAATCAAATAATATTTTAAAATTAACGTAGAGAGTGAATTTCAAAAATATTTAATTGTCATTCTTTTATAAGTCAAGTTTATTGTTTTAGTTTTGTCAAAGCCAACTACGAAATAAGCAAAAAATATTACTTAATATATATTATTAATGTTTCGAATATTAATACTACAAAATTATCAACAAAAAATATTAACAAACCTTATATCGTTATGATCGGGATGTTTCAGCTGAAAATATACAGAGTGTTATATGAGAATAATATTAATAATACATATATTACTAATAATATTATCCAAGCGTCATTACCAACTACTGAAAATTTCAATCGAAATATTTCAAAAACTACCAAAGCAAATATTAATAAACCAAATATCGTTGGAATCGGGATAAAAAACTCTAGCCGATAATATATAGATTGTTTCCTTTAAAAAAACAAACATCTACTATCATAAAAAAATTTGTTCAATTAAAGAAACTTTTATATTTAACTTTTTTTTTGTACCTGTATAAATGAGAAAGTTAATAGTGGGGTGCATTTATAACCAAAAACCCCGTACTTTATTTATTTTGTAAGTACAACACTGATCGCAGGGTAATGATAACAAATAGAGGGTTACTATGGCTAAGAAATAACTCATGAAAATACATTTTCCGTCGGTAGGAAATTTGTAATGTATTGCGAGGATGCTTCTCTCGAAGGAGCCATTCCTCATTGCGTCTACCCTACCCGCATAATGGTTATCAAATTTACTTTCAACTAATATTTTCACTTATTTAAAGCTTTAGATCAGGACTAACGAATTAGGTTCCTAAAAGATATTTAAATATGTGTAGCGGTCATTACTTGCAAGGGCTTCGATGCAACAAAAAATACTTTACGCTATAAAAAAAATTAGCCATTATGAAAAAAATTATTTCCTTGTAATAAAGTATTCAGTTTTTTCAGTTGTCACTAGATACTATAAATGTTTGTTTTCTATTTTAATTTTTATTCAAACTAAATAAGTGGTGTTTTCAAGCACAACTGCGATATTATGAAATTTTTGTTTTCTATTTTTCGTATTCAAAATGAATAAATGTTTTCATTTATTCTTAACTCTAAAAGTTATAGCTTTGAATATGAAAGCACGAATATTCTTATATTCCTGCAGAATGTAATTTCCGACAAAATTTTTGGAGCATCCTGTATAATTTAAAAAAATGTTGGTGCCCTATAAATTTTGGGTAAATATATTTTTTGTTAACAACGTAAAATGCTCACGTGTGACACCCAAATCCCTACTGAAATGTTCAAGATGTCGTTCGGTCAATCTTCCAAAATTTTTTTATATGTGACTATGGTCTCTTCCACTTATTGTTGCTGCAATAAAAAAATTTAGGGTTGATCGAGCAATTTTCTGGTCATGCTATATATACAAAGGGTGTATTTACTTATTTCGCGTATGGCTGTACAGATATCACAATATAAGTATATCCAATAATGTATAAAACAGACATATGGAAATAATGTATAAAGAAACATTCAGATGTGTATCATAATTAATTGTGTCTTCAGTTGCTTTCAGAAAGTCGGTTTTCTCCTTCAGTATAAAATCTACGGGAACCCGACTGAACGATGTGACTAATCGTTTATCTAACTGCACCAGTCACGTGCTGGGCAGCTTTACCATCACCCATTTAAATATCGAGTTTGCACGTATTCCATGATGTGTGGTGATCTAGGTCTTGCAAAAAAGCTCAAGTGCAGGAGGCTTCCGCTCGATACAAGGTTATACATTATTGCAGGCAGTAGATCTCTAGAGTCATACTTCCTTTTACGTCCGATTTTAGTCGAAGCTAGGAGTCGAAAATGTTCGATGCGGAGCATGTCACTCTAGAGATTATTTAATTCGGAGTGAGGCGGGAGTTGGAAGTTGTGTAAATTTGTCACAACGCTCCGAGTCAGGATGCATAGTTTCTGTGTGCCGTTTTTTTAATAAAGTGGAAGCAAAGGAATTCTATCATCACCATTTATTTGCGATAATCCACTGCTATTGCGCCCAAGTCTCTGGTTAAGAAAGTCTTAGCAACATTTATAGCGAGTCGCTATTGACCAGTCATCTCCAATAGTCAAACTCTCTTGATTTTGTCCTGGACAAGTGGGATATATAAAGTTGAAAAGCAAAGACGTGACTAGCACTGGGCATTGAGGAAGTCCGTTATTGAGTCTCGTGAGTGGACGTTTTTCAGTATGGTATAATGAGGATAAATCTGAAGATTAGGCCTTGTGACAGACGGGGTGGTAGCTTCCTTTGAAATTCCGGTTCAAGGTAGGTTGGCTGGGAGATAACTTGACCAGCACAGTTCTTACTATACTAAAAGCCTGCCTGCTCATTTTCTATAGCTCGAAAGATTGGCTTAACCTGTTGTATATTATATTTATTTCCTACTTGCAATTTCGCAGCTTACGTCGATTGGCGTACATAAAGAGATTTTAATACAAACCTACATAATGTGACGAGAACGTTCGTTCGAAGTTGGATCGATGCCGATTAGTGGGACATGTCTGCAGCGGGCGGGGATAATCATATGGTCCCGCTTTGCCGGTTTGCTATCGATTCTTCGATATCTTATTTAGTGCAACGTCCTGGTATGACAGAGGTTGTGGGTTGAAATCCCACTCGATAGCAGACTTTCCACTTTTCATTGTCTTTAATTTCAAACGTTTTCTAACTTGTATACTAGCTTCTCAAGCAATTTTTAACGTGCTTAGCAAAGCAATTGGTCGGTAAATTTGGGGTCTATCGTTAGGTTTACTAGGATTTTAGTATACACATTATGCTACCTGCATTTAAGATGTCAGAGAAAATGTGTGCCAGCCATTTTTGGACAAATTTCCCATGAAGAAATTCAGGGTACACATCGTTAATGTCAGGAGCAGTAAGCAGTACATTGTGTTCTTCTCGCTTGTTAGTTTAAGACTAGTTCGCTTAGTTCTTGTTTTATCATTTTTGCGTGTTTTCGGTGATTTGTGACTCCACACATAACACTCTTCGAAGCAATCATACTTGGTGTTAGGAGGTTTTAGCATTAACCTCACCCATTTAATTCAAGAAGTTCCAGGCGTTCCTGATATAACCTTTGAAGTTCAAGCTTTCCACAGTGTCCATCCACTTTTCTCGCCTGGCAACGTTGACGGTTTGTATTAGATCATCAGCTGCTTCCTGTTCGCCAGGAATCGAGGAATCGCATGTACTGCTCATCGAAGCTGTTGAGTGAGTGTTATATGAGAATAATATTAATAATACATATATTACTAATAATATTATCCAAGCATCATTACCAACTACTGAAAATTTAAATCGAAATATTTCAAAAATATCCATATTCCACTATAAACTCATGTCATGTGCTTAATTCAACCAGTAAACAACAGACGTGATTGAGGCTGACAATGGGTGATTTTGTAACAATAGAAACGTAATTGAAGCGAAAATCGACGTTAAATGTTTTAATAAAATCAGATAATAATGTGGTAAATGATTATGTTATGAGGGAATATACAGATTTGGGAATATTCAACACCATTAGGCGTGCGGATAATATAATAATTCTGTTGGTGAACTTTTGGGCTCGATTGCGAACAGTAACAATCCTGTTACTCAACACATACACTCAACACAACTGCGTAGAGGCATTAATAAACCACTACGTATAAAGCACTCCCTGTATAATGATTTAGAGCAGCACATTAAAAGACCTAGACATATGTTGATAAAAATATTGATTTCGAAGCACTGTTTGTTTTTAACCAGTACCTCAGTACAGACACTCTACTCCCATAAGAATAAGTTTGGCCATAGATGGAACCAGTGTCTTGGTAATAACACTTTGAATGTTTTTCATTGGTTTGTTAATACTGAATTATTTAATAAGTAAAGGGGTCTATTACAAATTGTCACAGATTCAATTTTATATAACTCAAGACCTTTATTTTGATCGCTTGGTGCAATGTCCAGTTGATTGTTAATAAGCTTTCTTCGACTTTTAGCTAACTAAAACAGGTGACACTGACCAACAGAACAGAATCTCTTAATTATGTTTTTTTTTATTCCAGCTGGGATATAAGACGAATTGTTGTTTTATTCGAAAAAGAGATGACGACATAAAAAAAGTTATTATATGTAGAGAAAACGGCTTTACTTCGGACTGATCTTATAAATGAAACACTGGTGATCCTAAAAATGCGTTTTTCTCCCGTGCTTATGAAAATTAAGGTTAAAAAGTGTCTATATATATTCTATACAAATTCAAGAGGTTTTTTAAATCTAAAATAAAAATACCAGAAATTTAGTGATACAGAAACAGGGAATATTTGGCCCCCAAAAAGAAAAATAATTTGCTTTTAAAACAAATGATATATATTTTTTGGAAACGTCAGAGTTGATTGAAAACTACAATGACTTTAAGTGATTCTACTAATACAGGTTATCAAGATGTGGATACAAAATGTGTTTCAAAATATAATTATCTGGACTTTTTCCTTTCTGGAAAACTTTGTCGCACTAAATGATATGGGAAACGGTTCTATCAGCACATTTTTTGCCTTAAAAAAGTGAAACCGGAATGTGCTAACCGATATTGCTGGACATTAACACAAAATATGCTCGAAAATATCAATATTAGCGTATTGAAATGAGTTTAAATTTAAATGATATTTTTTTCAATCAAAATCAAATCTAACATCAACACATCCAAATAATTTTAAGTTGTAGCTCTGCCCTTGTCGTTTATACTAAATTTTTAAAAAGTTAAGGTTTTTTATTCCGGTTAATTTACTTTCGCTCAGATTCTTATTAACATTTTCGCTTTGTTGTTTGTAGCAAGGTATGAAAATGAAAACTAAGATTATATTAATAGAGACAAAAATAGTAAGGTATATAAGAAATATGTAGGTATAGGTTTCAAATTAAATCTGCCTAATTTTAAAATGCTATAATTAAACATCAAATGTTCTATACTACAAACATTTTAAAAATTGATAAATTTCCTTTACCCGGAATTTCTCTTGTTATTAGTTAGCTAAAATTCCGGTCCCCAAAGCTCAAAGAAATGATAAATATATTTTGGCATCCTGTTAGTCGACAATGTGGGGATATCATACACTATAAAATTCCTTTTGTTGGCGGTTTAAGATATTTTATGCTGTGAATACCCTTGGGCTGTTACCAAGAGCCCAATTGATATTATTCAGCAATCATTTGTATGCAATGTATATATTTATTCTTATCAGTTTTCTTTGTTCGCTAAACCTATATGTAGCATCATTTACAAACAAGTATTTCAAAAATCGGCATAATGACTTAAATAATTCAAGCAAACAATAGTTTTAAATAAATATGTACGAAACTAACAGTCTCTGTCTCATTAAAAGCTAGCATTTAGGCTTTAACTTTTATTTATCGGAACCCAGTCATTCGTCGTCATTCTTGTGCCTCATTTGTTCTGTGTTCAAATTGTTACAGACTTAATAAAGATCAAAATTAAGGGGTCGAAATGAGAATCGCCGATACCGTTTTAGTTTCCTCTTGACAATAATGAAGCGAAACGCTTAATTTCCAAATTGATGCAATATTTTAGCTTGTAAATTTAAATTTGATTGAAGTGTAATTTTGTGTGCTCAAGTAATTTCCAACGGTTTGTTGTATCCATTAAAATACTTAAACTTTTAAATATTTTAGCTTATTTTTGATATTGACCGGTTTATGATTCACATATAACAGTACTGAATTCAGTTATAACTAATAATGACAATGCCTCCTTATTAATTATGGTAAAAAGAAAACACATTCACATTTTTAATGTTTTAACATTATTTAATCATACATAACAGCATCTACGTATTGAGTGCAAGATAAAATAATATTAAAATAAATTGCATGGTGATTTACTCGCTAGCTACATTACTTAAAGATTTGTATATAGCAAATTTTGTCAAAACGTATCCAGTACTTTCACCACACCACTAACACACTGCACTGGTGACACTTAAATTTTTAACTACTATCTGTGGAACATTCTGTATATGTACATTGGGTGACACAGGAGACAGCAAGTAGGTAGCCATTATTTGGTATGAGATCGGTGTTATCCATCCATCTCTTGGTAACTTCTTCAATATCATAATTACTATAGAAAACATTGTTAAATTAATTGTATTAATTTGAAAAGTTGACACACTTACTCAATTTTTTAATAATTTTAATATATATATATATATATATATATATATATATATATATATATATCCGCTGCAAACGACAGAAAATAGAGAGAAATGGCAACAAAACATATAATGTTCTTAAAATTTCAACTGTTAATTACTTTAAATAACGTGTTTTAGTGCAACTAAATAATGTTATCTTACAAAAATACATCCAAAAAAATCGGTAAATTTCCTTTACCCAGAACTTCCCTCATTATGAATATTTCCTTTTATTAGGATTAGAGAAGATTGGTCCAATTTAGTTCGGTACATAGTCATTTAGTAACACATACATACTGTCTTTTCAAATATGCCATCTTGTTGCGCCATACTGGGTTTTTACCAAAATATTATTATAAAAATATAAGTCATCCTCATAACCATTAATTCGATCGGTTAAGCAGTTTTTAAGCTACGCCGCGAGCTGACAGACAGACCGACGGAGTTATTAAAACATAATATTTGGCATTTGGGGACGCTAAACCGTGAAAATATATAAGAGGGTTCTTTTACGATTACAAACATTTTCTTTGGCGTCCATTTTGTTCCACTATCTTAAATTTGTATCATAATTATACCGTCGTAATTATTCGTCTCTATATAACGATTAATTATTGCACAAAGTTTCAAATCAATCCATTAAGTACTTTTTTCAGCAGAATTTTTAAATATTTTATTATGCCGCCATTTTGTTTTGCCATCTTGGATTCGTACCACAATTTTACCAGGTAATTCCTACATAGTATTTGAGTTTTGTGCAAAATTTGAGGTAAATTGAGTATGTAGTTCTTCAATAATAATTTTTTTAACATTTCATGTGGCCGTCATTTCGTTTCGCCATATTGGATTTTTATCAAAATGTTACCAGGTCATCCCCATATGACTCTTAATTTTTGACCCAATTTTCATTCAGTCAGGTAAGTAGTCTATTAGCTATGCCGTGAACAGACACACCGAGAGACAGACAAACCGTCAGACAGACAGACGACGGAATTAAGAAAACATGTTTTTAGACATGTAGGGACCCTGAAACGTCAAGATCTGAAAAAATCTCTAAGGATGATTTTTCACGATTACCATACTTCCCTTTTACGAGGGAAGTAAAAAATCGGTAATATTTTCACAACATATATACTGTATTTTCAAACATTAATATTGGTTTTGTTCCACTATATTGGATTTGTACCAATATTTTACTAGTATCTACCTATGCCACATTTGATTTTTGGTAGGCATTATTTAAAAAATAATTCTACTGCAAACAAGAGCAAATAGAGACCTCTACGGAATTTCATCTTGTACGCCATGACGGTCACTACAATATACAATTATATTCAGCGTGGAAATTTGCTTTGAAAAGAAGCGTGTTCGAAAATTTTTGCCTTGCTTTAAGTCTTTTTAGCGGCCCGGCGTCGTGTCGGTTCCCACCTGGTACAACGATTGTCTTGATAAATATCTCTATTTTTTTGCTACACTTTTTCGAGATGTGCCGTTTCATATGATATTTTGACTAAGGTCAAGAGGCGCATTGGCAGCACAGACTTTTTAGGCCACATAAGTTCAGAAAGTTGGAAGTGTCTTCCCGAATTATTTGAGAGGCGGTAAAAAAGGATATTTCCCGAAAAGTAGAATACATTTCGGGGATGATGTCCACATTTCGTAAAGTTCTAAGAGTTATTTCCTTCCGAATTGTATACACCAAAACGAAAATCAAATAATAAATATAAAGGTATATAAAGTATTTTGGTACATAAACCGCTTTTTTGTGCTAAATTATTACACGGGATTAAAGCATTTCGGTCAGGTAAAAGAATTCAAAAGCACCTAAGTTTTATTTGAATTTTTTATGTAATACTAGAATATAAAAATGTTCTAGAACTCTACATTTAATTAATAGTTATTAGCTGTTGAAACTATAAACAAAATAATATGTTTTTTGAGCTAATTTTGACACTGGAAATAATTGTATATTGTAGTGACCGTCATGACGAACAAAATGAACTCTCGTAGAAGTCTCTATATGCTCTCCTCTACAGCATAATTATTGTTTAACAATGTTTTTCGGGATATACTAAATCCGTTTTCAAATAAAGTACTAGAGTCAACATTTTGCAAAGTTATTTAGCATGACGTACGCTATATGTCTACGAAGTTTCAGATCTATAGGTTGCAAAATGGAGGAGTTATTGATATTTGTAAAAAAACACTCATTTATAATGGGTTTTCGCGATTTTCTGGGAAACTAATTGTCGCTTTTGCTGGACACATCTCAAAACATAGAGTTTTGAATTGTCTATAACTTTTCGAAAATACATCCAAGGGCATACCTTTTTTAATCTAGTAGGAAAACATTAATTTTACTGCACTTTCCGCCATTTATTTTGGAGATGTATTTTTGTAAAATATCATTATTTAGATACACTAAAGAATTCGCAAAGTTTCTTGTTAGCATGTTATAAATGATTCTTGTACTATTTTCCTGACCTATAAAGCAATATATAAAACGGTAATGTCATATTTGACAACATTCATTTATTATTTAATATTAAAAATACGTTTATTTGGGATCCAAAATTCGTCATGAAATAATTCTTAGAACTTTACAAAATTTGGACACGATACGTGAAATGTATTATTCTTTTACCGCCCGTTAAAGTATTCGAGGAGATATTTGCAAGTTTATGTACCCATGTGAAGTATGGTGAATACGTATCTTGACGTTAAAAAACCGCCATCTGGCAGAGCCCACCTGTAAAAAGTGACAATTTAATTTTTTTAAATTTGATTTTTTGAAATCTGTAAAAATGTAAATCTATGCCTAGTAACTTGGTAGCGCCTAATCTATTTTGTTGAAAGTGGTACCAATACGCCGTTACGAAGGCTCAAGCCTTAGCACAGATCGAGTTTTAGCTTTTAATATTATTAATTAATACGACAGTGAATTAAAAACAAAAAAATTATATCCCCAATGTGTGTATCGCAATAACTTTTTTTTAAATACGCTGAAAAATATCAGCTATTTCAATATAAAATCGGCCACGTTGTAGATGTTTCTAAAAGTTATTAACCGTTCAAGTTATAAACTAATTAATGTTTTCGACGCTAATTTACAAGCTTCTGCACTAAAAATAATCGTATATTGTAGTGTCAGTCATGACGAACAAAATTATCTCTCGTAGAGGTCTCTATCTACTCTCATTTGTAGCTGAATTATTGCTAAACAATGCCTTCCGTGATAAACAAATGGCCAAAACTCATCAATAAACCAAGTTACAGTATCAATATTTTGTACATACATTTAGCATCACTGGGCTGTATTTATACGAAATTTCAGATCTATGATGAGCAAATTGATCAAGGCTTTTTCACCGGACACATCTCAAAAAGTTTTGAAATATCTACAAATTTTAAAAAAGGCATTTTTTATAGGACCTGTCTTTTTATATTAGAGGGAAAAAAATCAATTTTTATATATTTTCCCCAATTATTTTTGTAAAATAAAATGATTTAGATGCACTTAAATAATTGGCGAAGTCAATTTCCCTCTAGACGTTTATAAAAAGGATCATATTATATGAACTATTTTCCTGACCCACTAGAAGGCAGGAAAAATTTATATATAGCCGCAAAAAATGAAATCTTAGATGGCTTTATAAAAATATAAGCCAAAATTTCCAATTTTAGCGATTAAATCAACGATTTTTTTTACTTTTGTTGCCATCGCCACTCGAATTATTTTTCATCTTCATGTTACGCGCTTTTGGGTTATAAGTTTAAATATAATTGATTTATGGTTTCCAGAGAATCAGATCTGCACAAATTCTATAAACAACAAAGCATCAGGTGCTTGCCCCTAAATAATGACTCCGATTTATTTGTGTTGAGCGATCATTCAAATTATAGCATTTCTGCCTTATTAGCAAATATAGGTGGTTGCGGTTTTCGCAAATCTCCCAATTTTTAGCGAATCCCATGACGCCTCATATAAAACTTTTCCCGGCTGCTTCGTTTGTGAGATACATGGTGTAATTTATTTATTTTTTTATGTTATTTTTTATATATTACGTAAAGTTATGTTGTCTTTTTAATGGGAAACTCTGTATATTATTTTTTTATTTGCATTGAATTAGGCTTGTTTGACAAGTTACAGTTTATTCATCATTTTTAATGCGTAGTAACTCTTTTAAAAATAGGTAGAATGTTCTATATTTTTAGAAAGGAACATGTTTAGTACGTTAGAAGTAATATTTCTAATACAAAACAACGTCGTCATGGCCTACTATAAGAAATTGAAAGAAAATTATATAAAAAAATTATATGCTGCATTAATATTTTCAATTTCACTTTGTGTCTTAGACACTAAGCGGTCTATCAACGTTATATCCTTGACAGGTACCAGAGAAAAGAAACAATTCGGTGTTAAACATATATATATATAAAAAAATATCTAAAATATAAAGTAAATCCAGAAAACACAGTAACTATTTTTTATAAAATATAACAAGTATAAATTATTAAAAAAACAAAAAATTCTAGTAGTTTTTTTATCGGGTTCCCGTTCCCGAAAAATCCGATTATTCTTTACCCGGGAATCCCCCGAAAACGGAAACAGGATATTTCAATATTTTTGCCCAAGTTTCGGGCTAAAAGGAAATCTATCGGACGCATAATCTCCGCCTATGAACGCGAAAAACGTTGCCGTAATTAGTTGACGGCTCGGGCTCAGCGGTCGGCTCTTTCAAAACACTACACCTGTTTATAACAGCTCAAACTCAAAGTCGGATGATGATTTGACCTTGTTGGAAATAAGTGAGAGTAACAGAGAATTATCATTTGAAGCACAGCTGGAGAATGGACACAAACCTAATTTTGGTATTTGTGCTAATAATTTGCACTTGAAGTTAAAAAAAGAATTCCAGTTATTTGAGATGACAGGAAAACGAATACATAACCTGGAGTTGCCACTAATTTCACAAAAAAAGTATGGAACAAGCTTTCTGATCCCACTTTGAAAGTTTTAGATTTTTTGAACTTCATTTTTGCTGAAAAAGACTAAATATAAGTTATATATATAAAGTTGATGATTTTTTATTTGTTTTATGCCAACTATCAATTTGATATTTATTGAAAAAAAGGTTGTGTTTTTTGTTTTTATTTTATATTACTTTAACACAATGTATTATGATTGGTTAGCTTAGTTAGTTTTGTTGTTAGCCTATTGAAAAGTTTGTTTTGTTTATTCAGGATTTTTTTAAATTATATAAAATTGAAAATATAAAAAATGACTGATTTTAAGTTCCTGTTGCTACCAGTAAAAGATAGTGTTTAATAAAAATAAATAAAAATGACTCTATTTGCCTGATTTTTTTATACGATATGCATTTCCAGGGAATGAAGCAATACGGTCTTGGGAATCCCGGGAACGAAGAAATTCCGGGAAATAAAAAATTTAGTTGAAACTAGCATATTGCTACAGGAAAAGAAACCACAAAATATACTAAAATAAGCTTCACTTTACTGTGTGTAGATATCTGGTATCCCGTAGAAAGCAAAGAGTAAAAATTAAACCCTGAAAACTGAATACCCCGTATACCTCTACTTTCTACGATGTCATGTCTGACATGACTCACCTATTATATTTACTATTTTATTAAAATAACGTTCCTTCAATAAACAAAAGTAAACTTGAGATATATGTTAAAACTTTACAAAATTTGGCCAGAATCCGTTTTTACCGCCCCTAAAGCATTTGATGAGATATTTGCAAATTTCTGATAATAATAATAATAATAATAATAATACTTTTATTGTCATAAAACATTCAAAAATGAACATAGACAACGTCACAGATTACAAAAAAGAAACTTAAGATATATAACAAATCAATAAGTGTACATAAACATAATATTAAAAACATTAGCAGGTAATACATTAAAATAGTCATCCAAACTATAAAATTCACTCGCAATTAAAAATTCCCTTAAATGGGACTTAAATGAATATTTTCCCTGAATTAATTTTATATTGGTAGGTAAAGCATTATACACCTTTATACAATTTAAGAGGGGGCCCTTATGAAAAAGGGATGTGCGATGATTTGGAATAACCAAATTATTTTGACCCCTAGTGTTAACGCCATTGAAGACATCGCCATTTCTAAGAAATAGATTAAAATTCGATTTTACAAATAAAGAACATGTATAAACAAATAGAGAGGGAACAGTCATTATCCCTAATAATTTAAATTTTCCCCTACATGATTCTCTATACTTTAAGTTTAAAATAGTTCTTACGACTCTTTTTTGGGCTACAAATACTCTTTTTGCATTTTCAGCATGAAACCGGTACCAAAACATAATACTATAAGATATTATGGACTGAACAGCTGTCATATAAAATATACGTAGGACAGAGATGCTACCTTGCTGGCGCAAAAGACGAATGGCATATGATGCACTGCTAATTTTAGACAAAACATTATTAACATGTTCAGTCCACTGAAAATTACTGTCTAATGTAATACCAAGAAATTTAACAGAATGCGTCTGTTTTATGCTCTTACCTTCAATGGTGACATATAAAGACTCTAGACCAGTGTCCCGAAATACTACCAGGGCAGTCTTACCAGTATTTAGTAGAAGATTGTTATTAGTGCACCAATCCAACACACCCTGCGCTATACTAGATGATCTTTGTGACAATAAAGTTTTATCAGATGAAGAGATAATACATGATGTATCATCTGCAAATTGATATAAAGATGTTAAGTCAATTTTCTGGTTTAAGTCGTTTGCAAAAATTAAGAACAAAATAGGCCCCAATATCGAACCCTGAGGTACTCCATCAGAAATGGACTTATACTTTGAGTATGATTTACTGCCCCCATATCCGACATAAACTGTCATTCTCCTGTTGCTTAAATATGATCTTATAAATCTATTGGCAACATCACGAATACCATAACGCTCTAGCTTTTGAAGCAGTAACTCATGATCAATCAGATCAAATGCCATACTTAAATCAAAATAGATACCAGACACTAATTGCCCCTTATCAATCTGTTCCAGAATATAATTTAGTGACTGAAATATTGCAGTGATCGTTGAATGATCTGGAAGGAAACCATGTTGTCCACTGTAAAATAATTTGTTATTTAGAAAATAATCCAAAACTCGAATATAAACAATTCTCTCAAACACCTTTGAAAAAATGGGTAAAATTGATGTTGGAGTTGCCCTTTTTATAAACCGGTATGACTTTGGCAATCTTAAGTTTATCCGGAAAAACACCACTTTCCATACAATTATTTATAACCATGCACATGGGAATACTAATATATTTTGAAACATGTCTAAGTATAGTTATTGGAATTTCGTCTACTCCAGTTGAGTACTTCATTGGCAACATATTGATAATCCTAGTTACCTCATCAGGTGTTGTAGGTCTTAAGAAAAACGAATAAGTCACTGGCTGAATATTACAACTCGTACTGTTATTACCAAGAATATAATCTAAATCAAATTGATTTGCAAATAAATTAGCAAGTACCTCTGGATCTTTAATTATTAAATCATCTTTTAAAATTTCAATATCGTTAGACTTTTTATCATTAAGAGAGTTTTTAAGCAGCCGCCAAGTTGGTTTTGTTATATTGCTGGAATTTGTAATAATATTATCATTATAGCTTTGTTTAAATTTGCGAATGTAGCCTTTATAGCGTTTCCTTTCAGTCTTATAGTGGACTAAAATATTGATGTCATTAGTGCTTTTATAAAGTGCATACATGTCCCTCAAATACATTGACCACTCTTTTATTTCGTCAGACACCCAACCTTGTTCTGCATTCATTTTAACTCTGGTATTTTTCACTGGAATATGAATGTCAAAATAATAATTGAAAATATTATAAAACACATCAAACATCTCCTCACAATTACGAGTCTCATATACATTAAACCAGCTCTTATTCTTAATTGCAGTTTTAAAACTATTTACATTTTCTTCACTAAAATTTCTTTTAACAACACCAACACTTTCACTAACATTAACCTCAGCACAGCAAAATTCACAGTCAACATCCACACCCCCTACACTTGTTTTAACAGTTCGAATCATTACCCCAGACTCCGCAAAGATGGAAGTACCTCCTATCTTGCATGTATTTCTACAAAAACTGCTAATTAATGTGTATTTATTTAGTGCATACATCTGAATCTCCTCAGAAGTTAGCCAGTGCTCGTTAAAACACAATATGGTTGGTTTTGTTTCATACAAAAATACTTCCAGCTCATTTATTTTATTTCTAATACTCCTAACATTGAGAAATAATATTTTATTAGAATTTGCTGACATATTTAAGTAGGAGGGGGGCGAAGTGGTGACGCTTCCCCTAAAAAAACAGGATTACGTTCAAAGTCAACCCCAGTAGCATTGCCAGACCCTACATCAAGAACCACTGAATCGCTGTCGACGACAGGGGATGCTACATCCCCCTGACTTCTTACTGACAGGCCGCTAGTCACAAAAACTTCATCATTCACGCTCAGACATGGGTTACTTGCTACATGGCTATCACTAACGCCAGCCATGGTGACACTTTTGAGCAATATTTTAAGTGCAGAATTATAACTACACAATACATAACAATCTATAAGATTGCAAATTGAGAAGCTAGTATGTCTATAATGAAAAACCTATCTTAAAATTTTCAACTATTCTAACCGATACATTGTACCGTTTTACAAAAGTGCTAGTATAACTGTAAATTTTTGAACATACACTATTAAAAACATTACTTTTTATTGAAAATATAACATTTGTAAAGCGACCCACTGACAATAGCACTCTAAGATCAGATATATTTATAAACCTTACAAAGGATAAATCCAACGAAATAATTACATAATCACTTTTTGAACAGTTTTTTACAAAATCAAAGACTGCATTTGCCAATTCCCTAATATTTGCATGAGGTTTGTTGAAGCAGAAAACATTGAATCTTTTTAGCCGTGGATTGGTTCTGAGGCAAGCTGCCCAGTCCTTACAACTCTGGTCCCCATATATCAAGATGCTGCTTTCATTGTTCCCATGAGATGCCTTTGATGTGCGTAAGAAATGTCCGTTTTGGTCTATGTTGTTCTCTTTTTCTGTGTCTTTTACATTTGTACTATTTTTAAGAGTTGGAGAAACTATTTTGGTGCACAAACAAGAAGTTTTATTTATAATGTGACCTCTCATGTTATCCTGACGTTCTTGGCCATTCAAGTCATTATCTGAATACTTCTCTCTAAGTGCTGCCTTAAGCTCATCTATTTCTTTCAAAAATATATCGTTTTGAATTTCAATGGTTCTTACTGATTCAACCATGTTATTCATATCATCCAATTCTGTAATTTTTAGTTTTAATTTATTTAAACTATCCCTTTGTTCATTGATTATTGTTATACTTTTTTTCTCATCTTCCAGAACTTCGTCTTCAAAATCTTTGGTTTTTCTTTTTAATCTTTTTATGTATATTGTTTTTTCCCTTAAGTCATTATTGAGCTTACAAACTTCTTGATCCCATTCTTGCCGAAGTTTTGTATTTTCATTGTTTTGTGTTTCAATCACAGTATCCTTTTCCATTATGATCTTTCTATATTGATCAATAATTGTACTTGACTGTACCTCTCCATGCAACTACTATGATACACTCCATAGCATACCTTACAACAAAAACTATTAAACTCCTTCTTCTTACAACACTTCAATTTAAATTCCATTTTTTGCAAAAAGAACGCACAGTGACACGAAGCAGCGGAATGTAGCCACCTACTCAATTCAGCAGCACACCACCACCACACAGCAATTTATACAATTAAAATGGGCAAAATAGGATAAAATTAAGGCTAAACTAGCTATATTATAATTTGAACATCCCTTTTTACAACATCTAGAAAATAAATATTAAAAGAATCTA
Source organism: Kuschelorhynchus macadamiae (assembly GCA_030620095.1). Lineage (NCBI taxonomy): Eukaryota > Metazoa > Arthropoda > Insecta > Coleoptera > Curculionidae > Kuschelorhynchus > Kuschelorhynchus macadamiae. The sequence goes on along the minus strand of JAUTXW010000289.1, from coordinate 952,902 downwards.
TTTAAGGTTGTCTCTGCTAATATACAATAATAAAGAGTATTGCTAAAACTCTCAAGAAATCTGTTCAGCTCATACTTATGGAAGCAGAGATGGATACAAAATTATTCCCACTGACAATTAATTCACAAAATTTTATTCCCCAGTTAACAATGGGAATGAGATAAGAACAGATAAGAATATAAGAATAAGATAAAAAGTATCACTTGGCGATAAGAACTTCAAAAATATGTATTTATTAGAGGTTTTTTTGTTATTTGGTGGTATTTAAATTAAATCAAATAGTTACATTTATGCAGGTATTTTCCACTTTTCTTGGCTTATTGCTAATTATTATACAACACCAGTTAGTTCATTGTGTAGTACAGAGTTTTCCCTACATTTCAAGACTAGACATATGATTATTAAGTTTCACTATCACCAGAAAAAACAACAAAAACGACGAGCGACGAATACACACACTTCTATTTTAACATTCGGAGAAAAAACTGATCCCATGTTGGATTAAAAATTATGGTTACATTTTTAAAAACGTAGCCTCAATTTTACTTGTTTCTCTTTGTGTATGTTTTCAAAAGATATAATAACAATATAATATAAGGAAACTTTTATTTTATATAATATAAGGAAACTTTTATTTTTCTTTCCATAAAAAACATTTTGCATAATTTAAAAATTTTTAATTTTCCTTAGGAACGATTCTATAACTGATAACGCTGATAACTTAAAACTTTCGTGAAGTGTTTTAGTTATATAAAGTGACAACGTTTAGGGATTAATAATAACTATATACCGTTCACAAAAAGGATTAGGTATAATTTAATACATTCGTAAAACTTAGATTATGTACAGCGCACTTAGTGTTTTCACACAAACTTATTCCTCCTATTAGTAGTTCTAAAAGCTTTTCGAAGGTTATCAGAGATACTTTAGTTGCAAACGCGGCGAGAGATGCAACAACAGCAAGGCTCAAAGTGGCTTTTAGCTTATGATGTGTCTTTATGTACAGCACAAGATTATATTAAATACACGTACTGCTAAATGTTCAGTAGATCTAAAACCATTAATAACGAAAGCTCATGATTTTGAATTTAGATATTTTAGCTACAAAATATTAAAATCAACACTGGTTAATAAAAGAAATGGATCACAATATAGATCCAATTGATTATTATAATTTAATATTTTTATTCTATTAATTTTATTGCTATAATTATAGCAGTGGTGTCAATTAATATTTTATTAACACAACCAAATTGCCCGTCAAAAAAAAAACAGGGCTTTGTTTCAAAAACGAACTTTAAATAAATTCTAAGCTAGTTTCTTCAGCATTTAGTGTGAGTAGACTAGTCTATTTTTTTTTATTTTCGCCTATTAAAAAGTATTTCTTTCCCTTATTCGGTAAGTTTTTAAATCTGGTGTAATAGCTCGAAACCCTTATTTCATTATTTCCATTGATAATAACTAAAATATATTTTTTTAAACACCAATAATTACACATTAGCTTGCAGCAGTTTTGGATTGTTCGTCTACACTTTAATTTTACACTAAACCAAACATGGGGGTTAAAATGAGGTTGGGTATTAAATTCGATGTTGATCGACTTTTTGTAATATATCAAAAAAATTAGATTTCGATCGACTTTTTTTGATATATCAAAAAGAGTTCAACCGAAAGTCAGTATTTATTGTACTATCTAAAGTCAAGTGATGTATTTTTAAGATACATATCTTTTAACCACAGCAAACAAAAGTCTGATCGAAGAAGCAGAGGTGAAAATCTAATTATGGAATAGACTCGTATTACCATTTATTTTCTGTTTTATTCATTTTACCAGTCTTACTCAGATGAGGTCTTTCTCTCTTACCTTCAAGAATAAACAGGAATTAGAAAAATAAATAAAAGTAAAATGTTTGTATCGAAAAAAATTGTAAAATAGAGCAGTATCCAAATTATTTGAGAACGAGTTTAAGAACCAAATTTTAATATCCTTCGCTTTGCCAAGTTTTTCTTTACTATATACAGGGTGTCCCATGTGAGATGACCTACTACCACATCTCACAAATTGTATTACATACAGAAGAATGTTAAATAAAAATTATAATATTTTCATGTATACAAGGTGTTTATATTGCTCTGATCAGGTATCAAATTTCTTATTTTAAATTAGCACTCTGTATATTTATAGATATTTTAGTAGATCAAACCCAACAATAGCAACAACAGATGCTAGGTTTTTGATATATTGGCATTTGCCTTCAGGATTTCTTTAGGTCAGGTGTTCTCAAACTTTTTTCTTATGTACTATTTATATGTATCACAGATCAGTCGCGTACCACCACACTATTAAAAAACTCATTAGTAGAGAAATGGTGGCGCCTATTTCTTAGAAAATGTACATCAGCTTGCGTACCTACTTTGGGCATCTCTGCGTTTCACCAGTGGTACGCGTTACGTAGGACGTAATTTACTAATTTATGTGAAAAAAAATGTTACACAGTAAGTAATATTTTAATTAGTATCCAGATATTTAAAAGATTTCAAAATATCCCTAATATACGAAGATAATAATTTAATTGATTCGCTAAATTCATTGTTAATTGATTCAACTTCCAACAAAAACGAAATGTCAGTAAATTATGAATTACTCCTATATTAGTCAGGTAATAAATGATAATAATAATAATATAATAATAATAAAGACGTTTATGAATCCCCACTCCCAAATAATATTCAACTTTTTGATGGAATTATAATAAAACTTTTAAATAGATCAATTTCGGCGGTTGAAAATTTCAACATATCTCTAATAAAGAAATATAACTTAGATAACTTAACTGATTCACTAAATTCATTGCCATTTGGTTCAACTTCCAACAAAAACAAAACGTCACTGAATTATCAATTACTCCCATATCAGTCAGGTAATAAATAATAATCTTAGAGTTTGAAAGAAAAGAGTCCGATATTATGATTATTTTAGGAGCAAAGATTATACATTATATACGTTGTGGACCCTAGGTTGCCAAATCTACGTTTTATTAGTGCAAGCTACTAAGAAAACTATAATTAAAAAATCCACTTCACATGGATAAATGAAATTAATATTGTGGTAAAAGATATCATAATTATATATTTCGGCTATAGTATGTGTGCTTCAAGAAAAAAACGAGAATCGAATTTTAAAAATTAAGGATTTGTTAGTATAGATCCATAACAAAAGATTCTTAAGGCGAAATATGGCAAAGCTGCCTAACAAGTTGTTCAGACATGTAAACACAAACGTATTATCATATAGCATATACGTAAGGTGGATAACGGTTTGTGTGTGTGTCAAATTTCTGGACATCTAGCAGCGACGTATGATTTTTAGTGCATTTTAAGTAATTTTTATGTTGTTATAGTTAATAGAGGCTTTATTTTTGTGACTAATATTGTTTATAAATGAGAGGTGTGTGAAAAATTCGATTACAATTTTTCTAACCCTACTTTTTTATCAGTATAAACAAACAACGAACCAGTGGCGTTTGGCTAAATCAACAACAATTGATTTATAAACCTAAAATATGTTTAATAGTTATCATTTTGTTTACAGCAAATACAGAAAACATAGTAGGGGAGACTGGGGCACGTTCGGCCGTGGGGCACAATCAGCCGTCAGTTATAAAAATTTAAATTTAAAAGTTTTGGCGCCGGTTTTGTTCTTAAAAGTTGGCAATAAACCCCCGCCAAATACCATATTCGTTTCATGTATTTAGTGGCGGCTTAAGACATTTTTATTTAGAAAACGGAGAATTTGGCAGAAAAAGGTAAGTTTCACTAATATTCTTATATATGGCATGTTACCTGTTTATATTAATTCCAGTTTTTCCAAAATCGGGTTATGTTAGCTTTGGTATATGTAGTTTAATTATTTACATTAACATAACCTATAATTCATTTCATTTTAAAGCCAAATATTTTTTTATTTAAAAAAACCGGTTGGGGCACTTTAAGCACTGCTGGTGGGGCACTTTCGGCAGTGGCGGGCAATTTGGTTGTGTTAATAAAATATTAATTGACACCACACGGCTGTGGCCGAAAGTGCTCCACATATTAATAAGTGCGTATTAAGCAGTTATTGTATAAATTGTATAATTATTTTATAGATGGTTCGCAATTATAAGCCCAAAACAAATAGGGCTAATATAAATGAAGCTACAATGCGGCAGGCCTTGAGAGAAGTTTTATCAAAAAACATGAACCAAAGAGAAGCTGGTCGAGTTTTTGGTATTAAAAGGCAAACTTTGCAGTCCCGAATAAAACAGATACTAAAAACTATGACCGTCGAAGAGTATTTGCAAAGAAATGATGATGATGGCTATGAAAGTGAATCGGAATTGCAACAGAAGGGTAAACAAAAATAGTTATTTGTTCTTTGTTTGTTCTCTAAGGACTTAATTGACAAAATGTAACAGTAACGTATTTTCTTGTTCTAGGCAAATATGCTACTAGAAAAGTATTTTCGACAGAGCAAGAAGAAAAGCTCGTAAACTATTTGAAGCAATGCTCAAATATGAATTATGGCTTGACTTATGAGCAAGTAAGGGTCATGGTATATGATTACGCAAAAATTTTGCCAAGTTGCAAATACCCAGAAATCTGGAATACTCATAAGAAAGCAGGAGTTGACTGGCTATATGGTTTCATGAAGCGAAATCGCACTTTGTCGTTAAGAAAACCAGAGAACACAAGTTTGGCAAGAGGACTAGGTTTTAATAGGACAAGAGTTAATGAATTTTTTAATAACTACAAGAGCGTGTTGGAAAAATACCAATTTACAGCTGAACGAATTTTTAACCTAGATGAGACCGGTGTGACTACCGTATTGAACTCACCAAAGGTCATAGCTACAAAAGGGAAAAAACAAATTGGTCTTATTGCTTCGGCCGAGAGAGGAGAGTTGGTTACTTTGGTAGGAATAATCAACGCAACAGGAACTGCACTTCCTCCTGTATACATTTTCCCGAGGGTGAGAAATATAGAAGAGTATCTGGAAGGTAGTCCTGCATCAAGTGCCGCTTTTGGAAATAAATCAGGATGGATGACCGGGGAATTGTTTGTTAAGACACTAGAACACATTGTAAAACATACAAAATGTAATAGGGAAAATAAAATACTCCTTCTTATGGATAACCACGAGTCCCATACAACTTTGAATGCCATACTTTATGCAAGGGAAAATGGAGTGGTTCTTCTTTCTTTTCCACCACATACCTCCCATAAACTCCAACCACTTGATATTGGAGTTTTTGGACCCTTTAAAAGCAAATATGCAATTTCCTTAAATGAATGGTTGTCAAGTAATCCTGGAAAAACAGTCACAGTTAAACATATACCAAGACTCACTAAAATCCCATTTTTAGAAGCATTTACACCACGTAACATAACCAGTTCTTTTGAAAAACCAGGAATATGGCCAGTTAACTCCTTAGCTTTTACGGACCAAGATTTTGAAGCCACTTTAGTATTTAATGACAACGAACCTACAGGAAATCCCTTAGCTGAAAAAGAGAAGGAAGAAACTGAAAATGACCCTATTGAACCAGAAGACTTTAGAAACCAACCATCTACCTCCAAAGAAGCCGTGATATTGCCTGTTCTTGATGAAGTCGAAAGTGACAGTTCTGCAAAAACTAAAGCGCAAATCGAAACTTTAACTCCTGAGTCTGTTCGACCTCTCCCAAAAGTGATAAGACCCAAAACTAAGCCAAAAAAACCTAAAGCTAATCAGGGAAAGTCAAGAATTTACACTGAAACTCCTGAAAAAAAGAGAATAGAGGAAATAGTAGAAAACAAGAAAACAAAGCAAAAGAATAAGATTGAAAAAGGAAAAGGAAAATTGAAGAGACCCTACACAGATAATGAATCAGTCAAAAATAAAAAAATAAAACAGGTCAAAAAGAAGGTATTTTCAAGCTCTAGTAGCGAATCATCGGGATCTGATTATGACTATGATAGTGAGACAGATGAAAACCTAAGTTTGGAATCACTACAAGAAGAAGAAAAAATAGAATTAAATAACTATATTTTAGTGAAATTTTCAGTGAAAAACACCACAATATATTATATTGGTTGTGTGCATAATATTATTTCAGATAATGCGTATCAAGTGAAGTATCTTAGGCGCAGAGCAAACACCAATAAATTTCATTTTCCCCAAGTAGATGATATAGAAATGTGTACACGAAATGATGTATATGCCATATTATCAAGTCCTAATAAGTCCAGAAGAGATTCAAGTTTAACTTTTTACTATAATTTTGATAATATTATTGTAAAATAGGAAACCACAATGTATTTTTTTAAAGACATTTTAGAATTAAGGATTTATTTGTTATGGTTTGAGTTTAAAAAGTTTTGTTTGTTTGAGAGCTTTTTTAAACGTAAAAAAGGAAACAGCTATTTTGTTTTAGGTTATTTTTTTATTTTCAAAAATTGCAAATGTTTAATATAATAAAAACAAGTTTCTTTCAAGAATTGTTGCATTATTTTAAACAGTTTTAACTAAAAACGTTAATGTGCCGAAACTGCCCCTATAACTGGCTGATTGTGCCCCTATAGGGGGCACAATCAGCCAATATGCAGACATATTGTTATGACTATATAATGTTTTTTAGTAAAACATTATAAAACATTTGCCATGTAAAAAAGCTGTGGAAAGAATGTGTAAATTGTCGTTGATTCTTTATTAGAGCCTACAATCATCTATAACATTTTTGTAACGAAAAATCGATTATAGGGCCGAATGTGCCCCAGTCTCCCCTAATCATATTAAATATTTTTCTGCGTCTTTGTTCCTATGTTTTTTTTTAGCCAACGAAGAGTATTTAATTTTTTACATAACTGCAATTAATCAATAAAACAAAATACATGCAGCTGTACTGTGTTATTTGCAAAATACTTTAAATACATGCAAATATTGTATTAATTTCAGGCACATATATTAAGTTTTAATAATATTCTTTGTTTATTCATGTTTGCTTTAAATGAAAAGTGGGTTAAAGAAATTGTGGCCAATTTTTTTGGTTGCCACGTTGATGTCGAAAAATCGAGTTTGTACTTGATTGTACCAAAAAAAATCACCGACAAAATGCACACAGAAACCACTTCAAAACTGCCTGAAACAATCGCAGTATAGAGGCCACACAAAATTAATTCATGTTAAGCCGTATTACTTCCCTGGAATGTGGCAAATTTTGTATTCGTAAAAAAAAAGGTTGCCTATATAATTGATTTAATATTTTACACAATGATTAAGATTAAACCTGGAATAAACTGGTAAAATTTGAATGCGAATTCTATATATCAAAGCAAAATGGTGGTTTAATAAAATATTTATAAATTTGCTAAAATTGTTTTTTTTTTATAAAACTTTTTTTAATGGAGGAAAACAATAAATGATATAATATATTTTATTATAGACCGTGTAAAAAACATAAATGTTCATAATAATAATAATAATGATCTAAATATCTTTACCCGCAACTTCCCTTTTTATGAATTCTTTCTATTGTAAAGGATGACATTGATATTGATATTCATCAATATGTACAGTATGTACATATACAGTTTGTTTTATTTCATTCCTTAATAAATAAAAAGATTCATTACGAGGGATGTTAGGGGTAAAGCTAATTTTCCGAATTTGTTAACTTTTGGAAACAATAAATCTCTCTTTATTATTAGATTACTATTATTTTATTGAGAGGGAAGTATTGTAATTGTAAAAAAATCACTATTGGAGATTTTTACAGATCTTCAAGTTTTAAACTGGTAACGATGGCAAAATAAAATGTTTATTAGTGATAAACTGGTAAAATTATGGTATGAATTTAAGATGGAGATAAAAAAAATGTCAAAAGATCAATTTCAAAAATATCTTATTCAGTTGACATCAAATTTAAATATGATATAGAGATTAACTGATACGAATTCAACATGACGGAACAAAATGGCGGTCTTTAAGAAATTAGTTTAAAAACTATTTAATTAATTTATTTATAAGTTATGCCCAAAAATCAAGTGTGGCAGTATGAATCCGGTATAGTGAAAGAAAATGGAGCCCTATAGAAATATTTGAAGAGACAGCATATAAGTGTTAATAAAATAATAATTGACTATGTGCGGAACTAAACTGGGTCACACTTCATTATTCCTAATAAAAGGAAAGATTCATAACGATGAAAGTTGGCGTAAAAGAAATTTACCGATGTTCTAATTACATGAACAGATCAAAAATAGGATGCGACCTACATTTTTTCGGTCATATTTTTATTAATCATAACACTTCTGTTTTAAAACACAGTTTAATTTTACGCCTTCAATTGCCGAGAGAATTGTTATAATAAGTCCTGTGGTGGTAAAAAAATTTTACTTTGGCCAAGAGAAATATTTTAAATAAATGTCGCTCTGATGTGTAGTAAATATGAATCCAATTTTAAATAATTACTGAACCCGGTTTAAATTTTTTGATGAATTTTGAATTTGTATGTTGTTCAACCAAATTTAAGATGGTTCTAGAAATGTTCATTGCCATATTCTTTACTCTTTCAGTTTAAGGTTACCTATGCCTTACTTAACCAAGTTGACGAAATGTAATTCTGTTTAACTAATATTACCAATAAGTGGTTTCATATTTTTCAATACTTAATTGAGTTCTCCTAATGTATGGCCCCCTACACGCCATGCATGTGTTCTACATAGCTGTTTGGGGTCAGTCACTTTTTTTTTCATTGATATATTCTATTAAGGCAGGGCCAGACGTTTAGGATTGTTGGGCTATATTTTTTACTATTCATGAAGGGGTAGTGTCGTCTATGCTTTATTAGTCTAAGATAATAATATAGACGTATATTTGTCCACATCCACAAATAATATTTCACTTTTTGATGGAATTATAAAGTTTTAAACAGATTAATTTCAGCGGTAGAAAACTTATTGATAGTCTTTCAAGATAAGAATAATCGAACTGCTATTATACAAGTTTGTTTATTTGACACTATTCTCAGTAAATTTATAGTTAGAGGGGCAGACATAATAGTTTCTAGATCAGAACTAAACTATTGGACTTTAGTTAAAGATATTCTAATAAACAGTTTTTCTAAGCATCGATCGATAGATTGTGTAACTCAAGATCTAATAAACTTAAAACTATTTAAAAACGAAAATTCAATTCAATTTGGCATGAGAGTACAAGATTCTCGTAGCTTATTATTTTTAAAATTAACTGATGATCCTGAAACTAAACTAATTAAAATACAAAACTATGGACGAATTTTCTTTAAAGACATTTATAAATGGACTTCCATATAATTTACAGCTAGTTACTAGATTTAAATCGCCAAATTCTCTAGAACAAGCAATGTCGTTTGTAATAGAAGAAGAAAATTTTATATATTTCAAACATGCGCAAAATCATAAGGGTTCATCGCTACCTTTACAACAATTTAATAAAAAAACAGCATATAGATCTACTTATGCCCCTAATCACACATCACATATTGATACCAAGCTATATACCCTACAAACTAACGTACAATACATGTGCAAATAATATGCTACAATAATTTCACCAGGCCTTTTTCAAATTTTCCGAATTATGCCCAACAAAATACTTTAACCACCAAAGTCTAAATTTTTCAAATAATCATCAAAACCCTGTAAGACCCTAAAACTTTATTCAACATAGACTATTAAATAATCGAAATTTTGGACAAATGTCAAGACAAAAAAATTTAAATAAAGTAGAGCCAATGGACAATAGGTCAGGTAATACAATTCTACATAATAACATGCAAAAGAGGAATTTTTGTTTCTCAAGAACTATATAATCAAGAAGTTCTTCAGGAAACTCCCAAAACTAATCTAGAAAATTATTTACCAAATAGCTCGCATAATTATTATAATAATTTTGATAACAATCAACAAATTGCTAGTTAAAACGTACATAAATACGATATGCCCTTCTATAACGAAACGTATAATTATGACACAGATTTGAGTTATTCTATTAACTCAAATACTAATCAATTATATGATACCTAAAACTGAACAAAAACCATCAATTTTTCCGATTTCGAAAATGGATATGAGGTAATATTAATTACCGAAATGAACGCTAAGTTTCTATTAGATAGAAGTAGTACAAGAAGTTTCATTTTCCCCGAAATTGTCTATACAAAAATTTCCCCATTTAATTCAAAAATTATTATTTCAAGTGCAAACAGCTCACGCAATATTGTTTCACGCTGAAACAGCAACTTTACCAATTTTCCTACTTTCATTACTACAGGTTTACATACATTTTATTTATTTAATTTTTGTGACAAATTCGATGGAATAATAGGTTTATATCTTACAAAATAATTAAATGCCAACCTAGATTTTAACAAGTGTGTGTTAAAATTGCCCAATCTATACGTTGCAAAAATAAAAATACTAGTATGAACAATATAAGTAAAGTTGTGACTTGTATAATAGAGCCCAGAGGTATTCAAAAATGTCAGATTCTCTTTAATGTTTCAAATGATTATGCTTTTTTTTCATATACAAAATTTTGACACATTGGAATTCCCGAATTCCTAGTGGAAATTGAAAACAATAGCTTTAACAAAAGCCTTAAATCCTAGAGAAGGCCCTATAAAAAATTAGTTTTTGAATCTCTCGAGATAGAACCCTGAAACCTTAAATAACTTTTAGTAATCAACCTTCACAGCAATATTTACCAACAACTGATATGTATAATAAGCTTAAGGCTAATATAAAAACTATTAATCTTGGCCATTGCAATCGTGAAGAAAAAGAATAAATACGAATTTAGAGATATCTTTCATTAACTTTCTCAAATACCATTAAATATTAGATTAAAGTAAAAGATAATAGCCCAATATTCACAAAAAATATAGGTACCCCGAAATACATCGCGGAAAAGTAAGAGATCAAATGTCTAAGCTTTTACAACAATATATAATACGAGATTCGAACTCCTCATGGTCTTCCCCTATTTGGATTGTCTCTAAAAACTTGAATAATCAGGAAAAGAACATTGGAGAATTTGTTAAGGTTACCGTAAGCTTACTGGTGTCATGATAATTCAAATATTTCTTATCCCTCAAATAGCAGTGATTCTAGACAAGCTAGGTGTATACTTCATAACCCTAGATCTTGCTAATCGATACGATGAGATTCAAATGAATGAAAAGAATATACTCACAACAACCTTTAGCACATACACATCCCCTGCGAGTTTTTCTCTTGTCATGAATTACGTTTTACGTGGTAAAAGATATTTTATTTATCGCGACGATATAATTAGTACAAGACTTCAAGAATATATAGACAAATTAAAAAAAAAACACGATTACTTATACAGCTAACCCATATATACACTATCAGTATATGGCTGCTTATAGTTATATGGCGTCTCCGATTAAAAGAATATGATTACGAAATTATTTTTAAAAAATGGCTTCAAAATTCGAATGCAGATGCTTTATCTAGAATACAATTAAATGTCTATGACAATAAATCAACAATTAATAACCCTGGTGAGACTGATAAAAATATACTAGAATTCCTGCAAATCCTGGTTGAAAACCCTATAAATGGTGATGCAATTAAAGAACAAAGACCTAGTTATAGTAAGCAAAAGATAAACATTGTTGATGACATTCAGGTCGCGCGACCTTCCACATCTGATGCAACCGTACATAGTAATCAAGCTGATATGGAAACTGACGAGATCAGCAATCTTGATGAAATGATAAATAATAATACTTTACAATATCTAATAAATCCTTTCATGAAATTAAACTTGACTCAGAGAAATTCCAGAAAAACTTAACAATGTGGAATTATCTGAAAACCCAGACTTTTTATTACTATACGAGAATATTTAAATCCTTAAAAAACGTGTTATATATATTTTCATAGTAAAGAATTAATTCCAAAATTTCAATAAACCAAAAATCGTAATATGCTCGAAATAGCTAAATAACATTTCTGATAAAAAAAAATATAATAATGACGCACCAACATCAAAATAAGACAAACCATAGAGGCATAACTGAAGGACAGCACATTTATTACTGGCCCAAAATGAAAAATGATATAACCCAATACATTAATGATTGTAATATTTGTCAAACCTCTAAATATAGTTAGGCTTACATTCTTTATACCTCTTACAAAAGCTCAAAACTTTTTAAAATAAAATCATAACTTGTGATAATGGGGGAGAATTTAATAATGAAATTTTAAAAGAACTCTTAAAATCTCAAAAAATACTTTTTTTACTACGCCTAAACTTCATGTGTCTAATTTCCTTGTAGAACGTTTTTGTTCCACTTTTCTTGAACACCTATAATTGTAATATGTATAAAAGTTCACACCTTATGAAGGATCCTCTCGGCATTATTTCTACTATATTTTATTCCGATTATGTTTCTTCACATAAAGATAAAATTTGACGCTATGTATAAGAATGTAATTGATAAAATAAATAAAAGTAAAGAAAGAGTTTTAGCGTCGAAGTCAAAAGTAATGTAAGTACAGATTTTAAAGTAAACCAAAAAGTGTATAAAAAGTTATCAGCCAGAAATAAAAATAAACCACAAACTCCTTGCGAAATACGATGATCAACACAATAGCTCTAATTGCATGCCAAGCTTATAAAAATACTAAATAGTATAGCGGCTTGTCATTCAAAAATAGTTTCATATTTTGGTTTTTGAGTAAAAACAAATCTTTTCTACAGTGGTGTCAACATCAGTAGATTTTCGAACAGACCCATCTCAAAATGTCATATAGACCCCCCTTCCCATCAAATTTGATAAGTGGAATTTTTAGTTTTTATTTTTTTTCTCGAAAACGCTAAGAGATATAAAACTTCGTTTTGGTAACATTAGATAAGTCAGACGTTCAGTTGTTTAGTAAGCTATATATAGCATCTCAAAATCATGACGGTGGTTAAGAAGATTTTTTAAAATTTCTCTTTCTCAATTGGGAAATATGTACCACGGAACCAAATCTGATTCACTTCGTTGCCTTGATAAATACATAACAAGTGTATGTAAATCTACCAATCTTGATGCTGTTCTCGTTGATGGGGCTGCTCTTGTGGACATACTTCAGCCCAAAGCTTGTTCAAATTTTAGTCAATATTTATCAAATGCTATAAGACCTTATTAACTAAAGCTGGTGAAAAGAGTAGCTATAATATGGGATACTCATCTACAAAACAGTTTAAAAGAACAAACAAGAAAATGCAGGGGAAAAGGCAATCGAAAGTTAGTTAGGGACATTACAGCCGTTCCGGATAACTGATACGATTTTTTTAAGGTGGCAGAAAACCAAAGGGAATTATTTGATCTAATTTCCACACACCTAAGCACAATACCATTGTACGAAAATAAAGACATAGTGTGTACTATTAACCAAAAAGTATTGTATAACCCACCTTCGCATTGTTTTACCAAAATTCTAGTTGGCAATCACGAGGAGGAAGACACACGAATTTTCGTACACGCGGACAATTGCATTGAAAACGGTTACTAAAAATTGTCATAAAATCTGCCAATACTGATGCTTTAGCTTTTGCAATGTTTTACCAGTATCAAAATAAAAATCAAGACATCAGGATTGAGTTCGGTACTAATAAAAACCTACGTTCATTGATTTTACCATGTAAAAAATCAACAATATTAACTAAATTATTTAAAGCAAGACACAGTTGCTGTTGGGAGGGGGTGGGGCGGTGAGACGATGAAAATTTTCAACAAAAAAACTGAATAAATGTGGCCCTGCAGGGGCCACCCCAAACATCTTCCCCCTTATATACGCCACTGTAGAGAAGACGAGACGAGAGAAGGCCTACTATCGGCAACAGAGAAAAATGTCCTTTGGTCTCTTTGAGGATGCCCTTGTTTCTCTCATGATGTAACAAATCAGACCTCATAATTTTCCTAAACCAAAATAAAACAAATCCTGTCTTCAAATAGAATTCAGAATCGGCTGCAAAATATAATTCAAAGCAACTTTTTAACACTTTTTGAATTTTCAAAGGGCCTGCACATAAAACTAAAATAAAAATTTTGTTGAGAGTGTAAAGAAAAGCAAAAGTTTTTAAGAAAGAACTTTTTTTCATAGATCCAGAACTAAAATAAATAGTTTTTCCTATCTTCAAAATAGTCGGGGCACATATGGCAGGCTTGTATAATTTAAATCAATTTTCGTTAGTTATTTGTTTTTATAATTTAAAATATATAGAGATTAATAAGAACATTACTTTGTCTGTTCAAAATTTTTATGTTGATTTAACACTATTAAATAACTATATTAAGTATCTTCGTCAAGTCTTCTTCAAGACGGAATAAGCTTTAAGTAAGAAAAAAATACGCATTCACGCTGCCCTCAATATATGTATATATACGCTCTTGGCTTGCTCTTGAACACTCTATTGTATAATATAGAATTAATTTCTTTTTACTATTATTGCTTGCAACTCATTAAAAATATATATTTTTTATGTTGAGGGAAACAAGAAATTCTCGCCTAGAGATAACAATTCTTTCCTCTCGTCCCGACAGGTGAGCAAAAATTACTCTTTTGTCTCGTCAATAGAAGTGGCGGGAGTCTCTCATATCAGATGCATCACTCGTTTCTTAATTCTCTTGCCATTATATTTATTAATTATAATATCCATATCTAACCATTCCAATAAAAAAACTAAAATATTCGATAGCGTTGAAACGTTACCAAATATATTTTCAAAGAATCTATTCTAAGTATTTTTGATATGCTGATGCGGCTGAAGCTCTACGCCATTACCACACAAACAAACAGCAGATTTTTTTTGCGGTCTTGCTGAAAATCCGAGCAACTCCAACAAGGAATAAGCTTATTCACTTCAACTCATCGCTTTATTTAAAATAATAACAGATGACTGGTAATAGGATTTTATGAATAGGATATTGAGTGTCCTCTAATCTTTAGTCTGAGTTTTAAGCCAATTGTCTCTTGTTTTGTTTCAGGTTACACCAATATCATTTAGTTTTGCACCAGGCATTGACTGCTATTGGCCTATTCTTTGTTAATCTGGTGACGCAGGTAAGTTTCGATTAAAAATAACAATACATTGGTGAGTTGGGATTTTCACTGACTTCTATTTTCTATGTATTATTAATATTTATTGTTATATAGTGTGGGCTCAATTAAACGGCACCTTTTTTCAATCTATTAGAACTTTGAAAAAAATTATACACTCGGTATATCATAAAGTTAGTATATAGAAAACATCCTGTGGGAACCGATATAAAGAACTGCCAACAGAATTATTTTGGTTTAAAATTTAAAATATCGGTTTCAATTTAATTATTTAAAACATTAAACAATTAGATTGTTTAAGGAAAAGCTCTTTTACATGAGACTTAGTTTGTTTAATTCAATTAACTCAAGCCGGAGATATTGCCATTAGAATAAAATATTACTTGACATTCCCCCGCCTCTATATTTTTTGAGACAGAGTAAAATACGTTAAAGAAGAAAAAATTCAAATTTTCCAATATTACGATGACAATATTTAAAACATGACTATACTCACACCTTTTTGAGAAAAATCCCGTTTTTTGAATGGCCATAACAGTTGCACGCCCTGGCGGCCATATTTCGAGCTTGAAAATAATTTCAAGGGATTGCGTCCTAAGTGGTATAATTATTGGTTACCGAGTTATGGACGGCGTCCATTTTTAGTTGACCACCAGGCACAATAAAAACTATGAAAGATTATATCATCTGACTGTTGCAATTTTATACCCAATACAATTTCTGCTTTTTTTTTTAAACGATACGCTGTGTTCCGCTATTGATAATAAATTTCCTTTTCCGAACAGAAAAAAAAACAATATACTTTACTCGGGACTCAGTTTAGTGAGGATATCTGCGTAATAAGTGATCATTTCTATTTAAATTACGCAATCATTGGTATATTACTTTAATACCATATAGACTTTTATCGAAAAATAAGAATAACATCTCTCGTAATTTATTTAGGCTAATACATATTTCCTCAATATCATTACCATTGGATTAAAATATCTCTTGGAATACACCCCTTAGGGGGATAGGGTCTGCGAGCCGATTCACATATGGGTCGACTCGCACACTCTATTACGGGTACGACGACCCTGGGGCTTCCAGTCCTACACACACATATACACATCATTAACCACTTATTACACTACACACACAATAACACAATCACACACACACTCACATACCCATCACTCACACTCCATAAGTACACTATAAAACATAGATATACACAATTGCGTATTGTATCGTCCTGTCACGTCTATTTATGTCCAATCTCTTAAACGACTATGAATATGTCCTTTAAAGATAATAAACTTACGGTGCAGGGGGTCGGATCCCCAGTACCGGTCGGTGTAGAGAGTGGCCGTGCGGGCTCCTCCCGACCGTCAGCAAGCGACCGTACAGCGTCTCCGGTGGGAAACCAGGCTGGAACGCAGATTACGACTGGAAAAAGCTCGAGTTTATCGAAATCCATATCACTAATCGAGAAGAATTTCCTTCATTCCAGACCAATAAAAAATGACCTAGAGTATCATCCCCTATAGAATTCTCGCCAAATTTAAATAAATTCATAAAATTCTTTATTATTAAACTAAAAAATGGTTCTTTCTCTAATATCTCACCATTTACAATTCACAGAAGTATTACGGTTGATATAGGTACAGTCTTGACTACAAAGAAATTAAAAGATGGCTCATTACTAATTGAAGTACAATCGGAAGAACAATCTAAAAACATTATATCACTGAATAAACTATGTGGAGTAGACATCACTGTTGAACCTCATAAAACTTTAAATCATGTAAAAGGAGTGATTACTTGCAGCGATCTTCTGAATTGCGATCTTCTCAAGGGGTTATTAGCGTTAAAAGAATAACTATTAAAAAAGGAAACGATATCATCCCATCCAGTAGCCTTATACTTACCTTTGACACTCACACTCTTCCAGATAGAATACATGCAGCGTGGCATAATCTTAAAGTAAGAACTTACATCCCCAACCCCCTTAGATGCTTTAATTGCCAAAGATTTGGCCACCTTTCGGCAAACTGCACATTTGAACCAAACTGCCCATCATGCGGACACACTCATGATACTAATACACCATGCACTCCTCCCGCATTTTGTATAAACTGTAAAGAGCAACATTCTCCTAGATATAAAGGATGCATATCCTATAAAAAGGAAAAAGAAATACAAAGAATAAAAGTCATGGACAAGATATCATATATAGACGCCAAAAGAAAATATAAATCACTCTACCCTACAATTGACATTTCCTTTGCTTCAGTAGTAAGCAAAAACCTTTTTACTACAAAAACTGCAAGTTACGCTACCCAGTGCAACTTATCCCCAACCCCGCCTCTCCCTACCCCCGCCAACCCTATCCCAAACAAACCGCCCACAAACAAACCCATCCCAAAAATAACCTTAAATCCATCTTCACCCCCATCATCCACCATTAAATCCTCTCATACCCCTTCCTCACACCCTAAGACTACTACTACTACTACAACTAACTTAAAATCATCATCCAGCACATCATCTTTAACCCGACAACACTCAAATTCTTCTATTAGTAGTACCAAATCTTCCAAATTTGATTCCAGTCACAAATCTCAAAACAAGTTAGAGAAATCTAGTAAACCTAAAACAAAAGATAAATAATCAAAATATTCTTCAATGGAATATCAATGGCTTCTATAACAACTTAGAAGATTTATCTTTATTAATCTCTAGATACCATCCATCCGTAATATTCCTTCAAGAAACTAATCTCAATCCCCAAAAAACTGCTACCTTTAAACACTATAACATTGTAAGAAAAGACAGACTCAACGCTGACCGTTCATCCGGCGGTGTTGCAATCTTAACCCACGACTCTATTTCCTTTAAACAGCTAAACGTAACATCTACACTAGAAGTAATTGCTATCCGCACACACTTAATACAAGAAATTACTCTATGCAACATATATATCCCCCCTTCTTATAATCTGTTAGACACTGAACTTAACTCTATTATCCCTCAACTTCCTTCTCCTTTTATACTGGCTGGCGACTTTAATGGACATAATTTTCTTTGGGGTTCCTCTCATACAGACAATAGAGGTCTTATAATAGAAAATCTCACAACTATAGCAAATACTTTTATCAGTTCTTCATCAGGAACGTTTTCCTCTCTCGACCTATCTATTTGTAGCACTAACCTAACATCGAAACTTCAATGGGAAATCTTAGAAGACACCTACAATAGTGATCATTTTCCAATAATCATACGCTTTCTATCTTGGACAAATAAATCCTATCATCAAAATCAGGAATCACTTTTCAACCTAAAAAAGGCTAACTGGGATATATTTCGTCAAGAATTTATTCTACCAAACCTAAACACATCTAATATCGACGATACACTAAAAAATTTTGTAAAAGCCATACTTAATGCAGCCTCTGTTTTTATCCCTATGTCTTACATAAATCCAAATAAACCCCCAGTACCCTGGTGGAACTCAGATTGCAAAAACGCAATCAGAGAAAGAAAAAGTGCCCTCAACCGCTTCAAACATACAGCCTCACTAACAGACTTTATTGAATTCAAAAGAAAACGAGCATTAGCCAAAAGAATAATTAGAGAATCTAAGAAAAAATCCTGGATGTCTTTTGTAAACAATATAAATTCGCAAACGACTAATCAGGATATATGGAACAATATCAAAAGACTTAAAGGAATACCTACCAGAACCATACCTGGACTATTAGATCAAAATATATGGATAAATGATAAAAGAGATATGGCAAACTGCTTTGCAATCTATTTTAGCGAAAAATCAAGTAATGCATCATATAATAGAACCTTCATTGAATATAAGTCACGAGCAGAAACTACGCACTTGAATTTCGAAAGCCCCCAAGAATTTTCCTATAATTTACCATTCACTATGGAAGAATTAAACTATGCCTTATCAAACTCTCATAATACTGCACCAGGTCCAGACGGAATTTTAATTCCCATGATCAAAAATCTCCCAACTCACGCTTTGGATTACCTTTTAATAATGTATAACATGATTTGGCAAGGACAAGTCTACCCTGACTGTTGGAGAACCTCTACGTTAATTCCCATCCATAAACCAAATAAACCAAAAAACATCACATCCGCTTACCGCCCCATATCTCTTAATAACCATTTAGGAAAAATAATGGAGAGAATGGTAAACTTTCGATTAAGTTGGTTCCTGGAAAAGAATGCACTAATAAACAAATATCAATATGGCTTCCGAAAAAATCACTCCACCCTTGATCATCTAGTAGGACTAGACATAGACATACATGATTCCATATATAAAAAACATCATCTTGTTGCAGTATTTCTAGATCTTGACAAAGCCTTTGACATAACATGGAAATATGGAATTCTCAAAATACTACACGACTGGGGTCTGAGAGGAGCTCTCCCTGAATTCATCAAAGGATTTCTACATGACAGATCGTTTAAGGTGAGACTGGACATAATATTTTCTGACACTTACCCCCTTGAGAACGGAATACCGCAAGGATCTGTAATAAGTCCAACGCTTTTCCTAATTGCTCTAACTGCTATTGATACATTTATTTCCTCTCATATATCATACAAACTATACGCCGATGACCTAGTCATCTACTATTCATCATCCAGCTCCAGAGTATGTAATAGACAACTACAAATATGCCTAAATTCATTATCAAAATTCTCAGATACACATGGATTCATTTTTTCTCCCACCAAATCATCGACCGTCCACTTTTGTAGGAAAAGATCGTGTCCCAGAATTAACAATCTATCACTCTCAAACAATGCCATTCCAAACCAGAAATATACTAAGTTTCTAGGCCTAATTTTGGACAACAAATACAATTAAAATGAACATATAAACCATCTTAGAGCCAAGTGTTTATCCGATATGAACCTATTGAAAATGCTCTCAAATACCAAATGGGGATCTGACTGCCACACTATTCTTAAATTATATCAATCCCTAATCCGACCAAAACTAGACTACAGCAGAAGAATATATTATTTCTTCTGCTCGAACCTCATATATCATGAAATTAGACCCTGTCCAGTCCGGATGTCTTCGACTCGCTTGCGGCGCCTTTCGCACAACACCGATAACAAGCCTTCAATGCCTCACCAAGACTATGTCACTTACTCATAGAAGAACATACTTTCTCATGAAGTATGCTACTAACCTCTGGTTTAGACCTTTTATTGAGACACACAATAAATTCTTTAAAAACCTTCTTACAATCCAGTATTACGAAAGTCTTAAGACCACACTAGGCTCTAATGTCCGTTATTATCTATTATCAAGAAGACATGATCTTTCTCTTCCTGCCTACCCCTTATCCCCATTATATAAATTTCCCCCTTGGAACTTCCCTCAATTCTATTACGACTATTCTCTCTTAAAATATGATAAAAAGTCATACCCAACCTCTTTGATCATATCTGAATTCAAAAACACAATCAACACACAATACAAAAGATACAATTTGATTAATACAGATGGATCTAAAACCAAAGAAAATGCAGGATGCGCCTTCTATTGCTCTTGTAATATATAGAGAAAACACCCTATATAAAATGTATTGTATCAAATTCAACTTGTTGCAATAATGGGCAACCACGCAATAACCTGTTTTGCTATGTCAGCAGGTCAACCACCTTCCCGAGCGTATATGGCAATTAGATTGCATTTTAAAACAGATTGAGAATATACTTTGGGTAATGTTAAGGTGAACATGTAGTTTCATTTTGCTACCCTTTAATTGTTTCAACCCTAAGTATTACATGGCGATCCTGCCACTTGACGATTTTTTTGTGAAGTTATTAAGATGGGTAATGCCAAGTCCAAAGAAGAGATTGTAATTAATCAGGCCTCCAATGGCGATGCAAGGGGTGAAATAGTTGACCAAAATAAGGGATTAAGCTTAGCAGAGATTTTGCTTATAATTTTGGTTGTGGCAACGGCAATTGTTGCAGTAGTATGGGCCATTAGACATGTTCAAAGGAAACTAAGGCAGACAATTAGAAGAGAAATTTATAAAAATGAGCTGCGAAAATCCAAGGATGATTTAAAGATGGAAGAAACTTAAATTTTTTTTTAGGGCGGTATTTTTCTTGTAGGAAAAAAAAAAAAAGAAGAAAGAAAAAGTAAAGACAATTATAAATGGAGTTAGAAAATTTGTTATGTGTTAATGTAACTGAAAATGTAAATAATAATGCAGGCATGTAAGTTTAATTATTATAATATTATGTTATTGTTTTATAATTATAATCGCAAAAATATGGACCCAATTAGCAAGTTTAATAAGTGAATTAAATTTTTAATTTCATGGGAGACAAACTTATTGAAATTTTACATTCATTTAAATATATTCGAACAAATTTGGTAAAATTAAATAGCGAAAGACGAAAAAGCCCTATTGTCGAATCAAAAGTTAAAGTGGCAAAAACTTTATATTCTCAGTTAGGTAAGGAAATTACTGATTTAAACGTAAAAATAGAAAAGTCTGAAATAGACAAAGAAGATATTTTGACTTTTAATAACATAATAACAGAAATTAAAAAACTTTATAAGGAAATTTTAGAGTTTGGAAATAAAAATATTAATAAAGATAAATTAAAAATGTCTTCTTTTGATCTAAAAATAGCTACAAACCTTTTACCGGTCATGGATGATACAGAATCTACAACTTCTAAATTAATAGAGGCTTTAGATTTTTATTCGTCAACGCTTGATAATGATAGTCAACCTTCTTTAATTAAATTTGTTTTGAAAACGCGTATTTCTAACAACGCCAAATTACGATTAGGTTTGACTTATAATTCTGTAAATAATTTAATTCTAGATATGAAAAAACATCTCTTAACTAAAAAATCAGATACGGCCCTTCAGGCACGCTTGTTCTCTGCTAAACAGGGTGAAAAATGTATAACGGATTTTGGTAAAGAGTTAGAGGATATTTTTGTAAATTTAACCATTACGCAAGCAGACGGAAATGCCAATGCTTTTGATATTCTAAGACCTATTAACGAAAAGGTTGCAATAAAAAGGTTTGCATGCGGACTTAAAAATCAAAGGCTGGGTACAATTATATCTTCCAGAAATTTTGAATTCTTAAAGGACGCAATAAGGGCAGCTCAAGATGAAGAGCTGGGTAATCAAAATAATTCAGGACACATTTTTAATTTTTCTCACAGAGGAAGGGGAAATTTTAGAAATTTTTCCAGAAGACCAAATAATAGAATAGGAAATTCTGGTAGATATAATAATTATCAGAATTTTAATAACGGAGGAAATAAAAATTCAAATTGTCGACGAAACGCTTCGACTAATCAAGGTAATTTTAATAATCAGCGGTTTTCTAGAAATCACGGTGGTCGTTCATTTACGAGCGGTAATAGGAGAGGATCTCGGGCAGTAGGTCACCGAATGCATTTTGCGGAGCACACCGGAAATTCAGAACAATCCTCAGCTGATATACAAGATTCAACATTTTTTCGTGCCTAAAAATACTAAAAATAAACAGTTTAATAATATTTTTACCTATTCAAAAAACTACTCGAATGCTGTTTCTTTTTGTGTCAATGGTAAAAGCTTAAAATTTTTGGTAGATACGGGTGCATCATTAAGTGCCCTTAAATTAAGTTGTTTAAATTCAAAAATACAGTTACACAAAGAAAATATTGAAATTAAAGGCATAGGAGGTAATTTAATATCTGTGGGATATGTTTATTTAGATCTTTGTATAGAAAATGCGATATTTAAGCAAAAATTTTATATTTTTAATAATTTACCATGTCAAAGTGATGGCATAATTGGAGAAAATTTTTTGAAAACTTTTAAGGCTAAATTAGATTACGAAGAAAATACCTTAACTATTTTAAATCAGTATAATAAAATAAATACATTAAAATTAAATGCGGATAGTGAGAATATATTAAGTGTTCCCCCTAGGTGCGAAATTATACAGTATGTTCCTACAGGGTTAGAGGATGAATGTGTACTTATGCAAGGTGAATTATGTGAGGGTGTGTTCATGGCTGGTGTAATTGCACAACCGATAAATGGTAAAGTACCAATTAAAATTTTGAATACAAGAGAGACAGAGGTACATTTGAGAAATTTTTCGCCAAAAGCGGAAAGTTTAAGCAATTATGAGTGTCATCAATTTAACAGCCAAGAAAATTCGGCTACTCGAGTTAAAGAACTATTTAAAATTCTTAAGCTTAATCATCTAAACCGCGAGGAACGAGATTCTATAGAGCAAATTTGTGCCAAATTCTCAAATATATTTCATATGCCAGGAGATAAGCTTACAGTTACTAATTTATATAAACAGTCAATTCAAGTTAAACCAGATACTCAGCCGGTCTATAGAAAGCCATATAGGTTACCTCAAGTACATAAAGAGGAAATAAATAGGCAAATTTCTCAAATGTGTCAGGATGGAATAATTGAGAGTGCGCAGAGTGAGTGGTCTTCACCTTTGTTGCTTGTACCAAAGAAAAGCGATACGAATGAGGAAGAGCTAGGTTAGTATTGGACTACAGATTTTTGAACCCATATATATTAGATATCAAATTTCCGATTGCGAGTGTAGTCGATATTTTAGACTCCCTAGCAGGTGCACTTTATTTTTCACATCTAGATCTTAGCCAGGGCTATTATCAGGTCGAATTAGAGGAAGAAAGCAGAAAATACACAGCTTTCACTACAGATCGCGGTCAGTGGCAAATGCGAAGGTTACCAATGGGGTTAAAAATTAGCCCTAGTGCCTTTTCAAGGTTAATGACCATAGCGATGGCGGGCTTAAATTACGAAAAGTGCTTTGTTTATCTTGATGATCTTATAGTATTTGGCAGAAACCTTAATGAACACAATAAAAATCTAATAGATATTTTTTCTAGATTGCGAAAAGTAAACCTAAAATTAAATCCTGCTAAATGCGATTTTTTGAAAAAAGAAATTCTGTATCTGGGTCATATAATAAGTTCTGAAGGAATATCACCTGACCCTGATAAAATAAAAGCTTTAAAAGATTATCCTATTCCAAAAAAGGCAGATGAAGTTAAACGCTTCGTGGCTTTTGCCAATTATTATCGAAAATTTATACCACATTTTTCAGAAATTACAGTTCCTCTAAATAAATTATGTAAAAAATACGCTAGGTTTGAGTGGACGGACGAATGTGATAAAGCTTTTAATTGTCTTAAAAATTCGCTGATTAAGCATCCGGTGTTAGATTATCCCGATTTTTCGAATGAAAATGAATTTATTTTGCAAACAGATGCGTCTGCTTTTGCTATAGGAGCAGTGTTATCAAATAAAAATAATAAACCAGTGGCGTTCACTAGTCGTAGTTTAAATAAAGCAGAAATTAACTACCCTACTATACATAAAGAACTTTTAGCAATTTATTGGGCTGTAAAGCATTTTCGACCATATCTGTATGGCCGTCGTTTCAAAATTTTAACCGATCACAAACCATTAATTTATCTTTTTACGCAAAAAGACCCTGGTAGCAGATTGACAAAATTTCGTTTGTGTCTAGAAGAATATGACTTTTATATCGAATATATCAAAGGAAAAGATAATGTTACAGCCGATGCTTTATCGAGAATAATCTTGTCCTCAAACGAATTAAAAGATATGAATGAAGGTATGATTGCAGTTTTAACCAGAGCACAGAGTAAACGTAGAGACGGACAGGAAGACGAGTTAATTAAGAAAAGTACTGAAAATATTTGGCTTGATCACCCGAATATTGTGGAAATTCTTAAGCAACCCACTAACTGTACCGAATTAATTATAATACCATCCTTAAAAATTAAAAAATTGTCAAAAGATGTCACTCAACAAGTGGGAGACTTTTATTATATTCCATTACATTTTACCCTATACTTAGACCAAAAAGCTTTATCACCATTGGCGCGAGACGAAATGGTGAAAGATTTGGTAGAAATAAGTAAAAAGGCTGAAATTAAAGAATTAGTTATTAATAAAAATAATGATAATACAGAGTTTATTAAATTTATTGGTAGTAAAATAAAAAATTATACTAATTGGAGGGGCCCCCGTATAAATGTTGTAAAAGGTATTAAAAAAGTAATGGACAAAGACGAAAAAAGAGTAATCCTTAATGATTTTCATTTACTACCAACCAGTGGTCACGCTGGAATAAATAGAATGACAAATAATATTAAAAAGTATTATTTTTGGCCAGGTCTGGATAGTGATGTTCGAAATTTTGTAAAAAGGTGTGACATGTGTTAAAGACAGAAACATTCGAATCATTATACTAGAGAGCCAATGGTAATAACTACTACAGCTGAAACAGCTTTTCAAAAAATATATTTAGATATTGTTGGTCCACTTCCGGTAGACGTAAATGGATTTGTTTATATTTTAACACTTCAGTGTGAGTTAACAAAATATGTAGAGGCCTACCCTCTTAAAAACAAGGATTCCGTATCTGTGGCAAGATCTTTGGTGGATAACTTTATCTTAAGATATGGTATCCCTCAGGAAATTGCTTCAGATAGGGGTACCGAGTTTATTTCTCACACTATGGCAGAAACATGTAACTTGTTAGGTATAAAACAGATTCATTCTACGGCGTATCATCACGAGAGTATCGGGAGTTTAGAGGCCTCTCACAAAGTTCTAGGTGCTTATTTGAGAATTCAAACTCAAAACCATGATTCTGCATGGAGCACATGGCTTCCGTACTGGTGTTTTTCTTATAATACTGCAGTACATACGGAAACCAAATACTCTCCCTTTGAACTAGTTTTTGGAAAAAAATGCCAATTACCAAATAATTTAAATAATGAAGTTAATCTTATTTATAATTTTGATAACTACCCCATTGAATTAAAATATAGGTTACAAACAGCTCAAAATGATGCAAGAAATAACTTAATACTTTCTAAATCTAAAAGAAAAGAAAATTTTGATTTAAAAGTAAACCCCATTCAGTATAAAAAGGGCGATAGAGTTTTAATCAAAAACGAAACTGGTGATAAAATTACCAGCCCTTGCTTCCTGGGGCCATATTTAGTGGTAGAAGATGTTGCACCAAATGTAAAAATAATTAAAGATAAGAAACATATTTTAGTCCATAAAAATAGAACTAAGTTGTATAATAGCTAATTAAAATTAAGTTATAATAATAAGGGCTCTATATTACTATACTATTGCATGTATTTTCTAATAACCTTTTTCTAAAAGACCTATCTATTTTCTTTCCTACTTTCACTATATGACGCTATTTTCCTTCTCTTATATCTGAGTTTTTATTTTTCTTTTCATATATTTAGATAAATAAGATAATATAAAAAAAAAAAAAAAAAAAAAAAATGGTTTAAATAGTGTATTGTAACATTTGTCTCTAGTAATTGTATTTTATTTACGAATTTCAAATTTTGAAAATAAATTGAAATTCTTTTAATTGCCCGGGGAGGTGTAATATATAGAGAAAACACCCTATATAAAATGTATTGTATCAAATTCAACTTGTTGCAATAATGGGCAACCACGCAATAACCTGTTTTGCTATGTCAGCAGGTCAACCACCTTCCCGAGCGTATATGGCAATTAGATTGCATTTTAAAACAGATTGAGAATATACTTTGGGTAATGTTAAGGTGAACATGTAGTTTCATTTTGCTACCCTTTAATTGTTTCAACCCTAAGTATTACACTCTTCAGGACAAAGTAAATACAAACTGAATAAACACTCATGCATTATGTCTGCCGAATTGTTTGCTATATATAAATCACTAATATTCATACAGACAACAAATAATCACCACTGGCTAATAGCAACTGACTCAGTCAACTCCATCAAAACTATACAAGGCTTCCATCACAATCATCAGATATTAAAAATCTACTCACAGACCTCCATAGAGAAAACTTTAAGATAGTATTTATATGGATTCCCAGTCACGTAGGAATCATAGGTAATGAAAAAGCCGATCAACTAGCTAAAGAAGCTCTCACAGATGGAAGACCATGTTTACAACTCTACACACAAAAAGATTTAATCCCATATTTAAAACAATTAATCCAACAATGGGTTCAAGCTGACTGGGAACAACACAAAAACAGAAATAAGCTATATGAAATAAAGCCAAAATTTTACTCAGAGATCTCCACAGATATGTACAATCGTAAAGAACAATGTATCTTAAATAGATGCCTTATGGGTCACTCAAAATACACACACGAATACCTTTTAAAAAAGGAAAACCCCACTCTTTGCACGAATTGTCATACACAAACAAACATAAAGCATATACTATTAGAATGTCCCAACTATAATAATGCAAGAACTAAATATAAACTAAACTATAATAATCTAAAAGACCTGCTAAATAAAGATAACTTCCCATCAATTTTAGAATATCTAAAAGAATTACTATTATACGGAAAATTATAAAACACAAAAGCTGGGCGCTAAATGGCTCATAAATGCTGATGCGACCATACAAATTTAAAATTCTTCCTCTTCTTCTTCTTGGAATACACCGCTGGAAAGGGAAAACACTTAAAATATGCGAAAACATATATATTTCTTTATAAATTATAAAAGTTCATTGCACTCTCGGTTAAACTGATAGTAATAATGACTTCATTTGAAATAAATTTCAGAATGTCGTGTCACACACGTCCCAATTTAAAAAAAAAAACCTTAGAAGGCATACAATCGCGGCGTGTGCGGTGTGCGCAATTTTCAATGCCACCTGATGTACCTAAAACAATTTTCCAAACTATACCTAATATTTTTATTTATTTAATAAACATTCTTCGATTCCATGATTACGACACTACTAACTGCGTTTTGAACTATTTTCATAAACTATTTTTCCTTTAGTCTATATGTATATATATTTTTCACGCTGTAGAAAAAGCCAAAAGATTTTAAAAATAAAAATACACTTAAATGGGCAATAATAGAATTTACTTATCAAATAAGGAAGGTATATGTACTGTAAAAAGAATTTTTTATATTTTATAATCAGAGATCAGATCGAAAGTAGTCTCTTCAGTTGTGGGATTAAGAACTGTACAGTTTTCTAAATTTATTTGAGGGAATAGTAATTTAAGGGTCAGTATTTAAGGGTTATAGTACATTGTTAGAACAACTAAACCGATAAATAGTTAAAATAAATAAAACCTGTAGAAAATAAGTAACATTTATAAAAATTATAATTTAAGTACCTACCCAGTTCATAGTTAAAAATGGCAAAGATTTGGATTTGAACACTTTTGGAAATATGTTTAAGTTCATGAGATATTCTAAACTCTACGTGTTTAAATAAATTACCCTTTGTGTGATTCAAAAAGATTAAAAGTCGCTTTGCTTTTAAAATTAGGTATTTTCTCCTAAAACAGAATTTGATCCAACAAAAACAATTTCATTTACGTCTTAAAATGGCGTAACTAACTAACAAAATCATAATAGCATTTCCAATTTTCATTCCCTGTTTACCGTTAACCTGTTAATGACCTAACTTTACAGCGACAACATCAACGACCACCCCTTTGTCATCACAGCCCACGGTTCTAATTGCGGCATTGCTATATTAAGAAACTACACAGGGCTTGTAGCCAAACTAGTTAAAGTTTCAACTTTAGACTGGAACACGATCTGGCCGGTTGTAAGTTTGCGAAGCTTAGATCAAAGTTAAGAAAATAGTTAAAAGTAGAAAGTCGGCTCTCATTTACTATATCTGAAACGTATCGCCTTAATTTATATTCCAACGTAATTTACGTCATGTTGAATAAGGAACCTGGAACTAATTTACTTATTTACTGAAGGCCACGATACACAGGCATGCTTTAAAGTTAAATTTATTGTGTTTTTACTTCGGGTGTATTTGTTTGATTCTATGAGTTCAGTTGCAGATAAACCTGGTCTCAAAGAGTATTTTTGTCTACTCGGTTTGGTGTACTCTTTAATGAATATAAACTTTCTTTTATACGCTTTTCGCCTCAAATTTTTAATAAGACGTACCGGCTAACCTTCGAATATCATTGTATGCGACGTTGTGTTATTTGCAGTACACATTTAAAATATAATAGACCCTTGTAGGATAACTTCACAAATCTTTTAACTTTACGGAGAAGATACGAAAATTGCTTACTTTTTTTCCAGCTTTTCGCTTCTTTTTTAACAACTGTATTTTGTATTCAAAATTCCGTGACACCAGATATTTTGGAAAAGGAGAACGTAGAGGATATTTAAATTTGCCGTCCTTCTTTTACTCTAAAATATTATAATTTAGGGTATTTTCCAACTATAATCCAATTGCAAATTTTAGATTTTAGAAAAGGGACTAGAAAGCACTTCCTTTTGTTCCAGACAACTCACAGTTTGATTTTAAACAATCTAGTATTTTGTACTTATAAGTAAACAAAAACGATTATGTATTGACTGTTGATGAAAATAATAAAAAATAGGTAAAGTCGTTTTACCCTGAAGTTTCCTTGTACCAGATTCCACCATATAACACGGTATATATATATATATATATATACCACAACAACATACTGTTTGCAACTCGCTCTTTGGCGATATCACGTACATTCACGTGAACTAAAGTTACGGTCCAAGAAAACCTACAAAAACAATATATATATATATATATATATATATATATATATATATCGTTAAAATTAATAGAGAGAGGCATAGGAATGAATTTTGAAGAGGATGAAAATTCCTAAAAGAGAAAGTTATAAAATACAGGATATCTTATTTATAAAATTAGTGTAACTGAGGTTTAAATCTGTTGATAGGGACCAATGAGCTAAAATATTTTCACGCTGGCGTGTAGTAGATTCCGACTTACTTATGATATATGGAACACCCTGTATGTTATTTTATTATCCAAATCAACAATTCACAGGACATATCACAAACATAAATTTAATCTATATGCATTTTTTGAATTTTTTGAAGAAATTGATTTTCCAATCAAATTAACATGTAATTAGAGAGCAAAATTTTCAGGAATTCTAGCAGTTTAATGTTTATGGTGCAATAAGAAATGAAGATGTTATGGTATTACATTTTTATCAAGATAATTGAATCATTCGAGTTATAATATATGTTAATTAATTTTAGGTTCAGGCTTTTTAACTATTTTGCGCAAATTTGGTAATACATTTTTGGCCAATTTGCTGCCTGATTGTAGAAATCTATTTTATCGCTTTCCAACATGGTGGCTGGCTACTTAATCGACGGTTTTTTATAAGCTGAATTTTATGACCGATGGATAGCCACAAAGGACCATTTCTTTGGCCACCCCAATCCTCTGATCTAACTGTACTTGATTTTTTTATTCGGGATACAATAAAAAATCGAGTTTATAACACTCAATTGATAACCACAAAAGACTGCATGCAGAGAATCAGGTACGAATTCCGAAAGTTAAACTCAGAATCAATAAGCAAAATACCCCATGAAAAACTACCGCTTCGATGCGAAAAAGTATGGATGTTCAAGGACGACAGTTTTAACATTAACTACAAAAATAGTTTATTTTTTTAATCATATTGTGAATAATTTTTGTAAGGGTATGAGGTGATCGTTTCTGTTTTTGCGGATATCTAATAGCAAATGTTGACACATTCGGCAAGATTATTAATAATTTTCAAAAGGTAAATAACATTGACATTACTCTATCACTTATTTTCTTCTAATGCCAATTATTTGCAATAGAAAAATATTTAATTAGCAATTATTCAGGAAAATAAAAATATTCGGGATAGATAACCTTACACAAAGTTATCTTAGTTTTTAATGCTTAATAAATCGACATTATAAAAAAGGATTGTTTCGATTTGACAAAAAGATTTTTAATAGTTTTTTAAATTTAATGTTTATTCTTTTACTAACAATTATCAAAATTTCACACAAAATCTGCTAAATAGGCCTTGGTCTATAAAGAAACTTACCAAAGTAAAACGATAAAAACTTCTGTATAGGAAAAATTTGCAGATATTTTTCGGCTACATTATGAATGAGATAGGTCCAGAATTTTACGAGAATCCAAAAATACAATAATATTCATAATATACAGGGTGTTTTATTTATTTAAAATAAACAAGTTGATATCTATAACCACAAGGGCACAATTTTGAAAATATTTTAGCTGGATGGTCCCAATGGACAGTAGTATAGAGGCACATTCTCAAAATGTATGACAGTAGGTACATATGTTCTATTTACATATCTAACAATCCTTCAGATTATAACAAATATACATTTTTCATCTTCGCGAGTTTCATTCGGTATACGAGCTATTAAATGAGATAAGTGATTTTGTAAATTTTTTGTGTATGTATACTAAATAAATGTGAATTGCTTGTGGCATAATAATGAAAATTATGTTTGTTCATGTTGTTATCGTTATTGTGAAATGCTTCGTCACGGAATAGCACTAAATGAGCGAAATTTTTCTGTTCTCTTATTTTTTGCTGTGCCTAATCACAAATATATATTCTTCTATGATGATCTTCTTTATTTAATTCTTGTAGAAGCTGCATATGGTAAGTATGAATTTTGTTCGTACGTAAAATGATTTCAAATTATGTTTATGAAACATTTATTTGGTGGGAAAGGTTGAGATTTCCTTGTACTGCCAAAATAACATTAAAACTTTTTTTACATTAAAACGAATTTTCTTCTCTGGTCTAAAACGCTTCTCGAGCTTTTCAAATGCCCTTCAGTTTGGTTATCTCCTTTTTTGATATTTTTCATGTTATATTCTTGCCACAAGTAGATAATTTTTGTCGCAAGTAAATATTTTTTGTCGCTAGCTCCGAGAACAAAAATCATATCAATAGTTTTTGCTTTTGGGAATTTAAAACTCATTCTGATTGTATTTGATGAAAAATAACGCGGCAGCAAAGATAACTTTTAACAAAAACTGCCCAAAAATTCATTAAACTAAACAACTAATTTTTCGGTAGAGTTTTCACAACAAGTAAAACACCGTTAAAATTAATAGACAATAGACAATAGTTTATTTGTGTTCATACAAATTAAATTTGTTTACATACGTCAATAACATAATTCAAAAACATTAAGGATATAAGTATTATATATGTCAAGATAATTAAAATATTTTAAATATATTACAGATATAAATACAAAATACATATAATATGACAAACATACATTTACAGTTAAAATTTAAAATTCAAAAATTCCTCAATACTGTAGAAAGCATTTGAGATGAGCAGTTGTTTTACTTCAGACTTAAAATTCTTCTCAGATTGTAGTTTTATTTTTTGTGGCAATTTGTTAAATAATTTGACTGCCATAAATTCAGGGCGACTTTGGCTCTTGCTCAGTCTACAATAGTTGACTACTAGATCCTCTTTTCCCCTAGTGTTGTGGGTATGCATGTCTCCGTGCCTTGTAAAGGAATGTTTATTCTTTTCTACGTAAAGCAGACATTCGAGAATAAACTGGGATGGAAAAGTAAGTATTTTTAATTGCTTGAATGCTGCCCTACAGTTCTGCCTCCAATGCAGACCACCCAGAATCCTAACTACCTTCCTTTGCAGTCCAAAGATTCTATCTGTCTGCGCTGTGCGAGTGAAATATGGCAAAATATATCATTCTCAATGTGGCATCTGATACACATCCACGCAGACTACGGATAACAAACACACTACCACGAAGCTTTCTTGCTATTGTAGCTATATGCACATCCCACTTTAACTTTGAATCAAGATGCAGTCCCAAAAAACGCACATCATTCATGTTCTCATTCTCTCTATCATTTTCTCTTAATGTGAAAACCATCTTACCTGTCTTATTGTTGTTCAGAAGGGGACTGTTTGCGCTGAACCATTCAGTTGCCCTTAACCGTGCCTCGCACAGTCTCCGCTCCTCATCGTCTATTGATTTTCCGACAACAGACAGTGTCGTGTCATCGGCAAAGAGTGTGAACTCCGCACCTGACTCACCCATAGGCAAAACTTTTACGAAGATCAGGAATAGAGTTAGGTATAGGACAAATCGACAGACCTACGGATTCGAGAAAACATGTTTTCCGGCATCTAGACACCTTGAAAGGTAAAGATCTGAAAAAATCTCACAGGGTGATTTTTTTCACGATTACAATACTTCCCTATAGTATATACTGATAATTTCGCGTTAATATAACATATTTAATACAACACACTAAAATTATTAAAACATTTTCTAATATTTTCAATATCTTCTTTAATATATAGAATTCAAAAGGAACAATAAGTAGACCTCAGATAACACGAGAGAGATTACCGAGATGAATTCCTTTCAGTACGGCAACGGCATTTCACGCAATAAATGTATAGTTATTTAAAATCATCTATAACTGTTTTTATACACTTCTTTTAAGTTGGATTCATTTTTTTAACTGGTGGTAAATTAACGACTATACATTTTGTACACCCTTTACAAGGGCTGAACATATATGTCATTTTCCTTTAAAGAGAGAATTTAAGTCAACCTAAATACCACGGTCTTCTACCGCCTGATATTATTTGTCGTGGTTATTCCTCCCCTAAACCTTTCTAACTTTCTCGTTGCAATAACAAAGAGGTTTGGCAAAGTTGGAATAGGTAGCAATAAAAATAATAAAGAAACAACATAACACAGCAAGTTCAACAGAACTATATTTGTATCACGTAGGAAAGTTACGTGTACGAATTTAAAAGTCCTACTTAAGCCGTGAACGGTTGACCCTGGATAGATCTGCCGAACTGGAACAAAACATAAGACGTGTTTCGAACACGGAATTAAACAGAAAAATATAGAAGTCAGTTTTTCGAAGTAATAACTAAAATTTTGGACTTGAATAGCATGTTGAGCGAATATAAATCAACACTTAGGAACAGATAATATACAACTTTAAAGAAAAAACTATCTTCTAACACATAAAAAAATCAAAGAAATGCTTCAGTGATATTTATAACTTCTAGGTTAAATAAATTTCAACACACACTTATGCATTTGTGGGAAAAGAAAACAAGAAATAAAGACTCTTTATATCAGTTTAAACCTTTCATTGGCTGAAAAATAAATGTTATATATACTGTAGACCCTCATCCTTTTTTTGTCCGTACCAACTGTTTTCCAATAAACGGACTTCCAATAAATTGAATTTGGGCAGACTTGGCAGTATTTCTGCTCGAAGTATTCTAATAAATTTCAATATTCCTTTTTAGGTCGTCTTTCATATGACTATTAAAATTTTATATAGCTAAAACCATCTAACCATGGATAATCTTGTTTCCTTGAAAAAAAAAGGAATTTATTATATTTAGTTGGCGTGAAATTATTTGAGTTTGTGAATTTGTTTTCGAATTATATTTTCCAGTTCAGGCCATATTTATTTTAGTAAAGACTTTTATAATTTGCTCCAAGATAAGGAGCTGATACAAAATATAGTTGTATCGTACACTCTTCAGTTATGATTTTAGGCATCATATATGAACGCTCTTCACAGAAAAGAAAAAAGTAGTCAAGCAAATCTTATGAGATTAGTTCGATGATTTTTTTGTGTTTACTTATTGTTTTTTGTGCGATTATTTTGAATATGAAAATAAATGAATAAGAATGTTACAATACTCCGCGTTTTAAAACCTTAACATTTGTTGATGTGTTTATTTTGAAACATCCTGCTGCTTAATGTTTAAGTAAATCATTTCTTAAGTCTACTTTAGTTAACAAATGCGCAACTTATCGATTTTAATAAAAAAGTTATTTACATAAAAAGTTAAGGTTATTAAAAAAGTTCCTATAATATACAAGATGTGCAACAAAAATATGTAGATGCAAGTAGGTAAAACAAATTCCATGTTCAAAAAGCACAAAAAAAAACATAATAACTTAGTCCCTACATTTTTTTCTAGCTTAATAATAAACGATTAATCGATCTCCCTTAAAAAGAATTAAAACGCCGGCACCGTGTCGAGTAGAAGTTATTTAAAATTAGGTACGCAGTAAGTGAAATAAGTGAAACAAATAAGAGAGAAAAAAGTTAGATTCCAATTAAGGAGTAAAAAAAGGTATGAAAAACATGATCTTAAAGCTCCAGCGGTTGGCTTGCTTAGGTATACCACGATAATGATATCTATCTTATTTCCTTTAAAAAATGCTAACGCGAGATAACCGTGCTAAAAGGTCTCACGAAACGAGAACTTTATACAGTTTTGTCTGTTGGTCCTTATATAACAAAATACATTGCTCGACTATATTATGAAAAATTAGTTTGTTTTTTAAATATCTCCAAATGGTTTTTAGATATCCTTATATCTAAACCAGAAGGCTTGAAGTAAAATAAAAGAAAAAAATTAAAATTTTTAAAAAAACGACTCTAAGGATTTTATACAAATGGTTTATTAATATTTTCTTATTTTTTTGTGCGTGTTTTTTTCATGTCATTTACTTAGCTAATTTTGTTTTAGTTTTTGCTAGCTATTTTAACAGTAAGTTGTCTAATTTTGTGATGTATATTTTGCAACTTTGACAATGCGAGGCTATTTCTATAATTTTTTTTGGATATCACAAGATACGGATTGAAATTTCCTATACATAGGAAATGTAATTCTGACTCTTTTAAAGTAGTACTATATAAGAATAAGTCGATCAAAAACTTTTTTAACATTAATTGTTTTTTAGCAAAATTACACCATTAGGTATTTTTAAATTATGTATTATTCGTACATAAATAATGTTTATGCAGGGAATTAACTTTATATTTTATTTTATATTTAAAGCTAAATATGTACTTTCAGCTTCATGAATATTTTATTTGCATCCGGGATTAAAAAGTAAACGTTAGATGTCCAATAACACCCGGTTAACCATCTGAAATAGGCAAATAAATCATAAAAGTTATAGCCGTTTAAGCTTTGATGGCGTTTGTTCTCAAACTTTCAAGTATTAATAAATCTAGGGCTTTAGCCGGCCAGACTCATCGCTGAATATAATAATGTAGATTCCGTCTTTAACATTTATATTGGCATGGAGAGAAGCCTGTCTAGTTTCGAATGTGCATTCTGCCAATTTTCTACTCTCCGATTATTTGCATATCTGTGTATTGGTGTTGCATTCCTGTGAATTTTCCTGTACAAGTTTAAACGCGCTATTTACTCATAGTTTTTATACATATTGCTTACATATATAATGACTCAAAGAATTTTTTTTTCATTTTCATTGTACAGACTGGGCGGGCAGCATTTGTCCTCGTTTTGCAAGAAGAGCCTGAAAATTTTTACTATGGCAACCCGAGCTTCGGTACGCGTTATCAGTCAAGGTACGTCATTCGGCGAAATAAAACAAGTTTCGTTACATTTTCGGTGAGAGCCTCGTGGCTCAGTGGTAGGGTTCTGCAGTTGCATTGCAAGGGATGAGTGTTCTAATCCCGGTTCAGGCTACAACTTTTTTTTAGTTTTTTAACAAAACTTAACTTTGTATGTAGTTGTGTTCTAAACATCATATTGCGTTTTGGTTAAACCTGGTTAGGCCTTTTTTGAGGCGATGTAAAAAGTGTATCTATATTAAAACAAGGATATTTTTTTACGAAATCTAGACTTTTAAGTGGATCTGTCTC
Source organism: Kuschelorhynchus macadamiae (assembly GCA_030620095.1). Lineage (NCBI taxonomy): Eukaryota > Metazoa > Arthropoda > Insecta > Coleoptera > Curculionidae > Kuschelorhynchus > Kuschelorhynchus macadamiae. Next base: position 916,104 of record JAUTXW010000289.1, on the reverse strand, counting down.
GTTAGCTTAGCATCAGGTTCGTCGCTAAAACCATCATTAATGCCATAAACCATCATTACAACCATAATAGGGCATTTCGGATCAGGTAAATCTTAAGCTGATTTTACATTCGAATATTTGGATCGATTTTAGATTACATTTCCGACCCATTGATGAAAATTTTTGTTACATAAATTTAATTGCATTAATAATAAATGTAGCTAATTAGAAGTAGGTAAATTCGTTTCATTCCTCCATTTACATTGTATTTATTTCCAATCAATTTTGAAGATTAAAATATACAAATTCGGATTAGAATTCAGATTGTAAACATAGACGGATTTAAAATTTGTTGGAAGTTACGTCACAGCTGATTCTCACCTAACCCTTCTTTCAGCCAGGGTAAAAAAGATCACATCGAATGATTGACAACGGATGTATCTTTACACTTTCCGAACGGCAGGTAAAGTCAAAAGCAGTGTTATCGTAGGGCTCATACGATTTATCAACGACAAACTTTTTAAGTGTGTTTTGCTTTTATTACGTGTAATTATATCCTCCGCATAAAATCCGGAAGATGAATTAAATAGACCTATGATATTTTCGTATAAAAAAAGAGGATAAACATATAAATACCAGCAGTTGCAAAAATCTTTGAACGATGTCACTTCAAAGTCAGATTGACAAGTCAGTGACAAAATGAGTAATAGAAAACAATTTTCGTGTTTTTTGCATCCACAAGCGAAAAAAATGGTATTAAATCTAATAAATTATTACGAAAATGAAAATTCACCGGCCAATATCCAGGAGACAGTAGCAAAAGCTCTGGGAATCGGTATAAGGACTGCAGAAAATTGTGAGATTAAGAAATGTACACAAAAAAAGTCAAAGACAGAAGACTTAAGTGACAATGTAAAAATGGATGTTCGTAATGCAATTTACAATGTATACACATCAAAAACTAATATAACCTTTCAAGTTTTAAAAGTAGCTTTAAAAAATCGAGGCATATTGGAAATTGGACTAAAATCGTTGTCAAAATTAATAAAAATGTTGGGTTTTCGATATAAAAAGAACTGTAATCGATGATTTTTATGCGAGTTTCCACATATAGCAAGTCAGCGTATCCAGTTTTTAAAGAAATACACGGAAAATGTTAATTCAAAATTTAGAAAAGTGGTATTTTTAGACGAGACTTGGATATTTTCTAATGGAAGTGGTTCGAAATCTTGGCAGGACGAGTCTGTAAAAATTGTCAAGAGAAAAAAGGGATGTGGGACGGGAAAACGGTTCATCATTTTGCATGCAGGTTCTTCAACAGGATTTCTCCCAGGTGCAAGTTTACTGTTTTCTTCAACATCCAAAAGTATGGACTACCATGATAATATGAACTGTGAATTGTTCGAAAAGTGGTTAAAAGAACAACTGATTCCAAATTTAGATGCTCATTCTTTAATCATTCTGGACAATGCATCTTATCATTCAAGAGTCTTAAATAAACAACCTACTTCATCCTGGAAGAAAAGTGATATTTATGACTGGCTAATAAAACAAAAACAAAATCCTTAACCCAATATGCTGAAACTAGAACTTGTTTTAATGGCAAAATCTATTAAAAAACCAACAATATATGCTGTAGATGAAATATTACGGGAAAATGGACATGACGTTTTACGACTACCGCCTTACCATTGCCGGTTTAACGCAATAGAATTAATATGGGCTGAGGCAAAATCATATTACGAAAAACACGTGAACGATGGTCTTACATCAGATGAAGTGCAAATTGTTTGACAAGATTCATTAAATTATATTACGCCTGAGTACTGGAAGAAATCTGTGGAACATACGGAGAAATTAATATGGGATTAGTGGAATCGAGAACGAGTTCTAGATGTCGAAATAGCACCAATGATCATTGCGCCATTTGAGGGCGGCTCAGAAGATGAGGACTTTTTAGGTGATGATGATATTTTTTAGTCTATAATATTAAAAAGTTTCTGAAAGATTATATTAGTCTTTGACGTGTATTGCATGAATATCCATTTTTTATCCATTGTAACTTAATAAACATTTCTTTTTCTTCTTCGGAAGTAAATTATGTTTTTTTTTCATGCACAAGTTTCTGTACATTCCGTATAGCTTTTGCCACTGCCTCCTGGATTAGCCAATGAATTTTAATTTAAAATTTTTTTTAGTAGATTTGACATCATCTTTTTGCTTTTTGCTTGATAAGTAGTTTTTTAGGTATGCCGCGAACAGACAGACTGACGGAGAGACATACCTACAGACAGACGGAATTGAGAAAGCATGTTTTCCGGCAACTAGGGACCCTTAAACGTAAAGATCTGAAAAAATCTCACGAGGGAAATAATAACAAATTATCTTGTGTTTTTAACAAAAGTGTATATTTTTGCAAAATAAAATTTTTTTGTTATCATAATACAGAAAAAAACAAGTTTTCTTTGCACAGGGGTGGCCCGCATTTAAATAAATGACACTGTATAAGTGGTTAGATTTTTAGGTCAAGCGGGGCTCATAATTTTTGGTGGTTGATAAAAAATCTCACTTTCATTAAGTGGCTGTATGAACAGAACATATCCTGATTGTTCCACTGATTCGAACCGCCTTCCTGCTTTATTAAGGCGCTTGCCATTTTCTGTATTTTTGTTTTTGCTAACCAAAAAATTTTAACCAAATACATATTTTGAGAATTTTCTTATTTAGTCCCTCGGCATTTAATATATAAAATAATATTAAGTGTCTATCTTAATAATATTGCGTAATATAATAAAAAAAAAATATTTCTTTCTCCCTGTATATTTGTAAATAGCCCATCGAGATTTAATAACTCGATCAAAGAATCACACAACATTTTGGTATTCACTGTGTTTTCTGATTTGATTCATAATGTTGGTGACCTTTGGACCCGCAGGATAAGACCGCATTCGACTATATCTGAACCATGTTCAGTTTTCGAACGCATGACTAAGGGATCTTAAGGATCGAGCTAAATAATCGTAAAGCTGTATATTGTCTTGGTTTGGTTATTACATCCGGCTGCAGAGATTTAGGCGTAGCATCGCCTTGGTTGGGCTCTTTAGATCACAATCAACTTAAAGGGGCTTTTAAGAATAACTCTTACTTACCTAAGTTTCAGTTTAAACGAGTTTCTTGGCACCTTTTATCCACAGAAATAGCAGACCTCCCCCCTTACTTACCTAACTTTTAGAATAACTAACACTTAAATAACTTTAGTTTTAGACTTTTAGAGCTTTACAAATATTAAATACGGTATATTACGGTAGGACATTTTTAGGAATAGGTACTGAATACTAGAAGCTTATGCCGCCAATGTTTAGAGGAGGTTAAATGAGACCAAGTCAAGTCTGGCGCTTATTTATAGTTGAAATAATGATTACTGTTAGCAGTTTTTTCCCAAGTTCAAGTTTAATTAGTTTATGTACATTTATCACAGTTTGTAGGTAAGGGCTTTTTCTCCGCAAGTTACTTTCCACTTCTATTTATACAGGGTTTCCCAAAAGAACCAGAACAGTGAAATATCTCGGTAACAGATTAACGTAACGTTATGAAATTTGGAATTGGGAGGTGCCGGACCTAAAAATAATATTTACAGCGTTGTCGGTTTTATATTTTTTCCGACAGAGCTCTCAACTTTATTTTTTTAAATACAATACTATGATTATTTTTCGCTTATAATGTTGAACAAACCAAAGTGTTTTCAAGCCTAGAATATACAATTTTTTTCTTCTAGAAATTTTAAAAGATATAACAAGTCCGAATTTTCATTCAAAGAATCGGCACGATCGAATATTTCGGAAACGGATTAGCATATCGTTATGAAAGATGGTATTAGTGCTTTCAATCCTAGAATAACAAATTTTTCTTTCGAATTTTTTAAAAGATATGGTAATACCGTTTTTTTATTGAAAAGAACCGGAACGGTCAGTTATCTCGCTAACGGATTAATATATCTTTATGAAAGTTGGTATAGGATGATTATCAATAGTGCCAGATCTAAAAATAATTTTCACAATGTTACTAGTTCTATAGTTTTTTCGATAAACTTCTTAACTAAATTTTTTTAAATACAATGTTATGATAGTTTTTTGCTCATACTGTTGACCAAGCTTTCAATCCTGGAAAAATAAATTTTTCTTCTGAAATTTTTAAAAGAGATGGTAAGACCGTATTTTCATTGAAAAGAACCGGAACGGTCAGATATCTCACTAACGGACCAAATATCGTTATAAAATTTGGTATAAGGGGGTTTATCAATAGTGTTTTCGACTTTATTTTTTTAAATGCAATGCTGTTTGTTATTTTGTAAATAATATTAAAGAAGCATTTAATTCAAAGATATCGAAAGTTCAAAATATTTGGAAAAATTATTGTGATTGGTAATGACAATTATCGGCAAGGACGGCGAGTCTGATCTAAAAATACTATTTACAACGCTACTAGATTTATATGATTTAGTGAACATTATAAGCGAAAAACAATCATAGTATTGCATTTAATAAAGTTAAGAGCTCTTAACTTTATTAAATGCAATACTATGATTGTTTTTCGCTTATAATGTTCACTAAACCAAAGTGTTTTCAATCGTAGAACTTTTCGTCTGGAAATTTTAAAAAATATGGCAAGTCCGCATTTTCATTCAAAAGAACTGCAACGGTCAAATATCTCGATAATAGATTAACATATCGTTATAAAATTTGCTATAGGAAAGTTATCAATAGTGCCGGATGGAAAAATAACATTTGCGATGTTGTCAGTTTTATAGTTTTTCTGATAGAACTCTCAACTTTGTTAGAACCATGAAGTATAAAATATCAAGTGGCTTTTTGGAAATAGCGAATCAACAATTATTATTATTGTTGTCAACCATCTGTTATAACATTTTGAAAGTTACTTAAATCGTTATTAAGATAAAATGGTTTTTGGTTAAGTAAAGCTGAACGGATTTCAAGATTAATCTATTATGGTTACGATGCTAAAATAAAAAGCTTTCAAGAAGTTTGTGAATTATTTAATGCTTTACATCCAGAGAAACAAATTAAAAAATCTACAGTTTTTAACAATAAACCGCTGTAAATGTTATTTTTGGGTCCGGTACCATTGATAACCTCCCAATTCCAAATTTCATAACGTCAAGTTAATATTTGACTATTCCGGTTCTTTTGGGAAACCCTTATACTTCATTTCACATAGTCTTTTATTTTCTACTATTGACCTTTCTCAACAAGTTTTGTCAACTTTTTTCTATTTCTTATGTGATCATTGTGCCTTTCAAGATTTTCTCCAACTGTCTCTTTAACATTCGAGGTGGATTCAGAACTAGAAACTAATAGCAACTTTAAGCATAGGAGTAAAATAAATGATTATTTGAACAATCGCATCATTCTATTATGCAAAAAAAGTGGATAAAAAAATAACCGATTTCAAAAAAGCACTAAAATGTAAAAGTAAAAATAATAATTTATTCCATGTCGAAAATTTGACTGTATGAGGTAGGAGTCTAACGAATACCTAATTACTAAGTACATCACAAAATCACTTATGCATAATACTTTTTAGTGCCTCTTAAAGTTGGTTTCTTTTTTTCATAAAATTTTTTAGATAACCCTTTTTAGTTCAATTTATTAAGTTTTATTGCCAACTTCAAAGTCTTTTGTACTCACTGCTATGCAACTAAATTGCCATAAGTTCTTACGAAAAACAAGCACATTTTACGTTCTAAATATATATATATAAACATATATATATATATATATATATATATATATATATATTTATATATATATATATATATATATACGTAGGAAGATTTTCTTTGGTTTTTTTGGCCTCAAGTTATTTTTTTGGAAAAATAAAACAAATTCATTTTTCGGCACTAATTTTCATTTTGTTTATTGCAAACGTTTCGGCTAAATGCCTTCATCAGTGCTGTTTGACTGAAACTAAAAACAGTACTATTTTATATTATGCGAAGTCAACATTTTTTTTTTTTTAAATGTAGAGACAAAATGTTACATACATATACTTATAGATACATAATGAAAAATAACCTTTTTTTTTTTTTTTTATATAATAATAATTCGTTACGCTAACTAAAATTCCTAGTAATTTATACTTTCGAACTCACCCAAGAAGGTAACTTCCTGCATTCAGCAAACCAAAAAAGAATAAAATTTTTGTCACGTCACATTTAGTATACAGTATTAGACGCCAACAAACATGTAAAATTTTTATTTATAAAACTACGGTGGCATGTTAGTCTACCGATATATTTTGACTGGAATTGCACCTCGTTTTGAAGCAGTTGCTTGTCTTTCTGATTGTTTTTACTGAAGCAAAAAATTGTATATTGTGTTGTTGTTGTTTTGGTGTATAGCATGAGGGCCTTTAATTATACTGTTTGTTATTATAATCAATTGGTAATTACTGTATTTTTTTTCCGTTTCACTTAACTAAGTAAAAAAATTTTTTTTTTTTTCTTATTTATTAATCAAGGAGAAAATTTCGGAACATGATAATTATTTTATTACGTTGTGATATATTTGGTTTAAATTTTTAATTTCAGTTCTATCATTTATTGAATTTTTATTTTGCTTAATATAGAGCATTTCTAAGAATTCCCTTTTTCTTTGGTTGGTTTCCGTTTTTAATATTTTTGTGTCTTCATATTTGAATTTATGGGATGTTTCATTTTCGTGCTTAGTTAATGAAGTTTTATTTTTTTTGTCATATTTATGTCCATTTAGGCGGTTTTTAAGGTATTGAGTAGTTTGTCCGATGTATACTCCTGGGCAATCATTACATGGTATTTGATATATAGTGTGTGTTTTTTGACTGGTTGGGGTTGGTGTTTTAAGACAAGTAAAAAATTTCTTTTGAAAAGTGTTGTAGCTTTTGTGGCATACGGTTATGTTTTGGTGTTTGAAAATAGTTTGGATACTTTCTGAAAGACCCTGGATGTAAGGAATAGAGAGGAATTTTTTATCTTTAGTTTTTTCGTTTGGTACGTTTTGATTGGGATTGTTCATTTGCTGTAATCTGGAGTTAAATATTGAATTTATTAATTTTTTTGGGTAACTATTTTGAATTAAGATGTTTTTTGCCTTTTGTATTGCCTGGGATTGATAAGTTAAATTACTCAATTTTATTGCTCTATCGGCAAGACTGATTATTACCGACTTTTTTTGGTTCATTGGGTGTTGCGAAAAGTAATTTATGTATCTGCCAGACCACGTTTTTTTTGTGTACCATTGTGTTTCAATAATATTGTTTTTATTATATAATGTCATATCTAGGAAATTTATTTTTGAGTTGTTTTCACTTTCGATGGTGAATTTAAGTTTTTCATGGAAGTTGTTAAAGGCATTTAGGATATATACATTTATATTATTATGCAATCATCATATATGTCTATTATATATATAGTTGTGCAATTACACTATATATATATATATATATATATATATTTTTTATATATATATACATTTGTGTATATATATATATATATATATATAAAATATATTTTGATACTAAAATTATATATATATATATATATATATATATATATATATATATATATATATATAGTGATTGTATATACGAAATAATTGGGCGCATTGGAATTCCATCTTTATGTAATTTTGGCAAACCGTAAATTTTTGGTGTTTGGGCATTATACATTTTTAGGTTCTTAGCACAATTAGGTGATATATAGTTTTTCTTTTCCCACCGTGTAACAAGTTCGTTGTTTCTTTTTTGAAAAATATTTTTTGTATCTGTATTTATTTATTTGTATGTATCTGTGTCGTTCAGAAGTAATTGCATTTTATTATCATATTCTTTTGTATCCATGATAACCGTTTTATTTGATTTGTCTGGGCGTACGATTTTTAGATTTGGATGATTTTTCAGAAAAGTGTTTGTTTTTTTAATTTTTTTAATTAATTCTTGGTCTATATTATTATGTTTTGTTTTATATTGTTTAGATTTTATTTTATTTTGATATGTTTTGAGAGTGTTACAACAAACATATCAAAATAAAATAAAATCTAAACAATATAAAACAAAACATAATAATATAGACCAAGAATTAATTAAAAAAATTAAAAAAACAAACACTTTTCTGAAAAATCATCCAAATCTAAAAATCGTACGCCCAGACAAATCAAATAAAACGGTTATCATGGATACAAAAGAATATGATAATAAAATGCAATTACTTCTGAACGACACAGATACATACAAAAAAATAAATACAGATCCAACAAATATTTTTCAAAAAAGAAACAACGAACTTGTTACACGGTGGGAAAAGAAAAACTATATATCACCTAATTGTGCTAAGAACCTAAAAATGTATAATGCCCAAACACCAAAAATTTACGGTTTGCCAAAAATTACATAAAGATGGAATTCCAATGCGCCCAATTATTTCGTGTATACAATCACCATTAAATAACCTTTCTAAATTTTTAAAACAAATTCTAGAAAATATAGTCAACAAAAGTACCACTTACATTAAAGATTCATGGGATTTCAAAGAAAAAATAAATAATTTTCAAGTACCTCAAAACCATATTTTAATCTCACTGGATGTCATCTCTCTATACACAAATGTACCAATTGATTTAGCCCTCCTACTTATAAAAAATAAATGGAACGAAATAAAAAAATTCACGGATATACCTCTGGATGAATTTCTAATAGCCATTGAACTAACTTTAAAATCCACATTTTTTGCATACAACAATAATTTTTATAAACAAATAGAAGGTTGCGCAATGGGTTCCCCAATATCAAGTGTAATTGCACAACTAGTAATGGAGGAACTAGAGAGCAATGTAATCGGACAACTAGACATATCACTTCCATTTTTCTACAGGTACATTGATGATTGCATAACTCTAATTCCAAAAGATAAATGTAAATATATCCTAAATGCCTTTAACAACTTCCATGAAAAACTTAAATTCACCATCGAGACTGAAAACAACTCAAAAATAAATTTCCTAGATATGACATTATATAATAAAAACAATATTATTGAAACACAATGGTACACAAAAAAAACGTGGTCTGGCAGATACATAAATTACTTTTCGCAACACCCAATGAACCAAAAAAAGTCGGTAATAATCAGTCTTGCCGATAGAGCAATAAAATTGAGTAATTTAACTTATCAATCCCAGGCAATACAAAAGGCAAAAAACATCTTAATTCAAAATAGTTACCCAAAAAAATTAATAAATTCAATATTTAACTCCAGATTACAGCAAATGAACAATCCCAATCAAAACGTACCAAACGAAAAAACTAAAGATAAAAAATTCCTCTCTATTCCTTACATCCAGGGTCTTTCAGAAAGTATCCAAACTATTTTCAAACATAACCGTATGCCACAAAAGCTACAACACTTTTCAAAAGAAATTTTTTACTTGTCTTAAAACACCAACCCCAACCAGTCAAAAAACACACACTATATATCAAATACCATGTAATGATTGCCCAGGAGTATACATCGGACAAACTACTCAATACCTTAAAAACCGCCTAAATGGACATAAATATGACAAAAAAAATAAAACTTCATTAACTAAGCACGAAAATGAAACATCCCATAAATTCAAATATGAAGACACAAAAATATTAAAAACGGAAACCAACCAAAGAAAAAGGGAATTCTTAGAAATGCTCTATATTAAGCAAAATAAAAATTCAATAAATGATAGAACTGAAATTAAAAATTTAAACCAAATATATCACAACGTAATAAAATAATTATCATGTTCCGAAATTTTCTCCTTGATTAATAAATAAGAAAAAAAAAAAATTTTTTACTTAGTTAAGTGAAACGGAAAAAAAATACAGTAATTACCAATTGATTATAATAACAAACAGTATAATTAAAGGCCCTCATGCTATACACCAAAACAACAACAACACAATATACAATTTTTTGCTTCAGTAAAAACAATCAGAAAGACAAGCAACTGCTTCAAAACGAGGTGCAATTCCAGTCAAAATATATCGGTAGACTAACATGCCACCGTAGTTTTATAAATAAAAATTTTACATGTTTGTTGGCGTCTAATACTGTATACTAAATGTGACGTGACAAAAATTTTATTCTTTTTTGGTTTGCTGAATGCAGGAAGTTACCTTCTTGGGTGAGTTTGAAAGTATAAATTACTAGGAATTTTAGTTAGCTTAACGAATTATTATTATATAAAAAAAAAAAAAAAAGGTTATTTTTCATTATGTATCTATAAGTATATGTATGTAACATTTTGTCTCTACATTTAAAAAAAAAAAAAATGTTGACTTCGCATAATATAAAATAGTACTGTTTTTAGTTTCAGTCAAACAGCACTGATGAAGGCATTTAGCCGAAACGTTTGCAATAAACAAAATGAAAATTAGTGCCGAAAAATGAATTTGTTTTATTTTTCCAAAAAAATAACTTGAGGCCAAAAAAAACCAAAGAAAATCTTCCTACGTATATATTTTAAATGGTCCAAAAACTCACTCTAAGTATATATATATATATATATATATATATATATATATATATATATATATACATTTATATATATATATATATATATATATATATATACATAATATATATATATATATATATATATATATATATATATATATATAGCAGAGTATAAATATTGGGTAAAAGGTCTGTATAAGGGCTGGTTGAAAGAAGATTCTTTTCTACTATGCCAAGCTTTCAAAAATCTTTATATCCTTCTTCAACGCTACAATATAGAGTTGATGGAAAATAAAAAAAATATAAAATCTATGAACTTCCTTGTAAAGTAAGTGTGGTTAAAATTGGTACATTTTTAAAAACTTTCTGGACTCTAGCAATCAGCATAAATTATTTAAAATACACGGAATAGAAACTCTATTCTACGTCAAATGCGATTTTGGCGAAAAGTCAGCAAAACTGTTCTATTCAGAACGACAGTTGTAAACGGATGTACACCTGGAATGAAAACACATCGTATTTTTTCCTCCATGAAGAACTAATATATATATATATATATATATATATATATATATATATATATATAAATTCACATTATTTACTTAATTATAACATTATTTTCTATCAAAACTGCGTTATATACTCAGAAAATAATAAAGGCTTAAAATACGTAGCGCGTTGAACACCTTTTCATAAGAGCGACCCGTTAAAAAATCACAATCAGCAGTAACAAATTGCACTTCAGACTTCCCCGGCACGCCGCCGGCGCCGGCCTTCACGCTTAGATTTGTTTACGGTGTTGCTATGGCAACGTAATGGTGAATATCCATAAGCCAAATAGGAGTGGGAGCGCCATAAAATTGCTGCTGCAGGCTGCAGGAATTAAGTTTTCAAAACTGGAAACTATATTTTTAAAAACGTTTATTAATGTTAAAAATAATTACAACTTTTTAATAGCTTGTCTTAAGCCCGAATGAATAAAATCTCTATCAGAGAAATCAAAAGTAAGCTGTTATCTAACTTATCCTAATAGCACAATTAAGAGTAATTATGATAATTGTTGGACTTCGAGTCTGTTTTCATACTTAGCAAAACATCGTTAATACAATCTAAAGCTAATAATATTCATCATGGGAAAAGTAAATTATTTGTATAAGGACAATGAATAATATATTACTGAGGATCTTTCAGGTCCGTAATTCCTCCACCCTTCGATTTTTCAATATCCTCATTGATTAGTTTTTTAAGGACTTTTTTTGAAATAGAATTTTGTATTCTGTTGCGATACATTATAATATGAATTACTATGATTCCTAAAATAACAATTATAATTATTCCAATAACGGAATGATGTGTTGTTTTAGTTATAAAGTTACTATATTCAATAGGTTCAAATAAATCTTCTTGCAATTTTTCAGGTTTTACAATATGGTCTAATCGTAACTTTATATTGTGGTTTACTATCGGTTTAATCAATACAATCTAAATTTTCACTAATATTAAGGGTCCTAGTGAAATATTTCCTGTTTCCTATTATTATATCACACTGACTTAGCATTAAATTACAATTGTTCAATTTTTTCTTAGAGATGGTGTTACAATTCTCTATTATTTCTATGGGTTCATTTGTATAATATATAAAGTTATTTCTTATAGTAAGTAAAAAAAGCAAGATTATAATTATTAGTTATCTTCGCATATGTACAGTTTGTAAGATAACATTGATTTGACAATTGATTAGCACAATACCATTTATTATTGACACTATTACACTCTTCATACCATAGTTTATCACAGTAATGTCTGCTTGGAGCAATAAGTATCAATTGATTTGTTGTCGGTGTGGGGTATACAGCTTGTAATTTACACGTGTTACTTGTGTACAAGGGTATTTTAACTACTAGAATTGCCATTTTGTCTTTGAGCATTCGACCTGTTTTACAAATTGAGATTAATTTATACGCTTGTCCTAATGGCCATAGCTAATGGCTATACATGTTTGATATAATTTGTTCATGTAATTTTGTATTATTATAGATATGAATAATATCAGTTTGAAATTTTTCAGAAATATGGCCTGAAAATGAGCTTAAGTGATTTACATCTGAATTACATTTATTTGGTTTACTTCAATATTTTTGAAATGTTCCTTAATGTTATCGAGATCTGCGTGATCTAAATTTCCTGTAAGAAACTTAATAACAGATCCAGCAACATTAAATAAGCCTCGCCGTTTTCTTTGGTTAGTATAGTGATGGGTTAATTTATGAAAATTATCGGCTACTTCATTCAATTGATTAAACGAATTATTCAATTGAATTTGTAAGTTGTGTTCTCTCGCAAATGTCGTAGTTAACCTGCTTTTTACGATTGTTTTAGGAAAGTAGCATTTCTTGTTTTCGTTTTTCATTATATTGTTCGTATATAGTCAAGTCATTCCCGTCAAATCCCGTAGTTGAGTGGATATTTTGATTATAAATGCATATACAAGATATTATTAGATTATCTAAAGTTTCATCACGGTCTTTGTGTTTTAAAATCCTTAATTTTTCTATTAATGTTGAATGTAATCTTACATAATATAATAACATAATGAATATTTATGTTATTTAAATTACAAAACTCCTGATAAAGGTTATTTTTAAACTCAGATCCATTCTCTGCGGCAATACGCTGAGGTGTGTTATGATGAGATATAAAATGTCTGAGTTTATTTAAGATAGTAATAGAATTTTTATCTTTAATATAATAAGCTTGGGCGTATTTACTAAATGAGTCAATAATGGTTAAAAATAATGTTTGTTCAAGTTGAAAAATATCGATATGAATTGTCTTAAAGTAATGTGATCTCTGAGTTTGGGCCAGTAATATTCCTCTTTCAATTTATTGTAGGTTTCGTTAATGCCATTATGGTTTTTTTGTGGATAACTCGTAATTATTTCCTGTTGTATTTGCGGATCAGTTACGTCTTGCAAATATTTATAGGAAATACACATTTTTACGTTATTATTGAGATGCACTTTTATTAGGTCTTTAAAAGCTTGTTCAAGTTCTTGGTTTTTAATATATATGGTAGTTAGGTTATTTGTACAGGGTGTCCCATTTTCGTAGGTTTTACGGGGTTTCCAGCTTATGAGTAGAGATAGAGAGATGCGGTTTTCGCGACACCGTGCTACTTTTCGATGAAACTAAAGAGGCCGCAAACAGATTTGCCCTAACCATTTTAGTTTCCGTGCTACAGGGTGATTTTGAAAATTTGTCATTTTCGGACAACCCCTGTAACTCAGCTATCGTAAAATATATTTAAAATGTTTCAACTGGTATTTATAGATTTTTTCACGTAGAATTCAGTGGCATACTCAGATTTTTGCTGAGAGTCATAGTTTTTGACATATTGGCATAACCTACTATTTTTTAAATGGGAGACCCTATATATTATTTTTTCATCTTATTCTTCGTGTCGAGAGCTTTTCAAAAACATACCATGAGTCATATTTATTTTCATAAATAACATGAAAAAATGCATTTTTCTTTAAACGGATTTATGGCATAGCAGATCAATCGAAATAAGAGAAGGTGGCTGTGGTAGCCATGGCAACGCCAACAAAAATATGATCAGGCAGCCATTACTGCTGTCATGTTTGGCATTATTGCGTTTAAATTTTTTCTTGACGTCTATTATAATTATTGTTTTTAATATGGCTCAGAATCAAAAATTTGAATATTTTGAGAAATATGATATGAACGCGTGTTTTATATTGTCTAATGAAGATGCAGATCAGGCGGCAGAACTTTGTCTGAACAGGTTAGTTCTTTTTTATCTTCCTGCATTTTGACTTTATTGGTTCGCTTTATTTTATCTTAGATATCCCGAGAGAAGACAACCAGAAAAAAGAATTTTTCAAAAAATTAAAAATAATCTTTGCCAATATGGATCATTTAACAAGCCTCGATCGCGAACTTACAATAAAGACAACGAAGAATCTGAGGTCAACGTTTTAGCCCTCGTTCAGACAGCTCCTGAAACATCTTGCAGGAAAATAGACGAAGAGGCGGGTGTACCGAAAACCAAAGTGCAGAAAATTTTGAAAAAGCACAAATTCAAACCCTATAAATACAAACTTGTGCATCATCTGCATCCTGGTGATGCAGAGCGCAGATTGGAGTTCTGCAATTGGTTTATAAATATGAAGGCAGAAGATATCGATTTTGAAAAAAAGATTATTTGGTCAGACGAGGCACATTTTACTAGTTCAGGGATTTTAAATAGACACAACATGCGATTTTGGAGTCAAGAAAACAACCATGTTATTTTTCCTGGGGAGCGTCAGGGCAGATTTGGATTCAATGTCTCCTGTTTTATTTTCAACCGAAAAATAGTTTACCAAATATATGAAGGAAATCTGAATTCGATTGGTTACGTGCGAATCCTAGAAGACGCATTAGGAATTTTGGATGATGTTCCCTTGGCTCAACTAAATAGGATTTATTTCCAGCAAGACGGAGCTCCAGCCCACAATGCCAGAATAAGTGAAAACTGGCTTAACGACCATTTTCCTGGAAGATGGATAGGAACACACGGACCTGTTCGATGGCCACCACGATCCCCTGACCTCTCAGTTTTAGATTTCTTTTTGTGGGGTTATTTAGAAAACAAGGTTTATGTAAGGCGATACGAAAACTTAGAACAACTAAGAATGGCCACCGAAAACGCTTTTGCAGAGTTACAAAGACAGTCATTTACAATAGAAAATGCATTAAAAAGAATTTTTAAAGTTTGTCACACTTGTAGGACACATAATGGTCTACAATTTGAACAATATTTGTAGTTTTAATGAAATTATAATTATTACCTTTTACCTACTTCCTAATTTTTTCTGATGCTGTTACTTTGTTATTTCGTTAATAAATATTTGTTAACTTTTTCCATGGCTCCACAGCCACCTTCTCTTATTTCGATTGATCTGCTATGCCATAAATCCGTTTAAAGAAAAATGCATTTTTTCATGTTATTTATGAAAATATATATGACTTATGGTATGTTTTTGAAAAGCTCTCGAGACGAAGAATAAGATGAAAAAATAATATATAGGGTGTCCCATTTAAAAAATAGTAGGTTATGCCAATATGTCAAAAACTATGACTCTCAGCAAAAATCTGAGTACGCCACTGAATTCTACGTGAAAAAATCTATAAATACCAGTTAAAACATTTTAAACATATTTTACGATAGCTGAGTTACAGGGGGTGTCCGAAAATGACAAATTTTCAAAATCACCCTGTAGCACGGAAACTAAAATGGTTAGGGCAAATCTGTTTGCGGCCTCTTTAGTTTCATCGAAAAGTAGCACGGTGTCGCGAAAACCGCATCTCTCTATCTCTACTCATAAGCTAGAAACCCCGTAAAACCTACGAAAATGGGACACCCTGTACTGACGAGCTCTTTTATTACTATAATTAAATGTTCATTTTGATTTTCTCTTGGTATTTGTATAAATATGTGAGTTTTGTCGAATGGTTTAGTATCATGTCTTTTATTGGTGTTTCCGTAAGTAAGAATTAATCTTCTCGCTGCATAATTAACTGGTAATTCTGAAATAGGTAACATTATTCAGACAGGTTCCTTGTTAGAATGCAGAGATGCTTCTGAGGAATTGTTTTCAGCTTCAAGAATATTTTCTTCAACTTCGGGCAAGAAGTCATTTAGGTTAGCAGTGTCTCCTGGGGTATTGAGAATAATTGACTTAATTTCTAAAACGTTTGCTTCGATGCGGGAAAGAGCGTCGGCAACGACATTTTCTTTTCCTTTTTTATAGACGATTTCAAAGTCAAATTCTTCTAGTTTCAATCTCCATCTAATTAGTCTAGAATTAGGTTCTTTTATCTTGGATAACCATACCAGAGGATTGTGGTCTGTTTCGATTACGAACTTTTATCCGTATAGATATGGTCTGAAGTGTTTAGTTGAATCTAAGATAATAAAAGTTCTTTCTCAATAGTGGAGTTTTTTTTTGGCAGAATTCAACGTTCTGAAGTAATAAGCGATAAGATGATCATTTTGTGATAATACGCTACCCATAGCATAGTGACAGGCGTCGGTTGTTAATTTAAAGCGTTTGCTAAAATCGGGGTATGTTAAAATAGGGGAATTTGTGATTAATTCTTTACCCTTGTTAAAAGCTTCAATATATTTCCCTTTTTAGACATTTAGTAATAGGAAAAACTATTTTTGCAAAGTTCTTAATAAAACTCCTGTAGTAGCCTACAAGTCCTAAAAAGGCTTTAATCTGTTTTTGGGTAGTTGGTAAAGGGTAATTTTGAATTGCCGAAATCTTTGCCGGGTTTGGCTTAATTCCATCTGGTGTTATAATATTTCCTAAGAAAGCAACTTCTTTTAAAAGAAATTCTGACTTAACGAGTTGGATCTTTAAATTGCATTCTCGGAATTTCTTAAATATCATTCTTATATGATCCATTTGTTCAGATAAAGATTTTGAAAAAATTACTACCATCCATGTACACAAAACAGAATTTATACAAATATTCCCGCAAGACTTCGTCCATCATTCGTTGAAACGTGGCCGGGGCGTTCTTTAAGCCAAAGGGCATGCGTAGGTATTCAAAGTGCCCATTGTTAACAGTGAAGGCAGTTTTTCCAACCGAATCAGGGTCCATTTCTATCTGATGGAAACCTTGAGCTAACTCTAATGTAGTAAAATATGTACATTTTCCTAAATTATCCAAAATCTCTTCGATACGATTATTATCTACAGTGTGTTCATTTAATTGACGGTAATCTAATACCATTCTGAATCGTTTTTCACCCGAGGCGTCTGTTTTCTTTTGGAACAATCCAAACAGGGGCAGAATACAGTGAAATAGAAGGTCTAATTATTCTGTTATCAATTAATTTTTGAATTTGTTTTTGAATTTCAATCTGAATAATGGGAGGGTGTCTAATTGATTTAGCATAGATAGGTCTATCATAGTAGTCCTACTTTTGTGCTTGGGCTTGGCTAGTGAAGGTCAAATTGCAATCTTCATGGTACATAATATCTTTAAACTGATAACAAAGATTTTTAATTTTTGATTTTTCTAGGTCGTTAAGGTGTTCAAAACGAAATCGCTTAGTTAAATCGAATTTATTTTTTTCGTTCGGAGGATTAACTATATCAAACTGATCTTCGGGAATTACTTTTATCCTTTAATTAAAATTTATTTCAATGTTTGGAAATGGATGGGGAATAGAGCAATTTCCATTGTTAACGTCAACTAGCAAATCAGGGATTACATAACTTACTTATTAACTTCGAAAGATGGTAATAGTGCGGTTCCATTTTTTTTACTGGAATATTCAGGACATTGCCGCTCATTTTGTTCTATTGGCAAATAGGTTTAATACAGATTAATGAAAATGGAATATCGTGATTCTTTAACTTTAAACTATTATAAGTCATTATGCCAGTTAATAGCTCGAAATTTAATGTTATTATTTATACCTAATTCCTTAAAAATTGGTAAAACTAAATTTTTATTTTCTTAAAATTTTTGCCTACACGCTGTTATTTCAAAAGGTCCAATATATACTTTCTCAGCAAATAATTCTGTAAATTTAGAGTTAATTATAGATTCACTAGCACCGGAATGTATTAAAACTGTTAACTGGTATTTCGGTAAATAAATATACGGAAGTTCTATTTGCTGCATTATATTGTTTAAGTCAACTCCTTCAGAGGGCTTATCTTTTGAACATTTTCTCTTGTTTCTTCTTCCCTTTCCGGGCTTAAATTTTCCGGTAAATTTAAAAAAATTGGATCATTAGTATAATCGAATTCAAAATCTTCAAGCTCTTCAAAGGAATCTAAACACTCGAGATTCGTTAATTCTTGAGATATAAAATTTCTCTGTTGTCCTAGGTTTTGAAAGTGATTATAGTTTGGCGGTGTAAAACTATTTTGAGAATAAGTGTTTGGCCTATAAGGTCTCATTGACTGAGTATTCGTAGAACCGGGGTTTTGGTTTGTCGATGGATTATTTACTAAGGGCATAGGTGTCGGTTTAGGGAATGTTACATTTCTTTGTGGGGCAAAGACGTTTACTCTTGGTTATGGTTATCTAAAAGCTGGTATATTTCACGGAAATTTTTGTGTCGGTATTTGTCTAGATCGAACCTGTATTGGATTACGTGTAAAAATTTGCTTTGGGGTTGAAAAAGTAAATTATTTGTATAAGGGCAATGAATAATATATTACTGAGGATCTTCCAGGTCCGTAATTCAGGCGCTTATTCACTTGTTATAGTAATAGAATTCATGTAAATTAGTGCGTTCGAATCATCGGAGGCGGGATCAGTTTTGCATCGATCGAATCGAATGGAAATTAGCTTTAAGATATAGGTAAATAAATTTATCTTATTTCCTCTAAGTATTAAAAAACGCTCCAAAACTATAGATAATTTTTGGCGCTATTTTTGCTTACGAAGCTATGCACCTAGCTACGCTGCGCTTCACCTGTTCTTAAATCCAGGAGCCGCCACTGTACCAAGCTCAAAATTATAAAAATAAATATCATCAAAGATTCCATTTTATTTTGATAGCAATACCCTTCATATGAAGTAGTAATCGCTTTTAATCAAAATTTGTTATTTGTCTTCTTTTCTGTATATATTTTTTATTCTTTTGATATCTTTCAGCTCAATTTTGGACAAATTTATATTTAATTTTTGTTCATAGGGCTTATAATTTTAAAATTGCGCTCGAAACAACTTTCGCACCTTTTAATTTGGAAATTAAGAAATAAGAATATATCTATTTAGTCTTAAGTCATATTTGGTATTTTTCGGGAAATAGTCTATGATACAAAAAATGAAAAATACTTGTATTTACGAAGTGCAAGCGACCGTGTTAAGTTTAACTTTAACGATCAAATTAGTATCAACCCCATCTGGTAGGTTGGAAGCTGACTGTAACATAACCAAAGGTAGAGCATTAAAAATAAATTGCCTATTTAGGAAAATATGTGTGAGATCTCTCGACATCTCCTGATTTTCGGAATAACTCCAAAACCTAACCACATTGGCGCCGAAGAAAAACACAAGTAAAAAAAATAACATTTTTTCAGCGTTTCAATAGGTGGTCAGCAGTATATCCTTGGAAAGTGTTAAAGCATTTGAAGGATTTTTAGTATAATGTCAAATACATGTATGAGCCTTTTGAGAGTGTGTGTGTGCCTGAATAATTATGACTCTTATAATCAATTTCTGGGTTATTGGGCTGGCTTAGGCGAGGGTAATATTATGAACTTTGTATTTATAATTTTAAGCATTTCCATCTACATGTTAACTGACATAATCCCATTTTTTTTACTTTATGTTGAATTGTTGTCATATTTTGTTCAATTTCCATTCCCACCAAACTTAAAGCATAGTCTTTAAAGACTCATTATGTATATATTTTTTCCACTATAAAGGAACTAAAATCTAGCACATTTTAGTTTTAAAAATTGCCAAATGCAGGGAGGAAGCGGCCAGTTTACGTTTACAAAAGAATCCAATTTGTCCTACGGAAGAGCATCAAGTGTTGAATCGCCAAAGTAAATAATCTGGCACATAAAGTCCAAATAACATGTGGTCAAAGCAGATAAGGATTTTACTTTGCAGACGAGAAATTGGAAATACGAAATAGAAATATTTTTATAGTTCTCGCTAAAGATTTTTAAGATTAGTTCATATTAAAAAGAAACTACGTCTTAACATTATTATAAGTACATATTCAAATATATAATATATTACAAAAATATTTTAAGTGTCGATCAGTTCGTACATTTTTATGATTTAGTTAAATTAACGCGGCGTTATTAGATATTATTTATTTATTGTTGCTTATTTACGGTGTTACTTGACATACAAAATCAATGTAGTATAGTTTTTATAAGTCATTATGCACTACACTAATTCCATTAAAAATAAATTACTTGACTAAAACTCTAAGAGTGGTAAAATAACACGTCGCACACTATTTTCTTTCTCTCCCCTACGGTCTTGATTATTATGGCAATCCGAATACGAAATTTTAATTTAAAAGTAGTTGTTATAAATAAACGAAACCTTCCACTGAAAGTAATTCTAAAATTTTATTTATTAAAATATTATACGTGTTTCAACCTTAAAGTAATTATCTTACAACTAACATACAAATAAATACAACGTTGCGAAAAAGAAATAGCATTTTAACGAAATTTATAATTCATTTCTAGAATTTTCCCACTTAAAACTATAACAAATAAAATAGCTTTATTTATTTGACAGTAACAAGAAAAATATAATCACATTAATATGGAACGCCGTTTTACTTTTTAGTCTGCTATATGCCCGGTATTAATTTAAATTGAATGGGACTTCATTTTGGCAATTTATTTTATAATATTATAATAAAAATGTAATTTTAACTGAATCCTTGGAACATCTAGAGCTAAAGCCTTCATATAGATTTTTAACAATCAATTAATTTGATTTAGCTATTAAAATGTATATCAGGATATTTGGATGGGTCTTTACAAAATTAATTCAATTTTCATTATATTATTATAATTAAAATGCATTTTTTTTATTATAATATAATTTTATTACTTACAAATTTGTTGATATCAATATTTATCCAATATTTAACGAGTACCTTTGTAGTATTTTGTGGGAAACAATATAGCCGATTATCAATTTTTATTAATAGTATTTTCATTTACAGCAATTTCTATGATTATCTATTTTCATTGAAACCAATTTCCATTGATATCAATTTGGATTGAATACAAGCACCTCGAATGCATTTTTATTATCGGAAGTTTCGCCATCTATAGCCTCCCAAAAGAAATATAATGTGTTTGCGTGAGTGTGTTCGATAACTCAAATTAATTTGCGAATGTGTCGTCATACGAAAGAGAAGTCTTCGCGCTCAAAAAGGTTTGTAAAATTCTGGAGCTTCTCTGGTCTGGTATTCTGTGTTCTGAAGTATGAGCCGACTTCTTTGGTTTGCGTATTGCGCTAACATTGGATTGCATTCTAGTAATCTTGCTTGCTGATTTTTTAATATCATTTGTGCAATAAACGACGATGATACGGACCGAATTTAAACTCGTCTTTCTCCCGCAAGTACGTCACATCTATGTACAGCGTTTGGGAGTCAAATAGGCCGTAATGCATTGTCATTTGAAAACGTTTGTAGAATTTACGCTTCAATAAAATGTTTTTAAAATTATTAAACTAATTATTTTGAATCTAAAGATTTTATTTTCAATACAGTTTATTACGTCCTACCTGTGCAGTTGCAGGCGGTAGAAATCGAGATTGAAATTATAATCGATAAACAAAAGTGACAGATATAAAATATTTCAAATTTCCAAACTAATACATTTTCAAAAATGTGGATTGGTGCTTACCGTCAAGCTGTTAAGATAAATTTAAAAAATGGTAATTTAGGATATATTTACTATAATAATAGAACAATATGGTTTTAGCTACTTGTATAGGGCACTTTTGAAACTGGTTTGTATTTTTCAATTGCAAGTAAAAACTAAAAATGTCAATAGACGGCACTAGTGCAGCAACTCAAGTAACAAATGTTATAAAATATAAATGGAAGTTTCCCCTGCAATTATTTTACTTGCAGCATTCTTAACTTTTATTTTAAATTAATTAATTATTTTAATCAAAATAAATATCACGAATCCTCACGATGAACACTTTAGATAATCTGATATTTGTAAACTTCAATTTTATTTTCTTGCTAAATGCTGAAGAGACCGGTGGGCATACCGTTGTAAGTGTATCGTGGTGTTAATCATAATTTTATAAACAATGAGTATTAAAAAGCGACTCGCATGTTGTGTTATAGAGGCTGCTTTTCTAGAAGCAACAAGGCCGAATTAACTACTTACGATGGTTGGGGCTCATCTGGGCGAGGCAAAGTTTTGCGATGACAAAAAACGGTCAATGGGTTTTACGTATTTGGGGGCCCTTCGGCAGCAACTCAAAATTTACATGACGACAAAAAAAAGAAAAGATCCTCAGTTTTGTATTTCGCTTGCTGATGTCTCTCGGGGCCCCCACCACATATTTGAGCCTTACGCGTTGTGGCCTTTTCAATCATTAAATCCCCGCAAAAACAAGACGCGCAAGCTCTTTGCTGGGGCCACTGCCGACGCGACGACGGGGGCCTGAGTCAGTGGCGGGCCGTTAGTATATGAAGTGGGAGGGCGAAGGCAAAACATAGTATTCGCATGACGTGCGACGTCGATGGTTCGGCAAACTACTTTCAACACTTCGAGATTTTAGTTTTAAATAAATTTGTACAAGCTATATTGTCACAGATTACAAAACAATCTGTGAAGTAACACTTATTTTCTCGGTTAGTGATAGTGTCTGATTCTGATGTTAATGAAAGGTTTATAATTTGAATCGGCCATTGAATTCGGATTTATTTTTTAATTTATTAAATAAATATATATATATATATATATATATATATATATATATATATATATATATATATGTATACAAGTAGTATTGTTAAGCCCCCGTTTATACAATGATATAACAATTTCAATCAAACAACACAACCTCTATTTTATTGGTAGGTGTAAAATAAAGCAATGAATGTCCTTCCAGCAAAAGCTGAATCTGATTTTTTATCCAGAAAGCTATTTTTATGTTTTGAAATCTGAAATGCGTGTTTAAACGTTCTATCTGTAGCACCTCCACTTTGAGTTTTTATCTATTTTATGATATATCTTACTGTAACAGTGTTGCCGTATCTTCTTTTAGTTCCGAATTTCTGCTATTAACTTTTGTTTTTTAAATGGGACGCCCTATATTTGTTTGTTATTTTGATTTACTATGATATTGTAACTTCAACCATGACGTGTCAAACCAGAACCTTCGTATATCAGGGTGAATAGAAATTGCTTAGGCTTAAATGCATATTATGCCTTTATTTGCCGATTTTTTAAAATACTGCATATTGTTGTGGGGGGTATCATTATATATTACTCGCAAAGGCTAACCCGAAGAGCGACATTAAAAAAAAGATTTTTTAGAAAAAATCGTTTAATATTTATATGGGCGTAAAAGATGTTTAGTGAATAGACAGATAATTTTATTTTTCTCAGGGTTCTTGGAGGTAAGTTAATAGTTTTTGCCAAATCACAGCACTCTAGATTGAGAAATAAAAATTAGTTAAAAAATAGCATTCAATGTGAGAATTACATATGGTTGTACTTGGAATATCTCAACCATTGAGGTAGTATACCGGAATGGTCCCAACGAATGAAAACACGCAAACATATACAGGGTGTTACAAATTCGATACAATGTCGGTTAAAATAGAGCAAAGTTGCGCAATTTAACATCGAATAATAAGTAGTTGACAAAGTTAGACAATTATGACTACCTCCGAGGATATAGGTACGTAAAATACCGAAAAATCTGCTATACATATTTTATTTTTTTCAGGCTGCATTTGAAGAGATATTACAAAATAAATTTTATATCTTTATAGCTACTTTCCATTATCAACAAGATGGTGCACATGGATTTGAAATCCGACGTTTCTTTTTCGCGGTCAGATCAACTAATTTTTTTTTAGATAGACCTGCGTTTTTTAAAAGCCCTTGATTTCATAATATGTGCGTGAGTACCAGAATGTAAAAACTAAAAATAGAAAAAAAAATCAGCTTTGTAGGTTAAACTTGTGTAACCTACAAAGCTGTGTGTAAAGAGACCTTGTGAACAAAATTACCAGAATAGGGCATGAATACAATGTTTTTGTTTTGGGGTATTCTTCAATATAACATGTTCTGCATTCAAACATACGACAGTTTCGGTTTGAGTACGTGCAGGAGACAAATGCACCCTGCACCCCCTTTCCCCCGAGCTAATAACCCAAGCAAAAATTACATTATATAAAGCATTTCGGGACTTTTACCTCACAAACATTGAGAACTTTGTTTGCCTCCCCCTCTAAGACGGCATTCTAAATACGCCACTGATGTGTTCATTTTTGTAAATCCGTATCTTGATCGACACGCAGCTTTGAAAGTGAAGTGCACATACCTATAAATTATAATAATTACTCACATATTAAACAAGGGAGACAAACATGAAAATAGCGTCCTAATTATCAAATAAATATTGTAAATAAAGATATAGTGATATACCTATACAACCTTACTACAGTTTGCTTTAAATAGGGTGACCACATATACTCTTTTTAAGAGGAATCTTCTCTTTTTCGGGTCCATGTACTCTGGTACTCTTACTATTTCCATAAATACGACAAATATCCTCTATTATGAGAAATCTGGGACAAATGATCTCTATTTTGCGAAATCTGGTGCCATTTTCTAATTATTTTTGTAATTTTTAGTCCATATTATTATGTGTATTATAATTATTATTGAAAGTCATTGAATTCTGCGAAAGTGATAAGACTTTACTTAATTATTATACGCTGGTACCTATTTTTACATTTCGTCGAAATATACTCTTTTCATTTTAAAAAAATCTGGACAGCCTACTTTAAATCACGTTTAAGAAGCCAAAAAAAAACTGTAGTAGAGCATGTCGCCGGCACACAGCTTCCAGGAGAAATTGCAATTTGCCATTACAAATTACATTGTGTGGTAATCTGTGAATTATAGCTGGGAAATTCAAAACCTTGTTTTCTTTATTCTGGTATAAATATATAGAATAGCTTGTTTTGGAATAGGATGTTGGGAGCTAGATACGTTCGTTTTAACTTTTTTTCATTATGATCTGTAATTTTGTACGTGGTCACATTTTAAATATAGGGGTGTATATCGTATTCCGCAATGATTTAATAACTAGGTATTCCCAATCGAACAATAATTAAACACGTTTTAACTGTCATTGATTACCTACGAATATGTTTTTCATTATTCGCATCCGACTCGTCATAACGTCATGCACAACACAGTCTTAATTTTAGATGCACTTTTAAATCTTCGAACGCATGACTAGCCAGAAACTCGGGTATTTAAAAAATTACAGATTTCTGCTCTTGTTGTTCTTAGTTTGCACTAGATCGCTCCACGTCCGATAATTAAAATTGAAACAAGGTGGCTGCATTCAATGAAAATTGATATTCAGAAGAATCGACATTAATAAAAATTCGAAATCAAAACAATGCATATTAAATAAAACCAGTTACCTTATACCCGCTAATCATTTAAATTCCACAACTCTTATACAATTAAATCTCGTATTAACTTTTATTTATTTATTCAAATGTATATTCAAGTATTTTAATTTCAATGGTAAAGGGCCCGTGTTATATCCGTTTGATGTAGTATAAATTACATATACACGAAAATCAAAATCAAAATAGTGAGCATTATTCTATTTACATTTTTAGGGTGTTAATGGAATTGACATTAAAAAGAAATGATATCGTAAGAGATGCTTTAATTTTTTTTGATATGCGATAAAAATAAATTAATTTTTTTTATTACATGAGTTCTTAAATCAGATTTGCCTTCATACGGTTGAAATAAATTAATCTCCACAAAGTCGTTATTGCATTCTAATGTTTTCGGTATTAATATTAATTTACTGCGATCCCGTTTGAGGCGATTACATTTTAATAAGAGTCAATTTATTAAATATTTAAACTGATTTTTGTATATAGCATTTATTTCATACCAATTTTTATTAACATCGATTTGTTGAAATGCAATAACTAAGGAAAGACGCATGTATATAGAAATTTTAAGTAGGCTGTATACGTGTTAAAAAAGGATAAACAACTACTTTTTTGTGGTATCAATTGAAATGGTCTGCAAAGAAATTGCTTATCATAAAAATGTCATTCGGTAAAATCGGTATCCACAAAAATTCGATATCGAAAGAATTAAAAAGAATAAAAATTGTATGCAGGCAGCATCATTTATATGTTTTGCAATTAAATTTGGTATCAAAGACGCGTATGACTAAAAAGTAAAACGGCGTTCCATACATTAAGCTATTGAAAATAATAGCTATAACATCGTTAAAGTGATACGATTATTAGATTGAACTAATATTTCTTAAATTTTCATGAATATAACTTCTTATTCATTTCAAAAAATATTATAAACGCAGTATGAAATAAAATATTATACGTATATATATTCACGTCCGTTAGATGTTATTACAGTACACGTTTATATTCCAGTAAAATAACTTGTACTCTAATAAGTAACCTATATACACATATAATAATATATATATAATATAACCTAACCTATATACTGGACTTATAACATAAATTACTACCAGGCATATTCTTACCGGACTTTGGCGCAATACTACGATGGTTTCTAGGTATATGTAAACTGTAACAAGTATGTATCTTTATTGAAATCATCTGAATGTTTAAACATTTCAACTAATTCAACAATCTTTCCACCACCTATGGTTCGGAAATATCTTCCCAATATGAAAACGATAACCATAATTGTGTTGTAAACGAGGCACATTTTATGCTTCGTGTTCATATGTATCTAACTACATTACCTTCATACGGTTAGACCTGAAAGTTGTTATGATAAAATAAAATCGATTTTAGTGAAGAATAAAAATCTTGATAAATATTTTATTGTCATTTATTTATTAAGGACATAATCAATATTGCAATGCGTTATATCCAATTATGATAATAACACACACTTAAATTCTCTTGGATAATTTTATTTATTAACCGACAGAAACCCGCAAGGAAAAAGCGAGAAAACACGGCGGCAAACGCACAAACCTACCATTGGGAACCATTACAAGAAGGGCAATTGATAGATATGCTCCCAATAAATTTATTGAGGCAGTTTTGAATTAAACTTTAATTTAAAAACTTCTCATAAGAGCAATGTAAGAAATCTAGATGTAGTGAGAATCAAAAAAATGAGAAATTTTCTTTACCCGGAACTTCCTTTTATTAGGAATAGTGAAGTGTAACCCAATTTAGTTCCGCACATAATTATTTAGTAACGGATTAGCACCAATATTTTATCAGTTTCTACCTATGCCACACTTGATTTAAAATAAATTGGATAAGTAAATTTACACTATTTTTTTCTTACCAGTTTATTTCTATATCATTTAATTTGGGTAAAAATTTTGGAGTCAATTGTTTTAGAACATCTTTTTACGTTGACTTTTTAAACATTTTATTTGATCACCATTTTGAATTAATACCATGATTTTACTAGTTTATCTGCATCTGTATTTGCACAAAATTTGAAATTAAGCTAATAAATAGTTTGAATCTTCGATTCATACCAAATTGTTAAGATAATTTCGATTAAATTTTTAGTGATAATTTTTTTAACATTTCGCTAGACCGCCATATTGGATATTTACCGAAATTTTACCAGGTCATTCCCGTAAGATCTTTAATTTTTTCCCAAATTTGAAGTCAATCGGGCAAGTAGTTTTTTAGCTGTGCCGCAAACTGACAGACCAAACGGAATTGAGAAAACATGTTTTTTTGACATCTAAAAACGCTAAAACTTGAAGCTATATAAAACTTTCAAAGTTTTATATAGGATTTTTTTCACGATTACAAACATTTTATGAGGCCATCATCTTGAATTCGTACCACAATTATACCAGTTCTTTGTTATATCACTTAATTCTTGCACAAAATTTAAAATCAATCTAATAAGTAGTTTTTCCAAGTTCATTTTTCAGATATTTTATTAAGCAGCTATTTTGTTTCGCTCTCTTGGATTCCTACCAAAATGTTTCCAGTTGATTTCTATATAATACCACTTCATTTTTGTGCACAATTTCCGGTAAATTGTATAAATAGTATTTTTAGTTATATTTTTTTAAATTTCACTAGCCTACCATTTCCTTTCTCCATCAAAAGGTTACCGATTAATTTTTACATAATATTTGATTTTTGTACACAATTTGAAGTCAGACGAATAAATAGTTTTTGAGCTATACCGCGTACAGTCAGACTAACCGACCGGCGCCGGCGGAATTGAGAAAAAATGTTTTTTATCATTTAGGAACCTTAAAACGTGAAGATCTGTAAGATCCAGGAAGTGTAAAAATTCACGATTACAGTACTACTTCCGTTTTACGAAAGAAGTAAAAATATGTGTGTTCTTGTCAAATTAGGTTTTTATTTATTGTGATAGACCTATTGAAGATAGACCCATGGAAATCATAGCCATATAATATATATATATATATATATATATATATATATATATATATATATATTTACATATATATATATTTACATATAAATATATACATTTGCGTTTCTTCTTCTATATATAAATAAATTAAATATTCTATATATAATAAAGTATTACTTTTTGCACACACGTTGACAAAAGGAAGTATTATTTAATTATTTCCAAATCTGTTTTACTTAATTATAATAGGATAGTAAAAGATAATACAATTTACCTACATATTATTAAATAATCGTGCGGAACTAGACTGTATCATACTTGATTTTCTTTGATAAAAAGTAGGATTAATGACACGAGAAGATCCTAGTTAACCTAACTTACTAATTTTTTTTTATTGTTTTGACTTTCTGAGACTCTCTACTACTACTAATCTCTTTTTAACGATGTTTTGTGTATTTTATTATTGATTTTTTGTCGAGTCATATACTTATCAATAAGCCATCGTCTTTCTGTCCATTGCGAAATTTAACGTAATATATACATTGTAATGAAATTATTATGGTATTTAACATATTATTATGAAAAAAACATTTACTTTAAGTAAATTTTTATTATTTTTTCTTTTATTTTTAACATTATTTGTTGTAAAATTTTGGTCAGAATAATTTAATTAAATTAAATTTAATATTCTTTAATAAAAGGAGGATTTTTTGATAATGGCTGATATTTGGTTTCGTATAAATGTTAAACACAATTTTAGATAACTAGTTTTACGTTTCTAACTTTTTAACTACTAGGCAGTCATTTTGTTCTGCTTTATTGATACTGTGTCAAAACTTTTCCGGATCGACCCTATGTTTGTGCAAAAATTCTTAATTATTGTGCAGATGTTAATTGTTCGCGTAGTTTTTTGGGCATGAACAGATCTACAGATCGACAGATAGACAGTCAGCCGACAGTCAGGCCATGAAAATATGATATTCAGCATCTAGAGACATATTTAATTATTAGTTATATTAAAATTTATATGGAAATTTAGAACAGAAAAATATTTTTTTTTGCAAAACATTGTTTTTTTTCATAAAATGTGATAAAATATTTGATAAAACATATTATGAACGAACAAGTCATACACAGCGGTTACTTTCGCTGTTTCCTATTCTTGAAATATAAACCCATAAGCATAAAATGCCAAATGTCGCAAAAACCAGTTTATTGCACAAATCGTATTGGTTTCCCAATTGAGATAACGTTTTGAGGCGCATTATCATAAATTGAAGTAATTTACACCTTAAATTCGAGATCTGTTCACAGACACGTTTGCTTTTAATGGTTTCTCATGGGCCTGTAAACTAACTGCCGAAGAAAGAACAGATCACGTACATATTTATCGTGTTGCCTTACTAATAATATTTATTTTATTAACGACATAACATGATCAACATATTTTATGAAAAAAACATAGTTTACATATTAAATTTATAAGAAATTAACACGCTGGAACTCAAGAGCACTGTAAAATTCTTAAAAAAAAATCGATGTATCCTACCAATTTCTTTATAATTAAATAGAATTTAAAATAAGAATATCAAATACAATATGCGTTTTTCATCAGGATGTTAACGTAAAAGGTGTAGTTGAATACTCAAAATGTGTATTTATTTGTAAAAAGACTTGAGATATACGTTAGTCAATTGAGGTGGTTTTGTTATGTTCAATTTAGATAGCCTCTCGATATTTTACAATTTTTAATTTTTTTTCAGTTCAATTAAAAGCTTGATAGAAGTAACGATTTCCTCATTTTATCAACTGACTTCCAGTGACTTCTACAAGACTTCTACTGACTTCAATCAGACTTCCACTTACTTCCATTGACTTCCACCAGACTTCCACTGACTTCCATTTGCTT
Organism: Kuschelorhynchus macadamiae; assembly: GCA_030620095.1. Classification (NCBI taxonomy): domain Eukaryota; kingdom Metazoa; phylum Arthropoda; class Insecta; order Coleoptera; family Curculionidae; genus Kuschelorhynchus; species Kuschelorhynchus macadamiae. The sequence continues at coordinate 885,482 of JAUTXW010000289.1, read as the reverse complement.
GTACCCCAGATTTCCTTAGCGGTTTACCTCTCGTCAAAAATACTACTCATTAAACTGAAATCCGCAAGTCTCAAATGGCAACGTATTGTTCGTCGCACCGGCGCCGGCGCGGCGCGGCGTCGATATAATTTTCACGTGTTTAGTCTTAAATATCTAACATCATGCAATTATTTAGTCTTTAAATTTTAGAGATTAATAAAAATTATTTTGTAGTATGTGTCATATATAGCCCAAAATGCAATAAAAGGGTAATAAATTGATTCAATAAATTATATATAAAATTTATAAATTGCTTTGCGAGTTGCCAAGTTTTCCACGGCGATCGAAAGCACTGTTCAAATTTAAAATACACGTATGATATAGTGGCTGCTGTCTATGCCTTCGTCACTCTAGTAAAGTAGGAAGTTTATACCAACTTGAATAATATATAGTACGCCACGCTGATCTAAATCGCAAAGAAAACGAGTGGCTTCTTCAAAGTAGGCCATTTTCATGGATACGAAACCAATTCTAAGCAATCGGCAAGAAGTAATACACCGTTTCCAATTAATTAATATAATGTGAATTCAATAAAACACAAATTTCAAATATAATAATCTAATTATTATGTATATATATATATATATATATATATATATATATATATATATATATATATATATATAATCAATTTGTTTCTTAAACCCGGTATATATTAATTGGACTTCTTTCTTGGGTATAGGTTTATTTGCAAAATCAAACAATGGGATTAACTTGACGTTTCGCCTATCATAGTAGGCTTACTCAAAAATTGCTCATTCCTTTATTTTTTTTTTTGGGTATATATGGCTTTCCTTACCTATCTACAATTAATTTAAAAAACATTTAGTGGTCTAATTATAAAATGACATTTACAATTTTTCTAAAACTGATTTAAAATTTTATACTATTGACAATAATTATTACAAAATTAATAAAATAAGGCTACATACCTCGAAAAATACATGCTGATTATTCACTTATATTTGAATGATAGGTAGCAAGTTAGTGGTTTGCCAGGCAACTCATGGCACAGTTTTAGGTAAAAAAAAGTGTTCTTATCGTAGTACGTTTTTTTTTGAGGAATTTATAGATAATTTTTTGCTATTTTTTAATTTAAGTCTTAGAGTAGAATCAGACATTCACAATGATATACTACATTTTAAAAATAATGGCTTAGGCGAAGTTAAAACTATACTAAAATATCAAATTGTGGTATATTTGACTTAAATGTTTTATGTCTTGTTTGTCATTTACTGCATTTTTTTCTTTTTTTATGTGAATCATTTCTTTGACAATTAATTTCTGATACAGGTTGTCTTCATCAATGATTTTGGTTTCAGAAAATTTAAATTCGTGTTTTGTGCTTTTTTCATGTTTGTGTAATGCAGTGGATGCATTCTTTGTATACTTATGCCCTTTTATTCTATTTTCTAAAAGTTGGGTTGTCATACCAATATATTTTATAGGGCAGTTTAAACAAGGAATTTCATATACGAGATTGGATTTTTTATTTTTGGGAATTTTAGTTTTTAATTTTGTAAATAGGGAGCCTATCAGGTTCTGGGCTTTATGACACACAATTATGTTATATTTTCCTAAGATATGTTTTAATTTTTCAGATAATTGAGATGTGTATGGCATTGCAATATATTTTTTTGCGTATTATCTTGTCTTACGTTTTCGTTATGATGGTTATAATATATGTACGTCCTTTGTTTGATAATTTTTTTTATCAGTTTTTCTGGGAAATGTTTTGCATTCAAGGTCTCTTTAACTTTATTAAGGGCTTCAGGACGGTATTCTGGTGACGTTAAAGATATGGCACGGTCAACTAGACCAATCACAACACTTCTTTTTTGTTTGTATGGATGGTGGAAATTGAAATTAAGATATCGTCCAGACCAAGTTTCTTTTGTAAACCATTTAGTTTTTAAATTATTTTCTTTTTGTCTTATTAAGGTCAAGAAAATTTATTTTGTTTTCTGATTCAACTTCAAGAGTGAACTGAATTTTCGGATGGAAATTATTGAATGCGAAAAGTAGTTCTTCTATTTTATTTTCTGGAACTGATGCTAAACAATCATCCACATATCTCTTAAAAAAAGTAATATTAAAATTCAATTTTTCAAGAACTTCCTTTTCTAGGTATTCCATAACTATTTGTGCGATTGTAGAGGAAATAGGTGAGCCCATAGCACCTCCATCAAGTTGTTGATAAAATTGGTTTTTGTATTGAAAATAATTATTTGACATTATAAGATGTAAGGCTTCTAAGAATTCAGGCTGAGTTAGAGTTGTAAAATTTTTTAAAACATTCCATTTGCCTTTTATAGCACTAACTATGAATTCATTTGGTATATTAGTATACAAAGAAATTACATCTAGTGATATTAACTTTGAATTTGGTGGTATTGTTACTGTATCTAGAAATGTTTAAATGTAAACGAGTCTTTTATGTAATAAGTGTTTTTACCTGTGATATTTGACAAACATTTTGACAAATACTTTGAGAGCTTGTAGAAAGGAGATTGAATACATGAAACTATAGGCCTGAGGGGAATGTTAGGTTTATGCAATTTGGGTAGGCCATATATTTTAGGCGTGACTGCATTATGAATTGACAAATTTTTAGCTTCCGCGTCAGTTAATAGATTTTTGTATAAGAGTTTTTTTACAAAAGTATTATTTTTGTTTTGAAAGATGTTAGTTGGGTCATTCTTTAAAAGTTTATAGGTACTTGTATCTTTTAAGACCTGATTCATTTTTGTGTAATAATCAGTAGTATTCATTATAACGGTTTTACTGCATTTATCTGGTTTAAGTATGGTTATTTGAGGATTATCTTTAATGAATTGCCTTGTTTTATTATGTTGTTTCTGTATTCGTTTTTGAAAATTGGTAATTTTATTTTTTTTATGTTTAATTTTTATTTTATAAGTATATTTACTACGTCTGACCTTATACTATCTTTTATTTCATTTGGTTTATCTTGTATAGCTGTTTCTACGCAGTATATATATTCTGTTAAAGGTAAGCTTTCTTCGTTCTGAACAGGAAGCGAGAAACAGCTATACAAGATAAACCAAATGAAATAAAAGATAGTATAAGGTCAGACGTAGTAAATATACTTACCAATCATAAAATAAAAATTAAACATAAAAAAAATAAAATTACCAATTTTCAAAAACGAATACAGAAACAACATAATAAAACAAGGCAATTCATTAAAGATAATCCTCAAATAACCATACTTAAACCAGATAAATGCAGTAAAACCGTTATAATGAATACTACTGATTATGACACAAAAATGAATCAGCTCTTAAAAGATACCAGTACCTATAAACTTTTAAAAAATGACCCAACTAGCATCTTTCAAAACAAAAATAATACTTTTGTAAAAAAACTCTTATACAAAAATCTATTAACTGACGAGGAAGCTAAAAATTTGTCAATTCATAATGCAGTCACGCCTAAAATATATGGCCTACCCAAATTGCATAAACCTAACCTTCCCCTCAGGCCTATAGTTGCATGTATTCAATCTCCTTTCTACAAGCTCTCAAAGTATTTGTCAAAATGTTTGTCAAATATCACAGGTAAAAATACTTATTACATAAAAGACTCATTTACATTTAAACACTTTCTAGATACAGTAACAATACCACCAAATTCAAAGTTAATATCACTAGATGTAATTTCTTTGTATACTAATATACCAAATGAACTCATAGTTAGTGCTATAAAAGGCAAATGGAATGTTTTAAAAAAATTTTACAACTCTAACTCAGCCTGAATTCTTAGAAGCCTTACATCTTATAATGCAAAAAATAATTTTTTTCAATACAAAAACCAATTTTATCAACAACTTGATGGATGTGCTATGGGCTCACCTATTTCCTCTACAATCGCACAAATAGTTATGGAATACCTAGAAGAGGAAGTTCTTGAAAAATTTAATTTTAATATTACTTTTTTAAAGAGATATGTGGATGATTGTTTAGCATCAGTTCCAGAAAATAAAATAGAAGAGCTACTTTTCGCATTCAATAATTTCCATCCGAAACTTCAGTTCGCTCTTGAAGTTGAATCAGAAAACAAAATAAATTTTCTCGACCTTACTATAATAAGACAAAAAGAAAATAATTTAAAAACTAAATGGTTTACAAAAGAAACTTGGTCTGGACGATATCTTAATTTTAATTCCCACCAACCATACAAACAAAAAAGAAGTGTTGTGATTGGTCTAGTTGACCGTGCCATATCTTTAACGTCACAAGAATACCGTCCTGAAGCCCTTAATAAAGTTAAAGAGACCTTGAATGCAAATCGTTTCCCAGAAAAACTGTTAAAAAAAATTATCAAACAAAGGACGTACATATATTATAACAATTATAACGAAAACGTAAGACAAGATAATACGCAAAAAAAATATATTGCAATGCCATACACATCTCAATTATCTGAAAAATTAAAACATATCTTAGGAAAATATAACATAATTGTGTGTCATAAAGCCCAGAACCTGATAGGCTCCCTATTTACAAAATTAAAAACTAAAATTCCCAAAAATAAAAAATCCAATCTCGTATATGAAACTCCTTGTTTAAACTGCCCTATGAAATATATTTCAGTCACTTCAGTCTCTATTCGGACACGAGAAAGAAAGCTTCGAAAATGCCAAATGTGATTTTGGCGAAACGTCAGCAAAACTGTTCTTTTCAGAACGACAGTAGTGAACGGATGTACACCCGGAATGAAAACACATTATATATATATATATATATATATATATATATATATATATATATATATATATATATATATATATATATATATATATATATATATATATATATATATATATATATATATATATATATATATATATATATATGGAACAGAGGAAATTGCTCCTACATGAATTAGTATAAATGGGGCAATCTAGCTTGAGGAACCAGTACTAGGAGAATTTCTATATTTCAAAAAAAGGTAATAATATAGGGTTCAAGGTCAGATTATATGTCTGATCGTAAGGTAGACGTACCTCGTCACCCTTCTCCCTAACAACGAAAGAATCACTAGAGAATGAAAGGGAAAAACCTGACCTCGATCCAATGACGAAGCAATAAAATTTAAACAGTAAAATCCAGGACTTAGGTCGTGCAAATTAAAAGTAAATAGCAGAAAAACAAGGCAAATAACAACAATTGAGCAGTCAATATTATAAACACCAAATACATGATATCAGATGGGATTTATATAGCAGTGCTTCCCCAAAAAAAATTACAAAACATCTTCTAAAATCTAATTTTTGAAATAGGAAACCATTAATTTAGTTTATATTAAAAATGCTAAAATATTATCTTAATTATCAAGCCCATAATAAATGTTAGACGTTATTGAACTTTCCGCCGGCTGTTTGCAATTTTTGCATTTCAGTTGCGTGCTTTAAGTGGAAGCGGAAGCTATCGTTGGACTAGGTTTTTTGTTTGAACGGCTATCCGTGTGTTGTGTGATAGGTACATCGCGTCGTGCATGCTGCGTTATGGAAGACAATAATAAGGACGTGGATATGCAAATACCGTCAACTTCGGCTGTCGGTAATAACGTTGAAAATGTTGGAGAATTTAGTAAGAAGAGTGTGCGCGAATGTGTGTTGTGTATCTTAATAATAAAGTGATTTTCAACATTAAACTTTGCTGATAAGCCTCAAATAATTTCCAAAGCAAGGGCAAAACCGCCTATGAAAAATTTAACCACAAAAAAGAAAAACTGTATTAGACATTTTTACCCGGAAAAACTATACGAACAATTCGAATGGCTAACAGGGTGTGAAAATATAAGTAAATTATTTTGTTGGCCATGTTTACTTGTGAAAATGAAAAAGGTCTCTGGAATAAAACTGGTTTTTCCGATTTAAACAATTTCCATAAAGCTGTAAAAAGACAACATTATGTCCAAAGCGCATTTGCAGACCGTAATAAAAGAAAAAGTCTTCGGCAAAACCAGAATCGAACACGCCCTTAATAAACAGTTGGAAATTAGTCACCGCCAACACAATGAACTAGTCGATAAAAATAGACAAATATTAAGAAGACTTATCAATGTTATTTGTTTTCTCGAACAGCACGAATTGGGATTTAGAGGTCATGACGAAGCAAGGGTTTCTTCAAATAGAGAAAATTTTCAAGACTTATTTAGTTTAATGGCTAAATATGATGATTGCTTAAAAAATCATTTAGAGCAGTCTAGCGTTTTTCGCGGAACGGCGAATCGAAGCCAGAATTATTTAATTTCCGCTGTTGCAACCATTATTCTAAAAAGAATTAAGCAGGAGATTGGCGAGGAGCGGTTCATTACTATTGTTCTGGACGAAATAACTGATATCACTAATTTTAGCCAATTATCTATAGTAATACGCTACGTTAACACAGACGGAAGTATTCAAGAGCGATTTTTAGGTTTTAAGAATGTGTCCGAAAATCGTACAGCAGATGCATTATATACCGTAGTTTATAACGTTACTAAAGAAATTGATGGAAAGAAAAAATTAGTTGCTCAAAGCTATGATAGAGCCGCAGTGATGGCAGGACAATTAGGGGGTCTGCAAGCTAAACTTCGAGAAACGTTCCCAAGTCCTGTGTTTGTCTATTGTTTTGCTCATAAATTAAATTTAGTTTTATGCCAGTCCGTCAATCACATTAAAGAGTGTAAAGTATTTTTTGTTACTTTAAGTGGCATGGCTGCTTTTTTTTCCAAGTCAACAAAACGTACACAAGCTTTGGACTCCATGATCCACAAACGATTGCCCAAAGTAGCTCCCACTAGGTGGAACTATAATGGAAGACTTGTGTTAACAGTATCTGAAAATCGTGAATCACTGATTGAACTATTTGAGAATATGCAAATAGTGAAACGTGGGACTAAGCAGCGATAAATAGTTTTAGGGGGTTTTTGGACTGTTTGAAGCGAGATTTTAATTTTAATTATTTGTTGAACATATTTTCAGAAATATTTCCATTCTCGGACAATGTTTTTAATATATTACAAACTAAAACAAATGATATTGCTTTTTGCCTAAAAAAAGTGGATGATTTTAAGTCCATGTGCGTTTAAATCTCTTCTTCTTCTTCAGTCTTCTTCTTCTTGAGTGATTTACGAAACTGATCGTATTAGCGCAAAAAATAGCGCTAAGGAACTAATGCAATTTTTAAAAGACAAGGAGCTGATGCCTACACCGAAGTGTCGAAATTGTGTGAATTAGTATTGATAATACCTGCCACAAGTTCATCAGTAGAACGCAATTTTTCAACACTTAAACGTATAAAAAATTTCGTGAGAAATTCAACGGGGCAGGAGAGACTTTCGCATACATCGCTGTTGTCCATTGAAAATAAACTTCTCCAAAATATGTCGAAGCATCAACGTTATTGACGAATTTGCAAAAAATGATCGAAGAATCGAATTACATTACAAATAGATAAGGTTCTAAAAATTGCTTCCCTTTCTTAAAATTATACCGCACGCCCCTGGTGGCCACCATAAGTTAGCGTCAGCAAGCAACGTTAATCAAAGGGGCTCTTATGAGGATAAACTGCATTAATAAACAGACTAAAAACAACGCAAGAATAAAACATTTACGAGGTTGAACGTTCTAGTTTTAGTAAAATGTATTATATGTAAATTAATGCTTCATAAATTTGTGTTTTTATTACCAGTAACTTTTTTAATAAAAATATTTTATTTTACCGAGTTTTTGTGTTCAAGATTATATTTCTAATTTTCTTTACAAAAATCTTTTTTTCCGTTGTCCATAAATTAGTTACCTTTTCGAAATTTGTCATGTATTAAAACTAAACATGCCCTAATTAAATATTTCTCTCTTCTTAACTACTAAGCGGATTGATAAAATTACCCACGGAAACGGCTATTTTTTCAGACAAATAATCATTTATGTACAGCAACAATACTTTGTAAACCAACCAACTATTAGATCCATTAGAGGATGTTGTCTATCTAAAAAGCAGTTTTGTATTGTTGGGTGGATACCACGTAGATATTTTAATCTATTTTCCCCTATCCGAGAAAGTTTTCCAGGACTTTGATCTTTATATCTCCCAAATAGATGATAAAAAGTAACCCAATTTTTATTTAACTTATTTTCCGTTTTTCAAATCTATTTCAATTTCTAATACATACAAGTTATGCATTAATTTCGTTGGTTCTTGAAACGCTGACTTCATACTTTGCCAAGTTTTAATTTATACTTATTTAAAATAAAATATATAAACGTATTACATTTTATTGTTAATGTTTGGTCGTTTTATATAGTACTGAAATAATTTCGTTGTCGTTTGACGGATAGCGCGAAAACAGGAGCGTGTATATGGTATATACAATAGTGAGTAAGTACGGAGTCATGTCAATTTGGCGTTTTATCCAAATCTGTGGAAAAGGAGAGAAGTTGAAGGTGGTTTTTCTCCCTGTTTTAGTTACTACATAACCTATTAATAAGTATAATCATTTTGATACAACTCTGCGCTTTATGAAAAAACCAGATTTTTGCAAAGTTTAGTGATATGATAGGAAAACCTTGGTTTTTATTAACCCCTTATTAGCTTTTTCCGATTTTTTGTTAGAAAAGGTACCCACGCAAGGCGCATAAAAGCTAAGTATACACGGTAAACATTCATACAGGGTAAAAACAAAAACATACCAACCTTTTTTTGCATAAACTTTACGTCGTAAATAACAGTCTCGTAAAAAGCACCTTCGATTCATTACTTTTGACAAGCATTTTTCTCAGGGTGTTAAAAATGCTTCAAAGTTTGATAAAGTAAAATGGATAGATTTATTACTCCTGAGGACTGTGCTTATGCTAAACGCTTGCATGAAGAACCCAGGCCGATATTGCCACACTTTTGGGAAAAAGTCAGTCAAGTGCTATTTTAAAAATTCTGGCCAGATACAGGAAACTGGGATAAACAGGAGAAGAGCGAAAGAGCTCTTAGAAGCACATTTACGTCCAGTGTCAAATTTTAGTCGGACTTTGCTGCTGTTCACGAGATTCGTTTAAGTAAACAAACAGTATTAAAGCCGCTATCGGGTTCAAACTTCTACCGCAACGTGGGGCCAATGGGGTATCGTTTTATTTAGCGATGAATCTCGTTTTTGTCTTTCTAGTAATGACAGACGTCTTTATGTTTTTCGCAGGCCTGATGATTGATACGCTCAATGTAATCTTAAGACGTTTTCCTGTTTGCACTTTTCATAAGCAATGACTTTTTATTTATGAACGACAATGCAAGGCCACACGTTGCAAGAGTCGTGCAAGAATACTTAGAAGAGGTGGAGAGTAATGGAGTGGCCAGCTCGAAGCCCAGACCTTAACCACATTGGGCATGTGTGGGATCAGATGGGCAGAAACATAAGACCTCTAAATCGACCGCCTCAAACCCTGGCCGAATCGAGGATATCGCTCGAGATGATATGGGGGAAAATGGACCAGGACAGTATAAGAAATCTTATAATGAGTATACCAGACCGCTGTCAATCAGTTATTAAAGCATATATATTTTGTTACTGTGTAATTAAATTTAGATTAGTGTTTTAGCTTCGCATTTTTTTCTTTTTAACCTGCATGACTGTTTACCGCATCTCATTAATAGGCTATAAAACAGAGAGAGAAATCAGATTTCAACTTCTCTCTTTTATATATATATATATATATATATATATATATATATATATATATAATAATGTAAACAAGAATATACGTCGTATGGTAGTTTTTAAAGCAGAAGTGCATATAACCCTTTTAAAATAAATATCGCGTTCTGTTAACCAAAAATATACAGAAATAATAGGTGAAACAAAGAAACAAGTTTATACAGAAAAACTTCGAATTTTCAACGGAATAGATACCGTTTGGAAATCAATTACGGGAAATTTAGAAGCATCTGATGGCGAATATTATAATGAATGTATTGAAAAAATAACTCATGATGAATATCAAATTGAAAATTTACTAAATAATCAAATATCAGTGACAACCTCTGTAATTAAAAACTTTAATGCTACAATTCAAAAATTACAAATCGATGAAGAAACTTTTAGTAAAGATATCATAGAAATTCGAAAATCAATAATGGACGTTTCTGATTCAATTAAGTTCTACTCAGCTCAAGTGGGTCCCCTAGATTTATGTGAATCACTAATGGGAAACCATACATTTATTGAAAACTCTTTAAATAACATAATAAATGCTATTACCTTTGCTCGTTTAAAAATACTTCACAGTTCTTCATTACACCTTTTGATTTAATCGAACCTTTAAGGCATATAGCACAACCATAACAAAAGAATAATCGTCATCACCAATATATACTCCAAGTGTAGCTCAGATATCATTGAACTACAGGCTTATCAATCGGCTTCAAAAATAATATTTGTTCTTAATATAACTTTGGTAGAAACATTTATATCGAATACCAATATTGGATAGTCGAACAGGGCTTCATCAAGTCGAACAGGTCTTCATCATGTTTTAATAACAACACCTAAATACATTGCGCGAAATAATGATTTATTATTATACATCATCGTCCGGAATTTGGCAACATGCAAAGCCCTAGAAAGCAAAACGAAGATTTGTTTAAACATTTTTCCATTTTCAATTGACAGCGATGCCATATGTGAAGTCCAACTTCTCAAGCAACTGAATCGTCTTTTAAGAACATGCCAAACTTCAGCCGTCTTTGCCAAGGATTACAATGTACAAGAAATCAGCCAAAATCTATGGTTAATTGTCGTCTCCGACCCACTATCCATCAAAAACAAATGTGGATCCAGAGATGTTATCACAGAAATAATCAACAACAATACGTTATTAAAGCTTCAACCTGAATGAAATGACTTTATCGGTACTACAAGAGTTCATGATCAAACTAAGATTGACGTCTAAGACAAGATCAACTACAGCAGTCATCCAGTAGTTATTCACTACAACTATTGTAATCACTTTCCTGAGAAGACTTATGTAGCAGATCTAAAACCATTAAAACTAAACAAACCCAACATGGAAGATTTGATCATAGCTCAACATAAATTAAACCAATGTTCTGATTCTGATTAGGCAAATGTCGCAACCGAAGAAGTTTAAAGATTGGAATGGCCTCAGCCACTGTTGACTATACACCTTCTCTACTAAGAAGTAAATCAGAAGCTTTACTTATGAAGCAATAGAAAAAGATACTTCCCAAACGGGGACGAAGAATTCGTCTTGGAGAATCAATAGAAAAGACGAACATGTAGAACTGAATCTCTACAAGCAAGCAGCCTTCTAAAAGCTGTTTCCACGCACCAACTTTTATCTTAAAGGGGGAGCTGTTATATGACTTTTTACTCAAAGTCACTTACGTCACCAAATGACCTGTTTATCAAGATATCACATTATATTCCCAGACGAGATAAAATAGACATGGAACCGCACGTCTAGCTGACTCAGCAAAGGTGATGCAAGACTGGTGCAATATTAAGTTTCCAGTTAACAGCACCTGACAGTCAGCGGAATCATGTAGAAGATACTTGTGATCATGATTCAGCAAGCCAGGAATATATAAATAGCGGACCCAACCTAGCAGCGTCACTTCATCATAAGATTTAAATGTTGAAAGTCAATTCTTAATTTTACAGGTAAGTAGTTTTAATGATTCGTCTCTCTTATTCAAGTCAACTTGTTTATCAATTTCTATGGCTTTTCGAATTATTTTGGTCTACTATAAGAATCTTCGATAAGAACACTTTTTACTTAAAACTATGCCATGAGTTGCCTGAATCTCTAGCCAATTGCTCTAACCAATTGTGCTATATATATATATATATATATATATATATATATATATATATATATATATATATATATATATATATATATATATATATATATATATATATATATATATATATATATATATATATATATATATATATATATATATATATATATATATATATATATATATATATATATATATATATATATATATATATATATATATATATATATATATATATATATATATATATATATATATATATATATATATATATATATATATATATATATATATATATATATATATATATATATATATATATATATATATATATATATATATATATATATATATATATATATATATATATATATATATATATATATATATATATATATATATATATATATATATATATATATATATATATATATATATATATATATATATATATATATATATATATATATATATATATATATATATATATATATATATATATATATATATATATATATATATATATATATATATATATATATATATATATATATATATATATATATATATATATATATATATATATATATATATATATATATATATATATATATATATATATATATATATATATATATATATATATATATATATATATATATATATATATATATATATATATATATATATATATATATATATATATATATATATATATATATATATATATATATATATATATATATATATATATATATATATATATATATATATATATATATATATATATATATATATATATATATATATATATATATATATATATATATATATATATATATATATATATATATATATATATATATATATATATATATATATATATATATATATATATATATATATATATATATATATATATATATATATAAATATATAGCACAATTGGTTAGAGCAATTGGCTAGAGATTCAGGCAACTCATGGCATAGTTTTAAGTAAAAAGTGTTCTTATCGAAGATTCTTATAGTAGACCAAAATAATTCGAAAAGCCATAGAAATTGAAAAACAAGTTGACTTGAATAAGAGAGACGAATGATTAAAACTACTTACCTGTAAAATTAAGAATTGACTTTCAACATTTAAATCTTATGATGAAGTGACGCTGCTAGGTTGGGTCCGCTATTTATATATTCCTGGCTTGCTGAATCATGATCATAAGTATCTTCTACATGATTCCGCTGACTGTCAGGTGCTGTTAACTGGAAACTTAATATTGCACCAGTCTTGCATCACCTTTGCTGAGTCAGCTAGACGTGCGGTTCCATGTCTATTTTATCTTGTCTGGGAATATAATGTGATATCTTGATAAACAGGTCATTTGGTGACGTAAGTGACTTTGAGTAAAAAGTCATATAACAGCTCCCCCTTTAAGATAAAAGTTGGTGCGTGGAAACAACTTTTAGAAGGCTGCTTGCTTGTAGAGATTCAGTTCTACATGTTCGTCTTTTCTATTGATTCTCCAAGACGAATTCTTCGTCCCCGTTTGGGAATCTTTTTCTATTGCTTCATAAGTAAAGCTTCTGATTTACTTCTATATATATATATATATAGTATATACAGTATATATATAAAAGAGGCCATTCCAATCTTTAAACTTCTTCGGTTGCGACATTTGGCTAATCAGAATCAGAACATTGGTTTAATTTATGTTGAGCTATGATCAAATCTTCCATGTTGGGTTTGTTTAGTTTTAATGGTTTTAGATCTGCTACATAAGTCTTCTCAGGAAAGTGATTACAATAGTTGTAGGGAATAACTACTGAATGACTGCTGTAGTTGATCTTGTCTTAGACGTCAATCTTAGTTTGATCATGAACTCTTGTAGTACCGATAAAGTCATTTCATTCAGGTTGAAGCTTTAATAACGTATTGTTGTTGATTATTTCTGTGATAACATCTCTGGATCCACATTTGTTTGTGATGGATAGTGGGTCGGAGACGACAATTAACCATAGATTTTGGCTGATTTCTTGTACATTGTAATCCTTGGCAAAGACGACTGAAGTTTGGCATGTTCTTAAAAGACGATTCAGTTGCTTGAGAAGTTGGGCTTCACATATGGCATCGCTGTCAATTGAAAATGGAAAAATGTTTAAACAAATCTTCGTTTTGCATTCTAGGGCTTTGCATGTTGCCAAATTCCGGACGATGATGTATAATAATAAATCATTATTTCGCGCAATGTATTTAGGTGTTGTTATTAAAACATGATGAAGACCTGTTCGACTTGATGAAGCCCTGTTCGACTACCTAATATTGGTATTCGATATAAATGTTTCTACCAAAGTTATATTAAGAACAAATATTATTTTTGAAGCCGATTGATAAGCCTGTAGTTCAATGATATCTGAGCTACACTTGGAGTATATATTGGTGATGACGATTATTCTTTTGTTATGGTTGTACTATATGCCTTAAAGGTTCGATTAAATCAAAAGGTGTAATGAAGAACTGTGAAGTATTTTTAAACGAGCAAAGGTAATAGCATTTATTATGTTATTTAAAGAGTTTTCAATAAATGTATGGTTTCCCATTAGTGATTCACATAAATCTAGGGGACCCACTTGAGCTGAGTAGAACTTAATTGAATCAGAAACGTCCATTATTGATTTTCGAATTTCTATGATATCTTTACTAAAAGTTTCTTCATCGATTTGTAATTTTTGAATTGTAGCATTAAAGTTTTTAATTACAGAGGTTGTCACTGATATTTGATTATTTAGTAAATTTTCAATTTGATATTCATCATGAGTTATTTTTTCAATACATTCATTATAATATTCGCCATCAGATGCTTCTAAATTTCCCGTAATTGATTTCCAAACGGTATCTATTCCGTTGAAAATTCGAAGTTTTTCTGTATAAACTTATTTCTTTGTTTCACTTATTATTTCTGTATATTTTTGGTTAACAGAACGCGATATTTATTTTAAAAGGGTTATATGCACTTCTGCTTTAAAAACTACCATACGACGTATATTCTTGTTTACATTATTAATTAGTGAGTTCAAAATTCTAGCGTTGTTATTTATAGTTTTTTTAAGTGTTTAAGGTCTTTATATATAAGAAGTATCCATTGGTCATTAGAGACTTTAATTGTGGCTTCTTGATGAAAGACTATTCCAATGGTATTATTTATAATTAATAGGAAGTACTGGGACTCAACCAGGGTGATAATTCAAGGAGCCTGGAATAGAAAATGTATTCATAGTAGGGTTTTAACCTGTCAAAATTTACTTTACTTTTATAATTAGTTTCAGGGTTAATTACAATGGCAGAAGTTTGGAAAATCTCTGAGATTTCGAATGGTCCGTTAAATTTGTTTTGAGATTTATTTGCAATGTGTCTTTCTCGCACATATACTTTATCTTCCACTTTATATTCGTTGGAATGATAAGATACGTGTTGATGGAAACGTTTTTCGCTTTTTCTTTTTGTTGAGTGGTTCTAGCTCGAGTAGTTTTGTAAAGTAAAAATACTGCATTCGCTCACTTAAATCTCGCACATATTTGAAAATAAGATTTTTCGCACTATAAATAGTTTCCGGGGGTCTAGAAGAGGTGTGTAAAAATTAATTTAAATAGTGTAAAAATTTCATTCTTCGTGTTACATAACATTCATTTGGATTTTCTTTTTGATTGGCACTTAGAGTTGCATGAAATCTTTCTATAGAACATTAGATTGGGGGTGTCCTATGCTTGAAAATGTTAGTTTTATTTCGTATAGTTCGCAAAGGTCTTTCATAAGTGTATTATCAAATTCACGACCATAGTCACAAGGGAATTCCATAGTGATACAAAAACACGAGAAGGGTATTGATAATTATTCTTACAGCTTTTTCTTCTATTGGATAAGCCTGCGTGAATTTAGTTAAGACATAGTTTTATATCGGATACTCGAAGAAGTCTATGTTTATTCTTTCGAAAGGCGTCTTCGGAGTTTCAGTTATAATTAGAGGGATATTAAGATTTTTATCTAGAGATTTTTATCTTTTGGCATATTTCGCATTTTTTAATAAACTTTTCTTCATCTTTAGTTATTCCTTGCCAATTATGTTTTTCTGTCGCCATAACGTTTTATTCATTTCACGGTATAAGTTAGTTTTTCCACCATGATCGTGGTCTAAAATTTCGTGAATTTCATCTTGTTCGGGAGTTTTAATAATATTTTGTGCAAATGGTCAATTTAATATCTTTGTCAGTAAAGATAAATGAAAATGTTTCAAGAATTGGTAGTTCAAGATTATTTTCGACATAGTGCCTGGTTCCAATGTTAAAATCATTTTGACATGTGTAGATTATATAAATATTCTTTTTCTTTTCAGGGTCAAATGGAAGGGGAATTATAAAGTATTTTCGATTTTTTACTCTTTTACTGCAAAAAATATAAAGTCGGTTGAGACTAAAATTAACGTTTTCTTCGAAAATATCATCCATTATTTTGTCATCTTCGAAAATATCATCCATTATTTTGTCATGTAATTCATCAAATTTGTTTTGTCTAAAGAAGGTTATTATATTTTTATGGGATTTGTCTAGTAATTAGTTGTTGGAGGTCTCTATTTTTGAATAATCAATTAGATGTTTGGTTTCATAGAGATTAACAAATTTATTGAATTCATTAATAATATAATTTGTTCTTCGTCATATTCAGGTGTTGGTGAAGAAGTCATCTTCATCTGAGTCATCAAGGTTATTGGCTAAAAGCTTTGAAAGAAATTTTACAAATTCTTCAAAATGATTGATTTCAATTCTAGATAATGCGTCCGCATTTTTATTTATTTTTTCGGGTTTATAAATTATTTTATAATTATATTTTTTTAATTGTGAAAATCCATGTAAGGGAACGATGATCTGTGGTAAGGGTAAATTTTCTACCAAAAAGATAGGGACGAAAATGTTTGACTGCCCATACTATTGCCAATAGTTCTCTTTCAATAGTGCAGTATCTAGTTTCTGCACCACATGAGGTTCTTGAGGCATAGGCAATTGGTAAATATTTTTCAATAGGACCTTGTGAAACGACGGCTCTTATTACAAATGCTCTAGCATCAGTTATGAGAAGAAAAGATTCTCCAAAATTTGGATATATTAGTATTGGGTCTGAAATTAAGAGAGAGTTTTTTAATTGTTGGAAGGCATTTTGACAATATAAATCAAAGTCAAATTGAACGTCTTTTTAAAGTAGTTTATTTAGTGGTTTCGAAATATTTGCAAAATTTTAAACAAATCTGCGATAATAACCTGCTAATCTAAGAAATGATTTAATATCTTTTAAAGATTTGGATTCAGCAAAGTTTTATTGGATTTGGTTTATCTCTTCCTTGGGTAATTAAATGACCAATATAAGCGACATTTTTTGTTAGAGATTCGCGTTTATCAGGTTATATTTTGAAATTAGCGTTTCTTAAATGTTTAAATATTTGAGTGAGTCTTACAATATGTTCATAAATAGTAGGGGAATAGATAATATCATCCATATATACAAGACATTTTTCGGATACCTAATAGAATATTATCCATTACACGTTGAAATGTGGACGGGGCATTTTTTCGTGCGAATGGCATTCTTATGAATTCATATTGACCGTTTTCTACATGAAAATTAGTTTTAGAAATATCTTTTGGATCTATTTCAATTTGATGAAAACCAGAGGGAAGAACAAGTGTTGTAAAGTATTGACATTCTAACTGAACTAAATGGACAGAAATATTCGGTAAAGGATCTTTATCATCCACAGTAGTTAAAATAGGGGAGCGCCTCCTCCTCCTCCTCTTCCTCTCTCTCATGTCCCTCATTCTTATCTTCCTCCCCTTTTATTCTCATTCGCATCATATTTTTTTAATTTTTTCTATTTGTCCTCCCACATTTGATTTTGCATTCTTAAGTCTTATAAATAGATACATCAAAATCATTTTAGTATGCTAAGGTACGAGTGACTGTTAAAAGAAAAAAATCTGTTGAATAAATCTATTAATAATATAAAATGAGTGAATCAGTTGGAGAAAGAAATCGATCCATTCCGCTTCAGACAATTAGCCTCGAAGAAATTATACCAGGAGTTCGAGAAGAAACTATACCACTAGTTCGAGAAGAAGAAAATGGGATTGTTTTAAAAAATTTGAACAAAACTGAGAGTGAAGAGAAAAAAGTGTTTTGTGCTATTTGTTTTGAAATAATCGAATATTATGATTCATATAGACCAAATACATGTTCCCACATTTTTTGTTTAAAATGTATTTTAAGATGGAATGATGAAAATTGTTGTTCTATAATGGTAAACAATTGTCCTGTATGTCGCACTAGATATTACTATTTGGTACAAATCTTCAAATATGTAATTAGACATCATTTTTTTGTAGTTTTAAAAAGAGGATAATATTTTTCATAATTTGTGTTTGTGAAAACTCTGGTCAAATAAATTTGTAAAAAGTAAATGTAAATATATAATAATTGACACACAGTTTTTCCTTTTCCTTTTCCTATATTGAAACGACAATATTCTTTAAGTGTTTTAATACATACTAATTTGTTATGGTTTAACATTTTAAAATAAACAGTGGAAATTAAAAGTTATTATTTTTTAATTATACTAATAATAATATATTAATATATTTTTTTCCTTTTCCTATATTGAAACAACAATGTTCTAAACAAGTTTTTTTAATACATACTAATTTTCACATCATATAACAAAACAATTGTTATGGTTTAACATTTTTAAAATAAACAGTAGAAATTAAAAGTTATTATTTTTTAATTATATTAATAATATTAATATAATTTGCATCAAGTAAGAGAAAACTCAATTGAATACAGAAACAAGCGTTAACAAAATTGTATGCTAATATATGAGCGCTTATAGTGGCAGTTGACATAATCTACACATTATTTTTATATATGATTAGCTATTTCATTTTTCGTTCTTGTTGCAATAAAAAAAATACAGGGTCAGATGTTAGAATAAAAAGAAGTATTTTGCATATAGCACTGAAAATATATGACCGCTTATAGTAACAGCTGACATTTTTTAAAATTAATATTGTTGACGTATTCTACTTATTATCTCTACAATTTATGTTTAAAATTAATATTTTTGACATAATCTACCCATTACGTTTATAACCTATATTTAAAATTAATATTGTTAAAATAATCTACCCATCACCTTTACAAACTATGTTTAACATTAATATTTAACAACATAATCTTCCATCTCTTTTTTTTCATTTTTATTGCAGTAAAAGCAAGCAGGTTCAGGAATTAGTAAAAAAAGATGTATCCTACAAATAGCACAATGTAAATCAGAAGCACTAACAACATAAGCTCTTTTGTAAGTGGCAGCTCACATGATCGGACTCCCCTCTCCGTAAATATCTCATGTGAATTGTACTACAAGGAAGGCAAATAGTAAATGTTCCTAGTCTTCGACTTTCAATTTTAGTGTAGCTTTGTATAACACATACATCTTTTTCTTCAAAATTATTAAATAATTCACTAGCCCTAAACTTGCTTACTTTTACGTCAGCCTCGGTTCCTAAATTTAGCAGTTGTCCATCCATGTCCACTCCTTCGTCAATTTCCTGATCATCTTCCTCCTCCTCATCTTCCTCTTCCTCAATATAATTAATGTCGATGTTAAACAATAATGATTACACATAAATCACTTATTACTTGACACATTTTTTTTTGTTTTGTACACAATTGGTGGAAAAATTCAAAAATAACTTTTTACGCAACTCGAGCACAGCTTAGTAAATGTGCCTCAGCATACTAAAATGATCTTGATGCACCTGTTTATAAGACTTAAGAATGCAAAACCAAATGTGGGAGGACAAAGAGAAAAAATATGATGCGAATGAGAATAAAAGGGGAGGAAGATAAGAATGAGGGACATGAGAGAGAGGAAGAGGAGGAGGAGGAGGCGCTCCCCTATTTTACCTACTATCCACGGTGCATCTATTAAGCTCTGTATGCTTGAAGGTGTCTATAAGTTTTAATAAAGATAGACTTAGCATTGTTAGTATCAATTTAATTTTTGATCTTATTAGTAAATGTGAGATGTTCTCCTTCAATATAAACTATCGAATTCTAGGCAAAGGTTTGTAATCAATTCGTTAAGATATTCAGTACGAAGTTAGGATTTACTATTTCGAATACGGTTTGTGGCTTTTTGAAATTTATTTTTATATAGGTTATAGTTTAGACAATCTTTTGTTGATAGAGGTAGATAGGGTTCAATTTGTATTTTGGAAAAATTGCAATGGCAATTTTTGAAATTACATTAGCATTAATTATTGAAGTTAGAAATTCAAGTTTTCCATTGACATAGACGAAGGCATTACGGAGGTGTACCTTTTCGATTTCTTGTCTAGATAGAATAGCGTCGTTAATAGTTAAGTTACACGTTAATTTAAATACTGTTCTGTGTTCTACCTTCGATATCGATTTTGTTTTGATTTAGAAGCTTATTTCTTTTTCGAATTTCGTTTGTTTGAGTTTGATTTGTTTTTCGAATATTCTTGTATTCATCTTCAATTCTGTATAATGGTGAAGTTTTAAAATTTGTTGTTAGTTAAGTCCTAACAGGCTAGATTTAGAAATTAAAAATATTATAGCAAACGAAGTATGCTTGAAATTGAAGCATACGGATTATTTAAAAAACTCAGTTATATACTTAGTAATTTAGAATTTGAACAATGGTTAGATTTCCAAAGAAAAATGTTCGTAGTTATTGATGCCAAATTTTTGAAAAAAATGTGTTCACTTAAAAACAAATTGAGAAAGTTGAAGCCACAAAAATAAATTTCTTCGAAAGTCGAGAACATTGTAGAAAACCTTTCTTCTCAGTCCTTTGATAATAGAGAAATCGCCCTTTTGAATAAAGGTATGAATTTTGCAGAGCCTCCAGTAAAAAATAGTTTACCAACTATTACAGCGAATATCGAAAGTTCCATTCAATACGTACCAGAGTCAACTAAGGAATTCATTAGAGAGGCTTGCAGAAATCAAATTTCAAAAAACGTTGTTAACAACAAGTCAAAATATGTTTCACGTAAAAACCGAAGTTATCAAGGGTTTGAAGAAAAAGAATGTTTTTGTTTAAAAGCTGGCAAAGGAAATAGGTTTGTTAATATAGAAAAAACAGATTATTTTGAAAGAGTAGACAATTTGATTCAAACAGTTCCTTGCGATTTAATTGAAAAAAACCCGTTATCAAAAATGATAACACAAGTAAAAAGTACCTTAAAATAGTGTAAAAACCTTGTGTCCGATAATCTAAAATTCAAACTAACACATAGTAACCCAATTATCTAAACTGTATTGCCTTCCCAAAATCCATAAACCTGGGAAGTCCATGAGACTTATTGTACCAGCTGTTGGATCACCAACGTACAATATTTCAAAATGGTTAGTAGAAGAATTCAGCAAATTAAATATCTTGTACGATAACTTTGAGGTTACTAACTCGTTAGAACTCTTAGATAAAATTAATGTTCACTTAAAAGAAGGTGAAATTTTAATATCTTCTGATGTAAGCTCATTGTTTCCTAGTGTACCCATACCACTAGCTTTAGAGTACCTACTACCAACTACTTGATTTCAATAATTTGAAGAAAAAAATTATTGATGAATATTTGCTTCTCACAGAATTATGATGAATCAAATTTTATTTCAGTTCAACAATAAATATTATAAACAACTTGTCTATAATATACCGTTTCTTGCAAATTTGTTTATAGGAAGAATAGAAATCCAATTCAAAAAATAAACGAAGTATTTTCAAAGGGTGTGGTATAGATACGTAGACGATTATTTGCTATTTTTGATACTAAAACAGACAGTTTCTTAAAAACATTAAACAATAAATATCCTTCCATTAATTTTACGAAAGGAGAACAATGGGCAATTACCTTTTCTCGACATGTTAGTTATTAAAAATAACGATAAATTAAAATTTAATATTTATAAGAAATTTACTAATACTGAGGTATATAACATCTGACTCATTTCACTGCCGTCAACATAAAATGGCAGCATTTCATTTCTTAACTCACAGGTTAGTCAATTTTCCATTAAGTAAAGAACGTTTTAACAATGAAATGAATCGGATTAAAAATATAGCTAAAAGAAATGGATATAACGATAATTTTGTAGATAAGTTAGTAAAAATTAGAAAACATGGCACATTTAAGATACGGATAATAAATAATCTTAAGTTAATTAAAAATGTATCTAATAATAGATTATTATTGGATGTATTTGAGAATATAGAAATAGTTAAATGTGACTAAATAAAGGCAAAGGGCTTATTCCCTATAGTCCCCTCTATTGCTTACTTGACAACGGTGCAGTCGGATGTAATCAAGTGTGACCACATTTACCTATAAATAGTCTCGGTTAGGATAAGTTACTTTAGTTTATATCATCTGCTGATGATGCTAAATTGGTTAGCAAAACGCGCGTCCAGAACGTAACAAGTTGTGGTGTAGTGTGGTTAGAACTCTTGCATTTTGTTATTAATTGTCTATTTTCTAAATCAATAGTGCATTGATAATGTTCTAGAAAATCTAGGCCAATGATACCGTCAAAGTCTATATCTAAATTGTAGATGTATACTTTATCAGGATCTTTATCATCAACATTTATTAGGATGGATTCAGTAATTAAAAGTGTTTAATTTCTTATTCCTTTTCATTTATTATTCCTTGTACCTATATTGTTCAGGGAAACGTTGTTTATGTTTTTTTACAGTGTTTTCTATGAAAATTAAGATTTCTGCGCCAGTATCAATAAGCAACTTAGTATTTATAGTGACTCTGATATAGTATATATACAAACTTACAGGAAAAAGAGGTCTTAAATAAATTTCTGTTCTGTGCTGGGGTACTTATGATCGAAAGAAGGTGATTCAGATTTACTTTAATTTGAATCTGGGCTTCCAGAAGGTCTTGGAGATTACTTGCTCTTATTATGTGTCATATACGTGGTTCTAGACCTGTCAAAAGATTATTTACTGTCATTGAATCAATTAAAATTAATTGTACATCTTTTTCATTCTCCGAAAGATTAAATTTTTGTATATTCGCACGCATTTTTGCCGGGTTTAGAAACTGTTTCGGGAAGTCAAGGGAAACTCATTTTGCAATTGTTTCATTTACTGTAGGTCTTGAATTAAAAAGGATAAGTCTCTAGTATCGCCAAAGTAAGAATTTAAAAGTTATTTGATTTCAGTGTATGATAATGGATTTCTAGAGCTTATTAATAGAGCTGCTTTATCTCGTAATTTATTTTTTATAGGATTTACTAATAAAAGCCTTTGATTACCCGAAGAAATGTTTTAGGCGCAATCACAAGCATTTACAAAAGTTTGTAACAATATTTGATCACCATCATATTCTGGGACAAAATATTTCAGATAATTTATATGGCTCAACTTCAAGTTGCGCTTGTTGTTGTTGTTGTTGTGCTGAAGCACTTACAGTTTGTTCAGGCATTTTCATTAATATTCAATATACCAAAATAGAACAAAATTATAATATTAAAAGTAATATGTAGTAATGTTTACAATAAAAATGTGTGTCATTTGCACAAAGGAAAATAGCAAGATTATTCGATGTCGATGTCGATTGACAAAAGTATATGATAATGTAAAACATCAAAATATATAAAATCATTTTACAGGACAATACGATATTATTTTTGACTTTAAATAACACCTAGCGTTAATTAGAAGTATAAGTAACACAAGAAAATGCTTTGTACTTATTAAATATATTTTATTCTTGTTGGAAAATTGTTTCGATTAACAGAATAATCGAGACAATTTAATATATATAAATTATATTATATATATTTTACTCAAATATATATATATATATATATATATATATATATATATATATATATATATATATATATATATATATATATATATATATATATATATATATATATATATATATATATATATATATATATATATATATATATATATATATATATATATATATATATATATATATATATTTTACTTCAATTTCTTGGAATATATATATATATATATATATATATATATATATATATATATATATATATATATATATATATATATATATATATATATATATATATATATATATATATATATATATATATATATATATATATATATATATATATATATATATATATATATATATATATATATATATATATATATATATATATATATATATATATATATATATATATATATATATATATATATATATATATATATATATATATATATATATATATATATATATATATATATATATATATATATATATATATATATATCTATGTCTATATATATATATATATATATATATATTGATGAGCTCTAATAAGGGCGAAATCGCGATCGTCGTTTGACTAAAATGGATCATTGTGTCTGCTGTGATGCAGAACATGTTTCCAAACAAGGATCATTTTCTTGTTATGACGTTGGTGTAAGTGGAATGAAAACATACTATCATTTAATACTCCCAACGAAAGCCAGGAGTCACAATGTAATTCAACGCCGGTCGTGGTATTAGCCAGCGGAGTAGTTGTTTTTGTGATTCAATTTTGTGCCTTTGCCCTACACGGGGCTCGCTAGTCTATGGCGACCTGATGAGCTCTAATAAGAGCGAAATCGCGATCGTCGTTTGACTAAAATGGATCATTGTGTCTGCTGTGATGCAGAACATGTTTCCAAACAAGGATCATTTTCTTGTTATGACGTTGGTGTAAGTGGAATGAAAACATACTATCATTTAATACTCCCAACGAAAGCCAGGAGTCACAATGTAATTCAACGCCGGTCGTGGTATTAGCCAGCGGAGTAGTTGTTTTTGTGATTCAATTTTGTGCCTTTGCCCTACACGGGGCTCTCTAGTCTATGGCGGCCTGATGAGCTCTAATAAGAGCGAAATCGCGATCGTCGTTTGACTAAAATGGATCATTGTGTCTGCTGTGATGCAGAACATGTTTCCAAACAAGGATCATTTTCTTGTTATGACGTTGGTGTAAGTGGAATGAAAACATACTATCATTTAATACTCCCAACGAAAGCCAGGAGTCACAATGTAATTCAACGCCGGTCGTGGTATTAGCCAGCGGAGTAGTTGTTTTTGTGATTCAATTTTGTGCCTTTGCCCTACACGGGGCTCGCTAGTCTATGGCGGCCTGATGAGCTCTAATAAGAGCGAAATCGCGATCGTCGTTTGACTAAAATGGATCATTGTGTCTGCTGTGATGCAGAACATGTTTCCAAACAAGGATCATTTTCTTGTTATGACGTTGGTGTAAGTGGAATGAAAATATATATATATATATATATATATATATATATATATATATATATATATAATCAGATATCTTGACTAGATTTTTAGTATGTTTTACCTCAAAACTAAATTGTTTTTTTTGTTTCTTATTTTAGAATATCAATTAGCAGTATAATTGATAAAATAGTGAAAAGTCGAACAGTTAGGCTTTTATATTTTACTTTTTTGTAAAATAATAGAAAAAATAGTAAATATTTGCAAAATATACGAGATGATTCAAAATACACTTACAATAGGAATAGAAACATCAGCTTTCCGTTTTGTCTTGTTCTCTAACAGGGATCACTACCAGGGGCTTCACCAGGTATTCCTAATCCGTAGAGCTCTGTCGAGTGAGGACGCGAAAAGACGAACAATTCTTCTGATTAAAGAACTGGAGTCCACTGTTGCCATTTAGTATTCACGTGTTCTCGCAAGTACTCAGATCCGAACGACTGCGCCAATTTGTTACGTTTGATTTTACACAAATGACTTTTTAAAAAACATTTATTTACTTTAAAAATATACGACATAAAATAAATTAAAAATTGATTTTCAACATTAAAATGTTATGATAAAGTGATGCTGCTAGGCTGGGTCCGCTATTTATACGTTCCTGATTTGCTGAATCAGGATCAGGAGAATGTCCTACATGATTCCACTGATTAAGTGTCAGGTGCTGTTTACTGGAAACTTAATATTGCATCAGTCTTGAATCATCTTTGCTGAGTCTGCTAGACGTGCGATATATATATATATATATATATATATATATATATATATATATATATATATATATATATATATATATATATATATATATATATATATATATATATATATATATATATATATATATATATATATATATATATATATATATATATATATATATATATATATATATATATATATATATATATATATATATATATATATATATATATATATATATATATATATATATATATATATATATATATATATATATATATATATATATATATAAATGGGTGATTCACGACCCACTGTACATACTTATGTGGTGTATAGGGTATCCCTAGGGTATATCGAAATGGATATTAAAATTGATTAATTCGGCTTTATTACCAAGATACAGGGTGATTTTCGTATTTTGGTAAAAATTTGTTCACCCTGTATCTCCTAAACTGCTTAATAGATTTTTTTTTAAATTTTGTACATAAACACTCTTGGTATATCATAACTTTTTGACGTTTGAAAAGTAGCAAAGTTCCAGGGCCGTATCCAGCCAAATCACACAGGGGAGGGGGGTTAGTTTTGAGACACCCTGTACATCGGAATTCGGTATTTTTGAATTTTTTTCTTAAACTACATTCATTTGTGAACAAAAATATGCCACCATCTTGAATGGCACACTAAAGGTTATGTACGAAATTTAAATCTTTAGATAGTACATACCCCTTTTTTTAGCGGTATCTGTATTAAAGCTTTTAACTAAGTATAAAATTATTTCAATGATTGACTTTAAAAAAAAATTAAACTATCTCTACTAATAAAACACAGCCTTGTCGAATTAATTTTTATTTTCAGTAGCCCAAAAAAAAACTAAAATCTACCCTAACACAATAACGTCTTAAAAGCTACAAAATGTTTTCAAAATGCATACCACCGGTGTCTCTACATTTTTGTGCACGCTTTTGTAGGTCTGCAATTGAGCGGTGAATCATTTGAGGGTTTTGTCTAACCTCGTCGTAATAAAAATGTATCCTATTTATTAATTGATTTCTAGTTTCGATTGAAACACTGTAAACTTTTTGTTTTAGATGCCCCCACAAAAAGTAGTCGGCTGGATTAAAGTCTGGCGACCTAGCTGGCCAAGGATGTGGTCCTCCGCGTCCAATCCACCGATCAGCAAATTGTTGATTGAGATAATTTCGAACATCAATTCCAAAATGTGCAGGTGCCCCATCGTGTTGAAACCATATGCCTCTTAAATTTACATTTTCTAATAAGCCCGGTAAAATGTTTTGTAGAAAGTCCAAATACACAACAGCCGTTAGTCGTTGAGGGAAAATATGTGGTCCAATTAAATGATTATTTATTAAGCCGCACCAAACATTCACTGAAAACTTTCGTTGAGAATTGGCCAATCGCAACGAATGAGGGTTTTCATCTGCCCATACATGAGAGTTTCTAGAATTAAAGACCCCGTCCCTTGTAAATTGAGCCTCATCAGTGAATAGTGCTCTAAAAATAGTTCTTCGATGATTTATTACCCACCTAGCAAATGCTAATCTAGGCAAGTAGTCGCCTTCTTCTAATCTTTGTACCTCTTGTACATGGAAAGAGTATAAGTTTTCATTTTTTATAGTTCTCCATACTCTTGTCTGCGGTATCGCTAATTGGGCGGAAATTCGCCTAGTGCTTGTGGTTGGATCTTCCCTCACAAGGTTGAGAATATTCTCTTCTTGGACCACGTTATTAGCACCCACTCTTTCAACATGAAGATCGGTTGAGGGAAACTTACCCTTTTCACGCAATGTATTAAAGGTTGCGGCAAACGTTTGGTGATTTGGAATTCTCCGATCCAGAAATCGTCTTCTGTATTCTTCTGTAGCAGCCCTTCCGTTACCATTATAAAATCCGTACACAAATACGATGTCTGCGTACTCAGCATTTTTAAATAACGGCATTTTTACAATTATTGAAACTTACAAACTTTTTGCAAAGTGAAAATTCAAATAAAAAATCTTTAATTAACAATGTCAAACACAAATGATTGAATTGTATGTACGTAATATCATTTTTAAAATATCTTGTCTGAATTCCAAGGCTTACTTTATTATTTTTAGGTATTAAAATTTATTGAATTTGTATTTTTTTGTAGGTTTTAAGGTTACGAAAAAAATAAAGGTAAATAAAAAAATTAAAAAAAAACAAGCTCTTACACGTAATTTCTATACAATAACAAAAATAAAAAAGATAAATTTTTACGGTAGCCGATAAATGATCACGATCTCGGGCATTAGATAAGAGATGAGGCGAAAAAGACTCAAACAGTAATTAACTGGTCTATTAGTAGAGATAGTTTAATTTTTTTAAAAGTCAAGCATTTAGACAAAAACCTCAAATGTAAATGATTCAACGCTCAATTGCAATTCACAAAAGCGTGCACAAAAATGTAGAGATACCGTTAGACAGGCGTTATTGTGTTATGGTAGATTTTGGTATTTTTGGGCCACTAAAAATAAAAAATAATTCGACAAGGCTGTATTTTATTAGTAGAGATAGTTTAATTTTTTTTAAAGTCAATCATTGAAATAATTTTATACTTAGCTTAATACAGATACCGCTAAAAAAAGGGGTATCTACTATCTAAAGATTTAAATTTCGTACATAACCTTTAGTGTGCCATTCAAGATGGCGGCATATTATTGTTCACAAATGAATATAGTTTAAGAAAAAAATTCAAAAATACCGAATTCCGATGTACAGGGTATCTCAAAACTAGCCCCCCTCCCCTGTGTGAATTTGCTGGATACGGCCCTGGAACTTTGATACTTTTCAAACGTCAAAAAGTTATGATATACCAAGAGTGTTCGTGTACAAAATTTTAAAAAAATGGATTAAGCCGTTTAGGAGATACAGGGTGAACAAATTTTTACCAAAATACGAAAATCACCCTGTATCTTAGTAATAAAGCCGAATTAATCAATTTAAATATCCATTTCGATATACCCTAGGGATACCCTATACACCACATAAGTATGTACAGTGGGTCGTGAATCACCCAATATATATAATATTCGAAAATAACCTAATCCGCCACTACATTCTTCTGTTTAAGCGAATTCTAGAGGTCAGTCTCGGTTCGAACCCGACAGAGAATCAGCTTTATTCCAGATCGTTAGGTCCTTGCTAGCCTTTAACATGCCTGCGCTCCTTTTATTTGCAACCCAGCTCATATTCTTCAGCAACAATACCCGTATAAGCAGGCTCCAAAAAGATATTTCGGCTTTGTGACCCTGATACTACCTATCTGTTTTTTCTTTTTTAAATTAAGTTTGAAAATAACAAACAATATATTACAGCATATTTTTTTTAGAAAAGAGCAGAATTCTAACGTTTTCACCTTAACGCCCAAAATTTAGTCAAATATTTTAAACGTCCTTCCTGAATATATTAGGATTTAGGAATCGAGGAGCGTAGGGTAAGAGAAAATTTTACTTTTAAAACAAGCCATAAAGTTTGAAATTTATTTTTAGAGTGCCTTTTACTTTTTTTGTTCCTTTTCCGATCTAGTCTTTATTTAAGAAGCAAAGAGAGATTTTTTTGAGTATTTTTAGGGTACTTTTCTTATCAAGTAAATCAAAAGTAGAGCAATATTTTCTTCTCTTTTGTAAGATTATTATTTTCTTAAGATTTGGGAGATATTTTTAGACCTGGTAACTAAAAGTCATTGACTTATTTATTCCGTTATAATAATTCAATATTACCATTTAATATACCAAAAGAATTGGTCAAACATACCTAGTATGGTAATTATATAGTTTGTTGCTAAAATTAGTAATATATTTTTTTTCGCTAAAAATAGTTTTTAAGGCCAAATTGGTAAAAAAATGTACAGTTTCATAGCGGAATTTAAAGAAAACGCGAGTCTTGTTTCGTTGCAATTTAGTGTACAGGGTTATCCCATTTTCGGCACTTTTGGGTATCAGTATTTTTAAAGAGAGAAGGTTGCGGTTTTCGCGACAGTATGCTATTTTTTTGTGAAACCAAAAATAACGCCAGCAGAATGTTCACAGCCCTTTTGGTTTCTGAGAAACAGGGTCTTTTTGAAAATCTTGAATTTTGCACCCCTCATATCCCAGCTCCTTGATAACTTATCAAAAAGCAAAATCTCTTCCTTATATGACGTTTTCCGTAGAATTCAGTGCCGCTATTAGAATAAGTATACGGGGATCAGGTCAAAATGGTATGGAATATTATTTTTTATTTATTAGGAATAATGTGGGCTTACGAAAAATATATACATGTATGCACTTATTTTGAAAAGCAAGCTCGATTTTTGAGATTTTCTAAAATTTTCTTTTGTCCAATTAATAGGTAGGCTATGGCTAAAATGTATTAAAAACAAAATTCATTTAAATAATTATTATACTAAAGATGTAATACTTTCAAGCTTAACTCGAAAGATCTTTTTTAAGTCTTATCTTTTAATTATTTATTACAGCATTTTAACTTAATTATGATAAAATTATTGATTTTACTCAAAACAGAACAATAATTACCTATCCTATTTAAATCTTAAGTTAGAAATAACAAAAAAGAAACAAAATTTTCAAAAAGAAAAGAGTTTTCAAAGGTGGTTTTCAAATTGACGACCATTTCCCGTATGCAAAATTGCAACATTTTCGATATTCTTCTAATAGCGTTCAAAAGAATTATAGGCCTTCTTTGCAAATTTTGGAAAGTTAAATCGATTGCCACACGAAGCTCCGCTACAGACTGATATCGTGTTTCACAAATTTTATTTTACATGAAACCCCATAAGAAAAAAACTAAAATTGAAAGATCCGCAGATCGAGGGGTCCATCTTGCAGCTTCCTTGTTATTCTCTCTTAAAAATTAATAGGTGATTTTCTGCGGACCAATTTTTTGTATCATGGCGATTTCGCACTTGAAAAATAGATCAGCCACATTTTATAGAAAATATCGCAACTTGGTTATGTCATACCTGAACAAAACAACCTAAAGCGGTATTTTAAGGAAACAAAAAATAAAAATGGGTTGTGGTTGTGATAGATGGCAGAATTATAGTAGTGACTTAAGTACCGCAACTATCCGCATGCTACGACACAACGCATTAAATTTTAAAGAACCGACGGAATGTTCCCAAATCGTAACCGCTTGGTAATAATATACAGTATAGGTTTAATAAGAACTTTGTAGATAACTTTATTCGTACCACCTTAGTGTTCAAGACTTCAGTGTAATTGGGTATAAGTGACAGTTGCATATTTAAAGAATCCAAAACTATAAAAGCGTATGGGAGTAGTGGTAGACACTTGTAAGTAATTTTCTCAGTAAAGAAATGCAGCCAACCTAAAAGTAAAAGTCCAATAGAACGCCATTGTTTATTTTCATCTCCCCTATAAATATTTAGCTATCATGTTTGTTTTTGTGAGTATAAAGTTTAAAAATGCATACAAATTAAACATTACGTTAAAAAAAGATTCAATCTTTATAATGAGAGATTTAATGATACTATTTAAACCTAAGTCCAAAATTACATTTTTGAGATTTAAATTGGCCAATATATTTAACCAAAATTTATTAAAAATTAACGAATTTTAAAGACGCGTATTTTTTTTACCACCAGCATATTCACCTGAGAAATTGCCTCCGTTTTAATTTTATGTCCTTAGCATCGCCATAAATCTAAGTGAAATGCATCTATCCTAACTCAAATACCAATAAAGTATTCTATACGCTCTACACCATATTCCCAATTTGAGTGTTTGTAGTCGCCATAACAGTTTTGTTTGTATTAAAACGAACCATACATATTTTTAAAACGGATTAAATAAAGACAGAAATAAGGAAGTGACGAATAGGGTGAATTATTACTATTCGACTACTTAAATGGAACTACACAATGTCGTTACTATCTACGTAATAGTCAAAGTCACAGTTACATGTTATTCACGAAATAGTTACCCTAAAATTGTTCCCCATTTTGGTGAAGACTACGTAGGCTTAGCATAGACAGAACGTGGCGACACCAAGTTCTGGTTACTTAAATGAAAATACTTGTGATAACAATGGCGTATTCATGACTAAAAGTGCTACTTGGAATGGGATACGAAGGGCGCTTCAAAATGCAACATTTTCAAAACGCCCTGTATCTCAAAAACCAAAAGGGCTATGAAAATTCTGCTGTTGCCATCTTTAATCTCACAAGAAAGTACCAAACTGTCGCGAAAACCTCAACCCTCAATCTTTAAAAATAAGGGAGATACCCCGCAAACATGTGAAAATGGTATACCCTGTACAACATAAAAGATAAGTATGTCAGCTAGTAATATACTTATTCTAAGGTCGTCGTTACTTTGTGACAGTATATTTTAAAGCAAATAAATGAAAATACAAGTTTTCTTTGTTAACTGTCACTTATTTTATTTTTACACTAAGCGTGATTGCAGTTTCGTACTTCTAGTACATTTTCAAACGCAATAAGGATATTTACAATCAAGTTAAATATATATACAGAAAAGAAATTCTAGAGAATATGATTAGGGAAAACCAACTGTACATTTTTTTGGCCAAAAAATTTTAATAGGGTAGAGTTTCTCAAAACTGTGTGTGAATTTAAAAGGTTAAAATTTGGGCCTTTTTGGTGTTTATACATTTCTATCGTTTCTAAACAATCCAATTTGCGACAATATTTTTCATATGTGGTTAATTAATCACAAATTTACAAAGAAACATATAACATATCAAGGCTCATAAAAATGTTTACTTTAAGCATAAACGAAAATTACTTTGAATTTGACGGATAATATTATAAACAAAAAGACGGTTTAGCAATGGTCTCTCCCATAAGCCTATTACCATTACTTATGGTACACACAACTACACATAATTTTCAATCTATAAAAAAAATAAAATTTGCAGTCGAAATGGAAGTAAACAATGCAACACATTTTCTAGACATCACATTAAAAAGATCAGTTAACAACTTAAAATTTAATATCTACAGAAAATCTAGTTATAAGAAGTAACTATACCAAAGGACTCTTTTCATCCCGTAGACGATACATGTTCAGCATATAGGTCTATGATTCATAGAATTTTTTCTGTGCCGTTAGACAAACATAGCCTAG
This sequence comes from Kuschelorhynchus macadamiae, assembly GCA_030620095.1. Taxonomy (NCBI): domain Eukaryota; kingdom Metazoa; phylum Arthropoda; class Insecta; order Coleoptera; family Curculionidae; genus Kuschelorhynchus; species Kuschelorhynchus macadamiae. The sequence goes on along the minus strand of JAUTXW010000289.1, from coordinate 852,337 downwards.
AAAATAAACCTGACGTCATTAGATCTATTGCAACAATGCAAATTTATCTGAAAGTAACACTAACTTTTAAAAAACATAAACTTTTAACTATACAGTAAATATATCCTAAGGTTAAAGATTCCCATATAACATATAAAACAATTACATATTTTGGACCAATATAGATATTTTAAAAATAAATAAAAATGCTAAAGTTACTTTTCGACCGTCACAAAAACTCTCTAATTTGAATTTTAACGTCAAAACAAAAATTTGAAATCAGTAAATTTCCTTTAGCTGGAACTTTCCTCCTTATGAATCTTTCCTTTTATTAGGAATAGAGAAGTGTGACCCAATTTAGTTCGGTACATAGTTATATGTTAACCTATATATACTGTCTTTTTAAATATTTTTATTGGGCGCCATTTTGTTCCACCAATTTGGAGTCCTGTCAAAATTTTACAATTTTCTACCTATATCACACTTGATTTTTGGGCATAATTTAAAATAAATTGAATAACCAGTTTTTAAAGTGACGTGACACACATCGCCATTTTGTTCCATCATATTGAATTCGTACCAATTATCCCTTTATCACAAGTAGTTTTTTCAAAAAAAAAATCAAAATTTTACCAGTTCGTACCTATGTAACACTTGATTTTGATGAACTGAAACGTGAAGATCTGAAAAAATCTCAGAGGGTGATTTTTTCAGGGTTGCAATACTTCCCTTTTACGAGGGTAGTGATATAAGTTAAAATTCGACGAATTCAATAGCTGCTATGTCGGGCAAACCGGGAGAAATTTCGATGGTAAAAAATGTATGTTTGGTTTTCCCTAATCATACTCTTAAGAATTTTTGTCTTTAAATACTTAACTTGATTAAAAAAGTCCTCATTGCATTCGAAATTGTACTAGTAGTACAAAACTGCAGTGTAACCTAGTGCAAAAATAATATAAATGATAGTTATTCTTATATGTATTTGGTACATTTTTATTTAGGACTGATATATTATATTAATGTATTTTACTCTTTTCCTTGGCTTGCCCTCAAGCTTATAGTCTTGGTATAACATTTTAAATAATTGAAAATTTTGAACACGAAGACGGAATTTGGCAGATATCAAAAGACATTGCTTAATTTTAATTTAAGAGGCACGAAACAAAGACTTGTCTAAAAAGTTGGCAGATATATTATCTTTGAGGACTAAAAAGTTCTGTTAATGATATATCTCAGGAAAAATTGAAAGTGTTGTCACAGTGACAATTTATAAGTGGCAACCTTACTGGAGCACCGCACTAGGGAGGACCAGCGTTCTTTTATTCGTTTCTTGCACAGTGAAGAAGTAAAACCCATTGATAGGTATTCATCGTAGAAAGAAGCTACAATGTGAAAATACATGTTTGTCACTCCAGCAAGTGTATGAATGGAGCAACAAATTTAAAAACGGGCTCACTTCCGTAGTTGAATCTCACCGACCTGTTCATGCAAATCGTGTTGTGACGCCTGATCCTTTCGGCAGTTGAAGCCTTAGTGAAAGAAAATCGTCGCATTTTTCTGATTGAAATCGCTGCAGTTTTAAAAATGAGTTATGGTTCTGTGCACCACATTAGGCATATATGTGATAATCTTAATTTTCATAAAGTATCAGCAAGATGGGTGCCCAAGCAATTAACCTCAGAGCTAAAACAACGATGCGTTGATACCTGTGAAAAACTTTTGCGTCGGTATGAAGAGACGCGCTTTTCTGACAATGGTGGTAACTGAAGATGGGTTGTGGGTGTACTATCAGTAACCTGAAATCAAGAGAACAAGCCAAAAATGACGCCACGTACTGCCTGTGCAATTGCGGCGACCAACTAAATTTTAACTGACCTCGCCCCAAGCGATCATCATGTCTGTGGTCAATTTAAAGAGGCATTAGGTGGGAAAAAATTTCAAAGTATGGCCAAAGGTTTTTTTTCTTGTAGTATTGAAACAATTCGAAATCGGAGAAGGAAGTGCATAGAACGTCGAAAAATTTTATACTTATTTTTAACATTCCTTTAATAAATTTTATGTAACAACGATTTTAAGGTTTTCATTAGACTCTGCCTCGTATTATACGCCTATCGCAAATGTCTGAAGTCCACCCTCAAATAAAGAGTTTTTGCTGTGTTATATCTTCAAAAATAATTTTTGGGTTAGAAAAGAACTGTAATAATATAATTGTTTAGTATTTTCATAATTGGCCAAAGTATATAACTTTTATTTATTTTTTTGTTTTATTTATTATTCCTATTAATTTTTTTGTTAGTTTTTTTTTGAAGTTATAATTTGGTTGTTTCGGTCGCTTCAGAGGCCTTAGGGCGTGAATTCAAATAATTTAAACAATTATGTGGACGCCAGGCCTAGAGTGTCCAAAGAGAATGAGCAGAAAAGAAAAAAAGAAAAGATAGACACTAAAACATAAGCTAAGACAAAATACTTCAAGATAATCTTCACTGCAGCCTCCTAAAGCTTTTTTTATATTTCAAGGGAGAGATGTAAATAAAAGAGAGAAATTCTAATGCATGAAAATATATTATAAAATATAAATAAATATTACAGTAGTATTAACAGAAGAACATCAAAAGGTAATATTAAAATCACGAATTATGAGGTAAAAGAATAAATATGTAACTTATAAAAATAATGTGCTAAATAAAGTGATATTACTTGTAGGTTTAAAAGTTTCAGTTCATAAATGAAATCTGTAAATGACGGTATTGTAAAAAAATGTTTATGCTCCGGTTACACTAAAAAGTTATGAATAAACTATTGACAAAGTGAGTTTTATAAAAGCTACTATCACTTTCAACAAATTATAGATCAATAAAAAATGATATGTTACCTGCTCGAATATGAAGCTTTAAATATACAACGGCATATGAAACCAAATACTTGGGATAAATAAAAGAGAAAATATAACTTTGAATTAAGTTAGATATTTTATAATTATTGAGAAATACTGAGATTATTATAATAAGAAAAAGGAGTTTAAATAAACTGCAAAAAATTAAATCATTTAAATTTTAGAATTTGAATTAAGCAAAAATAATTAGACACGATGATTGAGAAGAGAGATGATGTAACCTTGAATTAAATTTTCAATTTTGTAATTACAGTAGTGTTGCAATATTAAATTAGTAGGCTAAAGAATTGAAATTTAAATAAATCACAAAGGGTTAATTAGCAGAAGAATCAAATGAAAGAATGTAATTTAAATAAAGTTCAAAGTAGTCAGTTAAAGTCTGGAGAATTGTTACATCACCTAGTTTTAAGATAAGGAATTGTTTCTTATTAAAACCTCAATTGTGTGATACAAAAATGTATCATTGGAAAATAAATATATACTTTATTATTAGTAGAAATTACAGATAAATTTAGGAGGGACTGCAAATTTAAAAGATAATTAAACAAATATAATATATAACACTATGACTTGAGTACCCAGTGTACGAATAACATAAAAAATAACTTATGCTACAAAAAAACATAGTCCTTTACTACCTATAAGCTATAAACACTTAAAGCAAAGCAGATACTTGCCAAAATAATGTGTGTGTAGCAAGAACTGAAATTTACAAATATAAACAGACAGCAAAACTGACCTGCTAAAATGAATCGAGTCTTTACTCAAAATTAACTAAATTACAAAAAATAACAAAATAATAATTGAAAGAGTTTCAGGTATTAAATTAGAGATAAAAATTATTGGCAAATGATTATACAAAAAAATTATGTAAAATTTTGATTGATTAATGATAAAAACGAATGTAGAATGGTAAATAGAATGCGAGAAAACTGAACAAATAAAAGATGGTCACCAGAAGATTAAAATTTTAAAGCACACAAAACGTAAACGACTTACCAACACATCCCAAATTATTTTTACGCTCGGCTAGTTAATGCTGATGACTTCCAAATCTAATCTCGGTGATACATTAATACATCTAATTGCGAGCGTGCATACATATACACACACGTACACACATACGTACTCGCAGACACTCAAATATTTTCTTTGTATTTTAGAAACTTAACCTAATCTAATTATCTTTTTTTAGAAACATTTCGAAATCACAATACAACTCGGTCAGTTATTCAAAACGATTTAAATAAGTTATCAGTTTATAATTCGATCAAAATTAACAGCTTATTAAAACTGTAATCATGTTTCTTAGAATATAAACGTACTTATCAGTATCTAGTATATTTTTAAAAATGGCTGTGACAAACGACAAACGTTTTATTTAACTTTATTTTATAACTTTTATAACTTTAGACATAAATGAAATCGATAATAAGGGTTAATCTCCGGTCTGTTAATAAGTTTCATCTTATAGAGTTTATAAGATGACTTTTACTTCCCTTTTACCTGGTGAAAACCTTAAAATAATTTTAAGACACCAAAATTTCCAAGCAATTGATTTTCATCGCTTTTTGATTAAAAAGAGAATCTAATTTCAGTTCAAATTTTTTTACTTTTCTAATTTAGTGTGGGCATTAAACTTCGTAACAGAAAGAAATCTTTTTAATCAAAGAGAGCTTGTTGAAAAAAGTAATTACACAACCAAGTTGACAAGAAATAATTATTATGTTCTGTTGAATGGTATCTGCAAGTAATTTTATTTATAACGATAACGTTATAAAAGTTATAACCTTGTATAATCAAAAAATTTTCGATTTTTCGTATAAATATGCCACAGATAAAATACTCGCATGAACTGTATTTTTCATTTCCTGAGGGAACCACATTTAAATTGAATAAAAAGGCAGTTTTGTCATAAAGAAATATCTCAAACTTAATAAATATGCAAGGTGTCCATTAGTGTGTTCCAACCCAATAGATCCCTTGTTTAAGAACAAAAACAAATATTTATACAGAATAGTTATGGGTACGATACAAAATGTGAATATTTAAATAATTGTTTTAAGTATACAGGGTGTTTTAAACCAAGTTATATTTTTTAAATAGAACGTAGATTTGCATTTTGTGTAAGTGTGTTTAAGTATATTTGATTAACATTTCCAATGACAATACGTTGTTTCGGCTGCACCAACTGGATACATTTTTGATATGTCAGTAGTAACAACGAACTGAAACTGTCAAAATCTAACTAAGATTGAAAATAATTTTGCCTGAATAATAAGCCCAACAAGCTGAACTTCATTTAATGACAAACCTGAACTTCTTTTAGCTGGAACATCAAATACAACACGTAACTTTGTAGTAAGACTTTCTTCACGAACTGCGAGGTGGGGCAAATACAAATTTTGAAATGAATCTGAATCAGTTTCGTTAATTTCTGTCATATAAATAAGATGTATATAATCATTCATGAATTTAATATTTCTGTTTTAAGCAAGTGTATTTCAAAATACTTTTTTCAGTGGAAAAACATATTTGTAATCCTAAATCTAACTGTATTTTCACGTTGAAATTTTAAAATACTCTTTGCTATCTAGTTCAGACTAACTAGCTGCAGTTATATGGACAATTCAAATATATTTTTTTTGTTTCTTGATCCTCACACAAAATTGTTCAATAATTTATGAAATTTCATTGGGACCCAGAATCTAGTAAAACCTTACGTTTTAGATAGATACCTTTATTATCCTGGACCCTCATACAAGCTGTGAGAAGCAAAATTGGTGATTGAATATATTCGTTTGTAGTATGATTTCTGTTGTAGGGTGGTGACATTTTTCATTTGTTTAAGAGTTAAGTTATTAATTTGACTAATTTAGAAACTATTCAAATAATTTTTTCATTTATTTTATTTGATGCAATTAATAATGACTGCTTGGTGGCTTAATTGATGTGGGTATGATTGATTAGTGTTTAGAATTATATTTTGAATGTTATCCCTTTGATTGTTAGGTTGATGTGGGTTTTTATTCATGATATGTAAAAGATAATTATGTGTCTTGTCAGAATGTTTACAAGTAAATTCTAATTTGTACTCATTCAGGGAATGACCTACTCTTAAGCAGTTTATACAAGCAAGTATTTGCTTAATCTTTTCAAGACGAGAGTTAATTGAAGGGTCTAGAAACGTTTTACAGTAAAGGACCAAATGGTTACCTTTACAAACAGTACATTGAGGACTACCATGTTGCTGATATGATCTGACCCTTTTTTTGTTGTAATCTACTTTTCAAGCATATCATATTTGCTCTTTAAAAATATTCTTAAATCTTTGATTGTGGGTATATATAATTTGGTGACATTCCCACTCACGTCGCGAATTTGAATCCAGTTTTCCTGCAATTACATATATTACTAGCATGTCCCAATTATGTACAGGTTACTTAAGGTCTTATAAAGATCGCATATATGTATTTAAATTATCCAACAGACACTTTACATCAGCAGAGGACTCTTAATTACTTGAAATAACTCAAAAATATGTTTAACATGACTGTGTATAAGCAGTCTTTTGTTTTCATATCGATATTTTAACAATTCTCAAGCAGTATCGTAATTATTTGATGAAACTTCAAAATGTTATTTGGTTAGCAGAATTTTTAACAAGATCTCAAATAATAAAACTTTTGAATAGCCGAAATATTACAGTTTTTATGGATTAGAGTTTCTCAAAAGTATCCCGAATTCGTATCATTCATTCATTCCAGCCACTGGCTGTAACTTCCAGAAAAAGTTGGCAACTTAATAGGTGGCAAGCGAACATTTTGAAATTGATTGTTATATTATTTGAAGAAAACACATGACTCTCCTTGGTTTTTGTCATAAAATTCATAAATTACAGTCTTCATATCTTTTATAACTATATAAAATAAATTTTCAAAAGGTTCACAATGGCATGACGAAATATTATATGCGTCGCTGTCTTCCAATAAAAGAAACTCAATTTCATTCTGATATTCAGAAATTGAATCAAAAGGAGGCTTCATTCGGTGTAAATATTCTTCTAAATCGTTTATGAAATTAAATGAAATATTTATTCAGTAGCCTTTGGCTAAAAAAGTTACACAAAAAAATATCTAACTACTAATCATATTATAGAAATAGATTGTTTTGCTATAACAATGCAAAACTTTTTAAATTGTTCTATTGTTTCACAGTTTTTCACATATTGTAGTAATTTATTAAATTCTATAAGATCTTTATGAAATAAACTTTTATGACTAAATACATTAGTTACAGTTGGCACATAAAAATTTCCTACTGAGCGAGTTTGATGTTGGTGAATATCTTCTACTAATATTAGCTGATTTCTTAAATGGTCAGGATATAGTCCACTTTTATTTTTATATATTACTAACATAACATCCTAGTGTACCCATTACATCTTAATATAATACTTAAAGCTTTATTTAGTTTTCTTTGTAAAATATTAAGCTCAGTGTTATTTAGTAGGTACAGAATTGTTGAACAAAACTTAAAATGGGGTTGTATTATTGTCTTGTATATGTTTACTTTCGGCCACATGCTTAAATTTTGCCCTATTCTACCCTAAAAATTTACCTTTTTGCAATTTGTTTAGTGATATATACTGCATGACTGGAAAATGTTAAATTATGATCTATTAATACACCTAAGTATTTGCATTCATAAACCTGTTCTATTTTTTCATGACCTATATAAATTCCATTATGAGCTAAAGTATTTACATTATTATTACGACTTTTTATAATCATACATTTCGTTTTAGCTATATTTACAGACAAACTATTGTTACTTAACCATTTAACAATATTGTTAAGCTCACTATTTTTCACAGATACAACTTCATCTATACTATTGCCTACATAGTAAAGAATTGCGTTATCAGCAAAAGCTGTATTTTACATTTCTATACCATTCTTACTATGTCATTTATATACAATATAAAAAGATTTGGCCCCATTACAGTTCCTTGGGGAACACCATAAACAGTATTTTTAGCTGCAGATTCACAATTGTCAACCTTGTCACTTGTGTCCGATTTTGAAGGTACTGCTTTATCCATTGCAATACTTTTTTACGAAGTCCCAAAGCCTCTAGTTTTGCGAGCAGCAAAAGTCTATTTATTGTTTCAAATGCGCGGCGAAATAATGCCTCTTAGATCTATCGTATCCCTGTTTAAATGTTGAAGATGAGTGGAAATTTTAGTGATTTGGTCTTTAACTATGCCTCTGTTAAACCTAAGTTTTTTTAATTTTTATTTAACCCTATCGTAACCACGACTGTTCTAATTAAACTGAGAAATGAAAACTAAAGCAAAGAATAGGCGAAATGAAAGATAAAAGGTATCAAAATAAACTAATAATAAACATTTTCGTTATATTTCTATATTGTAACTTATCTACTTAGATGAATTTTTTAGAAAGGTTAGATGACTTCTCTTGACAAACTGTTTTTTCAGAGTGGCAATGAATTCAATTTTGTAATCTCTTCTCTCTGCAGACGGCAACCATGCTTCGTGGAACCATCAAATGCTGATTGAAATACCTTTTTATATTAAAAAATGCCTTATATTTATATGTATTTGCAAATAAAGGCAGAGCTGTTTTGAATATTTTGATATCGGTCAGTAGTTGACATTCTACCAAAATATATATATATATATATATATATATATATATATATATATATATATATATATATATATATACAGTGTGTCGCATATAAGATGAAGACAAGTCCATATTTTCTTTCGTTTTATAGCTAATGATTTGAAATTTTGAGAAGTGGTAGAACTTGACAAGTTACATTTTTCAAGATATTACTGTTCAATTTCGCTTAAAAGCCCCGCCTACTACGACCTTGCAGGTAGTTCCAATTTTCCGTATTTTGCTTGGCGATAAAGATATAAAAAAAAAGTCATTAAAAAAACTTGTTTGGAATGTAATTCTAACCTACTATACGAAGTTTCAGCAATCAATTAGCATTTTTACTTTTTCAGAAAATTTGGATAATTAAGTATCAGACCCAGTAAATTCTGGTTTTTATCTCTCCATTTTTACCTAGGGCGTTTAATTTAACAAAATTGACGTTTAAATTTATCAGATTAAATAAAAATTTAGTTAATAATTACTAATCTTGTTTTTAGATTATTTATTTAAGTTTAACAGAAAAAATTGAAATTATAAAACTTTTTAGTGCTAGTCTATATTTTCTCTAGCTTGCTATTTAAAATTTTAGAGCTTCACAAGATCTATCTCTCAATCGAACGTAAAAACCCGGTCTTCAACGTGCCTATTAGTTGTTCAAATTTTTCAAATTTTGCTTCACGATAGAGATATGAAAAAAAATTATTAGAAAAAGTTGTTGAAGACCTAATTTTAACCCAATGTATCGAATTTCAGCACCAAATTTTTGATAATTTTGGATCAGACCCGGTATAGTATGAGTTTTAATATTTACTGTTTTACCTAGAGCATTAGATTTAAATATTGTCATTAAAACAAAATGTAAGGTTTAGATTTGTCAGATTTAATGAAAATTAAATTTAAGGTTTTGTTTTTTAATTTAATATTTCATAATAATAAAAATGCCATTTCAAAATTTGAAACAAATTGAAAGTAAACCATTTGCAGCTAATAAAATTAAAATGATAATGAAGTTGCGGAAAAGTAACACAAGACATCCACTACAAAATCCTATTCATCGCGGAACTGCATCGGCTTTGATTTAAATTTATCAAGATAGCCATGAAGACAAAATCTTAGTTCTATATTCTCAGGAGCTAATGACAGCGTAATTATTGATATTGTTATGAAATTTATTATTGCATAATAGTAAAAATGCCAGTTCAAAATTTGAGTTTAAGAGAAAATTATTAAATTATTTGGTGATAATAACCGAAATTGCAGAGAAGTCGCACGAGCATTTAATGCAAGACATCCACTGCGAAATCCTATACATCACGGAACAGTATCCGCTTTGAATAAACTTAAATAAAATGGGAAGAGTATTGAAAAACCCATTAAATGGTCATCTACGTAGAAATCGAAAGTATGTTAGTGATGCACGTATACTAGAAGTAAATGAAAATAATCCTCGAATTGGTCTACGACTTCTAGGTTTGCAATTAAATATTTCAAAAGATAAAGTAAGGAGGTATTTCATACATCATAAAATAAAACCTTACAGGCCAAAATTTTTGCATACGCTAAAAAAAGGTGATGAGAACAAAAGACTAGAATTTTTTTACTGGATCCAAGGAAATTATCTAAATGGGTGAAATTTTCTAAAAAAAATTATGTATACCGATGAAGCGACCTTTACTACCAATGGGATAGTTTCATCGCAAGATTGTAGACACTGGGCAGAAAAGAAAATCCCCATTGGATTATTAACTGCAAAGACCAATATTCAGAAAAAGTCAATGTATAGGCCGGAATATTAGGTGAAAGAATAATTGGCCCTTTTTTTTCGAAACAACTTTAAACGCTGAACGGCTACTCAACTTTTATAAAACTGAACTTTGGGACATTATTGAAGAGTTGCTTCTAAATCTGCGTCGAGAAAAGTACTTTCAACAGGACGGTGCCTCACTCCATAATGCTAGGGTGGTACGCCGATGGTCAAATCAACATTAATTACGTTGGATAGGCAGGAATAGTCCCTATGAACAGTGGCCTCAAGGTCCCCCCCGCCGCTAGATTTCTATTTCCAGGGACACATCAAGAACAAGGTGTACAAAACAAGACCACGAAATAAAGAGGAGCTTTGTACAAAAATTAGAGAAGCCTCCAATGGTATTAGCATACGTGAATTAAGGAGAGTAGCTGAACATAACCGCAAGATAATTGAAAAATATATAAGAGTTGGAGGCGGCTTAGTAGAAAAATGATATATTCGATAAATTTTATATTTAGTAAATGTATTTAAATTCACATTCTATTTTCTGTTAAATAAATAATAGTGTTTTATGTATGTTTAAAATCTTCTTTTTTATTTCACGGCAGTTTATTTAAAAATAGTGTATCAAAACTCGATCTGTACAGAGTCTGATACATAATTATTCACAGTAAAAAAAAACTGATTTTTCTGTAAAATTTGGTATAGTGGCTTAAAATCGAAATCTAAACAACTTTTTGTTATGAAGTTTTTTTTACTTTAATCGCGAAGCAAAATATGGAAAATTGGGTCTTCTAACAAGGTCGTAGTAGGCAGGGTTTTTATGCAAGAATGAATTTCGCGTAAAAGGCCCGTCTACTGCGACCCTGCAAATAGTCCCAATTTTCCATAGTTGCTTTGTTTCATGATAAAGATATTAAAAAGTTATTAGAAAAAGTTGTTTAAAATTTACTTTTTACAAAACATACGAAACTTTAGCATCAAATTCGTATTTTGACATTTTTACAAAATTTGGATAATTTTGGATCAGGGCCTAGAGAACTTGTTTTGATTTGCTTCTTAGAAACGCGCATCATATATTTTTACCTAAATTACTATTTAACGATTTTTAGCACACTGCCATTTCGTAAAAAAGTTTATTCAAATAAAGCAGCTTCAGTTTCGTGATGATTTCGCATAATCGCATTGTTTGCCGTACGTTAAACTCTTGTGCTATTTTTCTGCACCAAAAGCTTAATTATTTTGATTTTTTCTGTTAAACTTAAATACTGAATCAGCATTTTCCTTGTTATCCATTAAATACTTTTAAAACAAGATTAGCAGGTAAATTTTCATTAAATCTGACAAATTTAATCGTTTGATTTTTGGGCAATCTTGTTAATTCTAACGCCCTAGGTAAAAATGGAAAGATAAAAACCAGAATTATACTGGGTCTGATCCGTATTATCCAAATTGTGAAACTTTCTATAACAGGTTAGAATTACATTTCGAACAACTTTTTCTAATGACTTTTTTTGATGTCTTTATCGCGAAGCAAAATACGGAAAATTGGGGCTACTTGCAAGGTCCTAGTAGGCGGGGTTTTAAACGAAATTAGACCGTAATATGTTGAAAGATGTATGTTGTCAAGTTCTACCGCAGTGCAAAATTTCAAATCATTAAATCATTAGCTATAAAACGAAAGAAAATATGGACTTGTCTTCATCTTATATGGACACGCTGTATATATATATATATATATATATATATATATATATATATATATATATATATATATATATATATATTTATATATATATATATATATATATATAGAATTGTACATAAGACTGTGCCGGACATGTGTAAATGTTTTCATTTAAATTATAAGCACCGATATTTTTTTCACTGACACTGAGACATCGTTACGGAACTGAACGGATACCTTATTGATACGAATAAGTCTCCGAAACAAAATATCAAAAAAAGAAGAAGAAGTTTTTGAAAATAAAAAAAATACTTTTATTTTTAAAGCGTTGTTTTGTCTCTTTAGGATTGCCCCGTATAGTAAAGAATATATTTTTATCTAAACCAAATTAAAATAATTTTGAACTTTTCTCCATTTTTGAAATATTTCATTAGTATTTTAAAAATATTCGAAGCAAAATCAATCTTTATGATCAATAACTTCTATCTCTATGGGCCAACATGTACGCAGGAACCTAACCAAGGAAGGTAAGGTTCCCATTTGTTAAGTGGTTCCATTTCCGTCAGTCTGTCGGTCTGTCCGTCTGTGTGTCCATCTCTATGTAGCGTAGCTCAAAAACTACTAAACCAATTGACTTCAAATTTTGGTTAAAAATCAATAGTCATTAGAGCGGAACATGTAGAGTAAATCGTTACAAAAAACTACTTATTCAATTAGCTTGAAATTTTGCACAAAAATCAAGTATTAAAAAGGTATAGACTGGTTTCATTTCATTTCCTATAATAGAACTTTCTTTTTATGGCGGAAAATAATAAAGGGCATAATTTATTTTCTGTAGATTACATAAATATTAATAATAAATAAATTTATAACTATAAAATATTGAAATACATTTCAGTTTATAGTATTTGTATAAAGCTATTACCAAATAATTATATGCATATATAGACAGTTTATTGTAAGTAGTGGAATCTGTACGAGAGAAGTTGTAGGTAAAAATGAGATTTTTTTTATGTTGAAACCTTTACCAAAACTATTCCTATTTTAAATTTGACTAAAATCGGTTCGACCATTCTCAACTCATCGTGCGCGCAAAATTTGTTTAGACATCTATACCGATATATTTTTTACTTTACTAATACTTCCCTTATGTTACTTATATTAAATTAATAATATATTATATTCATAATATGTACATATATAGTATACATGTTATACAGGAAAGTTTACACTATTTCATGTTATATTTTCTTTTCATTCAGCCATGTAAATATATTGTATTTTTTTTCTCAAAGAAAAAAATAAAAAATAACAAAATTTTCCATTATATGCAATACTTCAAGAAGTTTTCTTTTTCTAGAGCACTGTATCTTCAAATTTTCATATCTTCAACATCGTGTAATTGATTTTTAGACTTTTAATTTCACCATTCCGAAGCTTTGCTAACCCGATATTTCTATTTTAAAACAATTCTACTCCTTGGCTCTGGAAAATAAAGAAATTAAATTGAAAACAATTTGGAATGTCTGACTAATTCGAACTATTTCAATTAGAAGGAGATTATCAGACTATCTGGCATAGTACACACCTCTCCAAACTCGGAATCTAACTGCAAATAGCATAATGCGCTGATATAGAATTTTAATATAGCGGCTTGGACATGTAAAGTAGGGAACATTCTCCATTATATCCCAGAAGGGCTTTTGTCCCTTCATTCAAGCCGTTAATGAAAGCCCATCTGATAATTCTATAGATGTTTCAATTGTCTTATTTTGCAGCTGTTTTCGAACATTGTTAACTAAATATATATTGTATTAATGTACTATATGGTTAGATAATTATATACCTAAAACTATAATAATAAAATAAGCCTTTATATTTATACAAATAGTACTTCTTGGCGAGGTTCGTAATTTAAAATGTTAAGGCAAAATTATTACTTTATAGATTTAAATATGTATTATAGTGACAGTACGGTAATAATATATGGGTAATGTGCTTTAAGCGAGAGTTATCATTTATCAAATATTCTAAAGTGAGAACTGGAGTCTAAAATCTCTACTCCTATTTGTAACATATTTTGCATAAATAAGATTGACCACCAGAAGCCAGAGAAACGAAATGTTGGTTTTATTATAAAAAAAATTATAACAATAATAGTAATAACCATAATAATAAATAATATTGTCCAGGCTGACTTAAATTCTAGGGTGCGACTTGTCAGATACCTACGAAATTGAAAATTTTTTGTGAATTTAATAAGATCAGGACTCTAAATAAGCGCGTTAAATTGTTTCTTTCATAATAGCTTTGCGACGAAAAGAAAAAAAGCTGCGGTAATTTTTTTTACTGAAAGCAAAATATCCTCAGTTAAAAAATGGGCAGGATGACGATGACCTGGAGCTGACAGATAATTTAGAATTAATTAATAAGTCTTTAAAATTTGAAAATAAACTTTTAAGGAATATGCATAAAAACTATCAGAAACAGACCTTCAATCGCATTGAAAGCCGATAAGATGAATTTAAATCAACAAACTTCAAATTAGACCAGCTAAATCATACGAAAATCTTACGGGACAAATCTCTAAACTCAAGCACTGTCGCATCAAGGCGAAGTCGAGGCGTGCAAAATTAAAATGGGTTTCTGTTTAGTGAGTTATGGGACATAGTGGAAATGTAAAACATGGAGTAGGAGAGCTGGCAATAGTAACCAAAGTCGGATGCAACCTTGAAAATTATTTAACAAAACAAACAATTTCAACAGCCCTGTTGGTAAAAAGCCATATCAAAAACTTATTTTGATTTCCTTAGAAAAAGAAGACAGAAGAAAAAGAAGAAGGACAAAGGGAGAGACCGACAGACTGTCGGAAATGTAAGAATATGTTTTTACGCAGAGATCTGTGAAAATCTTGGAGAGTGATTTTTTCACGATTATAATCTATCTTACGAGGGAAATAATAGAGACTTTAAACTAAAATGGGGAACGTTTAGGTGGACATTTTTAACTAAGGGACGGTTGTTCAAAATGAGGGACTGCCCTTTGAATGGGGGACGAATGGTCCTTTATATACCTAATATATGACTATATATTGAGGAGGTATTATTGTGAGTGTCTAGAACCCAATAAAATACGTTAAAAATGTATGTCGGGGGATATGTGTGAATGTAATTTGATTAACTAGAAATTTATAATGCGTACATCGATTTGTTTAAAATTTACAGCATAACCAGATTAGATCGATGACTCTGGGAGGTGGATTAAATTTTAGATGTAATGGATGTATATTTTTTGTGTTTAAAATATTCTTCCCAAATTCCATATAAACAGAGAAAAAAAGTTACGGAGATACCTTGATGCCATAAAATTGTGGAATTATTCTCGTAGATATTTGATATTCTTTCGGGAACTTTTTATTAAAATTTTTTAGAGAACTATTAAGGCAATTTGAATGAAGTCTATATTGTAATAGAGAAAACCTTCTTAATTGATTCAGCCGATACCTGATGGAAATCCATGACTAAAATATTAAGTAAAAAAAACAATTTTTACTTAAAACTTCCACTATATTAAAGAAAATAAACTCATCAGTGTTTCGCCAACACTGTGGCTTCATCGGATGATACAAATACAATGAAAACCTTCTCACTCACATACACTTATCGACCACTATGTCAGTGACACCGTCAAAGATAAACCGAACAAATTTGGTATGTCATTTTTTTTATGTAAAATGCGAGATAAGAGATGATTTTTTTACTTACCTCTTAAAGGTGTGAAAATGGATGAAATGTGTTTTTAATTTTTTTATAATGTCTCTTCAACTAAATGAGATTTTAATCAAAATAAGTATATTTAAATCAATTTATAGATTGTTCAAAATTCTATTCTTAAAGGGGTGAAAAAAGATGAAATTTGGTTGTACTTTTCTAATAAATGAGATTTTCTAATAATAAACTAAATATCTATTTCTACATTTTCTGGTAAAACAATCGAATATGGCATGTGATACAAATTTGAAAAGGGCTGAAATATGACTCTCTTAAGTGAAATTTTAAGACGATTCTTCTGTTAGTCATTTTCAAAAATAATTATCTAAAATCGATATCTGGATTTCTTCCAAACTCCTTCCTTAAGGGGGTGGTAGAATGTAAATTTGTGATTATTTGATGCCCGCCCCATAGTGTATAAAGGGTGACATTTATTTTTACAAGATACCTGTAATTAAATGAGATTTTAGGACGATTTTTTCCTTAATGGCTTTCAAAACTGATTGCTTTTAAATCGATCTCTGGATTGTTCGAATATTCTACCCTTAAGGGCTAAAAATGCGGGAAGTGTGTTTTCAATTTTTTAACAATAACTTTTCAACTAAACGAGATTATAAGACGATTTGTTCGTCAATGGCCTTCAAAAATATATATCTAAAAACAAATTCCTAAATTTTTCGAAATTCCACTCATGAAAAGGTGAATCTTTTTAAAAATATTTCTTGAACTAAATGAGGTTTTAAGAGTTTCTTCTCAGTCGCTTTCAAAAATAATTTCTGGACTTTCCGAAATACCACTCTTAAGGAGATAACAGGAGTAAAATCCCTTTGATGTTTTCTACATTTTCTTTGACACAAATAATATTTTAATACGATTTATGTATTGAAAATTTTTTCAATAGTTACTGAAAACACGTTTTAGAGTTATTTATAAATTTGTCTATTATTTGAAATTTCTGAGGCAAATATATAATCGTTGAAACCTCAACGGGAGATGTTATCGGGTGCAAGGCCGAGATGGTTTGGATTAGCGGACAATAAGAATAAAAGCTTTTTTTTCAAAATAGATACAGATAATATAGTCGATTTTAAAGCCAGTTTTCTTAATATTTATCATATTGGCTATTTTAAATAAGCTGGTTTATCATGTACTTTACCTATAAGAAACGAATAAGGCCCCTTTTCATATGTTATAACTCGAAACATCAAATTACTTCCCATCTTAATTATAATAAAAGCTACTTCTAGCATGTTAATTTTCGGTTAATAACACAATATAAAAATAAACCTAAGGACCAAACTATTACCAAATATAAAACAAAAGTAGCCTTTCCCTTTTTTTTGATATTACAACCGTTTTCTTTTATTTTTAATATTCTTTCATTATTTTAAATACTTATTAAATATACTAAATACACTATAATAATTGTTATTAACTTTAAATACTTTTAATACCTAAATATGATTATGGTGTACACATTTTTGTTACATATTCCGCCTCGTTTAAAACTTACCGAGAATAGATGTCATTATAACTTTATAGTTTTTACAAAAACTTACCAATTTATGTAATGTCTCTTGAATATTTCCATGATTTGAAACCGTACAGGCTCAACGCATAGGTAATGTTAAATGTTTTAATTTTGATTTTTTATTGTTAATTTTTTAAATCTACATTCTTACTTTGCTTTTGATTGAACAATTATTGTATTTTGTTCTGATTTAAATTGTAAGATTGTATGTTAGTAATAATTATTTAGTTTAAATTATTTTATCTTCACTTTAAATTTACATAATTCAATTAATGTAATTATTTTATTGCAATTATTTGAAATAAAAAATATCAACATAAATATACTACTATCTACACCTACTGAATTGAAGTGATAGACTACACACTAACAGATACACCCGAAGCCGCCTCAACCTAAACAATGAGCCTGTAAATAAGGTAATATCAGCGAGACGGTTGGATAAGTCGAGCCCTGCGCTCCTGGCAATACAGAGCTTTATGATTGTAGTAATAATTCATTTATTTTCAAATTCAGAATTCGGGTTTATTGTCAATGGGAGTAAAATGGTTTTTATATTGAAACTCTAACGTTGGTGCCGATACTCACTTGTAAGTCGATAAGTCACTTGATAAAGATCAAAGACTACACCGTAACCAGAGTGTTGGGTGAAGCTTGAGGGCGGGGTGGTGGGCCGGAAATCGATACAGTGACCTAAATTCCTCTAAATCTTTATAAATTTTAAACTAAATAAGTTGGCATTGCGATGTAAGGCTCAAGATTACAGTACTCCCTAAAATCAGTATCTTGTTTGGTGACTATTACGAATTATTAACAGTAGCCGCAACTTAATGTTTTCAGTAAAACTGAGTTATTTTTTAATATGATTACTTTTTCTTTTAGTCTTAATAATGCCCGTTAATTAAAGTGTGACTCATGTTCACTCAAGTTCAACTAACGCAAACTGCTTTTTGGCTGTGTCAAAAATGTATTGTAGGTAGTACCACCGAACATTAACAAAACAAGAAGGAGCACTCAAAGCCTCCTCCCCTTGATATGCCTATCTCACTCGAATATCAGATGCTATGCGTTTTCGAGCCCTCAGAGTCGCTGCTGGACGAGATGAATAAACCGGTGTTCCGTCATGTAATAAAGTATTGAAATATACCACCAAACATTAATATATACCAATTGTCTTTATATTCGGCGGCGCGCGGCGTGTAACTAATTTTTTATTTTTTAAGAATTAAAATAGGCATTTACCAATTTACTTAGTGTTTTGTGTTTGGTAAATGGCTGGAAAATTACGATTAACTCCGTTCTATCTTTATGGGAAACTTTAAAACTTATTCATTTCTTTTAACAAGAAACCTTAATCAGGAGTGCCTCCAATTTTTTTTTGTCCTGATAAGAAATTGTGGCGGAAATTCGAGAAATCCAACCCCAATACAATTTTGTAAGGCATTTAAAAAAAATTATTTACTCAAAAATATCATAATGAGGTTGAAGGTGCAAAATGTATCCAAGATATTAATACAGTTTCTGTTAATGTAACTCCTGATATAATCGAAGAATATAAAAATATCTATGTACAATGACAAAAATAGTTGTTTAAAAGTGTTTGCATGCGACTATATAAATTTTCCAAGTACGGACGGCAATGCTGTAGTGTTTACATTACTGGCTATCTATTAAAAAATCGGTAAATTTTCTTTAGCCGGAACTTCTCTCGTTATGAATCTTTTCAGTATAATAGTCATTACTATCTTTTAAACATTTTTATTGGGTGCCATTTTTTTTATCATAATGGATTCCTACCAATATTTTACTAGTTTCTACCTATGCCACACTTGATTTTTGAGCATAATTAAAAATAAATTCAGTAAGTACTTTTTGCATTGACAAACACCGGCATTTTGTTACGTCATGCTGAATTCTGCCAGTTTACACCCAGGTTTATCCCTATATCACATTTAATTTTTCTATAAAATTTAATGTCAATTGAATTTTAACAAAATTATTGGCCGCCATCTTGAATTCGTGCTACAACTTTACCAGTTTATCACATTTATTGCTTGCACAAAATTTGCAATTAATCTAATAAATAGTTTTTTCAGGCCGATTTTTTAAATATTTTATTAGGACACCATTTTGTTTTGCTATCTTTTATTCATACCAAAATATTACCAGTTTATTCGTAACACTTGATTTTTGTGCAAAATTTGAGGAAATTGGAAAATTAGATTTTTAGTAATAGTGTTTTTAACGTTTCACTAGTCGCCATCTTGTTCGGGCATATTGGATTTTTACCAAAATATTAGCAGGTCATCTTCATATGACTCTTAATTTTTGCCTAAAATGGAAGTTATTCTGATGAGTAGCTTTTAAGCTATGTCGCGAACTGACAGACGGACAGACAAATTTACAGACGGACCGACGGAATTGATGAAACATATTTTTTGGCATCTAGGGACGCTAAAACCTGAAAATATGTAAAACCTAAGAAGGTGAATTTTTTTCACGATTACAAATATTTTATTTGGCCGCCGTTTTGTTCCGCCCTCTTGAGTTAGTACCACAGGTTTACTAGTTTATCTCTATACCTCAATTAGTTTTTTAGGCTGAATTTTTAAATCCTTTATTAAGCCGCCATTTTGTTCCGCCATCTTGGATTAAAATTTTCAACAATTAATTTCCCTTTTTTCTTAATTTCTACAAACAGTACTTTTTATAATTATATTTAGATCTATTAATTATACAACTTGACGTTTTCTCTGTTTTTCTTTTAATACATATAAAGCAAAATAGATTACAATAAAAATTATGGATAGCTATTTTTAAACTCGTTTTTAAATCACCAAGGTAAGTGAACGTTTATTCTTTTAAATCGGTACCGGATTGCATCAACCTCGTAAAAGCATGGGCACCTGCACAGCTGTATGAATTTTTCGCATTCGTCGGCGCATTTTTGTAAGCACAACCTAAAAGTTTGGACGAACTGCGCCCCTTCTTGTCTTGTTAATATTTGGTGGCAGTACTCTGCGCCAATGAACTGCTTGTTATATACCATGAAGTTGCATAAAGTCGATTATATCAAAGTTTATAATTTTTTTCGATAACCTGAATTTAAAAATTGTAATTTAAAAAATTTTTTAGTCCTTTAGTAAACAAAACGTTACGTGCCTTGAAATAAAAAAATATACGCAAGTAAGTTCTACCTAAATATATATATTTGTCTCTATCTAAAATATCTATGCTTTAGAAAGACTCTCATAATGGCTTTATATGCTTACTTTATGTTTTGCAGTGCTATGAGAATGCAGTTATTGCCCCGAGCGAAAGCAATATTATGCTATATTATAAGATATTCTAAAGTGCGGCACTATTCTGGAAGCGAGTGAATGTTCCATTTGCGTGAATATAAACCGTATAGTTAAATTACGGTACACCGAATTGTTCTAATGTCTTATTTAAATTCAATAAATCAAATTTGTAAACTATTGCTTTGGTGAAAACGGACGCAGTTTAATTAATAAGCAATAAATAATTCGATGAAGATAATTACAAATTTTGAATATTACATTTTATAACTTAGTCAGTATACATATAGTAAAATATTTATATTATTACTAACATTGCTGAAAACCTTTTACGGGCGATCGCAAATGTATATCTAGGAACTATTGAGATTGACACATAACAGGTAGGTAACGAGATAACAACATTTTATTTTTTAAAGTAATTCCCAGACGATGACAAAATTTGTCAATATTCTTCTAAAAATAAATCTATTAAAAACCAAGTTCTTTTTCTTACATATTATTTAAAGAACATTTATTTCCTACTACTGCTAAAACCGAAGCTAAAACAACTAATTTTTAAAGTAAATTTTTTACTCGTAATTCTAAAAGTCACAATTTGTATGTAAAAGGTCTTGAAAATCTTATTTCTTATGCAGTTTTATTATGTTTTGAAAAAGGTTGTAGATATAATTTTTAAACGTATGCGTAACTAAAATATTGCCTTTCCTTTTATTAGGAATAGTGAAGTGTGACCCAGTTTTGTTGAGTACGTAGTCATTTGGTAACACATATATATTGTCTTTTCAAACATTTTTATTGAGCGCCATCTTGTTTCATCCTATTGGATTCCCCAAATAATATTTATATTAATAATATAATATAAGTTTCTCCTGATTTCTACTTTGATTTTTGGCATAATTTAAAATAAATTTAATAAGTAGTTTTTACATTGGCACACACCGCCATTACGTTATGTTTAATTCGTACCAGTTTATCCCAATATCACAATTAATTTTTCTGCAAAATTTAACGTCAATTGAATAAGAGTTTTTACGTTGTTTTAAAAAATATATTTGACCGTCATTTTGTTCTATCATCTTGAATTCGTACGACAACTTTACCACTTTATCTCTACATAACACGTAATGCTTGCGCAAAATTTGAATTTAATCTAATAGGTAGTTTTTCAATATGTAATGTAAATTTTAGTTGAAAATTAAGGGTCATATGGGGATGACCTGGTAATATTTTGGTAAAAATCCAATATGCCGAAACAACATGGCGGCCTAGTGAAACGTTAAAAAATTATTATTAAAACAGCTAATTATACAATTTACCTCAAATTCAGCACACAAATCAAGTGTTGGAACTGGTAAAATTTTGGTATGACGGCTTAATAAAATATTTAAAAAGTCAGCCTGAAAAACTACTTATTAGATTAATTTCAAATTTTGTGCAAGCATTAAGTGCGATGTAGAGCTAAAGTGGTAAAGTTGTCGTACGAATTCAAGATGACTGCTAAAGCACATTGAAATTTGGCCAACTATAGACACGCGTTTCTGACTTAAAGTCTTCATTAGGACAGTTAGCTAGTTGAGAGACAAGTACAAGTACAACAAAACTATACCAGAGTCACCAATAGGAGCAAAACCAACATTTGTGGTTACCAAGAGAATATCCGAAATCTTCGCCGGACTTATACTCTATTACCACGGAGTAGCATATAGCCACCTGTGGCGAAACTCATAACCCAAGAGTAATTAAACCTAAAGTAGAAAAATTGTTTTTATATATGAATGAACATTTTAATTTGATTTTACCACCAAACAATTTATTAAATAAATCAATATTTTATAAAAGATAGTGAAGTGTAAGCCAATTTAGTTCAGTACCTAGACATTTAGTAACACATATATACTATATTTTCAAATATTTTTATTGGGCGCCATTTTGTTCCATCATATTGGATTCCTACCAATATTTTACCAGTTTCTATCCATGACACACTTGATTTCTGAACATTTAAAATAAATTCAATAAGTATTTTTACACGCATCGTCATTTTGTTACGTCATGTTGAATTCGTACAAGTTTATCACTATATCACATTTAATTTTTCTGCAAAATTTAAAGTCAATTGGGAAAAAATTTGGGAAATTTGATAATTTTTTTTTATAATAATTTTTTTCGCGTCTCACTAGGTCGCCATTTTGTTCCGGCATATTGAATTTTTACCAAAATATTACCAAGTCATCCCCATAGGACCTTTAATTTTTCACTCAAAATTATGTAAAACCGGAGGTGATTGTTTTTTTCACGATTATAAATATTTTAGTTATGTTATAGTTATGGCACACAATTTGAAATCAGTTCATTAAGTGGTTTTTTCAGGCTAAATTTTTAAATATTTTATTAAGTCGCCACTTTGTTCCGCCATCTTGGATTTGTACCAAAATTTTACCAATTGATTCCTACATAATACTTGATTTTTGTGCAAAATTTGAGATAAACTAGATAAATAGTTTTTCAGTAATAATTTTTTTAACATTTCAATAGGCCGATTTTGTTTTGCCATATTGCATTTTTACAAAAATGTTACCAGGTCATCCCCATAAGACCCTTTATTTTTGGCCAAAATTTGAATTCGATCAGATAAATAGTTTTTTAGCTATGTCGCGAATAGACAAACCAACGGAATCGAGAAAACATGTTTTTCGGCATCTAGGGATCCTGAAACATAAAGATCTGTATATAATTTTGTTAGGTTGAAAATTGTATATTTATTATTATTATTACTATTTTCTCATAGGTTAATAATAACTGTATAACCGTTGCATCGACGTTTGTAATGTAAATTTTGTAGCAGATTTATGTTAACAAAACGCCTAAACTTAACTAATTTTTTTTTTAATTCACTGTGGATGTTTTTTGCGTTTATAAATAAATAAAACTGACCATATAGGTATCCTATATCAGAATTTAAAAAAATCATTTGTTTACGGTTTAAATTAAAATTCAACTACATCCCTGCCTTTTGTTATTTTGTTATAGAGGGTCTTTTATTTAAATAGCTTTACGATATGAAACTCGATCGAAAGCTTAGAATTTAACAAAAAGAATGGTTTGATTTTATACGAACAAACACACTTTTAGATCTAACAAATTAGCAATTATGTATGCAAAACATTAAAAAAGCTGTAAGTAACCGTTCTCTTTTCTCTCAAATGATAAGTATTTTCTAAGAAATATCACCATATATTTAGAGATAATATTTTATTCGTTAAAACAATCGTCACGGTAAGAAATTTAAAATGAAAATGTCCCCAGAGATAAATCGAAATTCTCTACAAAAAGTTTCGAGTATCGACTGGGAAACGCGAAATTTTACGACCCAAAGGAACGAGAGACACCTGCCGCGGCTCGTAAAAATCAACTTACATATTTGGATTCTAAATTAATGTTTCGGAATGGAAATATTTTACAGGCATCAGTTTTCATGTTTTGGAATGAAATAACGACCGGTCCGGTAACATATTTTACATAAATAAAATATATTATATTTATAAGATTATTTATTATATGTTTGAGATTCCTTGTGTATTTTATTTATATGATACCTTTTACCTTTTTTACATTGGTTGCTGTAATTGTAATATAAAAAATATAATTTGAAGTACTTAGTATTATTTAAATATAAAAATGGTGACGAGGATCATCTAAAAAGAAATGGATTCGGCAGAAATACAAAAAGTGATTGCTGCTTTAACAGATTAGACATTAGGCATTAATCATAGATGGGGAGCCCAAGGGCAGCACTGGGGCCCGTTGTGCTACCCCCCAAGAAGATGTCTCAGGCCAGGAGCATGCTCCTTTTTAGAAAGGAAAGCTCCCTTTCAGGTTGAGCACGTCCCACAAGCTCGAGTTCCACGTAGGTTTCACCTAAGCAAAACATTCTGGCGTTGACTGAAGCGTTACATCGACAGACAAGATGCTCGGTAGTTTCATCTACCTCAGCACAAAACCTACAATATGTTTTGTTGCCGACTCCTATCTTATGCAGGTAATATTTTACCAGAGAGTGTTCAGTTAGGATCTTAGTAATATTTCTAATTTGGCTTCTATTTAGTTTTAGAAGTCTATCAATTTCCGAACGACTAAGAGGGCCTCGCATGAAGACCTTAGACCGTCTGAGTCCTGCTAGCTCGTGCCATTCAGCACGGAATTCTTCGACAATGTGATTCTTAATCTTGACCTTGACAGTTGAACGAGCAATTCCAAAAGCCCAATGAAAGCAATGTTGCGCCCCCTCATTACCCCCATTGTTCCTATTGGACTCACACAACCTCTCTAGGGCTCTCCTGCATTCGTGTGTAAGCAGCGAATTGACACTGCTGCTTAAATCGCGTTTTGACTATCATAGCACATATAGCTATGCTTGTCGTGATATCCTCTGGAAAGGTTTTCTTATACGCAGTCTAAGATTGCTGTAGTTTTTAGCTTGATATACAGTCGTAAACCGTCCAAAAATGAGACTAATTCCTGGCCTAGGTCGCTCCTCAAAGATTCCCGCCACAGATCCCCCTTTTATTAGAAAGCCATCTGTAAACCAGACAAAGCCGTTTGGTTTGGGGAAGGACGGAGGGGAATCCCTCCATTTTTTCCTGTCTTAGAAGCTATTGAGACCGGAATAATGGCATCTCTCTTAGCTAGGAGACCGTCTGATTTGATCAGTTCAGTCCAGACTAGCATATGTCTACAATTCCAATATCTGTGTATGCAACGACCCCAGTCGTTTAAACGAAGCTTCTCGAGCCTCTTCCTCTACAAGCAAATGTAGGGGGCTTAGTCCCAGAATGGCCTCCATAGCTCGAGTCGGTGTGGTTCTTATCGCTTTATGCCCAGACGGGCAAGTATCTAGAGCTCGATAGCACCATAAGTAATCATTAGCCTTATCGCTGACGTGTAAAGCCAGTGCCCAGTACAAGGCTTTAGACCCTAAGTTGATCCAAAGGACCGTCCGCACGCCCACAGACCTGCTGTGGTTCTTTTTGTGATCCTTTCAATATGATCCCTCCAGGTCAGTCGGGAGTCTATTAAGACACACAGATATTTTACCGACCCGGAAGTTCTCAACTCTATCCCAAAGAGGGTGAGCCTCTCGAGGTAAACTTTCCTTTCGTGGTTAAATGGTACCACTTCGGTCTTACCGGATTAACAGACAGCACTTTTCCACTATTGCCAAAGCCCTTTGCATGAGTCTTATATTGGTACTTGGGAACTTGCCAATTAGTATAATGGCAAGATCATCAGCATAGCCTTGAGCATATTTTGTTCTCATCGAGAGTATAAAGCAGCCCATCCATAACCAGACACGACAAGAGCCGAGAAAGAACTCTGCCCTGTGAACATCTTTTGACCACGGACGAGCACACAATCACGGCTCGCACGTTTTGATTCTGTTTCAAACATGAGGGAGCCTATTTAATTACACGCCAAAACTCTCAGAAGCCTCACTAATGCAGTCAAAGGAGGTGTTGTTAAACGCCCCGTTGATATCCAAAAACACCCAGAGCCATCTCCCTGGAGTAGACTCCTTCAGTCTACTGACTAGACTATGAAGAGCCGTTTCCATTGACATGGCCGTCCTGTAAGCGTGCTTGAATGGATGCATTTCTCTTCAGTGCGCCATTTCTTATATAAGCATCGACCATCTTCTCCATGCTTTTCAAAAGAAAAGCGAATATACTGATGGGCCTGAAGTTCTTAGCCATTTTATAGCAATTAAGACCCAGTTTAGGAATAAATGCTACCCGAACTATGCGCCAGGTTCGGGGATATTCCCAAAGCCAGGCAGGCCCGAAAGAGATGTGGGATCAGTGGTTCTTTACGCCTTCTGAAGATGAGCCCGGAATATTCTATCTGGTCCCGCACTCTTAAATGGGCAACAAGAAGATATTGATTAATAGTATCTGACTGTAACGGCCTTATTTGCCGTTTTCCAGTCAATTGGGCCTGTCCCTACTTGAGAGTCCTGCGAGGTTACTGCTCATCATTAGATTCCGGACGAGAACCTGGAAAATGAGTTTCCAGAAGCATACCGAGAACCTCCTCTGCGGTGATGTGAAGCTGCATAGCCCCCACGCTTTGTCCTCGATCTGTTGAGATAATCCTTTGAAGTCTAGCGACTTTCGGAAGACCTTCCAAGCTTTCAAGATCCTCTCTTTGAACGGCATATCAGTTCTTTGTACCTGCGTTGTAAATTTTTATGTTCTTCCCAGTCAGCGGATAATTTCGATTGCATGGTCCTGTTAAAGAGTCTGCGTGTATCCTTACGAGGCTTTTCAAGGTCCAAGTTCCACCAAGGAGTTTTCTTGTTACCTCAATAAGTCCGCAATGCACAATTCTCCGCATAGAAGTCTATTATGGCTTCCTGCTTTGCCATATTTTCCACTTACCTTACTCTACCTTAACCGGCTTCACATAGTCAGCCCAGTTGGTTGTTTTTGGGTTTCGAAAACTACTGAGCTCCATGTCGTGCTCAAGGTTTAGTTTAAAGAGGATGTGACTGTGATCCGATAGAGATGGCTCCTCAGATACCCTCCATTTCTTAACAACCGGAACTTGTGAAAGTGACCCCAGAGTTAGATCAATATCCTCCTGCCTTCGTGTCTTGACGAGGGTTAGGGTGTTTCCGCGATTTCGAGTTTCTAAATCAGTTGTACTCAGATATTCCAAAAGGCTTACGCCCCTCGAGTTGGTGTCAGTGTCGCCCCACACAACGTTGTGTGCGTTGGCGTCACATCCACGTAGGGAAGATAGGCTGAGCATACGACAATGAGTTTTGCGATGTTCTGCCTTATCCCTAAGAATCAGTTTCAGGGCCACAAGGCCCTGCAACAAAATTCCGGTAGTGACAAGGACTCAAAACATCTATCAACGTAGGTGCGTGTCCTCAGGTTCAGGTGGATGTCCGTTTGATAATATAGAGAGCTTTCCATCAACCTAAGACCTCGCATATGGCCCTTGTAAAACCAATAGGAAGAGCATTATTTTGCTCATTAGAACGAACTAAGGGTGATCTTCCGTCATCTTGGAAGTTGCGTGCTCTGACTCAGATTCCGCGCCATGCACATCTATCTGGGACAGAAGCTCAGCAACTTCTTTCTCAATGTCAGACCAGTAGACAAGCAGTGTTAGACGGGGAGACAGGTCTCTCCGCTCTTCCGGCTTTGGTGCCGATAGATGTTTCAGTCGACGCTGGAGCCTTTACCATCTCATAAGAGACGTGGGAGGCCCCAGCATATACCTTAAACTTTTAACGTGACAAGGCCTCAAAGGAAGCCGCATCAACGCCAAACACTATGTTTCTCCTCCTTGCCATAGTACGTTCTCCAGAGATTAGCCCTTGGTCCTAAGTTCTGTCACTGAAGACGTTTTAAAGTCACGTCCGTACTGTCCGGTGGTCCATGGATAACGGCTAAAACTTTTATAGTCCTGGGAACGTGCGTCTGAATTCTGAGAGATGCTCTATTCCATAACCTACTGATTGGAAAATGGTCCCCTCCAACCAGTTCAGGGACCATTGATCTTCACAGTTCACCACCATGCCTCCATGTTCGATCAGCCAGAAACCGCTGAACCTGGGGATGGGTCCCTCCTCTATTCCGTCTATGACGGTATTAAGAACTGCCAAGACAGCTCCATATTGAGTCTCCAAGTCCTGCCGCTGCCACCTGCCCGTAAGTGAGAGTGTCCATTTTTGGGCTTCTTCTGAGGCTGTTTGATTCTCTCAGTCCCTGGAGTGATCTCTTCGAACCTGGGATGTTTAGTCTCTAACAGATACATTTAAACTAAAAGAAACTAGAAATTCTGCAAGACATGTAAGCTTGAACTTAGAGAAGTGTGATAACAGTGTGAAATCGTGAGATATATTCATGAAGAGACTAGAAAATTATTTTAAACTAAAACAGTTAGACACAATAATAAAGAAAAAAAACACAAGCAAATCTTGATGGATTCCATGGGTGCCAAAACACTGCAACTTTTATGCAATTTAATGAGCCCAAATGATTTACGTGACTAATATAATAATGAACTGGTAGTAATCTTCAAAGGATACTTGGATCCTGCACTCTGCACCGAGTGAAATTGCAGAGTAGAATCATTTTTCCAAAAGAGTTCAAAAAGCGGTGAGGGTATTGGAGACTTTATAACTGATTTTAGAAGATTAAGCAAAAATTGCCAGTTTAAACTTCCTTACAGTAAAAAAAATACTGTAGATGATCATATACACCAACAATTTATAAGTAGCACTCGAGATAGCAACATTTTAGAAAGGCTCATTTACAATACAAACAATTTAATCTGCTCAAAATGAATCAATGGAAATTAGGACTATTTAATTTACACAAGTTCAAGTTAATCAGATTAAAAATCTAATCTAATAAATTCTAAAAATCATTTAAGCACAAGCTTCCATAATAGTTGATTGATTTTTGAATAGAAGTCTTTCATATGCCTGTTGATATCGTTGTGGGGATGGAAATCATATGGCAACGTTCTGTAGACATAAAAATAATTTTTGCACTTATTTTTAGAAAAAAAGGGAATATTCAATTGGTGTGAGTATTAAACAGTGCATTTAACTCACAACATAGTAAACCATCTGCCTGAGCACATTCTACAAATATAGAATATTGCAATAATAATTTAAGAATCATCAGAGTGCGACGAAAGTCCAGGAAAGTTCTTTTTAAACATAGAAATTTTAAATAAATCTACAGAATTTGAACTAGATACTGCAGCTGCTGTGTCAGTTCCAGTATCTAGTTGAAACTACCATGTCAGAAAAATTTAGAAACCTGTTTCCTCAAAATTAAAAAAAGAAGAGTAACGTTCTTTTGGGAACATACACAGATGAAAAAATTATATCTATGAGTACTCAACAATAAATGGTAACGGCATTACTGCACCACTATTAAACGGAACACCATGGGTAAGAGTATTTTTTGATGACAACCAAATTCAAGGAAGTACAATTGAGGAACATAAAATTCGGTTATCAGAAGTATTTGCAAAATTATAAAATAGGGGATTTCATATTTCATATGAAAGAGGAAATATGTGATATTTTTAAAACTCCATTTAACAGACTTGCAAAAGCAGATGACAAAATTAAAGCCGTATTGAATGCACCACGACCAAAAGATGTTACAGAATTAAAAAGTTGTTTGGGAATTATCGGTTATTATGGACCTTTAATTAAAAACTTGTGATGATGATCTTTCATCACTTATATTAACTATTGAAGAAAAACCTTACTTTCAATTGTACAGAAAAATATGAAGCGACTTTTAAAAAATAAACTATGATATAAGCAACAGATATCAGTCCATATGGAATTGCGGCAGTTTTACCACATATGCATCTCGATGGTGAAGAAAGACAAAATTGCTATGAATCGAGAACGTTATCTAACTTCGACCAAAACTACAGTTAAATAGATAAGAAGCCAACCGCAATTTTCTGGGGCAAAAATAAGTTCGTTATGTATTGCTATGTAAGGAAACTTACTTTAATTACTAACCACAAACCATTAATTTCCATTTTTTATCCAAACAAAACATTACCTAGTATGACGACGACGAGGATGCTTCACTATGTACAATTTCTTCATTGGTTTGATTATGATATCATATACAGATCAACAGAAAATCATAGAAATGTAGATACTTTATCAACACCTTCGATACTAACTACAGAAAATTTAAAAGAAAGTCAGATGACATAACTACACAACTACTACAAAGATATTGTTAAGGAAACCATTAGACATACTGAATTAAAAGAATTATATAAAAAAAACTACGTATCACAAAAATCTATTAAGTGGTTGCAGACCTTGTAGAGAAAACCAAAGTAGTATTTTCCGTCCGGACCATGGCAAAGGCTCCATAAGTGTTTTTGCAGGAGCATTTTGAAATAATTATTTTCTCTTGTTAGTATTCTAAGTGGCTAGAAGTATTTCCCGTTTCATCTATGCCAGCAGTAAGTACAATAGGGAAAATAAGGGATATTTTTGCTCGCTTTGGTTTGCTTTAACTATAGTGACTCACAATGAACCAGAAAAAGTGAAACTTTATAAATGCAGAATTTAAGGCATTATTGAATGGCTAAAGTGCAAAGGTATGTTCGCACAGTAAAATCAAGTTTATAAAAGGCAATAAATAAACCTGGCACCGTTAACACGAAGCTTTCAAACTTTCTAATATAGCATAGGAAAACACCTAATACCTCAACAAACCTAGCCCCTAGTTATTTATTAATTAATGGAAACATAATAACGAGCTATCGATTTCTTAAAACCAAATTTAGTGGAGACTATGAGAGAAAAACCAGTTACCCAGTCAAAAATACGATATTTCCATAAAGAACAAGTAGAAACATAAGCGTTTATAACGACAAAATAAAACATGACGCCAAGGTAAGATTAGACGTGAAAGCGATCTGAACTACATAATCAAAGATGATTCAGAAATATGGAGGAGCCCTGTTGATCAGATAAGACCAATAGAAGAAAGTATCGATAATGGACCATTAGAAGATAGCCAAAATAAGAACGGCTGCCAAGTAAAACTTAAACCTTTTGTCGTATACGGATGGGTTGTTAAAAATAGGTTGCGAATGTTGTTGTACAATTGCAGTCTAATATTTTTTTAAAAATACGGTAAAATAGAAATACTTGCATACATCTTATCTTGGAGAGCACTGATGGAGTTTCCTGCTCTTGTCTTCTCAACTAGGTTAAGAAATTGTTACGGTAACCACGGTACAACATAAACAGAATAATGATATATTGTACTTAGGTATTCGGGGATTGTGGAAAGATAAAAAATTACATTTATAACATGACTGTTTAAGATATGGATATTAAGATATTCTTTAGTATGAACATAATAAAAGGGTCGCTAATTTATGTTTTATGTTGACACTGATCTGTCTAAGTATAAATAGGCTCTAAATGTTTTATTTCCCGCAACAGGTTATATCAGTGAGTTATCTTAAGAATCAAAGGCAAAACTGTCACACGGAACGTAAAATTTGTAAAAGTATAAACATAAATCAATGTTAAGAATGCACAAAGAAATATTGACAGCACATATTCTATGATAAAGTGCAACTTTCTTTGTGCTATATGAAGATTGTTCGGCTCTTGAATAATGTTTCTTGTGCGGAGACAGCAAAGTGCTAAATCAGAGGTTTAAGTTTTAAAGTATAGCAGGATTTAACTCCAATTTATTGCCGAGTTTAGTCGGGTTTTATAACGATAAACAAGTTGTGTATGTACATTAAGGTACAAGGCAATACATTAATATGTTAATAACACGTTAGAACGTTACATGTTTGTATACCGTTCCGGAACGGTTGACTTTCAAAAATTACGTTTATACTAGATGCTATCTACAAATATATATATATATATATATATATATATATATATATATATATATATAAATTGAATTTTTCTTTAACCATATATTTATATGTGGGACCTTATTTTCTTGGGTTAGGTTAACAGTGAAAATAAAATTTCTCACTTTAAAACAACGTTCCGCTCATTGTGTTGAGCTTTCTCAAGATTTTATTTAGTCTCGTGATTCTTAATTTTTTTTTCATTAAAAACACAATAAAAATATTTACGTACATACGTAAACATCATTATATACATTGAATCGTTAAATCGCTAAAAACCTTATAATTAGTTAGTAGTCACAAATTTAAAACACAAATGTTTATTATACCTATAGTTTACGGTACTCACTCAGGAGAAGCAATTTGCTTGGTGGAATTTTAATGTGTTAATGAGAATATTTTGGTTATCATTTTTTTTTAGCTATAAAAACTCTGTACTTTATATGATGCTTGGAACCTGTCAATACAAATATTATTATTTTTAATTGATATACAGAGGCAAGTTGAATTTCTGTTTAAAATTTTATACAGGGTTGAGAGGAATAGATTTTGAATTTGTATTACTTTCCGATTAATGAATTTAGTTGAAATATATTTGACTTAAACCACTAATATCTTTTTTATCATTTACTGCCTGGATCTCCTTTTTTATTGCGATCATTTCGTTAACTGTTAATTTATAATAATTTCTATCTTGGGCTAAAATCTCGGTTGCGTTAAAGTTAAACTCATGTTTTGTTGTATGTTCATGTTTATGAAAAGCAGTAGATGCATTTTTAGTATATGTGTGCCCTTTAATACGGTTTTCTAAGTATTCTGTTGTCATACCAATATATTTCTTAGAACAATTTAAACATGGAATTGAATAAATTACTTTTGACTTCTTTTTTGTGAAACTTTACCTTTTAATGGTGTGTACAGAGAATTTAATAAATGTTGTGCTTTATGATAAACAGCTATGTTATGTTTTGAAAGAATATACATTAATTTCTCTGATAGGTTATGTAGGTACGGTAGCGCCACGTATTTAATATTTTGGTTCTTTCTTTTTGTTGTAATGAAGATAAGTTTTTTGTTTAAAAATCCTTAAAATATTTTTTCTGGATAATGATTGTCTACTAATACTTGTTTAACTTTTTCTAGAGTTTCTGGCGCGGTCCTCTGAATTAATGTATATGTAAATTAAAATTTACATATACATTAATCGGAAAGTAATACAAATTCAAAATCTAGTCCTCTCAACCCTGTATACAATTTTAAACAGAATATCAACTTGCCTCTATATATAAACTAAAAATATTAATATTTGTATTCACAGGTGCCAAGCATCAGATAAAGTACAGAGTTTGTATAGTCAAAAAAAAATGATAACCAAAATATTCTAGACCCGATCAGTCTCATAATTTCACCACATTAACATTCCACCAAGCAAATTTCTTCTCCAGGGTGTATAATACATATTTGTGTTTTAAATTTGTGTCTACTAACTAAAAAAGGTAGTCATTTTAAG
Source organism: Kuschelorhynchus macadamiae (assembly GCA_030620095.1). Taxonomy (NCBI): domain Eukaryota; kingdom Metazoa; phylum Arthropoda; class Insecta; order Coleoptera; family Curculionidae; genus Kuschelorhynchus; species Kuschelorhynchus macadamiae. The sequence goes on along the minus strand of JAUTXW010000289.1, from coordinate 818,774 downwards.
CCATTTAACGATTCAATGTATATAATGATGTTTAGGTGTATATACATACATATATTTATTGTTTTTAATGAAAAAAAAAAATTTTTGGAATCAGAAGATAAATAAAATCTTGAGAAAGCTCAACACAATGAGCGAAACGTTAGTTTAAAGTCAGAAAATTTGCTTTCATTGTTAACCTAATTCAAGAAAATAAGGTCCCACACACACACATATATATATATATATATATATATATATATATATATATATATATATATATATATATATATATATATATATATATATATATATATATATATATATATATATATATATATATATATATATATATATATATATATATATATATATATATATATATATATATATATATATATATATATATATATATATATATATATATATATATATATATATATATATATATATATATATATATATATATATATATATATATATATATATATATATATATATATATATATATATATATATATATATATATATATATATATATATATATATATATATATATATACTTATGGAATTTTCTTGGGTATTTGGTTCACTGAATTAATTGGCAAGTTTTAGAGATAGGCAAATAATTTATTTCATAGCGTGAGTTCAAAACGTTTCAACCATATTTTGGTCTTCATCAGTTGTCTGTAATGAGGTATATAGATAAGTCACGGTACAGAAAAATACAATAATTAAAAAAACATTTTTTTTTACCAAAATCAAAAAGAGGAATTTTTTTCGGCTTACCTAGAAATTAAAACATTATCCGAGATTTAAATGCATTTTAACATATTTCCATACACCACAGTTCGTTACAATTAATGCCAAAATTAAAATAATACATCTATGTCACATAGCACAGAACATTTAAACGTATTTTACCGTAAACAAGTATACGAACAGTTAAAATGGTACTAAATTTATATTGGAGTAAGAAGCGATTCGTACTGATTTTATTTGTCTTGATAATTTTTTTTCCGTTTGAACCTCGAAAGAAAGGAAATATGTGAACGTAAATTTGATTTTTTTTTTTGGTTATTTTGATGATTATGTTACACAATTAAGTTGTTATATATTTTACTTAAATTTTTAATATCAGTTTTGTCGTTGATACTATTTTTGTTTTTTTTAATATATATCATTTCCAAGACCTCCCTTTTCTGTTGGTTTTTTCAGTTTTAAGTGTCGTAGTCTCTTGAAAATTAAATGTATGTGATAATTGCTGTTCGTGATTAGTTAAGGCTGTTTTATTTTTTTTTATCGTATTTGTGTCCATTTAATCTATTTTGTTGGGAGGTTTGACCAATGTAGACACTAGGGTAGTTGTTACATAGAATTTCGTATATAGTATGAGATTTTTTATTTTTATTGGTTTTACATTTTAGTGAGCTGAAATTTCGTTGTAATAGATTATGACCTTTGTAACAAACTGATATATCATATTTATTAAAAAGTTTTTGTAGATTTTCAGATAGGCCATTTATATACGGGAGTGACAAGTAATTGTTTTTATTTCTGTTTTTTTGTGGTGGCAGGGGATTGTTTATGAGATTTTGCAGTCGTGACTTAAAGATAGAATTAATGAGTTTAGATGGGTAACTATTTTTGATTAGAATATTTTTTGCTTTATTTATTGCTTTATTCCTGTATATTGTGTCACTCAGTTTTATAGCACGATCTGCAAGTCCAATTACGACCGATTTTTTTTGGGATATTGGATGGTTTGATAAAAAATTCAAATATCGGCCCGACCAGGTGGTTTAGGTATACCACTCTGTTTTAATAGAATTGTTCTCACGATGGATGGTCATATCTAAAAAGTTTGATTGATTGATTTTTGATTATTTTCTATTTCAATGGTAAACTGAATTTTAGGATGGTAAGAATTGAATGTTTTTAGAATATCGTCACACATGTTTTCCGGAACTGAAGTGAAACAGTCATCCAAATATTGATAAAAAAATGGTAGCTGATAAGGTAGTTTTGATATCATAGTATTTTCTAGCTCCTCCAAAACCATTTGAGCAATTACGCTTGAGATGGGAGACCCCATAGCGCATCCTTCAGTTTGTTTATAGTATGTGTTGTTATATCAGAAGTAAGTAGACTTTAATGTTAATTCAGTTGCTGACAGGAATTCTTCCAGAGGTATGTCAGTAAACTGTTTGATAACGTTCCATTTTTGTCTTATAATATCTAGAGCGAGTTGTATTGGGACGTTCGTGTATAGAGAAACTACGTCAAGCGATATTAAGCAAAAAATATTCTAATCAAAAATAGTTACCCATCTAAACTCATTAATTCTATCTTTAAGTCACGACTGCAAAATCTCATAAACAATCCCCTGCCACCACAAAAAAAACAGAAATAAAAACAATTACTTGTCACTCCCGTATATAAATGGCCTATCTGAAAATCTACAAAAATTTTTTAATAAATATGATATATCAGTTTGTAACAAAGGTCATAATCTATTACAACAAAATTTCAGCTCACTAAAATGTAAAACCAATAAAAATAAAAAATCTCATACAATATACGAAATTCCATGTAACATCTGCCCTAGTGTCTACATTGGTCAAACCTCCCAATCCTTATAAAATAGATTAAATGGACACAAATACGATAAAAAAAATAAAACAGCTCTAACTAATCACGAACAACAATTATCACATACATTTAATTTTCAAGAGACTACGATACTTAAAACTGAAAAAAACCAACAGAAAAGGGAGTTCTTGGAAATGATATATATTTAAAAAAACAAAAATAGTATCAACGATAAAACTGACATTAAAAATTCAAGTAAAATATATAACAACTTAATTGTGTAACATAATCATCAAAATAACCAACAAAAAAAAATCAAATTTACGTTCACATATTTCCTTTCTTTCGAGGTTCAAACGGAAAAAAAAGTTTCAAAACAAATAAAATCAGTACGAATCGCTTCTTACTCCAATATAAATTTAGTACCATTTTAACTGTTCGTATACTTGTTTACGGTGAAATACGTTTAAATGTTCTGTGCTATGTGATATAGATGTATTATTTTAATTTTGGCATTAATTGTAACGAACTGTGGTGTATGGAAATATGTTAAAATGCCGACATTTAAATCTCGGATAATGTTTTAATTTCTAGGTAAGCCGAAAAAAATTCCTCTTTTTGATTTTGGTAAAAAAAAAAATGTTTTTTTAATTATTGTAATTTTCTGTGCCGCGACTTATCTATATATCTCATTACAGACAACTGATGAAGACCAAAATATGGTTGAAACGTTTTGAACTCACGCTATGAAATAAATTATTTGCCGATCTCTAAAACTTGCCAATTAATTCAGTGAACCAAATACCCTATAAGAATATAGTTAAAGGTTCTATATTCCTAGAATATATATATATATATATATATATATATATATATATATATATATATATATATATATATATATATATATATATATATATATATATATATATATATATATATATATATATATATATATATATATATATATGTATAATATATATATATATATATATATATATATATATATATATATATATATATATATACACTTAACTACCCTTCTGGAATACACGTTTTTTTGAGACAATCTTTTTAAGTGGAAAAAATCGTTAATATGGGTTTCCGTAAAAATTACTTGGGCATGGAGTGAAATCAATGTTTTAGAGTAGCGCCGTAGGCTTAAGATTTGGAAACTAAAATATATGCGACAGGTCATTTATTCCTTAACTGGTTAAGGTATGAACACAGGATTGGGGTGATATTAGACGTTTGACGAAAAAGTGAAGATGAACTTATTATGAGTTTGGCCTTAATTGGTACAGATACCTTAGTGCAATCTCATAGGAGGGCAAAGTCACCCCCTTACACAAATTCCACCAGGGGACCAGCTTAACGATAAAGCTTTCTAGCATCTGCTAATAGTGAACTATTAATACATACATTATATTTTCTTTAACTCGATGAGCCCACGGTTGAATATACCCTCCACCTGATCTGTATAGAATTCGCACCAATTTGTTGCAGGTTTCCCTGTTTCACAGTTGATATTTGTGCAAAATTTTAAGTCAGTAAGTAATCTTTTAATACTAATTTCGTTAGGTGGATATTTTATTCCGCCCCAATGGATTACACCAAAATTTTACTGGTTTATTCCTATAAGCTATATTGGATTTTTACCTTAATATTACCATTCATTCCGATGACCCTTTATTTTTACCCATAAGACGCAAAGATCTGCAAAAGTCAATCTCGAATGGTAATTTTTTACGATTTACAATAATTAGGAGAGAAGTAATATAATAAATTTGACGTTAAGAAATCAAATTTGAAGTGTTTTGTCCTTTTCAAAAACTTTTAATAGTTTTTCAAATAAAAAAACTATTTTTGCTTTTAAAAATCTGTTTCGCCCCTATGATAACCCTGTGTAGAAAAATATAGATTCAAAAAAATAAAACAAATATGGCGTCTTACAATGTTAAAAAAAATAAAATTTTGTTTTTATGGTTAATTTAAATGTTAAGGTTAGGGTAAATCTATATTTATTTACAAAAAAAAAGAAATTAAAGGACTACGCACACATTATATTATGGATTTTTGATGAACCTTCAAATTTCATAAAATCTTAGTAAGTTATAGATGTAGTCCTGATTAAAGGTATTTATGGACAATCCAGTCATAGTTTCAGAGAGACATGCTGTTAAACTTTAGCAAAATCCCATATAAAATACCAAAATAAAAAAAAGTTATATACGAGGCATAAGCTCAAAAACGTTTTGTTTTCTAGATATATAATAAATACCATTTATAATATAACTCCCTGTATATCAAGAACAAAGCATTTGCGGATCTATGTTCGTCTTTTTGTTTCTTATTTTTATTTTGAAAAGTGGTATACGTTAAACACGTACAGAACAAAGTAATTGGGTGTTATCTTGTTTTCTTCATGTATTTTGTATGGGATTTGGGTAAACTTTAACGCTCTGTATTTCTGAAACTAGTCATAGGATTGAGTCCAGCCCAAGAAAACTTTTATTCAGAAATCTGAGATCTTTGACGCACTTAAATTTCATGAAATTTGACCAAAAGCCCATAAGACAAGTGCCCTGTTTTATCGTTTTATACAAAAGCTAAACGTTATGAAGATAAAAAACATTTGTATTTTAAGGGACTTTTTATCCCCAAGAGCTACCGTGTAGAGTGAGAAAAATATTTTATAATATCCGTTTTTTTGTAACTAATCGCTTTAAAAAAAAGTACTTCTGTTTTTTGAGGGTTGCTCAAATCTCAATAGGGGGAAATGTATTTTTATACAGAAAGATAAAGTTAACATGTTTGACCGTTTTCTTTAACTAAATGCTTTTTTCATCCCTCTAGGGCTACACCGTATAGTTGAAAAATATATCGTTATATACAAAACCATAAAGGATATTTGACTTGGTGTCTTATTTTATTTTTTTATTTGTTATCACAGAACAGCTACCTTATTCCTTTATAGCAGAAAAAAATATTTTATAAAAGAAAAATAAAAAATAAAACTGACGTGTTTCCACGTTTTTCGAAATATTGTGCTAATTATATTTTAACTATATGCATAATGAAACTATCACTATTGGCGGATATCGGTTGACGAGTTATATAAATCTTATTTTTTATATCCCTTAAAAATATCGAATATAACATATGGCACCCAAAATTTAAAACCCGTATGACAATGGCCTAGTCTATTTTTGGTGCCAATTCAAAAGGTATAGAATCATTTTATCGTCCACGCAAATTTTGTTTACACGCGCATCTCTTAAAGCAAGTATAAATTATTAGGAAAACAAGAAACCCGACTGTTTAAAACTAATATATTTATATAGGAAAAGAAACCACAAAATTACTAAAGTAAACAATATTTTACTTGTTATAAGTAACTGCAATCGCTGTTGTCCTAAGAGGGACCAATAAGCAAGTATGAAGGCTGAAAACCAATAAAAAATCGTGCACGCTACGTTTCACAATTTTTTTAAAAACACCGAATTTCATACCAGTCTCAAAAAGAAACATAGACGTTTCTTTGGTGTATTTTCTTTTTCCCCCAAGATTAAACATTTGAATGATACAGGGATGATCGTTAATAATTTCTTATATTATCGAGCTCTTCAATATAATACCTATCACAATTTATTATAACATTTATTATTTATAAAAATATTTATTTTTTTTTTTTGGATTTTGGGCAATCCTACACTCGCGAGATAGAATATTTTGATGCTTCACTTATGAAAATCGGTACAGACGTTTAGTCTATATGTGCTAACAAACTGGATACATATTTAAATATTTATCTACTTACAGATTATTCGTGAGTATTCAAGAATGTTAAACACGTTACCCTCCTTTGCATGTGCAGTCGAGTAAAGACAGTTGTGTCTGATCTGATATTAGCTATTTATTTTCTAAAAAAAAGACATATATATTGTGTTTATTTCTTTACGTGTTTCATCCATATATACGATAGAGCTATAAAGAGGAAGTGTTGTAATAGAAAACATTTTCGAAAAGTTTAGGTCGAAGTATTTTTGACGATTTAAAATTCTTAGAACACGACAAACATATTTAAAAAAAAAACACCTCAGTTACTTAACATGGCTTCACGGTCAAAACACCTCAGCTCAAATAATTACATTAATAAATTCCACAGTTATCTTTTATTGTAATATTTGAATTGGAATTTCCAAAAGACATACCAGTGATGTTTAGTTTCACTGCAACTTATTTTAGTTGGAACAATTGTGAAGGAAATTAGTTCAGGAGCAGAGAAATCCAAAGAAATTTGATTTTATATTCACCCTCTACAGAGAAACTTAAAGAATTTATTATTAGAATTCTCTGAAAAGCAGGCAACAAAGCAATTTCAAGGCGTTTTCCACCAACCAATTCCATTGGTTGATTTTCGTTTTAATTGGCAAAATCTTATTTTTAGATTCGATTTAATAAAAGTAAGACCATTGTTTAATTCATATATCTTGAGAAATAAGTCACATTTTGTTATAAAATGGATCTGGTCTAAGTGACTAAAACTAATAACTTATAGCTTATAAGGATCCTTGTAGCATATTAAATTTGGCATAAAGATACGTTGTGGTAATGTAATTATTAAATAATAAGTGTACATAATAACAATTTGTTTCATGGGCTTAAGGGGGTTCTAGCGTTCCCCCAATAAATCAAATATTAATAATCGTGTCACAAATTATTAATAAATAAAAATACACTGTATATTTTTAAATGTGATTTATTAAACACTTTTTCGATAATAATTAAAAGAATTTAGCTACCTTGACGGATTTAAACAAAAAAATTTAGGATAACTATAAGGTAGCGTAAACTGTTTTTTTTTTTTTAAGTTTATTATTAACTTTAATTAAATAAATCTGAACAAAATACAGTAAATTAAAATCACAAAAGTAGTAAAATCTTTTTTTCAGAGATAAAAGAACGATGTATATAATAAACACGATGCAGCAAAGAGATATTGCGAAGGAAAACCCGATTTACTTTCTAAAACACGTTGAATGAATATGCAAATAATTACATTTCTACTCACAAGCATCTAGCATAAGTAAATATTTGTTAGAGCTACACCAGACCTAAAACATATGTTGTCACCCTTGATTTTCTCAAAACCAAGGTACAAGATTGCTACGCTCTTATTTAATAATAATAATTATTACTGTTTTATTTGAAATTATTCCGATCACAAAAAGGTATCAAGATTACAGCTCGTGGTCAACAGAGCGTGCAATGTAGATGCCCTAGCTCAATTAACCCGGAGAGTAGGGCGTGGGAAAACGTAAGATGTCTTAAAGAAAGAAAAAAGAAGAAAAAACAAATGAGCGCCACCAATTTATAACGACTTAAATTGGAAAGCCCCTTGTTCTTCGCGGCACTTGCTTCCTCTTGATACTTTAAAAGAAAAAGAGTGAGCTAAATAAAACACACACATGAAGTTAAGAAAAAAAAATCTATTTATCTGTTACTGTATAAAAGAAAAAATATAAGCAATAAGTACGTTATCAGTTACGGTATAAAAAAAAAGTAAACAATAAGTGTCACCAAATCCAGCAGCACCTAGCGCTCCTAACTTCAAACTAGGCCCGTGACATGAGATTAGTCCCGAGTCTTGAAGTTAAGTTTGTGGCTTGAAATTGTCTGTGACTTGCAGTTGCAATTAGCCCCTGACTGAAATTAGGACTGTGACTTTCAGTTGGCCCCTGACTTGAAATTAAGACCGTGACTAACAGTTGGCCCCTGACTTGAACCCTATGAAAACAAAAATTTTCTAGAATTTTTCATAGTGATTCAAAGTCTATAACGAAAACCCAAATAATTTTAATTAACTCAAAAAAAATCCCCAAAAGGTTTCTACTGATTCAAAATGAATTGAACAGTCAGAACAATAATTTAATTTTAAAAATTTAGTCCTACCGAGAAGTAAAAAAAAATATTTAATTAATTTCAAGACACTAATCAGAACTTTTTTTAAATAAATTAAAACCGCAAGAAACTAAATAAAAAAAATACAATTAAATAATTTAAAATGAAGTCACTAAAGATACCATCAATAAGCACAAAATACCCTGATGGGTATCGAAAATTCAGTCGAAACGTTGGGTAAGAAAAATATAAGCACTTTATTATAACTGACTCCAATAACTAAATTCAATTTACAATAAATAAATTTGTAACAAAATCGATTACTATAACAATTTCCCGTATAAAATAAATAGAAAATTTAGACTGTCCTCGGCCAATTTAAATAGAAATGAGAATAAAATGAAAAAAAAAATAGCAAAATCTTAACAAAAGAAGGTATGTATAGACCTGAAGAATAGCAAATATTTAAGCGAAACGTTGTGAGAATACTTACAAAAAATATAGATATAATAAGGCAGCAATAAGAAAAATCAAAAGGCACAAATATACTTACATTTTAATATAACCAGCTTAAAAAAAGGGTTTTATTTAAATAATTATTTTCCAGCGGTAAATCAAAATGCAAAAAAAAATACCATAAACTAAAAGAAAAGCAATTTACGTCATACTTAATTGTTACTGAAAACCTCTGCAAGCCATTTATTAATCTGTTTATTATCTATTAAAAAGAACGAATGCAGTAATCAAATCACACTATGCAAGCTGCTTAAATATTGTGGTTTTATTATAAAATAAAATAGAGCCAATTTACGATCCACAAAATATGGTTAATATAATAGGAAAATGAATCAAATTACTGAGGTAAAAGATGTTCGACGAAATTCAAACTAAAAATGTGTCTTCGTATGAGTTCGTTAGTTACACTTGCATTTAATATTTAAGATTTCAAAAAAATATATAAAAACTAGCCCCTGTTGCATCAAAAAAAATAATCACCTCACCCGAGCAAAAGTTAATTCCAAAAAAAAAAAAAATGAGAAAAGTTACCAAATTGCGAAAAGCAAAATTTAAGAAAAAAAGATACCCTTTTCAGGATAAATGATATTAAAGCAAATTACCTATCCAATAGGGTCACTCAGTTCTAGTCAAAAGGTGGTTTCACGTGCCAAGTACAAGGGCATGGAAAATGGCGGTCTGGTCCAATCTTCAGGTCAAATCCTCTCTTAGAGAGATTTTCTAGCACGAAAAATAACACTCACAGTGCAAACTATAATGTGCCCGAAAAACTATTGCGGTGTTGAGGAAAAATCCCGCTAACGGATTTCCAAGATTTTCCTGGATTATTTCCTCAGACCCTCGCTGAAGACCTGTGGTTTATCTGCAGGTGACCAGAAAAGTGAAAAATGTGTTCCCCCAGCTTCCTTTCCGTCTAGAACTTTGGTTAATTAAGGTGGCGGAATACCATTGGCTAGAATATGTCAGGTGCTAACAACCTTGCCAAAAGAGCACATAGACGGAATAAAACAAGGATATGATTAACATGTTAGACAAGAAAAACGACTCTCCATTGGTTGAAAAAGATACAGGAGATAATGCAGGAATACACTTGGCAACAGCGAAAAAGATGCCTGCGCTCTGGATATGAGGAAGTACCGGATGGAGGGTTCCGAGAATAAGTTAATATGGAAGTCTTAAGGTTGATTCTCACTATACGTTCCATTTCCGTTCCGTAACATTTCCTTTCCTTTTACATAAAATATTATTAAATGAAAAGTTAATGTGTGTATACACATATTCCGTTCCATATACATTCCTTTTCCAATGCTTTACGTTTAATATCATTCGAAACGTATTTTTACCGGACAGGCTGAAACGTGCAGGAAACGGTATCGATAGAGTGAACATAAATGCGTATCAGTTCTATACAATTTATTATAGAGGAGTGATTTAAATATGAATGACGAGAAGCTGATTGAACTTGTTAGGCAAAATACGGCCCTTTATGATTTTGAAAATAGTAAATATAGTGACAATAATTTTAAAGACAAGATCTGGACAGCAATTGCGAAAGAACTAAACGTTGCATTGGGTAAGTAAAAAAGTATTTAGACATATTTAAATATTTATTTATTTCATTTGAGAAATATTATTATGATACAAAAAAGTACTTATAAAATTAATATGGGTTCGTTATAATAATACAGGCTAAACTTTTTAAACTGCATCCCTTTGCCAGTCAACAGCTTCTATTGGAGAATTGAAATAATCTTTGTAAATATCTCTAACTTGAAATGCAGTAGCTGTAGCATTTCCTCCTTGTTGCGGTAAAGTTCCGAGGCCAGAGTTAGTATCTGTGATAAAATTGTCCGAACGAATGGTAAAATCTTTGATAAAATTATGCAATATACAAGTTGTTAGGACAATCTTATCTGCATATTCTGGCGAGGATTTTAATCTCCGATTATACAATTGAAACTTTTGACTGAGAATACCAAAAGAATTTTCGGAACATCTTCGAGCACGTGATAGTCTATAATTAAAAATTTTTTTTGTTATGTCGTCTCGTTGTTGATTTGAAGAGTAGGGTTTTAATAAATTTGTCTTCAGGGGAAAAGCCTCATCACCCACTATAACAAAAGGCGCCTCCTGGTTGGTACCCGGAAGTACTGTTGGATTAGGAATATTTAAGGCACTTCTTTCTAAAGCTTTTCCTAAATTTGAATGCGCAAAAATACCGCCATCACTATTTTTTCCATATGATCCTACGTCAACAGTAATGAAATTATATTGCGCATCTACAAGTGCTAGGAGAACGATCGAGAAAGTTTTTTTGTAATTAAAAAATTGAGAGCCAGAATTAGCTGGAGCTGTTATCACCACATGTTTCCCGTCCAGAGCTCCCAAGCAATTAGGAAAATTCCAAATATTTTCAAAATCTTTGGCAATTCTTCTCCAGTCTTCCTCTGTGGGTGGGGGCATTGTCTTTCCTAACATTTTCTCAATAATTGCATCACAAACTTCTTTGACAATAGCACATACTGTTGAATGACCCAGTCTGTAGCTAAAGGCTATTGTGCGGAAAGAATCACCTGTTGCCAAAAACCTGAAAAGAAAAAGTATAAATGCAGATTTTTTTTTATTACAGGTTCAACATGCAAAAGTAGATGGAATCAGCTAAGAGACCAGTGGCGAAAAAATAAAAAAAATCAGGTAACGAAATCGGGACAAGCCAATAAGCCAGTAAGGAAGTGGCGATATGAAGAACAAATGTCTTTTTTGGAACCATTTGTGCGCCAAAGGGAAACAATTAGCAATCTTAACGACCCTGATGATAGGGAGGAAGATGAACCTGAGACACAGGAGAATACCGCTGTTACTGAGACCCAAGAAAATACCATTGTTACTGAAAGTGATGAAAACACATCAGAAGCTACAAGGATACTTGTTACTGGAACCGAAGTTACGCCTACTCGAAAAAAGCAGCGATTTTCTTCAAATATAAAACAATTACCGAAACCAAAAAGAGATGACCCTGCTTCTTCACAATTAATGACATACCTTATTGAGAAGCAAAAAAAAGAAGAAACTGGCCGCTCTGCAACAAAAGACCCAACAGATTTCTTTTGTGCCAGTATTGCTGAAAAAATTAAGCGATTCACGCCATATTATCGAAATATCGCTGAAAGTAGAATCTTTACTTTAGTGCAAGAGCTGGAATTAGAACAGCTTTTACAAACGCAAGATCGGCCACAAGGACATTCCAAACAGCAATATCCTAATAACAATTACCCAAATGACGTTCCTTCTAATCAGATTACATATGTGGGTTCGCCTTCGCCTTCTCCTGCTTCTACAGCTTCCACAGCTGCTTCATACTTAGCAACATTTTCTTATAATGATGGACATTATGACAACAATTAAGTTCTCATGTTTTAGACTACTTATGTTTGTTTGCTATATATTTCAACTTTGTTTATAAAAAATAAACTACTTACCTTAAACAGACGCACAGTTTATGTTTCGCTGATATTGATTCCCTAAATTTGGTATTTTTTTTCTTTATTACAGGTTCGATGTTGGACAGTAATTCGTGAAACTTCTACTTTGACATGCGCAAATATTGAAAAAACTTGGTGTCATCATCTATGAGTTCTTTATATAACGTAATATATTCTCCTTCAATATTTCTTTTTTTTAACATGTCATGTACCCAAAATCGTCGTTTTCTTTTTTTCGAGTGAGCTTCTTCATCCAATATAATAGCCGCTATAATTAGGTTTTCCTCAGACCACATTTTAAACTAATTTTTATGTCAAAATAATCACACACTATTAATTTACATCAGTAACTGACTAGTTATTACGGACGGAAAAGTGTGCATACGAACGAATTTGCTGGAACGTCGATTTAATGGTTACGGAACGGAAATGGAACGTATAGTGAGAATCAACCTTTAGCCGAATAGATCCGAAAAGTTCCGAGACGACGCAATAATAACATTGACAGAAACAACTAACCTGAAATTTAAAAGCAACGCCTAGGCGAAATGGAAACGTAAATAAACAAATAATATTTAATTAATTACTCTAGTACTAATGGAAAAGGACCACTCAAAAAGTCAAATATTAGTCCGGAGTAGAGTACCAAAGAGTCAAAAAAAATGATGTGCTAATGCAGGAGTAGTTAAATGTCATAAAAATGAAACGTAAGTTGAGTTTAATTTAATAGAATTTTCCCAACTGTATAAACTCATTATTTAACCATAAAATAGGAATTTATTCACACAATTATTGACTATTTTAGGAAATGCATCAGACGCAGACGTAACGAAATTTCAGTTTATATTAGGCTCCAAGTAATTATGCAACTATGGACAAAACAAAAGTCGATCTGAATTTCGGAATATCAAACATTGATAGAAATTATAAGAAGGCTGTAGTTTATATAGTCTCAGGAAAAGAAAAAGGTAAGAATATTAATATTGAATCGAGAAATACCTTTGGTTTATTTATGTCTAACTTAAGTGAAAATACCTTTATATGTTACATATTCACAGCAAAAGGAAACACGAATAATAAAATGTAGATTTAAGAGAAAGTATGAAGTAGTGTATATATAGTATCTATAGTCTAAAAATAATCCTATGTATATCTGAAAAGAAATATTTATCAAGGCAACCAATACAAGTATTTACAGTTCAATATTAATACATAATATGGACTTTATATCAAAGAATTTATTGGGGTACTAATGATTTGGTTTTTTTTTTACAGCGACAGAAGAGTTATACAAAATATACGCTAGTTTTAGGTTTTACCTGTACGAATGACTTTTTAAAAAAACTCAAAATTTGAAAAATACGGACTTTAATTAACCGGTACGACAGTTAGTGGCTTAAAGACGCCTTAACATGTTTACAAAAAGTATTTATATGTGGATAATTGTATGTCAGCGGTTTTCATCTTCCGTGGAACATCTCATCGTTACAGTTTCCCATCATAAGGTGCTGTGTTGGCTGTTCCCATAACTCCTCCGCCCTTAGTGTAGAATTCTGGGGTTGGCTACAGAATTCGGGGATACATGGCTGGGGATTTCTTCTAATTTCATTTCTTCATTTTCTTCTTTCTTGAAGTTTCTCGTTTTCCTTCTATAAAACTTGATTGCAAAAAATGGTATTAGTAAAATTAAAATAATGTAAATTAGTATTGTCCAGCCATTAATAGTTTTAAAATGAATTAGAGTGTTTTTGATGGAGTTAATTTCTTGTTTTTCAACTTCTAAAGCACTCTTAATAACACTTATGTCTTTTAGATCTACATCGTCTAGTTTCAATGGTTTTAAGTCTGTCGCGGATTTATATACCGGGTGTGTAAAATTAATTTTTGGAAGCAAAATATTTTTGTAATTGTTTTTGGAATTTTTGAAGTTTCGAATAAGTATGTCTTTTATACGCACTTCACAATTATATTTTAGTTCTAATACGTAACTTCCTTGTAAGGGTATATTTTCACTATTTTCATCGCATTTTGACTTGGCTACTGTGTATTCGGGACAAAGCACAATCCATTTGTTATTCTCAAGTTCTTGGATTTTGACCTTTTCGATTTTGACAGGAACCAATCGACAATTGGATAGGTTTTTTGAGAATTTCAGAAGTTGCGTTTCGCATGGGGAATCTTCTGTGGTTTTGTGGGATTTGTATTTTGGCAGATAAATTCTTCAGGAATGATTTCTTTACATTTTTTATTGAAAAAGATATGGTTTTGCTCATTAATTATTAAATATTGAGAATTCGGTATTATTGTTTTAAAGGAGTTATTTTGTGGAATCGGTAAAGGGTATAGGTGAAAATAATTATAATTATTTTTTTCAACAATTGGAATTTCGATTATAAATATTATTTGATTCTTTTTGCTGTAACTTTTTATTTCCATTATTTTTTCAAAAAGTAAGATGTTCTCTAATTTTGTTTCGAATGGTAGTTTATTATTTGTTAAGTGTTTAGAGATTAATTCTACTTCTCTTAGAAGCTCGTTGGGCTCAATTATAGAGTTATGAAAAATATTTAGTTTGGAAAAAGTTATTGCGATTTGTATTTTTTCTAATATTTCGTATATTATTTGAAATTCGGTAATTATTTGGGAAATTATCATTTCGGTGTAAAAGTAAAAATAGGTTCCTATATTTTCGACTTCCATGGTATGTAATAATTCTTCAATTCGGTTTATTCGATTTTTGAGAATTATTTGATTTTTTGTTAAGTTTTGGATATCATTTTGGAAGGTTTGGATTGATTTTTCTAGAAGTGAAATTTGGTCTTTTACAAGTGTTTTTATTTTTATTTGATTACTAGATAGAGTTTCTATAGCTTTTTCATATTTTCGAGCGTCTTCTTGGTCTAGGTTTCCGGTTATTGATTTTATTATTGATCCTAATCCGTCTATAAGACCTCGTTTTTGTCTATTTTTAAATAAAGGATTAATTTGGGTAATTTGACTTATTATTTTATTTTCGTAAGATAATGCCAAGTTGTAGGTGTTATAGAAATTATTTTTATAGCTATTAGAAATATTAGTTTCATTTTCAAATGCGTTTTTTATACGTACGTATTGGGACTGAAGTGCATTGAATTGACTTATTATATTGGATATATCAAATATTTGAATAAATGACCATATATTTTCTTGGTTTTGGGCATTGCCGAGTTTGTGTGGGAGTAGTCCCGGATTGTCTTTCATGTTTTCGAATACTACGTATCCTGGGTTGCTGAAGGCCCCGGTGAAGAGTCTGAAACAATACGAGAAGGTTTCTTAAGTTCCTTTATGTGTATTGTTTCTTTTTTGTTAGGGTTATTACTTTGTGTAATTTCAACGCGGTTCCTTTCTAATATTTTGGTAATTTTATATGGTCCTAAAAATTTATTACTTTTCTTACTTCTATTTTGGGGGTTTTGTTTAAATACAGTTTGTCCTAAGGTAAAGTCTTTATTTTCGTTACCATCGGAATTATGTTTTGAAATTATTTTCTGTTTTTGGGCTTCCAAATTATTTTGGACATTTTGGTAAACATGTTTTAATTTATTTTTATGGTTTTCAGCGTAATCTGAGAAAAACTCTTTTTGGTTAAATATTTCGTTCGCGTCTCGTGAACTTGTATGTCCATGAGTTAGTTCGAATGGCGTATAGTTTGTTGCACTATGTATTGAATTGTTATAGGCAATTATTGCATAATCCATTAAATTGTCATTGTCATTCGGATAACTCTCTTTTAGTAACCTTAAATGTTCGATAATTGTTGAGTGAAAGCGTTCTACGATGCTATTAGAATCGTGATGTTGTGGGGTGGTAAAATGAATTTTTATTTTGTGTAGATTTAATATTTCTTTCACTGTATCATTGTTAAATTCGGTTCCATTGTCTATAATTAGTTTTTCAGGTATGCCACAATAAGAAAAGTATTTTATTAAGGCATTAGATATACTAATTGCATTTTTTCCAGGTATTAGTATCGCTTGTGCGAACTTGGAGAAAGAGTCGACTAGGGTTAAATAGAGTTTTTTGTCGTAAAAGAAAACATCTATATGTACGACTTGAAAGGGTTTCGAAGGCGTTTCTGTGAGCATTAGTGGTGAATAGGGCTTTTTTCTGGCATATTTTGCTCTTTGACAAATGTCGCATGAGTTTATGTACTGTGAAATAGTTGTTTTCATGTTTATCCAGTAATAATTGCGTTTAAGGTATTCTAGGGTTTCTAAGATTCCGCGGTGGTTTACTTTTCCTTCATGATGATTTTTTGTTAGAATAAGTTGTTCTTCTTTGTCAGTTATGGTGTTAACCATTTTGGTACAGCGTATTAATTTTGGTCCTTTCTCGGAAAAATGATTAAGATATATTTCATTAAATTTTATATATAGTTCGGGTCTATGAAAATATATACAATATGTTTTTTCGGACATTGTGTAGTCTCGTAAAAATTGTAAAATGAATTGTTCATTGTTGGTGTTTGGAATTTTTACAGTAATTATTTTATGATGTTCATAATTTTCTTGTTTTACGTCTAATTTGGGATATACATGCGGAAAAACTAGAATTTGGCTTACTTTATTATTTATGATTTCGTCTAAAATTCTAATTCCTCTATTAGTTGTTTCGTTGAAAGTAGAGTGTTGTGTTTGTAAATCAGAATTATTTTCATGTTGTTTTTTCGGCGGTTTAACTTGTATATCAGACAAGATTTGTATTTTTTTTGGACTTTTGTTTATTTTTTTACTAGTTGAAGGTTGGTTTTGAATAGGAGGTTTTGATTCTAGGGTACTAAAACTTTCGGCAATAGTACGCAGATATTCTAGACTTTCGAATTGATCCTGTTCAAAATTGCCAGGATTATTAATCATTGATTGGTTTTCTATGGCATTGATTTGGATTCTAGATAGGGCATCGGCATTAGTATTTAATTTGCCTTTTTTGTAAATTATGTCATAATCGAATTCTTCTAGTTTTAATCTCCATCTTACTAATTTACTGTTTGGTTCTCGTAGTTTGAATAGCCAAACAAGGGGTCGATGATCTGTGTATATGGTAAATTTCCGGCCAAATAAGTATGGTCTGAAATATTTACATGCCCATACGATTGCGAGTAATTCTTTTTCGATAGTGCTATATCGAGTTTCGCTTTCGTTAAGGGTTCTTGAGGCGAATGCAATGGGTTTGTCAGAACCTATAGTTCCTTGTGATAAAACAGCGCCTAGGGCTATGTTTGATGCATCGGTTGTTAGAATAAATTGTTTCGAGAAATCGGGATATTGTAATATGGGTGCGTTAATTAATAGATTTTTACATGTATTAAATGATTCAATGAAATCTTGATAGTGAATTATTTTAGAACCTTTTTTTAGGCAACGGGTTAAGGGTTTAGTTATTTTGGCGAAGTCCTTCAAAAATTTCCTGTAGTAGCCTACTAGTCTTAAGAAGCTTTTTATGTCTTTAGGGGTTTTTGGAAGGGGAAAATTTTTGATTGCAATGATCTTGTCAAGATTTGGTTTTACTCCTTCGCGGGTAATGACATGTCCTAAATAGTTTACTTCTTTTCGTAAAAATTCGGATTTGTCAAGTTGTATTTTGAAGTTTGCTTGTCTTAATCGAGTAAATACGTTTTTTAGTCTTTGAATATGTTCTTGTAGTGACGTACTGAATATTACAATGTCGTCAAGATAAACGAGACATTCTTCGTTTTGAATACCTCTTAAAATATTATCCATCACTCTTTGAAAGGTTGATGGCGCGTTTTTTAAGCCAAAGGGCATGCGTTTAAATTCGTAATGCCCGTTTTCCGTAGAGAATGCGGTCTTTTGAATATCTTCGGGACTCATTTCGATTTGATGGAATCCATTGGCTAAATCAAGGGTTGAAAAATACTGACTTTTGCCAAGTTTATCGAGAATATCGGCAATATTGGGAATTGGATATTTGTCATTAATTGAGCGTTCATTGAGCTTACGATAATCGATTACAAGCCTCCACTTGCGTTTTCCGGAAGCGTCCATTTTTTTGGGCACGATCCAAATTGGACTTGACCATGGGGAAACAGAGTCTTGTATAATACCTTGGTCTAACATTTTTTGTATTTGTGTTCTGACTTCATTTTTATGTATTTCTGGGTACCTATATGTTTTTGTAAAAATTGGTGAGTCGTCAGTCAATCTAATCTTATGTTGGATTTGATTTGTAAAGGTTAGAGGTATTTGATCGCAATAGAATATATCACGGAATTCAAAACATAAATCTCTAATAGCTTTACGTTCTTCTAGATTGCAGTGTTCTAATCGCAAATTTTTTAAGTTAGATTTCAATAAATTGTCTTGAGATTGATTGATTTCGATGTCATTATCGACTTCCATTTTTTCTATAAAATTTAGTTCGTTACAATTTAAAAGTTCGGTATCTAGGGGTTCGAAAATATTTATCTTAATATCTTCGTTGCATCCATTTGTTATTGTAGTAAAAGCAAAATAATTTTCTATATTAGTAATAGCTTGTGGGGATTCGATTTGATCGCTAAATTTAATATAGTCAATAAGGCATAAACCTTTTACGTATTTTACGGGTAATTTAACAATTTTTTTTGTTCTTGCTGGAATTTCTATGAAATAATTTTTTAGTGTGTAATCGTTTTCTTTTTTTGATTCGTCCTCGCGTTCATAAATTATTGGTATCTTAACATTTGGTGTTATAATTTGTCTTTTATTGACGTCTACGACGGCTTTTAACTGGTCTAATAAATCTACTCCTATTAATCCATCATATTTTTTACTAAAATCAAAAATATAAAATTTGTGTTTTTCATTTACGTTAAATAATTTAAAAACTGGAATAAAAATTACTTGATTATGATTTGATATCATGTGAGCTGTTTGAATTTGAAAGTTTTCATTAAAAATACAATTTTTATAAAATTTTTGAACAATTTCTGGAGACATTAAACTTTTGGTACTCCCTGTATCTATTAAAAAGTTTGCATTTAATTCAGGAACATATATGTGAGGCAGATTAGCTGTCGTAATATTAGTGTTTATTAAGGTATCGAGTTTGCTCGGCTCTCCGTAATAAAATTTGCATCTTTACTGTTATCAGTTTCTCGTGAAATATAATCTAAGTTATTAATATTAGATTGCACGTGTGTATCGTTCGGTGGGTTTCCTGCGTTTGAATAACAATTCATATTCGCATTGGAATAATTATAATACTGAGGTTCATGGTCATAATATCCGTCGTAATGAGAATTATGATAGGGTAGGTCAGGTTGATTTTCGTATATATAATTTTCGTTGTTAATAAAATTTTGGTCGAAGTATTGATTTTCAATTTCGTTATTTGGATAATAAAAATTTGGGTCAAAATATTGATTTTCATGATTTTCATTATTTTGTACATCTTGCAGATGTAGTTCAGTTACAGTAAATTTGGGTTTTTGTCTAGTGTTGGTTGATGATGTGTCCATTGGTTCATCAAGCCTTTGATTTCGGGGTTGGTTTTGGTTTCTATTGTAATTAAATTGTGGTTGATTATTTATCGGTTGGTTTCTAATTATTTGACTAGGTCTTTGCATAAAATATGGATGTTTTTGTGTTGGGAAATTATTTGGTCTAAATTGAAATGGTGTTTGATTTTGCATTATAGGTCTTGGTTGAAAATTAGGGTATTGTGGTCTGAAAAAATTATTATTAAATAGCGGTGGTCTTAAATAATTAAAGTTTGATTGTGTGGGATTTGGTATCGAGTTTGTATTTCGATTATTTTGGTAATTAATAGGTTTTGAAAAATTTGTATTTGCATTTACAGGCGTTACTCTTTGATTTGGGCGAAAATTTTGTGTATTTAATGAATGACTACGATTCTGACTGTAAAGAAAATTTTCTTCTTCTATTACTAGAGACATTGCTTTTTCTAAACTATCTGGGTTTCTTAATCTAACATTATTTTGTAGTTGGCCTGTTAAGTTTCTTATAAATGTTTTTAAAGCTAAATCTTCATAGTTTTGTACTCTAACTCTTTTTTCGTTTGGAGTCATAATTATTGAATTTATTTTTGAAAAAATTAAAGAGCGTGCGTCTTGGCATCTCATACCGAAATTATATGGTGCTTCATTTTTTTGAGGTGTTAATGTTATTAAATCTTGTACTAAACAATCCAAATTTCTTTGATCACCAAAACTTAATTCTAATGCAATTTTTATGTCTTGCCACGTATTTAATTCATGAATCCTAGAACCTATTAGACTTAATGCTCGACCTGATAATTTACCAATGATGGCTCGTACTATAAAATTGTTATGTGCGTTATCGCCTTCTTTATAAAAATTGTTTATTAAGCTAGAACAATTATTTATAAAAACTGAAAGTGTATGTGGGTTACCATCATACGTAGGAATTGTATCTATATATAAACGTAATAGTTGGTAGTTTACGCCTGCGGCATTTTGTGGTTGTTCCATTCTGTCATTTCTTAAATTAGTATTATTAATATTTGTGAGTCTAAACAAATTTATGATATCTTCAAGTTCTCGTTCAGAGTCAGACATAAAAATTAGGGAAAATTAAAATTAAAATAGATTTTTGTGAAAAAGCGAAAATTTGAAAAATGTATTTAAAATTCACTTTTTTAAGAAAATACGCAAATATGAGCAATATATACACGTGAGCAAAAATTGTATGCAAAATGGTTTTGACTTACATTAGGAATATTATTATTTTCATTCCTGAAGCACTTATTTTCTAGGGTGATGATGATTTTCTTCTTAGCCTACGAGGGTTGAAACGATGCTTGTTTTTCTGTCTTGAATTTTCTTACAGCTAGGGTTTTCTTCTTAAAGCTAGGGTGCCAATAGGAGGTTGGGCGATGTTTGTCCCTTGATCCCTGGTCTTCCTATCCTAAGTTTTGCCAATAGGACGTTGAGCGATGTGTGTCTCTTGATCCCTGGACTTCCTATCCTAAGTTTTGCCAATAGGACGTTGAGCGATGCGTGTCTCTTGATCCCTGGACTTGTTTTTATTTTCCAAATTTGGTTATTTCGTGAGTCACTCGCGTTTTCGGATGTCCAAATTAACCGTCGATACGGACGCTATTCGCGATTTTTGTCGAAACGCTTTGGACAATCGTACCGACTGCGCCAGTTTTAGGTTTTACCTGTACGAATGACTTTTTAAAAAAACTCAAAATTTGAAAAATACGGACTTTAATTAACCGGTACGACAGTTAGTGGCTTAAAGACGCCTTAACATGTTTACAAAAAGTATTTATATGTGGATAATTGTATGTCAGCGGTTTTCATCTTCCGTGGAACATCTCATCGTTACAGTTTCCCATCATAAGGTGCTGTGTTGGCTGTTCCCATAACTCGCTCGAATCTAAAAATGCAGCATATCTAGCCAAGGAAAACGAAAATCCCAAGACTTGTATAAAGGACTCGAAAACAGGTTTTCAAAATTAATAAAATTTAATTTATAACTACTCTGTAAAATATATGGGAAATAAATAGATTGTCTAAAGGGCTATTTGAAGTTTTTCTTATACAGTATATAATTATTAAATTCGGCAAAATTAAATAAATCGAAAAATTATATTTGAACTGATTTTTTTTTGGCGACATCTATGAACGAACGCTAAACTTATACCATTTACTGAAAATTATTCCTTTATAACTTGAGTTCAGATATAGGTACAAAATTAACTTCTTATCGAGAGGTGACACTGTGTGTACCGAAATTTGCTGCAAAAGGTGTTGAATTTATATTTCGCTTAAATATGAACAATGTAACCGCTTCTAATAAGAAAACTACTAAAATCTAAGTAAATCAAACCAACAAGGCGTACATATTAATCACTAAACTTAATACTAAAGTAGTAGATTATAATATTAAATTAATCATACAATGAAATGCACTTATAACAAAATTAAACTGTTACAATGTACGTGACTTTAAATTCAAAATACTACTACTAAATCTAATGTGTTGTGTGTGTGTTTAAAATATCTTATAATATAAAAACAAAAGTTCTCTGAATAATAATAACAAATTACTTTCTTGTAGCACTACATAGCTGAAAGGCAAATTTCTAGTTTACTCTAAACAGAAAGCAAACATGTCAAAGTTTGGTTAAATTGTCACTAATCAGTTAATAAGTAAACAACTACTGACATCAATACAGCTATTTCTGCACTTTTGCTGATATGTATATGGTAATTTATTAACACATTAAAACACATATAAATTGTTTTTTTTTTCACTTTTGTAGACAAAAGTAAAAAAAGGTTAAGTTCCCTTAAAGATTGGTTTTACCCAATTACCCTATCCTTTTTTTGTCTAGAAAGCTGAAAGGTAACAAAATTTATTTATGGGCTATTAAATGACTATATGCGAAACTAAACAGGATTATATTTTACTATGCCTCATAAAATGTTTTTTTTTGCCTCTAGAGACCCGGAAATTTAAAGATATAAAAAAGATCTGAAAAACCTCGAATAGTGATTTTCCACGATTACAATACTAAATACAAAATAATACATAACTAAAATGTTCTGTACAAAGTATCTAAATAATCCTAATGATCCTGCAGTCAACTGACTGTACCGGATGCAGACCCAAAAACACTAGCTTTTCAGACGTAGATAAAATTATAATAAACAATCCATTGGTGCAAAATTTTCGGTGCACCAGTATCTTTTTTTTCCTCAACCGACTTGCGTCTTCTGAGTATAATTTTTATCTTTTTCTAAGATATATAAAGCAGAAGATATCTAAAACACGAGAACTTGAGCTTGCATCGGAAAGAGTATACTGGTTTTCCTCTTAATATTTTTGTGCAGGTATCTGCTTTTCAAAATCTAGTTTTTGAGAATACCTGTCTTTATTTGGGATGCAACAAGTTGATTTAATAAAGTGTTGATCTCAACTGATGGGGGTTTATTTGATCAAGGGTTATTTGTTAAATCGCACATTTAAAGTTTCTCTTTGTAGACTGCAACGGTTTTGAAAAAAACAATTTAAACAAATGGCAAAAATACTGGAGGAAAATTATAAAAGTGGATTCTACAAATAATCAAATTAGATTAATAAAAGTTGGAAATCTCAATAAGTTTTTAAAGTAAAGGCCTATCAAGAAATTTTTATGAAGAATGTCCAAAAAGGTCCTAAAGAAATGGATTACATTTAGGGAATGACAATGTTAATTTCGGACTTTGTATCGATTTACATAATCAGTAAACATTAATTGCTTTTAAAGTGACTATTATAACATCTATCAAATCAAAGAGAAAATATACGTTATAGTTTAAGCAATGCGTGTTATAACAGCTTAACTTCTGTGTCAAATTATAACTTGATGGGTTAAAGGACTAACCACCAATGTAGCAAATACAAAACAATAAAAAATTAAAAGCGGGACTAATGATTAAAAGGAAAACAATTAGGATATTGAGTAATACATACTACTATTGTTATATGATTAAACTGTACTTATTTTATCAAATTTATTATAGTCCCAAAGTTTATATTATTTATGTTACAAGCATATTTTTTTCTAACCTAAAGTGGTTGGCACTATTACGGCCCAAATGGAACTGTATAACAACAACATAGTCAGCAATAAGAAAATGCAATTTGAACTGGATTAGACGTAGCTTAAAATTTTCTTCACATCACTCCACTAGACTTCATACATATAACCACTTCTTACCTCACTAGAATGAGTAGCATTATATAATGACGAAAATGATATCGTAAAATAGACAATTGATATAAAAATTCAATAATATCATAAACTATTAATAATAATAAGAAATTGAATTTCATTAATAATAAATGATGAGACAATCTACAATTTTCAATAATGGAAAATAGAGAAAATAATATTCATTTAGATAATTGCTTTGGGGTCAAAAGCGTTAAGTCCTTCTCCGCTTGGGGATTACCATTACTAGTCCGCCACTGTTTGTAGAATAACATTTTGAGGAAAGATCTACTTATTTTTTTTTTGGTCTAAGTTCTTTATGTTTATTATTTTTGACCCTGTTATTTATTTAGGAAAGATAATATTACTTTTTACTCGTAAAAATCGTAAAAAAATCACCCTTTTTTAGATCTTCAAGTTTCGGGGTCCCTAGATGCCAAAAAAAACATGTTTTCTCAATTGCTTCAGTTTGTGTGTTTCACCAATTTACTTAAAATCAAGTACTACGTAGAAATGAACAGGTACAATTTTGGTACGAATCCAAGATGGCAAAACAAAATGGCGGCTTAATAAAATATTTAAAAAATCAGTCTACTTATTAGATTGATTTCAAATTGTATGGAATAGTTCAGTGTAAATTGATGAGACACACAGACTGAAGCAATTGAGAATACATGTTTTTTTTGAAAAAGGGCGATTTTTAACGATAGCAGTACTTCCATCTTACGACGGAAGTAAAAAGTAATATCTTTCCTAACTAAATAACAGGGTCAAAAATAATAAACATAAAGAACTTAGATCAAATTAAAATTAATAGATCTTTCCTCAAAATGGTATTTCATAAAAAGTAGCGGACCAGTAATGGCAGCGATCCTTACCCCTCAGGCCCCCAAACAATTATCTATCCCTCTTGACCCCAATCAATTATCTAAATGAATATTATTTTTTCTATATTTCCAGTTTTGAAAATTCTAGACTGTTGCATCAGTTATTATTAATAAAACTCAATTCCTTATTATTATTAATTTATGATATTTTTGAATTTTTATATCGGTTTTACGATATCATTTTTGTCATTATGTAATGCTACTCATTCCAATGAGGCTAATCTACTTTAAATTGACTATGTGCGAAACTAAATTCAATTAAATTCGGTCCCACTTTACTGTTTCTAATAAAAGAAAATATCCATTACAAGGGAACATCTGGGTAAAGGGAAATTTACCGATTTTTTACATGCTTTTATATTCCTTTCCATGTAAGAATAAAGTATTTTTGTTAGTTAAAAAAACTCTTAGTTTATGATCAAAACGTATCCAATAAAATATTGATATGGGAATATAATATATGTATAAATATGAATATTACTTATCTCTGTTCCATTCAGCTAGTTTAAACAACGCCATCTAGAGAAAATTGTGAAGACTACAAACACGAAGAGTATCGAATTGATTTTACTCATATAGACGTGTCTCTAGATTGTTGGGAAATTGCGTAGAGAACTTAATACCAGAGTGTATAAAGATTATTGTAAAGACAAAGACAGTTTTCTGTAAAAGTACGTTGTAAGACAAAGTTCATATTATTAACATATTGATTTTCATTCAACAGTTTCCTTGCATTTTCCCGTGCATATACATATTTTTTATTTTAGTGTATGACTTTCTACTTTACTTACTAAATTGTGATTTATTGCATCAATATTAATACGGAATTTATTTATCGTTTATTTGTTTATAATTATTTCCGCCGTTCTCGAAAAATATTGTTTTTTCAGTAGTGTGGTCCAAATACTTTCACTGAATTGTAATTATACACTACTTAGTATCAGCCACATTATTCATCATGGGAACAAATTTAATTAAAAGAAATTTTTTGGAAAGGGGTTTTAGTGGTATGATGCATTCATTTATTGATCGAACATGACAGTGCATACACATATAACGCCATCACTACGAGTCCCCTGAAGGACATCAAGGCATTAGATTTTAATGAGAGTATATGAAAATAAAAAAGGCAATACGACCTGCAGTGTCTTATAAAATCAAGAGAATTTTGGAGAAGACAGATTAAAAAAGAGTTATTCCAAGGGCAACATCGAAAGTAGCCAACAGCGCTTCATCCTTTTGATATACTAGATATTTGAGCATTGGCATTCCACCAGTTGACCAAGCTAAAAAAGTACCACGTTTCTATAAAACTTACTAAATTACGTCAAAGTTATCGGAAATATTTTAAATATATAAATAATGGATTTGATCAATTTTATAGTTAGGTATATGCATATATTAACAATACAACCTGTATTGTTCTAACTGCCAAAAAGTCGTTTAAAAAAGTTAATAAAAACCCATTTATGACACAACATGAAACAAAAATGTTCGATGTTTTCTATATAATCAATATAATTTCATGATATGAGCAGATCATTCTTTTCGCCGACAACGCAACAGTCTTCAATATTGTAAGAGAAATTGGATCTTAATATCCGGGATGCGTTCAATGACACAAAAAATGGGTTGTTTTGAATAAATTGAATGCAAATGAATCAGACACTCCAACATTAAATTTATCTCTAAGGCCACTAAATAAAATCACTGAACGTATCAAATTTCTATATATCTAGACACGAAAATAACATGTGAGGAACACATTACTTAATTTACATAAAGAATATGTAAAAACACCTTTATGATGCGAAATTGTGTAACTCACGGTGTGCTTATGAGTGCCTACTATGGATGTATACACTCACATCTTGTTACTCTGTGTGGGGACACCCTCAGGGGTTTCCCGTTAATAAATAAATAAATAACATATTTGCGGCACAAAGAGAGTGTGGGAGATTGTTTGCAAATCTGAGATAGTCAGAGTGCTTTGACTCACTAGGTTTACTTACATTGCTTTCTGTCTTCAACCAAAGACAGATAATACTTTAAATAGAAGAACCATCCAAAGTAAAATATATTAATCCCTAAATGGATCCAAACTTTGTATTGTATTTCCTATATTTGGGTTCCTTCGAGAGATTCCTGCTTGGCATAACGCTCGGGGTGGACGCTATTGGTCTCGCACAACGCGCAAAGTTGCAAATGCGCGACCATCTGAATGCAATCGGCTGGTTAAATTCGTTTATTTATAGAAAAGCCTATTTTGGTACTATTTTTTCTGGCAACACCGAATCACATATTGTTTCGTGCGTTCTAATTAATCTGCGATACGAGAAATGGATGTAGGTTATTTATTTTATGAACGGAAGCGCCTTGGCAATTTTTTTTAATGTATTGCCTGAAGAAATCAAACTTACGAATCACTCAATGAAAAACTAAAATTGTTTTTAAAGAAGAAGGTATTCTGAAGCTAGTCCGAATACCTGCTCTGCGACTTCAGGGAGCTTACCTAAACGCCAACTTATTCAGGGGTTTTCGTTGTGTTTGGACTAATTATGGTTGTTTATCCGATTTTTTAAGATCGCCATTTTGTTCCGTCATGTTGAATTCGTATCAATTTATTCCTATATCACATTTGCACATGTACAATGAATGAATAATCTGTAAAAACCGGTAACCTACGGGATGCTTCATTAAGAACAATTCAAACATCTCATTAATAGGACACCTTGTATAGTTGAAAAATATTAATCAAATTTGATTTTTTTAACGCACTATTTTAGGAATTACATAATCTTAGAAGCATCAGATGCATACAGAGATGAAGAATGCAAGGAGGTGCCCAAGTGATCCCCCCCTTCTCCAGAGCAGAAAAGTTCTCCCGGGGTATTTTGACAAAATGGTATTAATCATTTAAATCAATAGGACCTAAAATTTTGGCATATTGTTAATGAGAATATTTTCGAAATTTCTTCCGTAAACTTAATTTAAATTGCGCGAAACAAGTTAAAGCTTTTGAAACACAGGTTTAAATTCAAACCCTTATAATTTTGTCTAAATCTGACCTTGACTTTAAATGATAAATGTTCATGGATTTACATTAAACATCTTTAAGAGTTCTCGTCTGATAACTTAAAAATTGATGTCACTCAATTCTACATACGACAATGTAAGGGTTAGAAAATGCATCATTTCAAAATAAACCATTATCAATTTTCCGAGCTAGTCTTGGTTTTGACTTATATCACAACATTAGAAAGGCTGTTGAATCGTTTTTAATTTATTTTTTGTGTAGGCTATTATTGTATTTTTTATCGATTTATTAACAACTAGCATCCTCCGTCTCGCCTCTGCCCGAGATAATAATGTGAACTTTCATTCCTACTTTTTTACACCTATAGGAAATGAATATTGATAAATACTGAAACACATGGTTAATTATTTCTATTGAAGAGTATTTGTGCTGAATTTCAAGTCAACATACAAAGAATTATTTTTTCCCCGTATAATTCATCCCCTATTTTCTAAAATCCTTTCTTATTGCTTGCTTAGGTTACTTCAGCTCTGCGTAGATGAGTCAGTTAATCAGTCACTTTATAATATTACTATAGATAGATATCATTTTTCTTATTGTTTGCTAGACAAATGTTTCCGCGCTTCTAGATACGGTTAACAATGTAACAAATTTTTTAAAATTGGTCTGACGTTAACTCAAATTTTATTTTTAATTATTGACTTTTACTTTGCAACGTAGAAAATATACCGGATGAACTACCACGTAGACAGAAGAATTTAGATTTGAAGTTTTGTCAGATTTTCAGCAGTAACCTTACATCGAATAATCAGGATATCGAAGACAGGGTCCATCTTCTTATTCTTCAAAGCCCTGAAAGTAATATCTGGTTAAACCTTCTACCTGCTGCAGCGTTGGGAAATCTTTTGGATGATTCATCATTTCGTATTTTCATTGCCGAGAGTTGCTTTGTCTGTATGTGACCAACATATCTGCACTTGTGACAAAACAGTAGATATCTCTAGCCTACATGGGCCAAGCTGCAAAAAAAAGTGCGGGACATATGTCTAGACACAGGCTGATCAATGACAAAATCAAGAGATCTCTGACAACTGCGGAATTTCTTTCTGTTTAGAACCGTCTGGAGTTAATCGAAGCGATGGAAAGCGGGTGGATGGTATGACACTTGTTCCTTGGAAAGCAGATAAGGGAGCTACGTGCAGGCACACTTCTGCTGATTCTTATATCAAACAAACATCTGGAAGAGCAGGTGATGCTGTTACAAACAAATCACAAATATGACAAACTGAAAGACCGTTTTGATTTTGTACCTTTCGCAGTTGAAACGCTTAGTCGTTGGAGTAACGAGGCAAAAAAGCTGCTTAATGAAGTAAGCACAAAAATATACATACAAGCAAAAATATTTATTACGGAAAGGATCAGCATCGTTATTCAAAGGGGTAATGCGGCTTTTGTGTTAGGAACTATCGAGAATGGAACAGGTTTGCATGAAATTTTTATATTTCTAAAGTTAATTTTTATTTTTTGTTTACATTTCGTATACATTTTTTGAATAAATATATTTGCATCTAAAAATATCAATTAGCCTCGTCAACGACTCCCACAATATTATTGCTTATTATATTCGGTCGGAAATTTGTAATTTTGAGATATGTTTTATACGTAAGGGCCCTAACGAGGGCCCTAATGAAAAGTACAAGTAAATGTTGACACACTTTCGAAATTGCCACCATTTAAAATAGAAAGTTTAAAAAAATGTTGTTTTTTAAATATCTGTAGTATGTATGTTTATCGGATTTACGACAAAAATATTTATTATGTATTTAACAGATAATCTTTTTAGAGAAAGATTATTTAATCAATATTTCTTAAGGCGTTTAATTTCAATTATAGCTTTTATCAGCGCTTAGTTAACTAAGAAGGCTTCTTGAAAAAACAAGAATTATATGGTTTCAACGATAATGCTAAGTCGGTACCAAGCCACCTAGTGCATCTGCGCTGCTGCGCTCCGGCGCCATATCATCTACTAACCTGTTACCGATCCATCGGTGTAACAAAATATCCATGAAAATGGTAACATATATACGTACAACTCTATTCAAGTAGTTAAATTATGCAATCGTAGCTTACTAATAAACTTACAAGACCTGCCAGTTATTATTTTCCTACTAGAAATAGCCTAAAAAAATCGGCCAATTTCCTTTACCTGGAACCGCCCTGGTTATCAATCTTTCCTTTTATTAGGAATAGTGAGGTGTGACCCAATTTAGTTCAGTTCATAGTCATTTTACTTACCTATTACTGTGTTTGGATTGGATTCCTACCAACATTTCACTATTTCCTAACTATGCCACACCTAATGTTTGGGCATAATTTAAAATAAATTCAATTTAGCAGTTTTTATATTAACACACACCGCCATTTTGTTACGTCTTGTTGAACTCGTACCCTATGTTCAATTTAATTTTTCTGCAAAATTTAAAGTCAATTGAATAAGATTTTTTTATGCTGATTTAAAAAAAATATTTGCCCGCCGTTTTGTTCCGCTATCTTGAATTCGTAGCACAACTTTATTCGTTTATCTCTATATCACACTTAATGCTTGCACATAAGAACACAGCACACAGCCTGAAAATACTACTAGGAAGTAGTATTTTCAGGCTGTGTTTTCAAATATTTTAAAAAACAGCAAATTTGTTTTACTATCTCACACTCATACCAAAATGTTACCAGTTCATTCCTATATAACACTTTATTTTTGTGCAAAACTTGAGGTAAATTAAATAAGTCGTTTTTTCAATAATAATTTTTTTAACCTGCCTAATGCCCAGTGACATATTGAATTTTTACCAAAAGTTACGAGGACAAACCGACAGACGGACCAAGGGAATTGATAAAACATATAACAGGATTTTTTGACGTCTAGGGACGCTAAAACGTGAAGACATGTAAAACCTGAGGAGGTGATTTTTTTCACAATTACAAATATTTTATTCATCTGCCATTTTGTTCCGCCATCTTGCTTTAGTACGATGGTTTTTTCTAGTTTATCTGTATATCACAATTATTTATGGCACAGAATTTGAAATCAGTTAATTAAGTAGTTTTTCAGGCTGAATTTTTAAATATTTTAATAAGCCGCCATTTGGTTTTTACTTTTACTAGTTGATTCCTACATAATACTTGATTTTTGTGCAAATTTTAAGATAAATTGGATAAGCAGTTTCTAAGTAATATTTTTTTTAACATTTCACTAGGCTGCCATATTGGATTTTTACCAAAAATGTTATCAGGTCATCCCCATATGGCCCTTAATTTTTCGTCAAATCGGGTCAAGTCAATCGGGTAAGTAGTTTTTTAGCTATACTGCGAACAGACAGACCGTCAGACAGACAGACCTAGGGAATTGAGAAAACACGTTTTTCGGCATCTAGGGACCCTGAAACGTAAAGATCTGAAAAAATCTCCGAGGATGATTTTTTTACGATTACAATACGTCCCTTTTACGAGGGAATCTTCCTCGTAATAAAACAATTGATACATATTGACATTTATATAATATGTTAATTTATTACAAAATAACTTTATGGGTATATAAAATATGTTATATGTGTGTGTGGTGAAATCCGTTACGAGGAAAGTTTCGGGTAAAAGGAAATTTACCGATCTTCTAAATAATACTGCGAAATATTAAAAGGTTTTTAATTCTTTCATGAATTTTCAATTAGTTTAGTGAGAAATATTGCCAGCAGTTGTTGATTTGAGTGACAGAAAAATAATAATAATTTTACTAGGAACTGAACAGGTACGTATACTACGAGTATATACCATTGACGCCATCGACTGAAGGATGTAACGATGTAACACTTATAAAGAAGATGAAATTAAAATTTTCAAAATAATTGGAAATATATTTATTTGTTTATTAGCCCAACACAACTTTATAAGTGTTACATCGTTACATCCTTCAGTCGATGGCGTCAATGGTATATACTCCTAGTATACGTACCTCTTCAGTTCCTAGTAAAATTATTATTATTTTTCTGTCACTCAAATCAACAACTGCTGGCAATATTTCTCACTAAACTAATTGAAAATTCATGAAAGATTAAAAACCTTTTAATATTTCGCAGTATTATTTAGAAGATCGGTAAATTTCCTTTTACCCGAAACTTTCCTCGTAACGGATTTCACCACACACACATATAACATACTTTATATGCC
Source organism: Kuschelorhynchus macadamiae (assembly GCA_030620095.1). Lineage (NCBI taxonomy): Eukaryota > Metazoa > Arthropoda > Insecta > Coleoptera > Curculionidae > Kuschelorhynchus > Kuschelorhynchus macadamiae. Next base: position 786,429 of record JAUTXW010000289.1, on the reverse strand, counting down.
CATAAAGTTATTTTGTAATAAATTAACATATTATATAAATGTCAATATGTATCAATTGTTTTATTACGAGGAAGATTCCCTCGTAAAAGGGACGTATTGTAATCGTAAAAAAATCACCCTCGGAGATTTTTTCAGATCTTTACGTTTCAGGGTCCCTAGATGCCGAAAAAACTGTTTTCTCAATTCCCTAGGTCTGCCTGTCTGTCGGTCTGTCTGTTCGCAGTATAGTTAAAAAACTACTTACCCGATTGACTTGACCCGATTTGACGAAAAATTAAGGGCCATATGGGGATGACCTGATAACATTTTTGGTAAAAATCCAATATGGCAGCCTAGTGAAATGTTAAAAAAAATATTACTTAGAAACTGCTTATCCAATTTATTTTAAAATTTGCACAAAAATCAAGTATTATGTAGGAATCAACTAGTAAAAGTAAAAACCAAATGGCGGCTTATTAAAATATTTAAAAATTCAGCCTGAAAAACTACTTAATTGACTGATTTCAAATTCTGTGCCATAAATAATTGTGATATACAGATAAACTAGAAAAAACCATCGTACTAAAGCAAGATGGCGGAACAAAATGGCAGATGAATAAAATATTTGTAATTGTGAAAAAAATCACCTCCTCAGGTTTTACACGTCTTCACGTTTTAGCGTCCCTAGATGTCAAAAAATATGTTTTATCAAATCCCTTGGTCCGTCTGTCGGTTTGTCCTCGTAACTTTTGGTAAAAATTCAATATGTCACAGGGCATTAGGCAGGTTAAAAAATTATTATTGAAAAAACGACTTATTTAATTTACCTCAAGTTTTGCACAAAAATAAAGTGTTATATAGGAATGAACTGGTAACATTTTGGTATGAGTGTGAGATAGTAAAACAAATTTGCTGTTTTTTAAAATATTTAAAAACACAGCCTGAAAATACTACTTCCTAGTAGTATTTTCAGGCTGTGTGCTGTGTTCTTATGTGCAAGCATTAAGTGTGATATAGAGATAAACGGATAAAGTTGTGCTACGAATTCAAAATAGCGGAACAAAACGGCGGCCAAATATTTTTTTTAAATCAGCATAAAAAAATCTTATTCAATTGACTTTAAATTTTGCAGAAAAATTAAACTGAACATAGGGTACGAGTTCAACAAGACGTAACAAAATGGCGGTGTGTGTTAACATAAAAACTGCTAAATTGAATTTATTTTAAATTATGCCCAAACATTAGGTGTGGCATAGTTAGGAAATAGTGAAATGTTGGTAGGAATCCAATCCAAACACAGTAATAGGTAAGTAAAATGACTATGAGTAGTTATAATATGGGAGCGCCTCCTCCTCCTCCTCTTCCTCTCTCTCATGTCCCTCATTCTTAACTTCCTCCCCTTTTATTCTCATTCGCATCATATTTTTAATTTTTTCTCTTTGTTCTCCCACATTTGATTTTGCATTCTTAAGTCTTATAAATAGGTGCATCATGATCATTTTAGTATGCCGAGGCACATTTACTAAGCTGTGCTCGAGTTGCGTAAAAAGTTATTTTTGAATTTTTCCACCAATTTTGTATAAAACAAAAAGAAAAAATGTGTCAAGTAATAAGTGAATTATGTGTAATCGCGAAAAATTAACTACAACTATCAGAGTTAAAAGTTAAATATCTCAATTTCTTTGAAGTGATTTCGAAAGATGAATACACCAAGCTGTTTTATCCACTGAAACGAGATTATTTGGAAGCAATTGACTGTTGTGATGATTATTTAGAAGGAATTATAAGCCTTACTACGTTTTTCAATACATTTGGGAAATCATACTTTGTAGGAGAATTAAGCCACCTAATAGAATTTATAGGAGAAGATTGCCAATTTATACCTGCTATTATTGCAACCCAAAAGAGGTTTCAATTATACGAAGATAAAAAACAGGTATTATCAAAGAAAGTTAATCCTATTCGCAAGAGACGTCCCCCTACATATTTAAAATATTATGTTAAATAAATGAAATGGCTGAGTTGCTGATTGCAGTTAAATTATTAGAGGAGAAATTTAGTAATCTTTCAAAAACCTATTTCTCATATTGTATGGCAAGTGGTCCGGAGTGGATAGACTTTTATTGTAATCAATCTGAGGAATTCGTAAAGGCTGCCCTCTGTTGCAACAAATACATTGAAACATTAAATTTTTTTCAACTTATTCAAGATCTAAAAGATATTGGCTTTGGTTACTATTTAAAAGACTTGAAGCAATTTATTGACGAGGATACTATTCTTCAAGAAATTGAAAAGGAAGAATAAATTTAATAATATTTACAATGGAGCAAATGGTTACTGAAATGTATGAAGAGTTTATTATATCTGCTGCATACTTCCAATATTTATCAATTGTAGGCGAAGAAGACGCAGAAGCACAAGATTTGTCAGCATATGTTAATAATATAGATCGAATGAAACAATGTAAATTAGCCGCTAAATTTTGTAATGATTATTTAAAATATAAAAATGAGTATGAACTTTTAAATGAATTTAGAAAATTAGATTTAAGGTATCATATTAATTGTATTCAATCATGGTTGGTTAATGCAAAATAAAAAGGTAATTAATTTTTTTTTTATATTTTTATTCATTCATAAAACAATTGTCATATAAAAATAACACATTTGTCAAAGCACACATACAAGGTGATTTTGAATGATAGAAGCATTTTGGTTCCATTAGCTTTAGCGCTGGTTGTTCATCTATTTCAATCACATGCTTTTTAGAATATTTCTGTATAAAATCCTTTTTTTCGCTTCCTTTTACAAAAACAAAATCTGCTTTCTTCGTAAGTGTTTCAATTATTTTTGGGAAATGATGTAATGGAGTAAATCCATTATTCCAATGTATACAATGATAATTTTTCGTTAACCATACCGCCTGCTTGTGACAATCAGGTGAAAGAAACTCCATTGGAAAAGGCTTTTTAAAAATGTAATGAGTCATTTCATAACCATCAAAAGCTGCAAGCTCTTTCGGTATAAATTTATTTTTTTCATCTTTGAATCCTTGAATATCTATAACCAATCTCATATTTTCAAAGCAGCAAATTTTTTAATGAGACTTTTTTTACTTGAATAATTTGCAATTTCTTCTTTCAGTTGATTAATTTTAAAAATAAATTTTTCAATTTGTAGTTGTAGTTTTGATGTCATGATTAAAACTAAAAGCTTTTGAAAATTTCTTTAAATTAAATCGAAATATGAAAATAGTGGGGATAAAGTTTATAATTGTTTCACAATTTTAGTAAGAGGGTTGTAGCTAAATAATTTGTCATGTAAAATAAGACAATAAGCAGAAGTATCTTTTTTAATTGCATTGTGTGTCTCAAATTCAATTCTCATTACTACGGATCCCGTTTGAATTGTTTCTTTTTGATGGGAGCAATCAATATGTGTAATAGGACTAATGTTTTTGAATTGTTCAGGATTAAAAATGGGTTCATTTGGAACACCATAATAAGACTGTCTAAAGTTGGCAAACATTTCGTATAAAGCAGAAAATTTGTTTTCTTCGAAATTTAAGTACAAATCGTGATAAGGATATCTTTCAGAATTTAAATATACTCTAATATTTGACAAGGTAATATTGTCAAATTTACTCATATCTTTAACAATTTTCCCTTTTCTGTTTTCTTGAAAGCCAATCACAACATGACGAGGAGCTTCTAGTTTACTAGTTGTTTTTACCGGCCATGTGTGACGGGTTGTTTCGGTTAGAGAAGAATATTCAACAAGTTCCCAACTCCTGAATCCTATCAATATATCTTTATTTGATTCTAATATTTTTGATAGAGCAAGTTGTTGTGGCATATCAACTAGAATGTGAGGAACTTTCCAATAAATTTTATCGAAAGTAACCAATGGAGTGTCAGGAGCAGTAACAAGGTGTGCCGGATCTTCTTTGAAAATAACACCATCTAAATCATCAGTTGATCTAATAAGAACCAATTCCTGTTTCATATTCATAATAATTTTTCTGTAATCTTCAAAAAATCCTAAAAGCATTTTTAGTGGTATGGATACGGAGAATTTTCCATCATTATCAACTAAAATTGTATCACCTTCTTTCCGATGTGGAAACCAACCTGCATTTTCCAGTTTTAAACTTTCGTTGGTATTGTGAGAAAGGTAGCTTTTTAAGGTTGATGCTAATCCAACATTTCTTATTGAATCTATAGTAATTCCGTTTAGTTCATAGCGGATTTCTCTGAACAAAAAGGCTATACCATTGTTAATAAATAGCAATTCTTTCTTATATTTACCTTCTGTATTAGTTAATTTTCCTTCGATATAAAGTAAACTATCTGATGGTAGAGTGTAAGCATCGAGTTCTTGAATTGGGATCCTTATTTCATCATTGTAATCGAATTTTGAAGAAATATATGGTTGATATGTGTGAAGCTCAGAACTGACGATGGAATTGTCTACATAAAGCTTTTCGTTTACGTTTAATATGTTCATTATTTTAAAACAGTGAAACCCAAGGATGTGAGAAATTTACGATTATCTCGTCTTAACTTGTTGGTGTTGGATTTGATACTGAACTGTTGTTTAGGCTTTTTCTTTTTATAAGTTTTTACTTTGTTGATAGTAGTAGGGGCAAGTCTCATCCCAAGGGCTCTATTATATCTAACAACCATTTTATATTTCACTTGTTTGTAAATGTAACCTTACTGTTATAGTTTCTCCTCTAAAACTGATAAGTTCTCCGTCTTGATCAACTATTTTAACTGTTATATTGTTAATTGCTTTGACGCTAACTGGAAAATACAAAATGGGCAAAGGAGATTCAACTATTTTATACCCTGGAGCTACAGTTGGATAAAACTGGTGAATAATATGAACAGGTTTACCATTATTGTAAGAACCGACACAAATATTACAGTCAATACAAATAGCATTCACCTTAGTTATTTTTGCAACATTATCTGATTCTTCCTCTTTCATAGCTTCTAGTATCCTGCTATTAAAACCCAACATTTTTCCTATCGAATCTTCCTTGGTAAAATCAATTATTCTACTACACATTAAAAAAGTTTTTAGAGTATTAACATTTGCTTTTAAAAGAAAAAAAATTTTTTCATTCGGAAATAAATCTTCTATACTTTCTCTTATGTATGTTTCTATATCTGTAATGTCATAAGTTCCGTCGGGAATAACAATTACTTTATTATCTATATAAAATTTATTATATCCTTCTTTTATATTGGGGATAGTCATAAACGTTTCAAAATCAGCTAAACCCAGGTAATATTGTTTTTCATCCTCTAAATATATGGGCGGATTAAAATCAGCAGACAAAACAGAACTGTTTCCTGATATGGCAATTGTGGTAGACATTGCAGTTTATTTATGAATGAGATATTACAATAAATAATGAGTTTATATATTTTGTTGCAAAAATTTTAGGGATAGTTGACCACAGTTATATGAATTAAATTTTTGTTTATTTTCATAAGTATAAAATACATCCACTTTGCCATTCGAATTAAAATATTTGAGAAGTTCTAAAGGTGGTTTTAAATTTCCATAACTATCAAAATATATTACATTTTTGTTATTTTTAATATAAGCAGTCCAATGAGATCCTTTATTTTGTTTTTTATCCAAATTTACAATACCACATTCTTTCAGATTAATTTTTTTTGGAAGTTCATCGAGCATAAAAACACCTCTAAAGCCAGTTATTTTTAACAGCTTTACATATTTAATAATATCATTGTTCGTAAGTGCTCTTTTTGGAAAACTTATTTTGAGTTTTTTTTTTGTCTGATTGCTTTCATTTTGACGGATCCTCCTTTATAAGGTCTAATAAATAGTCCCTTTCCTTTATATGGTCTAATATATAATCCTTTACCTTCTTTAGAAGCATTTTCCATTGCAATATTATGTCTATGTATTTCTTCTAGTTGCTGTTTAGCTGCTTTAGCATCATTTACTGCCTTAGCAATTCCTGCCGCGCCTCCACCTAGTGCACCCAGGGCGCCAAGAATGGGAAACAAAAGAGGTAGAAATCCTCCAATTTTTTTGGGTGTTCGAATGATACGTTTTTTTCTCAATTTAAGTTTACCCCCTTTTGTATTTTTTAATCCCAAACCGAACTTTCTTTTACCCTTCATTATTCCTGCAACACTTAAAGCTGCAATTTTTTCACCAATAGAAGAATCTTTAGCTTTTACCCTATCCCAGGCTTTTTTTTCTAATATTTGGTCAGATATGTGTCTTTTTGATAAATCTTCAGTCTGAGAGTAAGATATATCATGTTCTTTGCAAGCGGAATCCAATGGATTTACACCAACGTCACCTCTAGTTAATCTTTTTTCCAAGTTGGTGCCGGGACCACAATAATTATATCCTGGTATATGAACTTCGAAAGGTAATTTACTAATTAATTTATTTACTAAACCAGAGCCTTTTCTATTACGTCTTTTAATAGTTTTTTTCAACTTATGACGACCCACAGTCATTGAAGTTCTTTTTATACTAAAAACACATTGACATTTTTCTGGTATAAATACTTTTACAGATAAAAATATTTACTAGTGTGATTAAGAATGAGGATTGAAAAACAAAAATTCTCATTACCAGTAAATAATCATGACGAAAAAATTTTAAGTAAACAGTTGAGAAAACATGGTGACTTATTTTGCGGTGGTTCAAAAAGAGGGCTTATAGTTGGTTGCAGTGGTAGCGGTAAAACCAACGTTATGCTTACACTGCTCGAGCATCCTAATGGAATTAGGTTTGAAAATGTCTATGTTTATTCAAAGTCATTAGATCAACCAAAATATGAATATTTAAGGAAGTTGTTAAAGCCTATGAAAGAAATTGGATACTTTGAATATGATAGCGATGAGAACATTATTTCACCTCATGAGATAAAGCCAAATTCCGTTATCATTTTTGATGATATTCCTTGTCATAATCAATCTATTATTAGGGACTATTTCACGCATGGAAGGCATAGAAACACCGATTGTTTTTTTATTTTTCAAGGATATTCCTCAATCCTTAAACGTCTAATTCGAGAAAATGCAAACTTATTAATTTTATTTAAACAGGACTGTTTGAGTTTAAAACATATATATAATGACCACTGTATATTGGATATGACATTTGATCAGTTTAAAAATATTTGTGCTAACTGTTGGATGGATCCATATGGCTTTCTTGTAATTGACAAAGATTGTGAAGTAAATCACGGCAGATATAGGAGTAAATTCGATTCCTTTATATATTTATAAAAGTAAAAAATTTGCAGTTTTATTTCATTTAAAACTTGTACAGCATGGATAAACGTTTAGCTCGAGAATTAATAAAATCGAGACAAGCCGTGAAGCAGAAATATCAAAGCTTGAAATTAGCTACTTCTACTGCTCAGTCCGAATTAGAACAAACTTATAGACCAATAACACAACCACTTAAACAGCTAATTTCAAGTATTGGTAAATCCGAACCATTCGATTTAAAAGAAGAAAGAGTTTCAAAGTATGAAGAATTCAAAACACCTACAAAGCTTTATAAAACATCAACTCCGACGAAAAATATTCAGAAAACAGGAAAAACTCCGTTACTCCCTACAGAACTACCAACATTTTTAAATGACAGTAGTATCACTTCTTCCTCTCCTGTAGTACAACCATTGTCATCAACTGTTATAGCAGAAACTTCAGATCCTTCTAGTGACACAACAACAAATTTAAACTTGTCAGACATATTGGAACAAACTAGAAAAACAATTCAAACCTATGTTGGTACACCATCATATAAAGATTACTTAGCAGATTTTCATGAATTACCCAGATCATATATTGATGAGGGTGTGAAAGATACACAACATAAATTTGACCATTATTACGGAATAGTTCATGACCTCGAAACGGATAAGTTTTCTTTTGGTTTAACACAGATACCGGTAGAAATTATTGGAAAGGACATTAAAGTGGGAGGAATAACGTACACAGGCACGCCAGGTTTATACGAATTGCTTTTCAAAAAAGAACCGATAGGTTATAAGAAGGAAGATTTAGATAATTACATGAACATTCTAGCTAAAACAAATGTATATCGTAGGAATTTTGATTCAAATGAACAAGTTCAAGGAAATACATCACACAAATATGTTACAATAATAGGACCATATTTACAAAGAAAGGGGATTACAAAGACAAAAACCTTGCCAAGATTAGTTACAGCATTTAACAAACCACAACCTCCGTTTAGAACAACTAGAGCCAAATCTACAGGAAAGGGATTAATTTTGAAAACAAACAGATCAAATACAGACTATGTATACTGGAATAATGTAAACGAAATTGTTGATAGGCTACGTTTATTAATTTCATCAAGTGATGCGGGAAATAATGCTCATAGTAACGAGATTATCTCTATTATTGAAGAATTAAGAGAAGATAAAGTAATACTATAAATAACAGCTATCAAATATAATCATATTTATTGTTTAATGAAAGCTCAACATGACAGTTGATAAATTTGGACGCCATATTTCAAAACAAAATCAAGAGAGAATAAGTGACATTAATAATTTAAAAAGGAGATTAGGTGAAAATGAAACAAATAATGAAATCTTTGCTAAAAAGCTTAAGGTTTTTGATGAAAATTTTTTAAAGTATGAAAACCAGATTAAAGTATGTTATACCTCAATTGAAAACGTTAATAAACAGTTGCTAACGCTAAATCAAATAAGTAAAGATTTGCAATTTTTAAATGAACATGTTAAAAAGGAAGACAAAAAATTAAGTGATGATATCAACAAAATTAATAAAATAATGGAAACAAATATAAGAGAAGTAATAATTGAAAAACACAAGGAAAAAATTAAACAATTAAGAACTTTTATAAAAAGGTTAGATGATGAAAAAAAAAGAAATCAAAATAGCATTCTTAACAGTAGAACAATTGACCAACTCACTTTGGAAGAAAATCAACAATATATTTCCTTGGAAAATATAATGTCCAGTGTAATTAAGAAATTAGAACAAGAATTAAATAAAACAGAGGAGGAATTAAAAAATAGTGATAGTAGATCAACTACTTTCTTAACTGGAGAGATAAAAAAATCCTTTAATGCGTTAGAAAAGGAGATTACTAAAATTAGTAAAATTTTAAATGAAAAAAGTTATACAATACAAATTGATAAATTGAATGAATGGGAAAAAACATATAAAAGTTATATTTCGAATTATTACAAAACATAGAAAGTGAACTTCCTTAAAATTGAATAAACAAGTTTGTTGTCATGACAACCGTTAAACAGCAAGTCGTTAATGAATTACATAAACCTGCTAGAAAAAACTACAAACGCAGAAGGGTGGTAGTGAAAGGGTTAAATGATCTTTTTCAAGCTGATTTGGTTGAAATGTTACCCTATGCCAAATTTAATAAGGGATTTAAATATATCTTGATTACCATAAATGTATTTTCTAAGTATGTTTGGGCCGAACCGTTAAAATCTAAATCTGGAAAAGACGTAACAGCGGCAATGAAAAAAATATTAATCAGTGCAAAAACTCCACCAAAAAACTTGCAAACGGATAGAGGAAGAGAGTTTTTCAATGTAAATTTTCAAAATTTGATGCAACAATTTCGAATTAACCATTATAGCACGTTTTCCAATTTGAAAGCGAGTATAGTAGAAAGAGTGAACAGGACTTTAAAGAATAATATGTGGAAAATATTTAGCATTCAAGGAAATTACAAATGGTTTAATATATTAGCGGATATTGTAAAAGATTATAACAATACAAAACATTCTTCAATAGGAATGAAGCCAAAACAAGTAAATAAAACAAATGAAAATAGAATCTTGAAATCTGCATTTACTCATGCTAAAACGTTAGATATAAAATCTCCAAAGTTTAAAGTGGGTGATCACGTACGAATAAGCAAGCATCGAGAGGCATTTTCAAAAGGTTACACACCAAATTGGTCAAATGAGATATTCCACATTAAAGAAGTTAAGATGACAAACCCTTGGACATATTTAATTCAAGACGAAGATAATCAGGACATTCTGGGTGGTTTTTATGAGCAAGAATTACTAAAAGTAAAGCATACCGATGTGTATCTTATTGAGAAGATTTTGAGAAGGAAAGGAAACAAAGTTTATGTGAAATGGTTAGGACTTGATAAAAAATATAATACATGGATTGATAAAAAAAATATTGTTTAATTAAATTGAAATTAAATTTTAGTTAAATTTGTTTTATTTCTGTTCCTCACTTTATGCTTTAGCTGATACAAATTACAAAGTCTTAATGTGCTAATTAATTTCAAATAAAATTCACATTTACTAAACTAAAATTTTATTAAGTAAAACATCAAATACAATTTTTATTAAAACGTGTCAAATATATTTTATTTCTATGTTCCTCAGATAATATCGAATCTAGAATAAGTTTACAATCATTTATTCTTTTTTCAAAACGGAGTCTATCTAAGTACCACATCTGAAAGTTACTCCTACGGGCTTGTCTGTAAGCAAAGCTCCACTTCACTAACACATGCACCTTATTGTTCTCTTCCAGAAAAGATATTGTTTTCTTCGTAATATTTTCTTTTTGATCCATTTTCATTGTTTTCTTCGTAATATTTTCGTTTTGTTCCATTTTGCTTCAATTTGTTTTCCATTTGTTCAGGATATAAAGCAAGTAATTCCATCATAGTTGAAACATTTTCACTGTTAGGATTTTCTGTTGGACTTATTATATTATAAACATGCGTACACAAGTCGCCACAATCAGATGAAATATTATTTTGAAATATTTTGAAATATGTATTGAATTCTTGCCTTTTAAGTATAGATAATCTATAATCAATAATTTCCTTTAATCGCCACAAATTGTCCAAAGACTCTTGTCCTAAGTATATGAAGTGTGGGCCTTTTGTAATTTGTAGAACAGGGGTATCATTTATTTTCTGAACCTGCAGATGAATGTTGTTTATATTCACACTGGTTTGATCAACTTGAGGAAAGTAGAAATTGTTTACAATAATTCCTTGATGAACACAAATGTCTTTCCAATTTTCTTCGGTTAGTGCGATTGAAAATCCAGTTTTTCCACCAATTACAATTTTTGGAGAAAAATCATTTAAACTAATGCCAACAAGAACAAATTTTGACAAAGAATTATTTAAAAAATAAATTTTTGAATTAAGAAGCGTTTCCAAAGGTTTATGAACCACGGCGTTGTTCATAATGACTAAACGAGACTGAAACATATTGTGTTATTCTTGTACTTAAATATTCTCATCCCCACTTTCTTTAAAGTTTCGTTTAAAATGGATTAATGAAAAAATAGATTTCCAGTTTGAAATTTATAATAAAGATAAATAATTAAAATGGTAATGTATAAAAATAATGCAAAGTTTAATGTAACACTAATGATGGAAAAGTAATAATTTTTGAATCCGTCATAATAATTGGTACAGTTGGGGGTTAAAATTTGTAACTGATTATTTTTAAACTCTAACCTTTCTATCCAATTTGTATCAAAAATAGATCGATTTGGATAATGATACAAAATTTTAAAAAATTTACTTGCATTTTCATTTCCATTTATTCGTTCCATCCAACTAATTGTACTATTGTTAATTAATCCAATTTTCATAAATTTACAATATTTACTTAGAGTGACGTCTGTTTTATTAGAAAAACATATTTCACACTGTGTTACGCCAGGGGGATGATGAACATAAAAAACATTTTGGAAAATAAAATAAAGAAGAATAAATTGAGATCTACTGATAGTCATTAAAACAAATTAATAATAATATTCCAAATTTATTAACATTAAGCAGATACTTTCACCACGAAAGCAAAAGCAGTTGTAAAAAAATAACAATAAAATACTTAATTTAAATATATGTAAAAGTTCATAAATAAGGATATTAATAATACTATATAAAATGTGTAGCTTGAAGACTTATTTTGAATGGTTACAATTATTCGATTCCTATTTTTCCATAAACAGTTATTTAAATCACAATTCCTAGCAAATTTCTTATGCTCCACAATAGGATCATCATAACTTAACCAATCAAAAATTTCAATACCACAATAAAAACATTTACAAATATCATTGATTGAAGTATAGTAAAAGCCAGCTCCAGCTAACACTTCTGGTCTCAATTTTCCTTTCCATTTTTTAAAAGTGGAAAGTCGTTTTTCATATGTTTTAAAATAACTGTTATCAATTTCTTTGTCAAAAGTTTCTAAGCACATTTTGTGAAAGACTTATGAAGACTAACTTTGGTTTCAAAAACAACAAATTTAAATACCTTATAATATCTACATAAATATATCTAAATCTTCATGTTCTGCATTCCATTGATACAAAGCAATATCTTGGTGTCCCCAAGCTAATGTATTAAAACTATAGGGAATTTTATACCGCTTATCATCTTCGGAACTCAAAGCCAATTTATTAATTAACTCTGTAAAAATTGTATGTTGTCTAGATCGAAAAACATACATTGAACAAAAGGTTTTAGAATGATTTTCAACAACATCTTTATAATGAATAAAATCCAACTGCTTTTTAATTGCACTTTTTTTAACACCTTTTGCTTTTTTTGTTAAACTGTTTTCCGTTTTAATACAATATGCTTTTGCTCCAGTACCAAAGAAAGTAGTATCCTATAACTGACTTTGTAATAGGCATTTCATGAATATTATTAAATTCATAATTAGATGTGTCAAATTTGTGAATATTTTTTATCATGTCAGAATAAATATTTGGAGTTGTGACTTCTAAAATGAACGAATCGGTATCGGTGTATAAAAGTGAAATATTTTCCTGATAAAGAGGTTTTAAAAAATTATAAAAGAAATCATACATGACAGTTTTAGATATATCTAATATTGAGAAGCCTACATATATTGGTTTATTGTAAGTAACTTGAATCTTTTGCATTTGAATAGCTACCAAGTTTTCAGAAAATATTGTTAAGTCCTTGAAATATGGTTTTGCAATTAAATTCTCAGCACCATCTTTTCTTCTATTTTTTTCCCACTCTGTAACAAGTCTTACGTCAATTCTCCTATCAACATTTTCCATAGTCTTGCCATAAATACTATTATTTGCCAACTTGTAAGTATTACGATCAAATTCATTCTTTGAATCATTTCTTAATCTTGAATTCAAGTCTATATATTTTTTCAACCAATCAGATTGAGAAAACTGTAAAACTCTATGAACTTTAGTTAACTTGAGTCCATGTTCCAAACATTGTTTTAATAATTGATAGTGAATAACATATTTTGATTTATCATTTAAATTGGGTATTAATTTTATGCATTTAGAATTTGGCGGTTTAAAGTTTTCTGGACAAAACGGAAAATCGTTATGATAGGAATGTAGACTTGTAGGATATTCTAAATCAACTTCTAAAACATATCCCTTATTAGATTTTTTAGAAATATTCATAATATTTAAATCATTGATTTCTTTGAACTAACCTAACCTAACCTAACCTAACCTAACCTAACCTAACCAAACAAAATCTCCCGTTGGAATGTGCTGTGACATTGCATAACCATACAAATTTGTTGCATCATAATAAATTATGTATTTAGTTGGCTTTAAAGGATCAAAATTTAAAAGAAATGGATTATTAGCTTCAGATTTTCTACAAATGCAAGAGCTCACACCACCGCGAACGCTTTTTTTGAAAAAGTGTATCATATCTGGATCAGTTAACAATTCTAACTCTATTCCAGTATAACGCAAACACGCCTCCCAAGATAAACCTGGAAAAGTGTAAAAATGAGCTGGATCGAGCTTATATGTGGATAAACAAGTGCTTCTAAAATTTTCAAAAATATCTGCCAAAAGTAAAGTATCAGAGAGTAAGTAAACGTCGGAGTATTGACCAAGAGATTCACATTTAAACAATTGCCAAACCTTTACAGCTCTTTGGTATTCTGCATCACTGATGTGCTCATCCGTTAAAGTATTATAAAATTGGTCTTTTTGAGGTAAAGTTGTTTCTTCTAATTTTAAATAATCATCAATATAATTGTAAGGAAATACACCTTTTTGCCGAATAAGTTTAAATCTTTCTTCATCATTGAAAATTTTTTTTATTTCCTTACATTGTTCATCTTTTAAGCTTTCAGAGAGTTTTGATAAAGAATGGGATAGAAATTGAAAAGAATCAATAAACCTTAATGATATATTTTTTTTCTTAGCCTTTTGTGTCTTTTTATCAAAATAGTTATCCACATGAATAAGCTTTTCAAATGAAATATATTTTTCCTTGTTTTGTGCGATAACTGTTAGTTGTTCTTTGTTTAAGCATAATTTTTTAAGAAATAGATGAGAATCATAATTACGCAAATTATGCAATATAACTGGAATAAAGTTAGGTATTCTGTAATTTATGTTGCAGAGTGAATGAGCTGGACCTCTATAAAGACCGGTTATATGACAATGATCTGCAACCCTGTCATTTAAAAGAGGTTTATTACAAATATGACAAACTGTTTCATAGTTATGATAAATTTTGTCCAGTTCGTTCAAAGGAATCATCTTTTTAGGAGTCTTTAAATATTTATTGTATATGTTATACACATCTCTTTCTAAAGAATTTATAAATAATGTATCACAATTTTGACCTCTATATTTTTCAAATTTAGAATAATTATCGTCGAATGAACATTTAATGTAATAGGCAAATGAATGTGGAATATGTTCATATTGTTTTAAGGTGTATGAAGTATTAGGATTTTTATCAACATTGTCATTATTTAAAGGCTTTAAAATGCATTCAAAATCTGCATACACCACGAAAGGAACTTTCATTTGTTTATGATAATTTACAAATTTCAAAATATTATCATATGAATAGTTTCCAAACTTATCTTTTATTAATTCTTTAGAAGGTAGGTTAATTCGTAAATGATCACAATCATAGCTATTGTGTTGTAATAAATTTTCTTCTGTAGGGAAATATTGTAAACAACCATCGCAAATATATTTTTTTCCGTGATGTTTAGAAATTTGTGCAGAAACTAGTTTTGATAAATCTTTAATATAGCAATAATGAAAAGTTTTTTCATCATCATCACTTATTAACAATAAATTGACATGTTGATTTTTTTTATTCGATGAATAATAAAGTGGACCAATTACTTCATACCCCTTTTTAGGATTTATAATTTCTAATCCATATACATTAATAGAAATGTTATTTTTTTCTTCAAAAATCTTAATGTTCTTTAGCAACATTGGAAATTCTATACCTGACATATCCAAAACAGAAGAGTAGTGTGGGTAGGATGAAGTTTCAAAATCTAATCCGCTTGGTTGGTGAAGAGCAGACACAACTGCCCAGGCGAAGCAAAAGTTGTCATCATTCCTAATGTTGATCACAGCTTGACGTCTCTTGATCTCTTGAGGAAGTTCGATAAAAGATGAGGCTCTCAGCGGATTGTGCTTGTTAACATTAATTTCCAAATGAAGTAAATTCATCAAAGCCCATCCTGCAACGTAAAAATTAAAAAATTACTTTTTTTGTTGCTGTTGTAAAATCGAAAATAAATTCTTTACCTGAATCTCTTTCTGCAAATTCGTCAGCTTTCTGGTCAATAATGGTGCAGATGTGCTCTAACAGTTCTTTTTTCTGATATCCCTGGCAAATGACTTGGAACGGCGCATTAAAAGATTTGACATCATAGCTGTCGCTGCTGGGGTTAAAATAGAAACCGAACAGTTCCATATTTAGCTTGATACATTTATGTTTCTGCAGTTCTTGATCTATTAGATGTGCAATTTTGTATTCCAAATGTTGAAAATACTCTTTCACATTTATGAAGTTTTGGTGTGAGGAAATCCTATAAGATATTATTCGTTCCCTGAATGCTGACTTGATAATTTCAACACCTTCCTCCAAGCCTATTTTGGAATTGTTCTTGTGCACACTAGATCGAAGATGTCCACCCCATAGACTTTGGTTTATATTTTTCTTGCATTCTTTATAATATTTTACAATATTTGTAGAATCTATAAATTAAGAAAAAAATATTTTACAAAATATAACATGAAAAATAAAATGTTCTTACCTTTAACAAGCTTTGGTTTTTTCAACCAACTGTTGAGTTTTGTGGAATTTCCGTTAACATGTTTTTTATTATGTCGCAATAAATTATCCTTTCTAGTGAAGACTTTATTACATGTTACACACTTATGCATTTCTGAAGTTTTCTGGATAATAATAATAATAAAATTAATATTGTGCATTTCTATTTAGTTATAGTCAAATTTTGAAAAAAGCAATTGCATTTTTGAAGTTCTTTGTATAATAATAAAATTAATATTGTGCATTTTTATTTAGTTATAGTCAAATTTTGAAAAAAGCAATAGAAATTAATTGACTTTATGAATCCATTTCTTCAAATGAGTCAACTAATTTGTCAAAGGCCTGTTTAACATAATTCACCGTACTTTCGTCTCCCTTTTTAATTGTGATCAAATTAGTTAAATTTTGAATAGCGAAACCCAGACACTTAAGGTTTGCTATTTGTTTTTTATTTTTTTTATTAATTTTAAAATTTTTTTTAATGATAAATGATGGTTTCGAAATTGAATTTTGTTCAACTGGTGAATTATTAGGAGAAATATCCGAAGTTAAATTTGCATCAATTTGTTTTTCTTGCGGATCAGAATTTACAATAGCAAATGGTGAATTAATAGAAGATATAGCCGAACTTAAATTTTGATCAATTTGTTTTTCTTGCGAATCAGAATTTACAATATCATATGGTGAATTAGTAGGACAAATAGCCAAACTTAAATTTTGATCAATTTGTTCTTCTTCCGAATCAGAATTTTCACTAAACAAAAAGGGAGAGCAAATTGGTCTCGGAGAATTAATTGGCGATTTTAATGTTAAATAATTTGTATTAGATTTTTGAAAACAAACAATATCCTCATCGCTAGAATTTTGAGTTTCGTCAATGTCATTCAGTTCTTCAAGAGTTTGTTTAGTTTTTGTTGTAATTAAGTCCGATTTGTTGTCAATAATGTCATTAAGATCGTCAAGAGTTTCTTGTTGACTAGCTGTAAATAAATATTTTTCGTTGTTCTGTTTGTTGGCATTATTTTGAACTTGGCTATTATAAATAATTTCATTCAAGTCCTGAATAGTTTGTTGTTGACTAGTTGTAAATACGTCTGTTTCATTGTTTTGTTGGTTTGCAAAATTCTGCATTTGAGTACATGTGTATAAGTCAAAGTCATTGTCAATAATTTTGCTACTCGATGCCAAAAAATTGTCCATTATGAAAAAAAATCGTAATAACAAATAAAATGCCACAAATGTACATAAAAATGTCACCAATATATATAAGAATTAAATCTTGCCAAATAAAAATGTTAGAAATAAAAATAAAAATTGAAAAATTACCAAATAAACACAATGTAAACACCAGAAAACTCGCGAGCTCTGCACAGTGTGAATGCAGAAATCAATTGCATTCGTCTCTTCGCTGAGGCGATTTTATATGCAAAAGTTAATCACATGTGTCCTACTTAAAGTTGAACGACAATCTCTAAAAACCACTTTCCCAAGCCGATCAACTACCTTACCCCCCTCCCCCTCCCCCTCCCCCTCCCCCCCTTCCCCCCGGACCCCTTAATTTCCGAGACTCAAATCCCGGCTCCCCAATTTCGGGCTACCCTCTTCAGGTTAAGTTAAGTTAGGTTAGGTTATGTTAGGTTAGGTTAGGTTAGGTTAGGTTAGGTTAGGTTAGGTTAGGTTAGGTTAGGTTAGGTTAGACTAAAAAAGAAGAAAAGAAAAAAGGAGAAGGAAAGAAAAAGAAGAAGGAAGGAAAAAGGAGAAGGAAGGAAAAAGGAGAAGGAAGGAAAACGGAGAAACATATAAAAAAGAGAAAGAAGGAAGGGAGAGAAAGAAGATAAGGTGAGGGTGAGGGGGGTTTAAGGGGGGTTGGCGGAGCGGGGAGGGGGGCGAAGCCCCCCTTGGGCCCCCCCCCCCCCCCGCGGCAACTGACCGGGAAAGGGCCAGTGAATAAAAAAAAAAAAAAAAAAAAAAAAAAAACTTATGTATTGCAGGTAGTAAAAGTGGTGGTTGATGGGATATATACTTAAGAACATCCACTCGACGATCATACAGTAACATTCGCTGTAATATCAGTTGTCGCTATTATTTTAACGTATAACCAAATTTTTTATCAAATAAATCGATCTAAATCCAAAGTTCCTAACAATGGCAGAAAATATGAATGGAAACGCTGTCCAAATTGAAGAAAATAATATGGAGATCGCCGCTCAAATTGAAGAAAGAGAAGAGATTTTTAATAACTTGGAAGGCGATTCCATCACTTATAAACATTCATTTTTGGACAAGTCATCTAGGCTTGTTAGAAGATCATTCTTATGTAACATCGATATTAATTATATTGAAGAGGAGGAAGAGGAAGAGATGGAGGAAGATGATCAGGAAATTGACGAAGGAGTGGATATGGATGGACAATTACTAAATTTAGGAACCGAGGGTGACGTAAAAGTAAGCAAGTTTAGGGCTAGTGAATTATTTAATAATTTTGAAGAAAAAGATGTATGTGTTATACAAAGCTACTCTAAAATTGAAAGTCGAAGACTAGGAACATTTGCTATTTGCCTTCCTTGTAGTGCAATTCACATGAGATATTTACGGAGAGGGGAATCCGATCACGTGAGCTGCCACTACAAAAGAGCCTATGTTGTTAGTGCTTCTGATTTACATTGTGCTATTTGTAGGATACATCTTTTTATACTAATTCCTGAACATGCTTGCTTTTACTGCAACAAAAATGAAAAAAAAGAAATAGAAAATTATATTGTTAAATATTAATATTAAACATAGTTTGTAAATGTGATGGGTAGATTAGTTTAACAATATTAATTTTAAATATAGGTTAGGTTAGGTTAGGTTAGGTTTAATATTAAACATAGTTTGTAAATGTGATGGGTAGATTAGTTTAACAATATTAATTTTAAATATAGGTTATAAACGTAATGGATAGATAATGTCAAAAATATTAATTTTAAACTTAAATTGTAAAGATAATAAGAATACGTCAAGAATATTAATTTAAAAATGTCAAATGTTACTATAAGCGGTTATATATTTTCAGTGCTATATGCAAAATACTTCTTTTTATTCTAACATCTGACACTGTATTTGTAAATGAAATAGTTAATCATATGTAAAAAAAGTGTCGATTATGTCTACTGCCACTAGAAGCACTCATATATTAGCATAACATTTTGTTAACGCTTGTTTCTGTATTCAATTGAGTTTTCTCTTACTTGATGCAAATTATATTAATATTATTAGTATAATTAAAAAGTAGTAGATTAGGCTATGCCGGTCCGACAATCAAAACCGTCATTTTTACATGTAAATTCCCATAAGAAAATTTAAGATTCGATCTGCAAAAGTGGTGCCATTTTAGGGCGTGGCACTTTTTGTGTCAACCCATAACAATTGTTTTGTTATGTAATGTGAAAATTAGTATGTATTAAAAAACTTGTTAGATCATTGTTGTCGTTTCAATATAGGAAAAGGAAAAAATGTGTGTCAATTATTATATATATATTTACATTTACTTTTTTTACAAAATTATTTGTTACCAGAGTTTTCACAAACACAAATTATAAAAAAAATATTATCCTCTTTTTAAAATTACAACAAAATGATGTCTAATTACATCTTTGAAGATTTGTACCAAATAGTAATATCTAGTGCGACATACAGGACAATTGTTTACCATTATAGAACAACAATTTTCATCATTCCATCTTAAAATACATTTTAAACAAAAAATGTGGGAACATGTATTTGGTCTACATGAATCATAATATTCGATTATTTCAAAACAAATAGCACAAAACACTTTTTTCTCTTCACTCTCAGTTTTGTTCAAATTTTTTAAAACAATCCCATTATTTTCTTCTCGAACTAATGGTATATTTTCTTCTTGAACTCCTGGTATAATTTCTTCGAGGCTCTGAAGCGGAATGGATCGATTTCTTTCTCCAACTGATTCACTCATTTTATTTTAATATTATTATTAATAGATTTATTCAACAGATTTTTTTCTTTTAACAGTCACTCGTACCTTAACATACTAAAATGATCTTGATGCACCTATTTATAAGACTTAAGAATGCAAAATCAAATGTGGGAGAACAAAGAGAAAAAATTAAAAATATGATGCGAATGAGAATAAAAGGGGAGGAAGTTAAGAATGAGGGACATGAGAGAGAGGAAGAGGAGGAGGAGGAGGCGCTCCCATATTATAACTACTACTATGAACTGAACTAAATTGGGTCACACCTCACTATTCCTAATAAAAGGAAAGATTGATAACCAGGGCGGTTCCAGGTAAAGGAAATTGGCCGATCTTTTTAGGCTATTTCTAGTAGGAAAATAATAACTGGCAGGTCTTGTAAGTTTATTAGTAAGCTACGATTGCATAATTTAACTATTTGAATAGAGCTGTACGTATATATGTTACCATTAAAGACGTGTCATAGACGTAAGAACATCTAGTTGTTGTATATTCACGTCTATGACCAGGACATAAACGAATTTCGAATGATAATATTGTCAATGCCCGGCCGATGTTGTGAATGTCAGTCGGTCAATATTGCAAGAAAAGTCAGTAAATATTCAATTTTAAAATTCGAAAAATTTTATCAAACAGTTTTCATGGATATTTTGTTACACCGATGGATCGGTAACAGGTTAGTAGATGATATGGCGCCGGAGCGCAGCAGCGCAGATGCACTAGGTGGCTTGGTACCGACTTAGCATTATCGTTGAAACCATATAAATCTTGTTTTTTCAAGAAGCCTTCTTAGTTAACTAAGCGCTGATAAAAGCTATAATTGAAATTAAACGCCTTAAGAAATATTGATTAGATAATCTTTCTCTAAAAAGATTATCTGTTAAATACATAATAAATATTTTTGTCGTAAATCCGATAAACATACATACTACAGATATTTAAAAAACAACATTTTTTTAAACTTTCTATTTTAAATGGTGGCAATTTCGAAAGTGTGTCAACATTTACTTGTACTTTTCATTAGGGCCCTCGTTAGGCCCCTTACGTATAAAACATATCTCAAAATTACAAATTTCCGACCGAATATAATAAGCAATAATATTGTGGGAGTCGTTGACGAGGCTAATTGATATTTTTAGATGCAAATATATTTATTCAAAAAATGTATACGAAATGTAAACAAAAAATAAAAATTAACTTTAGAAATATAAAAATTTCATGCAAACCTGTTCCATTCTCGATAGTTCCTAACACAAAAGCCGCATTACCCTTTTGAATAATGATGCTGATCCTTTCCGTAATAAATATTTTTGCTTGCATGCATATTTTTGTGCTTACTTCATTAAGCAGCTTTTTTGCCTCGTTACTCCAACGACTAAGCGTTTCAACTGCGAAAGGTACAAAATCAAAAC
Organism: Kuschelorhynchus macadamiae; assembly: GCA_030620095.1. NCBI lineage: Eukaryota > Metazoa > Arthropoda > Insecta > Coleoptera > Curculionidae > Kuschelorhynchus > Kuschelorhynchus macadamiae. The sequence continues at coordinate 764,899 of JAUTXW010000289.1, read as the reverse complement.
GGTCTTTCAGTTTGTCATATTTGTGATTTGTTTGTAACAGCATCACCTGCTCTTCCAGATGTTTGTTTGATATAATAATCAGCAGGAGTGTGCCTGCACGTAGCTCCCTTATCTGCTTTCCAAGGAACAAGTGTCATACCATCCACTCGCTTTCCATCGCTTCGATTAACTCCAGACGGTTCTAAACAGAGAGAAATTCCGCAGTTGTCAGAGATCTCTTGATTTTGTCATTGATCAGCCTGTGTCTAGACATATGTCCCGCACTTTTTTTTGCAGCTTGGCCCATGTAGGCTAGAGATATCTACTGTTTTGTCACAAGTGCAGATATGTTGGACACATACAGACAAAGCAACTCTCAGCAATGAAAATACGAAATGATGAATCATCCAAAAGATTTCCCAAGGCAAGCAAAAATAATTGGAAATATATTTATTTGTTTATTAGCCCAACAGACATATATATATATATATATATATATATATATATATATATATATATATATATATATATATATATATATATATATATATATATATATATATATATATTACCGATTTAGAAATAATTACTCGTTTCTAAATAGGGTTCGTGTGTTTTGATCAAGTCTAAATGCTTTATGGTTTCGTGATGTATTCTAATCTTGAAATCCTTTTTTAAACTGAACGAGATGTTCGCTTAGGATTTCGTCGTCATACATGTGATCCCGAAATAGATCAGACATTAACTAAATCTGTGATTTGTTAAAAATATTATTAGTTGTAAGGAACAACCTAAAAAAACTTCTTAGCTGCTTTACATGTCTACAACTATTTTACTAACTTTAATTTGAATATATTAGGCATTTATTGTAGATCTACTAAAAAGTTCAATAAAAAAGTATTATTATATTTGTTTATGTTCTCGCCTCGGTTATTTCCAAACACCTGATTTACTTATACATATACATAATATGTATTGTCTATATATGAGAAGTTATAAAACAAAAAATATATCAGAAGTACATTAAACTTTTGAATATTAATAGTATTGATGTATAACAAAATTTAAAGGACTTATAAAATAATTCTTTTATAAACTTTTATATATTAAAAAGGTTAGGTAGGAATTGTACTATATTTTAATTATGTATTAGATAAAACTGGAAGAACTAAGTCGTTTGGAATTTGGTATGTGGAGGAATAACGTGAGCTACTTCCTCGTAGGTATCTGAAGATTAAAATCACAATATGACTTAAACAAAATTTTTTTATAACCAGAAAGCATTTTAAAAATCCGCAAAAAATACGTTTGTTTTTAATTAAAAGCATTTAGCCATAGAAATATAGAACTTATTCCCATCCAAAATAGTATGTATATTTGTATTGTAAATAACACATTTAAGCATCTGGAGAGCTAGTGTGTATTTTAATGTTTACGTTATATAAAACCCAACCCAAAATTGAAAAAATGTTGCTTTTGTTCAATTGTATCCATTGATTCTTGCTTTCCATGAAAATTAACATACTTGAATGGCTTAAATATCAATTTAATATGTGTAAATGCTAAGGCCTTACGGTTCGGACACCACTGATATCTAACCTTAATTACGTCAAGACTTACTTGTGATGTGATACTTCCGGACTTAAATAGTCTGTATTTCCACAAACAACACACTTCCTCACCACATTTTTTCATTTATTTAAGTACTACAACGCACAGAACTTACAAAATCATTAAAAAATTAAAAATATATATATAAACAACAACGATAGAACGCGGTAACAAAAATGACAACAATGCAGCGTCCGTTTTGTAATTAGACTATAAACAAGAGTGCTATGATGATTGCTATGAATGAATAGCTGTAAAACTACTCGTAAGGGACGTAAATTTGGTGTAGCGTCGTTACCAGAGTTATGTAGCCAGAAAAGCTCTTATCTGTATATATACTTATCTACGTTGTTTACTTTACCTTAGCATATAAATAGTGCCCTGGTCCTAACAGCGTCACTTAATGTTCATATTTCGTGTAGTTAAGTCCTCACTGTATAATTTTAGAAGTTTATTTGTTAATAAAAATTGTTTTTAAAAACGAAGTTAAAAGATTAAGTTATTTAACTGGCGCAGTCGTAACGGATCCTTGAAGACCAGCAAAAGTGAGTTTAGAAGGTGCATAGTGCAAACTTCCTGAGACAAGCTGCCTGGACATTGGTTTCAACCATTAATCGAGGAAGATCCACCCCCATTCATTGGCAGGAAAGCTACAGCTACTTCGAAGGAACCGAGAGTAAGATAATATTTCCTTTCCAAACCTTTGATTTTTGTAAATTGGTATATGATTTCAACTTTTATTAGGTATCGACATTTTTATATCCCATATTTTATTTGTTGTGTTCCCTGAGTGTTATATTGCTACATAAATAACTTCTCATTTTTATTCTAAAATTATTTCTCCGTTTTAAAATCTTGATGAATGAAAACAAAGATATAACCAATAATAGTGACACAGACAAGACTATTAACGAACTAACCACCTTTATAAACAAAATCAAACTCGACGATATGGCGAGTTTAACAGCGGCAAAAGAAATTGCACACACCTTAAAACCTTTTTCAGGCCGATCTGAACACTTAGAATTCTTCATCAACTCTATAGACAAATTTTATAATAGATATTACATTACTACCCAAGACGAATCCCTCAAAGAATACATAATCGCCACTATTCAATCCAAAATAATTGACGAAGCCGGCGATCACTTACTTTGTCATCCCGAACTAGCGACTTGGCCTTTAATAAAATCCGAGTTGAGACAAAAATTTGGAGACAAAGTTAACAGACATACACTATTACAACAACTCAACTTTCTCACAAGAGACAAACACGAATCTATAATACAATTCGTAGATAGGCTCAAAATTCTAAAAAATAGGATAACTCTTAAAATTAATTCCGAAAACTTAGTTCAAGCTACAAAAATCGCTTTAATTGAACAAACAGAACAAACTGCAATTACTGTTCTACTAGCGAACGTGAATAGCAAATTAAGAACTATTTTGTTAATTAATAACCCCAGAGATCTCGACGATACTTACGGACTTATTTTAAATCATTCTATTGTAGAACAACTTAATAATAGAGCCCAAATATTAAGACACCATAATAATATGCAAACTTCAAATCCTAGACCCAACATACCAAAACCTACTTCATTTAATCCTCGCGAAAATTATTCGACGAACCCAAACAACAATAATTTTAACAGACGCCAAACATCCTTTTCAAACAATGCATTTCCTAACCCTTTGCAAACGGGCACACACCATTCCCCAGAGGACCTATTAATATTCAACCTCGACATATTCAACATAAATTCCCCCCTAACCGAGAAGTTTTTGGCAAACTAGCCAACGCTTTTCCTAAACACAACCCTCATAGATCTTTAGATACGCCCAAACCTATGTCCGGCGAAAGCTTCCAATCAAATAGAAACTTACAAAGACCTTTCAGCCAAAATCAAAACCAAAACTTAAACCATAAACCAAACCAATGGAAACAAAACTCTCACCCTTTCACATTCACAGAGCTCACTCACTTAGAAAATAATTACCCAACACAAAATACTAGTTATCAAGAACAATACTCTGACACAAACACAAACCATTACAATAATTTCGATGATCCCCAAGACTTTGACGATGAAAATTTTGATAACCTATATTTTAATCACGCTATCAACCTTGAACAACAAAACAATACCGAGACCAGCGAAAATTTTCCAAACGAAGCCTCCCTAGAGGACAGTCCTTCTTAGACATCAATGCCTTTCAAATTAATTCTTTGCCATACATAAAAATCCAAAACCCACCTAAAATTGCTTATTGACACCGGCAGCCACACTTCTCTTTTAAGGCCCATAATTAAAGAACAAAACTTCCCTAACCAAATATTTAATTCCAAACACACCTTAGTTACATGTATAGGCAAAACTGATACCCATAATAAAGCTAAAATCGCACTTCTCCGTAAATTTAACATTGATAACGAACTAGAATTTATCTTGTTCAACTTTCACGATTACTTCGACGGTATCTTAGGTGTGAAAGACCTAAGGAAACTGAATCTAAACATTGACTTGACAAATAAATGCCTATATAATCATGAAATAAATATCCCCTTATCTTACAGAGACAATTTCGATATTCAAAAGGACGAAATTCGACCCAAGATAAACGTATTAAAACGTATTTACACTGCACTGCCAAATAATTCAGAATTTTACATGCCGCACATTAGAACAAAAGACTTCGAAATCCCATCCTCTCTTCTAAAAGTTAATAATAAATAACCATGTTACCCTTAAACTAAACCCTAAAACTTACAAAATCACAGTATTCTGATATATTTCAACCTACATGATATAGAACAAAAATGTACCCCTTTTAACGCAACAGAGAACGAAATCTTTAATATAGAACAAATTGCGTCCGAAATTAATACAATTTACAAAACCTTAGATTCTAACTCGCCCATCGATTTCTCCTTGATAAGATCAGACCATTTAAACCCCGAAGAAAGAAAATCACTGCAAAATTTACTCTCTCTATTTCCGAATATATTTCATAAACCATGCGACAAATTAACTTTCACAAATCAACTTAAACACGAAATTAAGACATCTGATGAAATCCCAGTCCACACCAAATCTTATCGCTATCCTTATATTCACAAAGAAGAGATTCAAAGACAAATCAGCCAAATGCTAAGTGATGGAATAATTAGACCATCCTCAAGCCCCTGGTCTTCACCTGCTTGGATAGTTCCTAAAAAACTAGATGCCTCAGGTCAACAAAAATGGCGAATTGTGATAGATTATCGTAAAATCAATGAAAAAACCATTGATGATAGGTACCCAATACCTAATATCAATGATATTCTAGACAAACTTGGCAGATGTCAATATTTCACAACCCTTGACTTAGCATTAGGGTTTCATCAAATGGAAATGGACCCCTCGTCTATACCAAAAACCGCTTTTAACGTCGAGAATGGCCACTACGAATATATTCGTATGCCATTTGGCCTTACAAATGCCCCCGCCACATTCCAAAGGGTCATGGACAATGTCCTGCGGGATTTACAGGGAAAAATAAGTCTTGTGTATATGGACGATATCATAATTTTCTCCACTTCTTTACAAGAGCACATTAACAACCTCAAACTAGTGTTCCAATGATTACAAAACAATAAATTTTATTTAAATTTAAATTAAAAATACAGTTTTCTACGTAAAACAGTTGAGTTCTTAGGGCATGTGGTTATCCCAGAAGGTATAAAACCAAACCCGAGAAAAATCGAAGCTATTCTTAACTTTCCAATTCCTAAAAATCCCAAAGAAATAAAGTCATTTCTAGGACTCATAGACTACTACAGGAAATTCATTCGAAACTTTGCCAAGGTCGCTAAACCTTTAACTAATTGCCTAAAAAAAAATCACAAAGTAGAACACACTCCCGAATTTATAAACTCTTTTGAAAAATGCAAATCTCTTTTCACCAACGATCCGATATTACAACACCCAGACTTTTCAAAACCGTTTAATTTAACAACGGATGCTTCAAACTTTGCAATCGGAGCTATCTTGTCCCAAGGCCCAATAGGAAAAGATCTTCCTATCGCATGTGCTTCGCGCACCCTTAACCCAGCCGAGTGTATTTATTCCACAATTGAAAAAGAATTACTTGCCATCATCTGGGCAACTAAGTATTTCCGCCCATACTTGTTCGGAAAGAAATTTAAAATAATAACCGATCATAAACCCCTTCAATGGCTATTCGCTATTAAAGAACCAAATTCTAAACTAGTCCGCTGGAGACTTAAACTAGCGGAATTCGATTATGAAATAATCTACAAGCAAGGTAAAACTAATACAAACGCTGACGCCTTATCTCGTATCCCCAATCAAATAAATAATATAGAAGTCGAAGACAATTTATCTATCTTACCAAATATCGACCTATCAGAAGAAATTCCACACCTCGATTCTCAAGATTTCGACGAGATCTTGCAAACATTAAACGTAGAACAAGATAAACCCAAAATAAATATTATATCTGATGTCATTATCGAACCAAATCAACCAAAAGAACCCTTAGATAAAACGGACACACAAACGGTCCACTCTAGCCACGAAAATCCAATCACTGGCGCCCCGTATGTCAACAAAGCACTTAACACTTACAAAAACCAGGTCAATTTTAGATATTCGAGAGACAACAAAGATAAAATTGAACCTATCCACATTTTTGATAAACAAGGAACAATTATCTTTTTGCCCAACGACCCCTCAGAACAACTTCTTTGCAAAATATTAAAAGAGAATTTCGCACTTGGAAAGACGTACTGTTTATACTTTATAAATCAAACACTAGAACCACTGATAATAAATCTTTTTCAAACCTATTTTAAGAATAATGCATTCAAACTTTATATTTCTAGATTACTCTTAGAGGACATAAGAAACGTTGACGAACAACAATTAAAAATAAAATATTACCACGAAAGAAAAACCGCACATAAAGGCATTCAAGAAAATATAATCACACTAAAGAAACGATTTTACTGGCCTAACCTCGAGAACGACGTTAAAACCTACGTAAATATGTGCGAAATATGTCAAAAGACAAAATATGAAAGACATCCCAACAAATTAGTGTTTAAACCAACTCCTTTTGGCCATGAACCATTTGATCACATATACTTAGATACTTACAAGACTCACAATACCACATTGTTAACAATTTTAGACAGCTTTTCAAAACTAGGTCAAGCATACCCCCTCTTAACTTGCCATGGTCCCGAAATTCTAGAAAAGCTGATACACTACGTCAATCACTACGGATTACCTAGAAAAATAACAACTGACAATGGATCATCCTTTAAGAATGAAAATGTACAAAAATTTTGCATGCTTGATAACATCGAAATACATTACTGCACACCACAAAACCCCAGTTCCAACAGCTATGTGGAAAGATTTCATTCGACCCTTAATGAAACGATACTGGCCCTCCAAAATGAAAAGCTCAAGGAAAATATTTGTAATCTTATAAATTACGCCATCTTATCTTATAATAACTCTACCCATAATGCTTTGAAATATTCACCATTTCAAATCATTAAAGGTAAACTCGACTACAAAAACCCTCTTAAACTTTTAGAAGAAGAAAAACTAACATATTATATGCAAGAACATTCCGAAAATATTAAAATATTAAATTCGCAAATATTCGACACTCTCAAAACAAACCAAACTAAAATTTTAGAAAAACGTAACGAAAACCGATAACCTGAAATTAAAATCGACCCCAAAAACCCTTTACGAAAAAACTTTTCCAATCAAATCTAAAACTAAACAAACGAACAAATACAAATAACTGAATGTCCCCATAAAATCGTACCCCACTAAAATAATCGCCCAAAAACGAGCAATGCACATAAATCGCCTGAAACTACAACGTTCTGTTTCAGATGATGAGAATCCTGATCTTATAATAGGTAGAACTTTACAAAAATGTATAGGAGAATTATTCAACTATTTTTACAATAAAAATTTACTATGCGTATGTGGATGTTTGAGTTTCATTTCTGATAGGCGAACCTAAATATGCATAGACATACATTTTATCTGTATGGTAAACATACCGAGTTTTATTAAAGTAAGTAAAGGAATTCCAGAAGTACATGTAAAATCAGTTTTTTACTACGCTGTAGATTTTTCACCTACTTGCACAAAATCGATTAGTTCGCTTGACAATCCAATTTGAAACTTTCGTATACATAAAAGACTCATGATAGCGGCTCCAAGATGGCAAAGAAGTATTGTTATTAGTGGTCAGATTTCTCTAGAAATCGGTATCTGGTGGTATTCAAGAGTGGATAGTGTAAATTTTTTTGTCAATATTTAAAAATAGAAAATGGCGGCGCCAACCCGGGTGTCAATATAGCAGAATAATTGTGCAGATTCGACTAAAAATGGGATATATTAAATACATTATGCATTTTTTTGGGTAGATTCGACTAAAAGTCGGTATCTGGGGGTATTTAACACTGGAGAATATTGAATGATTATATTGCCAAACATAAAAAGTATAAAATAAATGATATAATTAAAAAACTTACAAGCCATACTTCCAAAAAGTGAAGGTGCTAGAAAGTCAAAAATAAAATTTAGGCATAATTATATTTATTACAATATATTTTGGGCTACATATACATATATAACACCCTGTAATTTAAAATCTAAGCAGTTTCGGAATATGCATATAAGAATTATGTGTCATATTTTGGAAATCTTTTATTTTATTTTATCCTAGAGCTTTCGTATTCAACGAACTGACTCTAAAACAAATTGTTAAAAACAAAAGCTGCAGGGCCATTTTTTTAAATACCTACTAGAAACTTTTAAGCATTTAGTGTGTTTAAAAAAAGTATAGTAAAACCAACGTGTATTATTTTAAATAGAGTTACTTTTATGTTTTTAATTCGCCGTAAACAACTCACCTACTATCTAAGTTTATAAACTATTAATATTAGGCAGTGCGAACACGATTTGAAACTGGGACAAATAAACTATACTCTCTTATGTTAAAGGTATTACTCTTAAAATGTCCCTGAAATGGGTTATATAATTATCTATAGCTCAAAGAAAATAGACACCGTCATCAGTTCAGGTGTTGCGACTCCAAAACAAAAATAAATACAAAAACTTTAAAAATTTAAATTTAAAACCAACGTATATTTATATTTGGTATTTGGAACAAATTGACTGCTATATTGGTTTCTGAGATATAGGGGGCCTTTTAATAGAATAACGATTTTTTCATCTGAATACATGTTTTTAAGACATATTTAGATATTTTAAATACTTTTGTTTATATTAAGATATGATATAAGACAAGAGTAAAAAAATTGAGACAAATTGATATTATTAAAAAAATATGTTTCAAAACATGTCACTGAAAAGGTTAACTAAAAGGCTCATTATATCTTACAAAGCACTACAGCAGTGAATTTGGCGCCAATAACAAAAGGAGTCTTAGAAATACACTTAGATTTTTAATTTGAACTTAAACCCCCGTATTCACTAAAAAGGTTTAAAATTAGACCAGGTCTAGTTGCCACAGTACTTAAAACTCTTAGTTCGCCAGTTATGTTTCGCTTATGACACTGTCATTTTGTAACTGTGACATTTAGAAAAATTATTTGTTCTATTGTTAAAAATGTCATCTTAAACATATAACTGTCAAGTTAGACCTGGTCTAAATTTAAACCTCTTTAGTGAATACGGGTGTAAAGTTTTTGCAGTGGTTTTATTTTTTTTAACGCTGCGGTGCCTGAACTGATGGCGGCGTCAATTTACTTTATTGCTCAAATTTTTTTTTTACTCACATAGGTACACTTTTTAACAAATTTTGATCTTTAATTCCCGCAAAAATCAGCAATTGAAGTTTAAGTGAAGTATTTTCTATAGTAACCACTTTGGTAATCAAGTTGGTGCAAATAACAAATGTGTCTTAAAAATAAAAGTCTTTTTAAAATCTTATTCTGTATTGCTTTATTTTAGTCGTAAATAATTACATTTTACCTTATTAAATACATATTTTTATAACAAATTTTGATAGCCCTATTAATTTCCGAGAAAAGGGCATTTGGAGTTTTGAGAAAAAGACAAAAAACACCCTGTATACAAATTTTTCATTTTCAGACAAAAACTCTATGTTTTTCACTATTGCGAATATAACAAAAAGAGTATTCCTCCTCTGCCACGCTGCGTCACGAATCGATTTAGCAGGGCGGCGGGCTGTAGGGGCGAATCGGGGTCACGAGGTCCAATATCTTCATTCCTTTGGGCCTACCCAACAATAACTTGTGTAAGAAGTTATCTGGCTGCCATCGACCGACTGTATTTCGTTTTCTTTATTATTTTTGCTTTTCAATTGTTTTGCGCTGCCGACGCCAACGGCGACGGGGTAAATCTGTCGGATTAAACATTATTTTAGGGCGCCTAGTTTATTTGCTTTTTCAACTAATATTATAATTGAAATAAAAAAAAACTAGGCACATTCGGCGGAATGAACCTTGTCAGTTATACTAGTGAGTTTATACAGGTGTTTCAAAAACATTACCCATTCTTTGGTATAAAAAGAAAGAAAAATGTTTTATCGTCATAGGTTCAAAAACGGCTTCATTTTCAATATACAGGTTTTAAAAAAATGTTTTTCCATTTGGTTTTTTTTCTGTATAGCAGATTGTGCAGAATATGAACAGAAATATATTTTTATAATACATTCTAGTTAGTATTACCCTCCATACGAGTATAAACGGGCAAGATTATGTATTTTATCACCATTATTCGGTCATAACTTGTTTGGTATTGGAATTTTTGGCAATTTGATGTCTTGCACTCTTTTCCTAATTAATTTTACATAAGAAAGGCACTGTAAGTTCATGTCGATATAATTAATCATATACGACAAATTTTAATTTTATATTAATTATTATTAAAATCGGGTTTTAATTTCAGGCAATATATTTTATTCTGAGTTAAATTATTAAGGAGTGCATTAAAATTATTATATGATAATTAATGTGGTTATTTTTCTAATTGGAATTATCACAGTTGCCCTTAATTTATAATGTTTATTTTTTAGAACAAAATTACGAAAGCGTAAAAGAGTCACACTTTTTTAATAATACAGACTTTAAACACCGAATTCAGACTTTAAACTATGGCTTCAGATATTACAGCCTAAATTTATACTTTTACTTCCCTCATAAAAAAAAAGTATTGTAATCGTAAAAAGTCACCCTCCGAGATTTTTTTCAGATCTTTACGTTTCAGGGTCTCTACATGACGAAAAACATGGTTTCTCGATTTCGTTGATTTGTCAATCTATCTGTCGATCTGTCTGTTCGCGGCATAGCTAAAAAGCTACTTACTCGATTAACTTCAAATTTTCTTCAAAAATTAAGGGTCAAATGGGAATCACCTGGTAACATTTTGGTAAAAATCCATTATGGCGAAACAAAATGGCTACCTAGTGAAATGTAAAAAAAAATATTACCAATTTATCTCAAATTTTGCACAAAAATCAAGTATTATGTAGGAATCAACTGGTAAAATTTTGGTACGAATCCAAGATTGGGGAACAAAATGGCGGCTTAATAAATTATTTAAAAATTCAGCCTGAAAAAACTACTTAACGAACTGATTTCAAATTGTGTCATAACTAATTGTAGTATAGAAATTAACTAGTAAAAGTTTGATACTAATAGAGGATGGCGGAACAAAATGAAATCTGAAAAAATCAGTATTAGTAGCTAGAAGCTAAAAAATATGTTTTATCAATTCAGTCGGTCCACCTGTGGGTTTGTATGAATTTGTCAGTTCGCGGAATAGCTTAAAAACTACTCTTCAGATTGACTTTAGATTTTGGTCAAAAATTAAGGCTCATATGTAAGTATTTTTGACTTGGTTTATTCCTAATAATGGTAAAATATTAGCTTATACATTACTGTCTATTTAGCTGTATAGGTACATTAATAAATATATATTTTTTAGGAGTTAGAGTTGTTTGAAATGGATTTTGAGACAAAATCAGCAAAGATATATCAGAAGATGAATCATCGCAACACAATGTAAGTCAATATCTAATATTTTATCCGGAGAAAATTATTAGACACAAAATACTTTTTAGAGAATGCTAAAAATGCCCGGGAAAAACATTTTTGAACCAATTATTTTGCATCTTATTTTATTTTTAGGACCTAAAAAACAATACTTGGAAAAATGTAAAACTTCTGGTCACAAACAAAGTGTGAGTACTCCTTTAAAAAGAAAAATTGTTACAAATCTTGAGGAAAAAAATAATAAACCAGGTAAAAAAAATTTTTTTTAAAATTAAACCAAAATGGAAAATCCAATAATGAGACCCCTAAAAAAGGTAGTTACCGCGAGCCTAAAAGTAAAGACTCTTACTTCATCCGATGTAGCTTCTAAATATGATCGATTACTAGATGCCCGTGTTAAAATAATTGAAGTTAAAATAAAATAGAGCAAGACATGAGTCAGGTTTTAATTAAACATGAATAGAAAATGTCATTATTGGATATTCACCTACAAATTAAAAAAAATGAAAAGACTTAGAGGACAAGTTGACGTTTTGTAGTTTTACTTTTAGATCTTTGCAAGGTTTTCCGCATTTACTAATAAGCCATATGGATTAATTCTAAATATTTTATTTGAAAAATCAAATTTGGTCAAAAAAGATTTAAATTGTTTTCAATATACCATTATAGCATATCAAAACTACTCAAGTATCTCCAAGGACCACATTTAGTTGTGTAGAAATTAAAGTTTATTATATTTCAATTAATTAATTAACCTGTAGAATCATGTCTAAAAATTTAGGTTAGCTAGCAAAAAATGTTATGTAGAAAAGTTTTAGGCTTTATTAAAATCTTCTAAAATACATGAAAAGATATATTTTTTATAAACTGGGTGGAACATGTAAGTTGACACAATGGTTTTTTTTAAATTATTGATTTAACAGAAAATTGTATTTTGTATATTATGGTATTCTTTTTAGATGTTTATGGACTTTAATTTTGTTTGTTGTCTCAAAAGTGATTTGTTTTCTAGCACGCCCTTTTTTCTACTTTTAGCCAACTCTGTATATTCGGATTTAAAAAGATCAAAAATATTTTTTTATGCATCAACTTTTATCAAGGAAAAGATTTTCTGACGAATGAATAAAAAGAATCCTGTCTCAACTTTAGTGCCTCACGCAGTATATGCTTTGTTTCATTTGAACACCTTCTACATTATTTGATTATTCAATTGTTTGTTGCATACTCTTTGCCATAATTTAACTTAAATATTTAGAAACACCCTGTGGAAACTAAAATCAAAAGCATGATATGTAAAAAAATATGTTTCTCATCTTTTAAGACAAAGGAAATAAAAAAATATAGAATTTAATAATTATAATACAACTAGGATTCTTAAAAAATTTGAGAAATAATTATTAATAAGTTCGGTTTGGTAAACTGCATTTCCATCACCATACATTAAAATTTCAAGAATTTTTTCCATATTAATAAAACACTCAAATTCTTGTTCGGCAATGCCAAACGATTGTGGAGGTTCTGTTCATGCATGTGTTTTGCAACGTTGTGTAATAGAGCTGTGACCGGGATAAGGGCTAAGACTGTTTTAAGTTTCAGTTGCAACCCATAAACTAACATATGAAATCTTAGTTTCCATGTTCCTATTATTGTTCTCTATCTACAGTATTTCTTGGCTTTGTGTGCGATTCGTTGAACAATCTTTGAGCTCGGTTAATCGGATCAACTAATAAAGTCAGCAGATACTTTCTTTGACCATAACCACTATCATCTAGAAGAAATTGTACCTACGTACTACGTAATATACAGGGTGACCGATTCTCAATGCAGGATTTCATAGCATCTGTACCAATAGATTTTAATTTCAATCCAAAACCTTGTTATACGGAATCACCTAAGGAACATTTTAAAATTATTTAGAATTATACCGGGTAATAAAAAAAAGTTAACCCATTTTGAAAAATATATATTTTCATGTTGCACTTTTCTGGTTCACTTTGTATTATTATAAATAATTTTCCTCAGGTGGTTGCCTATTAGCAGATATTTTGTTTGAAATTAAAATCTTTATTGGTGTACGTATGGAATTCTGCGCTGAGAGTGAGCCACCCTGTATAAACAAGAAACACCAAATAAAGTTATTACAATTCAAATGACTCAAATAAAACACTTGAAATAAAAATATATATCACCTAAAAATACACAATTGGGAAAAGATGCTTCTTCGAATTTATATCGAATCCTACAGCTGTTAAAAATTATATTATCATGTGCAGAATCTAATGTAAAGGAAATTTACAGATATTTTTAAGAGTGGTTCTTTATCTTTAAGTTTAAGTATAGGTGCATCCTATAATGTTGGAGTATCTTGGAACTACCTTAACATTGAGTTTTTAAAAACGTTTATTTTAGTTCTTACTTCTTTGATGTTTTAAATTAGTTTTCCTTAATAATTTATTTGTTTTTGGTTGTTGTTCTTAAATGAATGATGAAATAATTTTTAAATTCTAGTTTTTAAAGCCGGGATCAAATTTATTATCAAAATTACGTACCATTCTAAGATTATTAATTCTAAATATTTCTGATACAAAAGTATCAAGAAAAGAGAGGCTGCTTTCTTTTTCTTCTTTTATTGTAAATTGTATGTCATGGGCAATAAATATGTTGAGAATCTCATTTTGCTTGCCACTAGCAACAGCACAAACAAGATCATCAACAAACTGTTTCATAAAGGGTACATCCAGAAGGTCATCCATGGTGTATTGAGCTGCAATGGCTGCAGTTTTGCTCCCTTTGGTGTGCCTAGTACAAGTACTAGTACTTGTTTATAGTAGTTGTCTTGAAATGCACAGTAAATAGTATCAAAGATAAATTTAATTCGAGATAAGAATTCTGTTTTACTGAGATTGATGTAATCAGATATGTTCCATTTTTTGTCAACACTCTTTTCAATGAGAATGTTGGTAAGGAATATTAGTTGAAAACTTCAAGCCAGCTTAGTTCGTAGTTATGAGTTAGTTGTTTTGCATTGATAAATGCTGCAAAGTCAAAGGAGTCTCTTGTATATATATATATAGACATAGTTGGGGATTCCGACACAGGCAGCACTTAGGCTCACTGGGGCCCATTGTGCTATCCCTCCAAGTGGACGTGTCAGGCTTAGTCCACTCCTTTTTAAAAATGCAAGGACCCTTTCAGGTCGACCACGTCCCACAAGCTCGGGTTCCACATTGTTATCACCCAAGCAAAGCAGTCTGGAATTGACTAAGTCTCTTGAATAGTAGTCATTGTTTGTCTTATTAGCCTTTATGAGATTGAGAATAACTATAACAAGAATTTATCAATGAAAAACAACTACCTCCTTACTATGAACTATTCAGCCTTGATGTTGTATCGCCTTTTATTAATATTCCTCACATTTTAAATGTTGACCGGAAATGGAACAACAAATTTGATTACACCAATATTAGTAATCTCTAAATTTATTTTTGATACTACTTACAGTGTTTTTCAAGACAAATAATATAAAGAAGTACTAGGTACACCAATGGCAGCATTAGTGACCCCATTGCAGCGCAATACGTCATAGATGACCTTCTGGATGATTATATTTGAAAACTTCTTATATACCTTTTATGAAATATTTTTTGATGATCTTGTTTGTTCTCTTTCTAGTGACAAGAAAAATGAAATTTTTAACATATTTAATGCCTAAGAATCAAAAATACAATTTACAATAGACGAAGGAAAGAAAAAGAGCGTTTCTTTTCTTGTTACAAACGTTATCCGAAATATTGAGAATAAAATAATCTTAGACTGGTACATAAAACCTACCAATTCTGGGAGATATCTCTATTACAACTCGTATCACACACAAATAGTTATAATACATTTAGTCCTTAAAAACTAGAAGTGAAAAATTATCTCATTACTCATTTTGGAACAAGAACCTCAATAAACTATATAACATTTTAAATAAAAATTCCTATCCCAACAAATTATTTAAAAAAAAACTAATTTTTAACACAGAGACTAACCATCATGTGACGAGAGGCAATGAAGCAATAATTCCACAAAAAATTAGTGTCTTTCTTAGTAGAAACCAACCCTTTTATATGTCAATATCTTATATCAAAGAAGTAACAACTAAAATAATAATTAATAAGAAGTTTAACGGCGATTCGGACAAATAATTCTGCCTTTGATAAGCTAATTCAGGTATAGGGTCCAGATCTCATGGACCATTATACCGACAAGCCTTTAAGCATTTTTCATGATCTCTACCGGCACAATTGACGACGTTTAGCCCTTTTGGGGCTCATCAGGCCAATGCAGCCATATGGTAGAGATGATGAAAAATATTCAACGGCAGTTTGACTATATACGATGAAAAGTTAAGGCAGTAAGAAATTAACCCAAAGAGTAAAGAAGCGTAATCTATGGGCATAAGTGTAAGGCTTGTTATTTGAACCTCTAGTAGTAATGTAAAAGTTAAAAACATAAGCGCGATATGCGAAGGCTTTCAATTTTCTGTTTGCCGTGCGATACCAACTATTGTTGGCGAAACGACGTTGCCAAAGGATGAAAATCCATGATATCGGCTTTTTAGACCAAAGTTTCAATAAGAACAAAAAAGTAAATAACGTCCGTAGATAAATTAATAGGAAGTTTAACGGCCATTCGGACAAATAATTCTGCCTTTGATAAGCTAATTCAGGTATAGGGTCCAAATCTCATGGACCATTATACCGACAAGCCTGTAAGCATTTTTCATCATCTCTACCGGCACAATTGACGACGTTTCGCCCTTTTGGGGCTCATCAGACCAATGCAGCCATATGGTAGAGATGATGAAAAATATTCAACGGCAGTTTGACTATATACGATGAAAAGTTAAGGCAGTAAGTAATTAACCCAAAGAGTAAAGAAGCGTGATCTATGGGTATAAGTGTGAAGCTTATTATTTGAACCTCTAGTAGTAATGTAAAAGTTAAAAACACAAGCGCGATATGCGAAGGCTTTCAATTTTCTTTCTTCATATGGCTGCATTGGCCTGATGAGCCCCAAAAGAGCGAAACGTCGTCAATTGTGCCGGTAGAGATGATGAAAAATGCTTAAAGGCTTGTCAGTATAATGGTCTATGACATTTGGACCCTATACCTGAATTAGCTTATCAAAGGCAGAATTATTTGTCCGAATGGCCGTTAAACTTCCTATTAATTTATCTACGGACGTTATTTACTTTCTTGTTCTTATTGAAACTTTGATCTAAAAAGCCGATATCACGGATTTTCATCCTTTGGCGCCGTCGTTTCGCCATCAATAGTTGGTATCGCACGGCAAACAGAAAATTGAAAGCCTTCGCATATCGCGCTTGTGTTTTTAACTTTTACATTACTACTAGAGGTTCAAATAACAAGCCTCACACTTATACCCATAGATGACGCTTCTTTACTCTTTGGGTTAATTTCTTACTGGCTTAACTTTTCATCGTATATAGTCAAACTGCCGTTGAATATTTTCCATCATCTCTACCGTATGGCTGCATTGGCCTGATGAACCCCAAAAGGGCGAAACGTCGTCAATTGTGCCGGTAGAGATGATAAAAAATGCTTAAAGGCTCGTCGGTATAATGGTCCATGAGATTTAGACCGTATACCTGAATTAGCTTATCAAAGGCAGAATTATTTGTCCGAATGGCCGTTAAACTTCATATTAATTTGTCTACGGACGTTATTTACTTTTTTGTTCTTATAAAATAATAATTTTTTTTAAAAAACGAACCCAATATCGAGGTGGTTCCAAGATACTCTAAAATTATAGGACACACACCTATATTAAACTTAAATAGAAAGATCCACCATAAAAAAAAAGTAAGCAGTTGTGTATAGGATTCCATATTCTGAAAATGGAAAACCATATATTGGACAAACAACGATATAACTAGGTCAAAATTGGGATTAGGTGAGAAAATATCAAAAAATGTTATTTGAAAAAAAAAGCATAGACTTTAA
This sequence comes from Kuschelorhynchus macadamiae, assembly GCA_030620095.1. Classification (NCBI taxonomy): domain Eukaryota; kingdom Metazoa; phylum Arthropoda; class Insecta; order Coleoptera; family Curculionidae; genus Kuschelorhynchus; species Kuschelorhynchus macadamiae. Next base: position 747,217 of record JAUTXW010000289.1, on the reverse strand, counting down.
TTTAAAGGCGGCTTGGGTAGTTTAAAACTAAAATTCCAACAAATAAGAATAACCATATTTTCCGCCATAACGCACTTATGAACCAACAAAATGAAGGCGATGCTGTTAAAATAGTTTATTAGAATAATTCCTAGAGAAGTAAATAATAAATTTCGTTTCAAACACCTCTACTGTTGCATACTTAATATGTTTTCAATTATTTTATTCTGATAATAGGCTTTCAGAAAAAACATTATTGGTGGTTTTCATAAAATTCATCACTAATAAAATAAAACTATTTCATTAGGATGAAAATAAATTTTATTAACAAATACATATTTTAAATTATTGATTAAACAATATTTTCCTCTTGGTGAATTTATTTTAATGGTTTAGTGAAGAATTTAATAAAAAAAAAACAATACTGTTTTTTCTGAAGCCCTATATCAAAATAAAATTATTGAAAACACCTCAAGGGTATAAGATACACGCCATTACAACAGTAAAGCTTTTTGTGCGAAACGATAATTCTTTAGGAATTAATCTAATAAAATGTGTGAAATTATTTTACAGCAAACCTTAAATCGTTTTATAGTGGTAACATTTAGTCAGGAATATGGTAACATTTCAATATATATATATATATATATATATATATATATATATATATATATATATATATATATATATACGTAGAGTGATAATATAATATTGAGTGACTAGCTAGACAGCAAAGTACAAATATTGGTTAAACGGTCTGTATGACGACTGGTTAAAAGAAGACTCTTTTCTACAATGCCGAGCTTCCAGAAAAACTTATTTCCTTCTTCAGTATATAGAGTTGATGGAAAATAAAACATTTATAAAATTCTATGAGCTAAACTTACTTGTAAACTGATTGCAGTTAAAATTGGTACATTTTTTTAACCCTTCTGATGATGATGATTAGAAAATAACTCCAAACGTCTTGTTACTGGGAGTTAATGAGGTAACGGGACCAGTGGCGGCTCGTCAGGGTAGGCCTCTGAGGCCGCGCCTCACCCCCAAAATAAAGGAGAAGAGAATTTTTTTATATAACTTTTTATCTATTACCAATTAGAAATATACTTTTTAACAGTTTTACAACATAATAACATTAAAAAAAAAAACAAAATATAATCCCATAATAAATATTTTACAAAATAAATTCTGACCACATCAAAAAACCGACCGTGCAAACCCATTCCTAAAGAAAGTGCTCTCGAATGAGGCGAAATAATTTTAGCTTGGAAAGTTTCGACTTCTGACCTATTTATCAACGGCCAGTGCCGATGCCGGCGAGTCACCTGATTACGACAGAGCGGGATGGCGATTGCCGATGCACGCGTTTTCTATTGAATTCTTGAGGCGATAAATGTGTAGCTTGGATATGCTTTTATTGGTTATTTAAATCACATGACTAGCGAAATATTCCAACGGCTTCTTTTTACATGGTGCGTGCGGCTGAGAAAGAAATAGGAAATAGATTGCGATAATCGCTGATTGAGGGCGTTCTGTCTTTTAAGGTGAATAAATACGCGTGAATAAGTTTTTGTTTTGTTTTGATTTGGTAAGTTGGACCGTTCCATTTTTGTATTTGCTTTTTGCTTTTGAAATGAATCCTATTCACGACATTATTGCTTCATTAATTGAAACGCCCTTTTTAAGAAGAAGCGAAACTGAAAAGAAACAGATATTAGGTAGCCGAAAATTTTAGCAATATTTAACGATAAGAGGCAAGGTAAAAAATATTCAAGAACTTTTCCAATATCTTGGTACGAAACTTATAGGTGGCTATGCGGAAGTATTTATAAAGAAAGCTTATATTGTTGGCCTTGTATTTTATTAGGTTGCGTCAAAAATAATTGGAGTTCAGGGGGCGGATATTCGGATTTAAAAAATTTTTCACGAGCAGTAAAATCGCATGAAAGTTCAAGAGAGCATATTAAAAATTCGGTAGCACTTACAAGACTGGAGCAAAATAGGGCGACTATTGCGGATGCACTACAAGAAAATGCAAGTCTTAATAAAATTGTTTATAATGAAAATGTTCGAATAAACCGTTTATTATTAAATTATTTAATTGATGTTACTATTACTTTGGGTAAACAGGACTTGGCATTTCGAGGTCATAATGAAACAACAGATTCTTTTAACCGTGGCAATTTTAAGGAAATATTTGCATGCTTAATAAAAAGAAATGCCGAACTTACTGAACATTGTGCTAAATTTAGTAATATTTTTACGGGACAATCTAAGACTATACAAAATGAACTAATTGGTTGCATACATGACTATATTCAAGAATATATAAAAAAAGAAATCAATGACACAGATTGTTGTTTTTTTGGCGTAATTGCGGATGATAGTACTGATATAACAGAAAAATCACAGTGTTCGCTAACAGTTAGGTATGTGACCAACGGATCTTTAAAAGAAAGATTTCTAGGATTTTTTGACGTTAGCGATAATAGAACAGCAGAGAGCCTTTTTCATTTAATACAAAACAGCTTAGAGCCTTATGACTTTAAAAATAAATTGGTCGCGCAGTGTTACGATGGGGCTAGTGTTATGGCAGGTGAAATAAATGGGCTTCAAACAAAAGTTAGATGTATTGCTCCTTTAGCTATGTTTACTCATTGTTGCGCCCACAGATCAAATCTAGTTTTACAACAGGGAACAAAACTGATTACCCAAAGTCGTATATTTTTTGCCACTTTATTAGGAATACCAAATTATTTCCACCAATCACCAAAACGGTCTTTTGTTTTTAATCAGATAGTAGGTAAAAGAATTCCGCGAGCTGATTGAAACTATTATTAATGACTTAAGTTCTGGAACAGAATCTATTAATGGTGCAAAAGGATTTCTAAAGCATTTTAATGATTTCGAATTTTGCCTTTTAACGCATATTTATAAACAAATTTTTAGTTGCACTGATGTACTGTTTCAAATATTACAGTTAAAGCATTTAGATATAAATTACTGCATTTCGCAAATAAACCTTGCCAAGCAACGAATTATTGAATTTAGAAACGAGGACCATTTTAAAGAACTTTTCAATATTGCTAAAAAAGCCACTATTCTGCCAACTAACACACGTCGAGGGCAATGTTCTAGCGATTTTGATATTTTTACTAAATATAAAATATTATATTTCGAAATAATAGATTGTATAATTCTTCAATTAGGGACGCGGTTTGAAAATTTAAATAATTTAAATTTCTTTGCCTTAGTCGATTGCACAAAATATTCGGAATATGTTAAATGCTTTCCAGACGACTTATTAAATAATTTATTAAAAAATTATCCAAACATTTTTGACAGAGATAGATTAAAGAATGAGCTTTCTGTATTGTATAGGGATGAACAATTTTCAAATTTAGATGTCGAAAAAAGTCTAGCTTTGTTATTTAAAGATTTTAAAGCAATTTTTGCGGAAGCATATAAGCTTTTTAATTTAGTTTTAACTATTCCCGCAACAAGTGTATCGGCCGAACGAAATTTTTCATGTCTTAAACGGATCAAAACCTACCTAAGAAACACAATGACACAAGAACGGCTTTCGGGTTTAGCAATGATGTCCATAGAGCAGGAATTACTGTCAGAACTTAGTGAAGACCAAAACTTTTACGACCAAATTATAGATAAATTTGCAACCTTAAAAGACAGACGTATAGATTTAATGTACAAAAAGTAGTTTTTTTATCTTATTTCATACAACTATTTATTTTAAGTTTTAATAAACTAAATTATGTTTTTATTTTTTTAGTTTTTAATGGTTTAGTAGGGCTATTGGCGATGACCTCCATTAAAAAAAAAAAGGTCAACGCGTCGCAGAGTAATACCTCATGGGTGACGTGGAAATTTATTCACATTTAAACAAAATTAACCTCATGTAGCCTCACCCTTCAATATACTCACGAGCCGCCACTGAACGGGACAGAACATAATAAAAATCATACCTTTCAAAAGGCACATGTCATTTGTAAACCTTTTGATATTTAATTCTTCACCTTGTATCTTTGTTAATGGTTGTGCGAGAAATATTTTTTAATTTTAGAACGAGGTAAGACAAAAAATATTTAATACAAGAAATATAGTTTCTTTGATTTTTTCATGGACAATGTTATCATTATTGTCAAGTCTTGTATTCTGTCTATAAAACTATCCTAGTTGTTTATGTGGGAAAATTATAGAAATCCTAGATAGCGTTATTTAATTACAAAACATTTTATTACACAAAGAAACTCACATTATTCTTGTCAGAATGCTGAACATATTTTAAAAAGACGTAAGTTAATACATTTTGTTTTTAATTGCTTAAAAGAAAAGAAATTTGAATTTCAATATTAATATAAAAAGGATAAATTTGTTATGTTGGAAATAATCCTCTGTTTTCACTTATATTAACTTATGCACTATAACAACAAAAATACATTTTCATTGTTATAGATATATATGTTATAGAGACGAATATGTTCGAGTAAATTGAGAGTAAACTGAGATCTACCAGATCTTTTCTTTTATTGATAACTGAAAAAAAAACAACAGAAAAAGAAAGTTCCTAGAAATGTTTGAGATTCGACTTGATAACACAGTTATCAGAAAAAAGAAAGATTTGGAAGATTTCAGTTCAATTTACTCGAACATCTTAGTCACTAAATATAACAATAGAAATGTGCAAGTTGATGATTGAAAATAGAGGATTCTTTCCAAATGTCTCTTCTTCTAAGCAATTAAAAACAAACTTATTAACTAAAGCACTTTTAAAGTATATTCAGCATTCTGACAAGAATAATGTGAGTTTCTGAGTAATAAAATATTTTGAAACCAAATAACATGTCATTAGTTAGGATTTCTACAGCTCTCTCAAAACAACAACAGTGAAAAGAGTTTAAATGTTTTTTTAGGTTAATTCCTAAAGAATTTTCGTTTTGCACAAGAAGCTCTAGTGTGTCAAATAAATTCACCAGGATGAAAATATTGTTTAATCAATAATTTAAAAAATGTATTTGTTATTAAATTATATATTAATGAAGAATATTATAGAAAAACATCAATAATCTTTCTGCTGAAAGCCCATATTAGAATAAAATAATTGAAAACATCAAAACAACGGTTTAAGATACTTCTCTAGGAATTATTTTAATAAAACATTTCAAATTATTTTACTAGTAAACTATAAATATCCCTTATTAGATCTATTTTAATTGCAAAACCTTTATTATATTGTTTCAAAGGTGGATTATTCTTATTTGTAATAAGATAATTTTGGTTTCAAATTGTGCTAGCAGCCTTTAAATTAAATTCTAAGCACTTTTTCCAAATAATATTTTATGATATTTTTTCATCTAACTCCACTTTTTGCCTAGTCATGTGAAATTTTTGTTTTTTGTTAGCACTATACCAAAATCTGTGTAATATAAACACTAGGACTTTTTTTTGTAAACGGTGATAGTTGGCGGTCGTTACAAATACAAACTGCAGGTATTTTTTTAGTCAATAGGTTTGTCTCTCAACTACAAGGGTCTAGGAACGCCTCTGTGGAAACCTAAAATAAACATTTAATCGCTAAAGAATACTCAGGAGGATTGTATGAAACACTTTGTCACCGCTGTTATTTATTTGCCAATACCAAGGAAATTGTAGATCCCCGCCTACTATAGGTTAAATTAAATTTTCGTCTAGGAACAGTTAGCAAGGCCTGCATTTGTCAATAGATTAAGAGATATCAATCGACTCTTTTTTATTTAAAAAATTATTTCTGTCGAAAATCCGGTCGACAGTAAAAGAAAAAAATAATAAAAACTGATTTGAAAAAGTTCTAAAAATGATCGAAAAGTTTAAGCAGTTTAAGTTAAAGGGTACAAAGGCAAGACAAAACTGGACATATTCAAAGAGGTTGTTATATAAAATTATTCAATTATCCAGCGCCACAGTTTTCAGATCGCCAAGAAGATCAAGATACTACAACCATTATACCGGACAGTGTTAAGGGACAAATACTAGAGATTTGATCGATAAATGGAAAGATTTTTAGTTGAGCCAGACACTAAATGGTCAACGGAAATATGGCAATCAGACCAGACACAGGACTCTGATATGAAATCAAATTTTGCACGAACAAGAAAACACCGAAGTTAAATTAGAATGTAGCGAAATTTCTGAGAAAAATCTTGCACTTTAGGCCCTATTGACTCAATACATCTTATTTGCCATGAGTTACTGAAGTCAATCAGCTAAATAATTTTCTCTAAAGATCCAGGGAGCTATGTTGAAGCTTCATTCTGATCAAAGAAAAAATTTCGAATCGTTTTTAGGAAGGTTTTTAAAATCATGGGCATTCAAAAAGCTAGTCTTCGCCAGTTTAGAGTTAGTTTTAAAAAACCAGTATTGTGTGATTAATAAGTTAAGGTAGTTATACTAGAAGTGGGCTTTTTATAAAGTGAACCCACATTAAAACAGTAAGATCCCTAAACATTAATATCAATTTAAGATATTGGACGCATTCGGGCAGTCTCGAAATTAGCTCTACCGCTTTTCTGACATCTATTTCTCTGGTATTTGTTTTGAACAAGTGAACAATATTTATTTTTATTTTACTTTTTTAGGTAAATGTTGTTATGAACAGAGCATGCATTTAAGAACTAAATTGTGATAAAAAATTTAAAGCGGAGTATCCGAAAAATGTTAAGGAATTTACTAATTAATAGTATTGGTTTTAATTAAAATTCAAAATATTAGTTCAATATATGAATATGTGTAGCTATTTTAGGTTGTGACACACTTCGGTTTTTCGGAGGTGTTCGGTAAACATCGGTCACTGTCGTTCAGCTGATGATCCATGACTTGAAGCATCCAACGGCTGAGTCTCGGGCGCCACCCTTTGGATTAACGTGGTAAAGGGCCCACAAGCGCACACAGGTAGCTTTTAAACAGTGGAGATGGTTAACCAGAGGTCAATGCGCAAATGTCAATGCGCAAGACAGAGACGGTATCACTTAATGTAATTACAAAGAAAGAGAAATAAAACACCCATGTAGAAAACAAAGAATATATCCTATGTATTACGTGCTTGTATCTCACAATAAATCCTTTGCCTAGCCCCATCAATAAAATATAGCAACTCCTAATGAGCAAGTAAGAGAACGGGAATGTATGCATAAAACAACTAGGGAGAAACGAGAGAGATAGTTAAACATTGTTAAAAATTAACTCTAGGCGGTACGGTTCGGTACGATACGGTACGGTACGGTACGGTTATACGCTAGCCAACACCGATTCCCACTCATTAATGCACGTGCGCGGGTAGATTTATTCACACTGCGATACCTTGCCAGATCACTTTAACAAGGGTTATCAACATGGGCACTCTCAGATGAAATGGTATATAAAGTTATTTTTATGAACTGTGTGTATGGGGTGTGCGAAGCGGTGTGTAGGTATAATGAATATATGTGTGATAGAGACACGAAGGATAGACCAGCTCGTAAGCAGGACCCCGGTGCTAGCCTAAAGGTTAGGAGGCTATATGTAGTGTGTGTGTGTGTGTAAGAGAGAGATAGTGTCTATAAAGCATATGTGTGTGCGAGAGAGAGACAGGAAGGATAAGTCAACCCGTAAATAGGGCCCCGGTGTTGACCTAAAGGATGAGAGAAGTGTATTTGTATGTGTGTGTGTGAGAAAGAGACATGAGGGATAGATCAGCCCGTAAACAGGACCCCGGTTCTGACCCGAAGGATGGGTGTGTGTGTAAGAGAGAGAGAGAGAGAGAGACATAAGGGATAGACTAGCCCGTAAACAGGACCCCGGTGCTAGCCTAAAGGTTAGGAGGCTATATGTAGTGTATATGTGTGTAAGAGAGAGATAGTGTGTATAAAGCATATGTGTGTGCGAGAGAGAGACAGGAAGGATAAGTCAACCCGTAAACAGGGCCCCGGTGTTGACCTAAAGGATAGGAGAAGTGTATTTGTATGTGTTTATGTGAGAAAGACCCCATTGCTAACCCGAAGGATGAGTGTGTGTGTAAAAGAGAGAAAGACATGAGGGATAGAATAGCTCGTAAACAGGACCCCAATGCTAGTCTAAAGGATGGGAAAGGTGTATTAAGTTGTGTGTGTATGAGAGTGAAAGTGTGGATGGTGTATGTGTGCATGAGAGTGATAGTATGAATGGTGTATGTGTGTGTACGAGAGAGATCTCGGCGTTGGCTAGTCCATCTGCTGGGTCCCGGGAGTGGTGGTCCTACCTTGGAGCTGATCTTGGCTGGTGGTCTATTATCTCGGTGATTATTATCTGGCGGGGTTAGCATATTTATAAGCGCGGCTTGTTATATCATACAGTCGGATTTTTGATAAGTTGCGTAACGTGTTTTACTATGTATAGTAAACAACCGAATTTCCCTGAGTATTTTCCTGGAAGAATCATATTTAGATGATGATTAATAATGGAGATACGAATTTTATTCCCAGATTATTTAGTTTACTATTAGCGCGGCGCGTTATATATCATTCCGGTAGGTTGCGCAACCTTTCTTACTGTGTAGAAATAACGAACGTATTTTTCTGATCATTTTTGTGAAAGACGCGTATTTTTACTATGTTTAATAAGGAAGATATTAATTTAAACGTCGTACGATGCATACATTCCCCAGAAAAATTAGTTACTTCGTTACACACCCCTCCTTCTTCGGAAAAAAATTTATTTACAAATATTTTGAAAATTAAACTTAATACTAGGTCCCTAAGCAAATATACAATTCTAAAATAATATAAAGGAGGTGCGTTCTGGAGTCGTCTTCTTCTGGAGGGAAATAGCGGATTAGCTGGTGTGGTCAATTACCTAGACGTTCCTGTGAAGATCTATACGGCGTGGTGGATCCTCAGACTTAGTACTGGTACCTCACCAATTTTCAGGAGACAGTATATATTTTTTTTAGCGTGAAACAATAAACGGTGGTTAGTCAGTAAAATGGATTTAATCGGTTTGGTCATGAGTTCCTGGACCGGTGCAGTTTCGGTGATCAGGTTGTTTTCTGTGTAAAGCCTGGCCTCTTACAGACATCTTAATTTGTAATCTGGACGGACGGATCAAACGGACATCCGCAGGTAGGGCATGGTCGATATCGAACGGTGTGATGACAGACCTGCGTCCCGATGGAAGTGGTTGCATAGGATGGTCGGTTAGTATATCGGGTCCTGACGGGAGGTGTCCGTTTTTCCGTGCGGCAGGATCCTGATTCTTTCGGATTCTTACAGTCGCATTCCCTGGAGAGTGGTCCTTCTTTCCCACACCGGCAGCAGAAGAGCCGATGTCCGGGATAACCGCATCGCCAGCATAAGTTTTTGTGTATTGGTAAATAGACCGGGTAGGGACTTCGTGTCGGAGGACGGTCGGTTTTAGCAGGAAAAACTTTTGGACTTGGGGTGTCTTCGTAGAGATCAACGTCGTCTAAATGATGATGGCACATTCGGACGGCCCTTGGAGAGGATGTTCTCGGCGTGGATGCAGATTGTTCCCCTTGTTTCGGTGATGGAACTTCAGGAGGGGTCCTGTTGGCATCCTTTTCGATAGGGGTAGAAGGTTGCGATGCAGGAGAATCGGTCACGTCGCATTTTGAATCTAGGAATTCCCAGGAGATTTCCAATACCGGACTTTTACCTTCCATGGTAGTTGCTAAAGCAAAATAAGATTTAAGAGGAAACTTGTTTTGTAGGAGATTCTAGTAGTAAAAAAAAACTTGACTATAGTTATAATAAATCTTATATTCAAAAAGATGTACTATAAAATATAACACTCTTATTCTAAAAATAAAAGAAACTTGGATTTTCCTCAGTCTTTTTTTTTCCTTAGGTAGTTTTGATGGTGTGATTAAACTTATGTAAAACATAACATTCTTATTCTAAAAATAAAAGAAACTTGGGTTTCTTCAGCCTTTTTTGTTAGGTATTGAAGATGGGCTTTTTTTCTCGTTACGGTGGTGGTATTCGGATATGAAATTGTTGGCCAGCTGAAGTGCGAAACTTTCGTCGATACGGTTTATAGAAGGGAAAACCAGGCGGCCGGTACTGGACAATAGCTTCCCGTAAAGCGGGTGTCCACGTCGCGGGAGTCCGGTGGCTCCATAATGCATCTGCCAGGGACGTATCGGTCTCATATTGCCCCGGGGTGGACGTTTTGACAGAAAGGGGAACTAACGGTTTTTCTTCCACTGTTGGTTCTGGTAGGACTTGCGTCGTTGGAGTGCTTTTTTTTTATTTTTGGGACTGGTAGATGGTCCTGAAATGGTCTGCGGAGCCATGCATAAATGAGACTCGTAGCTTGATTTCGGTTGCGGTTCTGGTTTACATATGCAAGGTTTTTTTGAATGCCGGAGCTAAAAGGGTCGTCAAGGGATCAAATTCTTCTAACTGTTGAAAATACAACTGACCCTTTTTCTGGTCTGGGGTCGCATGTAAAACTGTGTCCCTGTCTTGGGTTGGGGGTTTAATAGGGATTTTCCGAGTGTGGATGAAGGATTCTGGTCTCGCAGGTTTATTCGAAGTGCTTGTTGGAGCTTGTTTAGTCGCACATGAGATCCCACTGATAGAGTTGAGGTGAGAAAACTTTGGTGGACTTTGTGTACTCTGACTTAAGGCCCGGGCTTTTTTATTTCTCTTAGCCTGGCTTGAGCTCGGCGTTGGTCCTTTTTGCATCTTCTAGTGGAGAGAATACTTGCGTTGGTCTGCTGCCCCGTGGTGGTTCCCCTAAATGTCGGTTCGGCATCTGAAATAGAGTAGTTAGTTACAAGTGTTATAAGCAGGTTTTAAGTCTTTAATATAGACCCGGCGGAGTATTTTACCGAAGCGATCTTTAAGATTGTACACGACCGGCGATAATTTTTTGGTAATGGTGTAAGGGCCTGAAAATTTAGGGGCTAACTTTGCTGCGAAACCTTTAACAGCGGAAGAAAGCCTACTTTCGCGTTTATATACTTGTTCTCCTACATAGCACTGCCGGTCTCGGTGTCGCAAGTTGAAATGATGACTTTGGGTGGTGAAGGCTCTTCCTATATTAACACATACCAGCTCATAGGTTTCTTGTAACTTCTGAAGTCTCGTAGTATGAATAGTATGAAACATAAAGTGAGGAACAGAAATAAAACAAATTTAACTAAAATTTAATTTCAATTTAATTAAACAATATTTTTTTTATTAATCCATGTATTATATTTTTTATCAAGTCCTAACCATTTCAAATAAACTTTGTTTCCTTTCCTTCTCAAAATCTTCTCAATAAGATACAGATCGGTATGCTTTACTTTTAGTAATTCTTGCTCATAAAAACCACCCAGAATGTCCTGATTATCTTCGTCTTGAATTAAATATGTCCAGGGGTTTGTCATCTTAACTTCTTTAATGTGGAATATCTCATTTGACCAATTTGGTGTGTAAACTTTCGAAAATGCCTCTCGATGCTTGCTTATGCGTACATGATCACCCTCTTTAAACTTTGGAGATTTGATATCTAACGTTTTAGCATGAGTAAATGCAGATTTCAAGATTCTCTTTTCATTTGTTTTATTTACTTGTTTTGGCTTCATTCCTATTGAAGAATGTTTTGTATTGTTATATTCTTTTACAATATCCGCTAATATATTAAACCATTTGTAATTTCCTTGAATGCTAAATATTTTCCACATATTATTCTTTAAAGTCCTGTTCACTCTTTCTACTATACTCGGATCAAATTGGAAAACGTGCTATAATGGTTAATTTGAAATTGTTGCATCAAATTTTGAAAATTTACGTTGAAAAACTCTCTCCCTCTGTCCGTTTGCAAGTTTTTTGGTGGAGTTTTTGCACTGATTAATATTTTTTTCATTGCCGCTGTTACGGCTTTTTCAGATTTAGATTTTACCGGTTCGGCCCAAATATACTTAGAAAATACATTCATGGTAATCAAGATATATTTAAATCTCTTATTAAATTTGGCATAGGGTATTTTATGTATCGACGTACCGGAGTTGTATTAATCCGAATAGAATTCAATATGGTTAGGAGCGGTGTCCTTTGATATATTGTTTAAGCACTTAACACGCGTAATGCGGCACTAAACTTATATCTGTCGATATGGGTATGTAGTCCTGAACTGTAGCACTAAGTATACGAAGTATTATGTAACTAAGATCACTATAACCGTAGTAGTGTTCCACTTATTCCGGAGCGAAGTAGCGCCTATTGTAGTATAGTTCTTACTGTCTTGTGTTCACTTCACGCACACGCATAGAAGTCTTTATTAGAGGTTTATACGTTTAAATTTTAAGAAGTAACTAAATACACAATATTCCCTCACCCCAAATAAACAATTGTGAAAACAATTTTTTAAAAGTAAATCGAAATTTTAAAGTACAAATTAACTATTTAATTGCCCCCCTCTTTAGGCTTATATTCTAAGCTTGAAGGTGGTCCACACTGCCTCTGCGGCTTCCGCAAAGCAATTAGCAAGGAAAGTCTTTTTTCTTGCTTAATAGTTGGAGAACTAATATTTTGCGTACTCGTAGAAGGAGTTTGTTTATCCAATAGTAATTCAAGTTCAATTTCATTCTGTGTATATTCTTGCCCTTTATAGTGTTTTATTTGATTAGAATGTCTTTTTAGTTTTTTATTATTAATTTGAACCATCCACACTTGAGTGCCTATTTGTTCAATTATTGTTCCTTTTTCCCAAGAATGATTATTTATGTTTTTGTACATTTTTATCCATACTGTTCCGCCAATTTGGAACTTGCTTGCAGAAAAACTTTTTGGTTTAGAATTTAAAGTTTGTCGTACTAAGTCTAAAGTTGTACGAATCTGTCTTCCCAAAAATAGTTCACTCAGTGAAGGGTTAATGGTAGGATGGGTGGTGCTTCTGTACTTGAACAGATAATTTTTTATGTGTTGTGGTACAAGGTTTTCTGATACTGTCAAACATATTTTCTTTATAGCTGACTTGAACGACTGTACATAGCGCTCAGCTTGGCCATTAGAAGATGGATGATAGATAGGTGTAGTAATATGATTTATGCCGTAATGGTTACAAAATTCTTGAAAAACGCCAGAAGTGAAAGCTGTACCATTGTCTGACACAATTTCATGTACTAAACCATAGTTGATAAATAAATCATTTAGAATGTTTATAGTAGTTTCGGAGCTGGTATTTTTAGTAGGTATGATTTCTAACCATTTAGAGTAAGTATCTACAATGATAAGAAACATAGAGTTCTTAAAAGGTCCTGCGTAGTCTATGTGAATCCTATACCAGGGTTTCGAAGCAGTAGGCCAGTTATTTATAGGTACTCTAGCAGGATTTTTATTTATAGAAGCACATGAAGTACAATTGTAAGAAATTATTTCTATGTCGGAGTCTAAGAAAGGCCACCACAGGTATCTACGTGCATCAGCTTTCATACGTACAATCCCTGCGTGCGTTGAATGTAGATCTTTAAGAATTTTTGAACGCAAATTTTTCGGAATAATCGTTCTGACTCCCCATAAAATACAGTCATTTTGTATTGATAATTCGTTACGTTTAGTAAAATATGGTTTTATGTCGTTATCGTGACAAGTTTTAGGCCAACCATTTAAAATAAAAATTTAATCTTTTGTAGTGTTGGATCTGTGGAAGTTTCTCTTATTATGTCATCGCATTTTACTGGAATAATTTTCTGAGTAGTTTCTATTATATTTGAAATTACATAATCAAAATTATACCCAATTTTATCAAAACGGTCATCTGGTCCCATTGGTAATCTTGACAATCCGTCAGCTTATCCAAACTTTGAAGTTGGAATATAGTTCATATCGAACGAATAACCCATAAGTAGTATTGCCCACGCTGTAGTCTATTAGCTGTAGTAGTTGAGACACCTTTCTTGGAACCAAAAATAGAAAGTAATGGTCTATGATCTGTAAGTAGCTGAAAATGTCTGCCCCATAAATATTGGTGAAATTTTCGAATTCCGAAGACGATTGCTAGTCCTTCACGCTCTATCTGAGAATATCGCTGTTCTTCAGGTTTCAGTGTTTTGGACGCATGCGCAATTGGTTTCTCAGAACCATCAGGGTAGCGGTGGTAAATAACAGCACCGACTCCTATAGAAGAAGCATCAGTGGCCAAAATTAAGGGTAGATTAGGGTCATAATGAGCAAGAAATTTTGAAGAAGCTAACTCTTTTTGGATTGTCAGAAATGCTTGATCACATTTGTCAGACCACTGCCAAGAAACATTTTTCCGTCGAAGTTTATTAAGTGGGTAACATAAATCTGCTAATTTAGGTATAAACTTGGAGTAATAATTAATCATGCCTAAATATGACTGAAGTTTTTCTAAATTAGTAGGCCTTGGCATTTTTAATATGGCTTCAACCTTTTTTGGTGATTTGTGAAGACCCTCTGAAGAAATAATAAATCCTAAATATTCAACATTTGGTTGCAAAAATTTGCATTTTTCTAATTTAATGCGAAGTCCAAAATCTTGTATTCTCTGAAAAACTCTTTCTAAATTTTGTAAATCCATCATTCATTTTCTCCCGTAATAATAACATCGTCCAAATATGACGCAGTGCCTGGAAGTCCAGCTAACATTTGATTCATTAAATTTTGGTATATACTAGTTGCAGAAGCAATTCCATATGGAAGTCTTTGAAAGCTCACTAGTCCTTTATGTGTATTAATCACACAAAAGTCTTTACTAGAGGAATCCAATTCAATTTGAAGATAAGCTTCGGAAAAATCAATAACTGTAAACATTTTTCCTTCATTCAGGGTTGCAAAAATTTCTTCCGGACGCGAAAGGTGACATTGATGGATATTTAAACTACTGTCGAGTCCTGTTTTAAAATCAGCACACAATCGAATTTGTCCTCCTTCTAGTACAGGAACAACTGGAGCTGCCCATTGTGAATACGATACATGTTTCAAAACTCCCCTTTGTATCATTGTATTAATTTCCTCTTCTATTTTATCTCTAACAGAAAACGGTAAAGGACGTGCTTGACAAAAAATTGGTTTTGCATCAGATTTAAGCTCTAAATGTGCCTTGAATTTGGTACAATGGCCTAATTGTTCGTCAAATATATCCGGATATGCAGAAATAATTTTGTCTAGATTTGGATTTCTTATTGAAGAATTCATAGAAATCTTAGGAGTGGAAGTAGTAGTCACAGAAAATATGTATGAGTTTCCTAACTCATTTATTGAATAAGAAGTAAGATTTAACTCTGAAATCCAATCTCTCCTTAAGAGGTTACTTCCATTTCCGCGACAGAAAAATAATTTTAAAACCCTTTCCTGCTCTAACATTTTAACCTTTACTATTGCCTCTCCCATTAAATCAATCGAATGACCTGAAAAACTGGATAAAATAGTAGAAGGTGGTAGTAGCTCTGGTTTTCTGATATCATTCCAGACCTTTTCATTGGAAATAGTTGCGCAACTTCCCGTGTCGAACTCAAATTCTATTGTATTGTTGTTTATCCGAATTGGAATTTTAAGAGCTGAATGTCCGAAATTTATTTAATTTGTATTGTAATCACGATTCTGAAAATTATTGTGTAATAAGCCTTCAATTATAAGAGCTGTTTCTAAAGTTTCCGAAAAAGTCTTCAAATCTTTCTGAAGTAATCATTTTCTTATAGAATCATTTTGGATTTGCCACTTAAAAAAGCTGTGATTAAAGCATCTTTATAGAAGTTACTAGGAAAATTGCATTTTTGTGTAAGATCCTTTAAATTGTTTGCATAATCATTTAAAGTTTGTCCACTTGCCTGCTTATGCGAAAAAAATTTAAATCATTCTGTGGAGACAAAAGTTACACGCCTATAGTTCGTATTTAACTTCTCAACAAGTTCTTTGAACAAAAAATCTTTCGGGGATTTTGGCAAACATAAAGAAACTAAAGCATGAAATGGCCTTTTACTTAACGAGTCAATGAGCAGAGCTCGTTTTAAATCCTCACTTGTTATTGAACTAAGTGTCAAAAAATTTTCAAATTTTATAAACCAAGTAGAAAACTCAAAACATTCCGGGTCGAATTCCGGTGGACGTATTTGAAAAATATGTGAACTAGTAGAAGCACTTTCTGCTGTTTCATTTCCCATCGTAAAATTTAAATTTGTATTCCGAAAAACAAAATTTCTTGTTTTATTGTAATAATGCAACAAAATATTATCACCGCACGAAAGAAGTCCGAGGTTGTAAACAGTATTTAATTTCTAGCTAGGACAACTTTAAAATATATTTATTTATAAATAAATATCTTTTTTTTTTGCCTTAGACCAGTCGTCGAGAATTGCAGTTAAAAATCGTATAGCAGGATGTGCACGAATATTTGGTAGAAGTAGTTTAGTATGATTGAAGTATATAGTTTTCTCACTTTAACACACCGTAAGTCCGATTATCCTCGTCGCCAAACTTTTATGTATAGACTTACCGGAGTTGTATTAATCCGAATAGAATTCAATATGGTTAGGAGCGGTGTCCTTTGATATATTGTTTAAACACTTAACACGCGTAATGCGGCACTGAACTTATATCTATCGATATGGGTCTCTAGTCCCGAACTGTAGCACTAAGTATACGAAGTATTATGTAACTAAGATCACTATAACCGTAGTAGTGTTTCATTTATTCCGGAGCGAAGTAGCGCGTATTGTAGTATAGTTCTTACTGTCTTGTGTTCACTTCACGCACACGCATAGAAGTCTTTATTAGAGGTTTATACGTTTAAAGTTTAAGAAGTAACTAAATACACAATAGGGTAACATTTCAACCAAATCAGCTTGAAAAAGATCATTTAACCCTGTCACCACCACCCTTCTGCGTTTGTAGTTTTTTCCAGCAGGTTTATGTAATTCATTAACGACTTGTTGTTTAACGGTTGACATGACAACAAACTTGTTTATTCAATTTAAAGGAAGTTCAATTTCTATGTTTTGTAATAATTCGAAATATAACTTTTATATGTTTTTTCCCATTCATTCAATTTATCAATTTGTATTGTATAACTTTTTTCATTTAAAACTTTACTAATTTTAGTAATCTCCTTTTCTAAAGCATTAAAGGAGTTTTTTATCTCTCCAGTTAAGAAAGTAGTTGATCTACTATCACTATTTTTGAATTCCTCCTCTGTTTTATTTAATTCTTGTTCTAATTTCTTAATTACACTAGACATTATCTTTCCAAAGGAAATATATTGTTGTTTTTCTTCCAAAGAGAGTTGGTCAATTGTTCTACTGTTAAGAATGCTATTTTGATTTCTTTTTGTTTCATCATCTAACCTTTTTATAAAAGTTCTTAATTGTTTAATCTTTTCCTTGCGTTTTTCAATTATTACTTCTCTTATATTTTTTTTCATTATTTTATTAACTTTGTTGATATCATCACTTAATTTTTTGTCTTCCTTTTTAACATGTTCATTTAAAAATTGCAAATCTTTACTTATTTGATTTAGCGTTAGCAACTGTTTATTAAAGTTTTCAATTGAGGTATAACATCCTTTAATTTGGTTTTCATACTTTAAAAAATGTTCATCAAAAACCTTAACCTTTTTAGCAAAGATTTCATTATTTGTTTCATTTTCACCTAATCTCTTTTTTAAATTATTAATGTCACTTATTCCCTCTTGATTTTGTTTAATAAAATCTAACTTAAAATTGTTGAGAATTTTACTTTCAATATTTGAATAAATTGTATTTTCCAAAGAAGCAGAATTTATTAATTGACGTTTTGAAATATGGCGTCCAAATTTATCAAGTCATGTTGAGCTTTCATTAAACAATAAATATGATTATATTTAATAGCTGTTATTTATAGTATAACTTTATCTTCTCTTAATTCTTCAATAATAGAGATAATCTCGTTACTATGAGCATTATTTCCCGCATCACGCATGAAATTAATAAACGTAGCATATCAACAATTTCGTTTACATTATTCCAGTATACATAGTCTGTATTTGATCTGTTTGTTTTCAAAATTAATCCCTTTCCTGTTGTTTTGGCTCTAGTTGTTCTAAACGGAGGTTTTGGTTTGTTAAATGCTGTAACTAATCTTTGCAAGGTTTTTGTCTTTGTAATCCCCTTTCTTTGTAAATATGGCCCTATTATTGTAACATATTTGTCTGATGTATTTTCTTGAACTTGTTCATTTAAATCAAAATTCCTACGATATACATTTGTTTTAGCTAGAATGTTCATGTAATTATCTAAATCTTCCTTCTTATAACCTTTCGTGCCTGTGTACGTTATTCCTCCCACTTTAATGTCTTTTCCAATAATTTCTACCGGTATCTGTGTTAAACCAAAAGAAAACTTATCCGTTTCGAGGTCATGAACTATTCCATAATAATGGTCAAATTTGTGTTGTGTATCTTTCACACCCTCATCAATATATGATCTGGGTAATTCATGAAAATCTGCTAAGTAATCTTTATATGACGGTGTACCAACATAGGTTTGAATTGTTTTTCTAGTTTGTTCCAATATGTCCGACAAGTTTAAATTTGTTGTTGTGTCACTAGAAGGATCTGAAGTTTCCGCTATAACAGTTGATGTCAATGGTTGTACTACAGGAGAGGAAGAAGTGATACTACTGTCATCTAAAAATGTTGGTAGATTTGTGGGGAGTAACGGAGTTTTCCTGTTTTCTGAATAGTTTTCGTCGGAGTTGATGTTTTATAAAGCTTTGTAGGTGTTTTGAATTCTTCATACTTTGAAACTCTTTCTTTTTTTCGGATTTACCAATATTTGAAATTAGCTGTTTAAGAGGTTGTGTTATTGGTCTATAAGTTTGTTCTAATTCGAACTGAGCGGTAGAAGTAGCTAATTTCAAGCTTCGATATTTCTGCTTCACGTCTTGTCTCGATTTTATTAATTCTCTAGCTAAACGTTTATCCATGCTGTACAAGTTTTAAATGAAATAAAACTGCAAATTTTTTACTTTTATAAATATATAAAGGAATCGAATTTACTCCTGTATCTGCCGTGATTTACTTCACAATCTTTGTCAATTACAAGAAAGCCATATGGATCCATCCAACAGTTAGCACAAATATTTTTAAACTGATCAAATGTTATATCCAATATACAGTGGTCGTTATATATATGTTTTAAACTCAAACAGTCCTGTTTAAATAAAATTAATAAGTTGGAATTTTCTCGAATTAGACGTTTAAGGATTGAGGAATATCCTTGAAAAATAAAAAACAATCGGTGTTTCTATGCCTTCCATGCGTGAAATAGTCCCTAATAATAGATTGATTATGACAAGGAATATTGTCAAAAATGATAACGGAATTTGGCTTTATCTCATGAGGTGAAATAATGTTCTCATCGCTATCGTATTCAAAGTATCCAATTTCTTTCATAGGCTTTAACAACTTTCTAACTATTCATATTTTGGTTGATCTAATGACTTTGAATAAACATTTTCAAACCTAATTCCATTAGTATGCTCGAGGAGTGTAAGCATAACGTTGGTTTTACCGCTACCACTGCAACCAACTATGAGTCCTCTTTTTGAACCACCGCAAAATAAGTCACCATGCTATCTCAACTGTTTACTTAAAATTTTTTCCTCATGATTATTTACTGGTAAAGAGAATTTTTGTTTTTCAATCCTCATTCTTAATCACACTAGTAAATATTTTTAGCTGTAAAAGTATTTATACCAGAAAAATGTCAATGTGTTTTTAGTATAAAAAGAACTTCAATGACTGTGGGTTAAGTTGAAAAAAACTATGAAAAGAGGTAATAGAAATAATAGAATAAATTGTGGTCCAGGCACCAACTTGGAGAAAAGATTAACTAGAGGTGACGTTGGTATAAATCCATTGGATTCCGCTTGTAAAGAACACGATATATCATACTCTCAGACTGAACATTTATCAAGAAGACACATATCTGAGCAAATATTACAAAAAAAAGCCTGGGATAGGGTAAAAGCTAAGGATTCTTCTATTGGTGAAAAAATTGCAGCTCTAAGTGTTGCAGGAATAATGAAAGGTAAAAGAAAGTTCGGTTTGGGATTTAAAGATAAAAAAGGGGGTAAACTTAAATTGGGAAAAAAACGTATCATTCGAACACCCAAAAAAGTTGGAGGATTTCTACCTCTTTTGTTTCCCATTCCTGGCGCCCTGGGTGCACTAGGTGGAGGCGCGGCAGGAATTACTGAGGCAGTAAATGATGCTAAAGCAGCTAAACAGCAACTAGAAGAAATACATAGGCGTAATATTGCAATGGAAAATGCTTCTAAAGAAGGCAAAGGATTATATATGAGAGGAATATAAAGGAAAAGGACTATTTATTAGACCTTATAAAGGAGGATCAGTCAAAATGAAAGCAATCAGACAAAAAAAAAACTCAAAATAAGTTTTCCAAAAAGAGCACTTACGAACAATGATATTATTAAATATGTAAAGCTGTTAAAAATAACTGGCTTTAGAGGTGTTTTTATGCTCGATGAACTTCCAAAAAAAATTAATCTGAAAGAGTGTGAAAAACAAAATAAAGGATCTCATTGGACTGCTTATATTAAAAATAACAAAAATGTTATATATTTTGATAGTTATAGAAATTTAAAACCACCTTTTGAACTTCTCAAATATTTTAATTCGAATGGCAAAGTGGATGTATTTTATACTTATGAAAACAAACAAAAATTTAATTTATATAACTGTGGTCAACTATCCCTAAAATTTTTGCAAAAGAATATATAAACTCATTATTTGATGTAATATCTCATTCATAAATAAACTGCAATGTCCACCACAATTGCCATATCAGGAAACAGTTCTGTTTTGTCTGCTGATTTTAATCCGCCCATATATTTAGAGGATGGAAAACAATATTACCTGGGTTTAGCTGATTTTGAAACGTTTATGACTATTCTCAATATAAAAGAAGGATATAATAAATATTATATAGATAATAAAGTAATTGTTATTCCCGACGGAACTTATGACATTACAGATATAGAAACATACATAAGAGAAAGTATAGAAGATTTATTTCCGAATGAAATTTTTTTTTTCTTTTAAAAGCAAATGTTAACACTCTAAAAACTTTTTTAATGTGTAGTAGAAAAATTGATTTTACCAAGGAAGATTGGATAGGAAAAATGTTGGGTTTTAATAGCAGGATACTAATAGCTATGAAAGAGGAAGAATCAGATAATGTTACAAAAATAACTAAGGTGAATGCTATTTGTATTGATTGTAATATTTGTGTCGGTTCTTACAGTAATGGTAAACCTGTTCATATTATTCACCAGTTTTATCCAACTGTACCTCCAGGCTATAAAATAGTGGAATCTCCTTTGCCCATTTTGTATTTTCCAGTTAGCGTCAAAGCAATTAACAATATAACCGTTAAAATGGTTGATCAAGACGGAGAACTTATCAGTTTTAGAGGAGAAACTATAACAGTAAGGTTACATTTACAAGCTAGTAACATATAAAATGGTTGTTAGATATAATAGAGCCCTTGGAATGAGACTTGCACCTACCACTATCAACAAAGTAAAAACTTATAAAAAGGAAAAGACTAAACAACAGTTCAGTATCAAATCCAACACCAACAAGTTAAGACGAGATAATTGTAAATTTCTCACATCTTTGGGTTTCACTGTTTTGAAATAATGAACATATTAAACGTAAACGAAAAGCTTTATGTAGACAATTCCATCGTTAGTTCAGAGCTTCACACATATCAACCATATATTTCTTCAAAATTCAATTACAATGATGAAATAAGGATCCCAATTCAAGAACTCGATGCTTACACTCTACCATCAGATAGTTTACTTTATATCGAAGGAAAATTAACTAATACAGAAGATAAATATAAGAAAGAATTGCTATTTATTAACAATGGTATAGCCTTTTTGTTCAGAGAAATCCGCTATGAACTAAACGGAATTACTATATATTCAATAAGAAATGTTGGATTAGCATTAACCTTAAAAAGCTACCTTTCCCACAATACCAACGAAAGTTTAAAACTGGAAAATGCAGGTTGGTTTCCACATCGAAAAATAGGTAATAAAATTTTAGTTGATAATGATGGAAAATTCTCCGTATCAATACCACTTAAAATGCTTTTAGGATTTTTTGAAGATTACAGAAAAATTATTATGAATATGAAACAGGAATTAGTTCTTATTAGATCAACTGATGATTTAGATGGCGTTATCTTCAAAGAAGATCCGGCACACCCTGTTAGTGCTCCTGACACTCCATTGGTTACTTTCGATAAAATGTATTGGAAAGTTCCTCACATTCTAGTTGATATGCCACAACAACTTGCTCTATCAAAAATATTAGAATAAAATAAAGATATATTGATAGGATTCAGGAGTTGGGAACTTGTTGAATATTCTTCTCTAACCGAAACAACCCGTCACACATGGCCGGTAAAAACAACTAGTAAACTAGAAGCTCCTCCTTGTTGTGATTGGCTTTCAAGAAAACAGAAAAGGGAAAATTGCTAAAGATATGAGTAAATTTGACAATATTACCTTGTCAAATATTAGAGTATTTTTCGATTCTGAAAGATATCCTTATCACAATTTGTACTTAAAAACAAATTTTCTGGTTTATACGAAATGTTTGCCAACTTTAGACAGTCTTACTATGGTGTTCCAAATAAACCCATTTTTAATCCTGAACAATTCAAAAACATTAGTCCTATTACACATATTGATTGCTCCCATCAAAAAGAAACAATTCAAACGGGATCCGTAGTAATGAGAATTGAATTTGAGACACACAATGCAATTAAAAAAGATACTTCTGCTTATTGTCCTATTTTACATGACAAATTATTTAGCTACAACCGTCTTACTAAAGTTGTGAAACAATTATAAACTTTATCCCCACTATTTTCATATTTCGATTTACTTTAAAGGGATTTTCAAAAGCTTTTAGTTTTAGTCATGACATCAAAACTACAACAACAAATTGAAAAATTTATTTTTAAAATTAATCAACTGAAAGAAGAAATTGCAAATTATTCTAATAAAAAAATTCTCATTAAAAAATTTGCTGCTTTGAAAATATGAGATTGGTTATGGATATTCAAGGATTCAAGGATGAAAAAACTAAATTTATACCGAAAGAGCTTGCAGCTTTTGATGGTTAAGAAATGATTCATTACATTTTTAAAAAGCCTTTTCCAATGGAGTTTCTTTCACCTGATTGTCACAAGCAGGCGGTATGGCTAACGAAAAATCATCATTGTATACATTGGAATAATGGATTTACTCCATTACATCATTTTCCAAAAATAATTGAAACACTTACGAAGAAAGCAGATTCTATCATTCAAAATCACCTTGTATGTGTGCTTTGACAAATGTGTTATTTTTATATGACAATTGTTTTATGAATGAATAAAAATATAAAAAAACTTAATTACATTTTTATTTTGCATTAACTAACCATGATTGAATACAATTATGATATGATACCTTAAATCTAATTTTCTAAATTTATTTAAAAGTTCATACTCATTTTTATATGTTAAATAATCATTACAAAATTTAGCGGCTAAGTTACATTGTTCCATTCGATCTATATTCTTAACGTATGCTGACAAATCTTGTGCTTCTGCGTCTTTGGAACGCAAACTTTCCAAGGGTCGGTCATCTCATTTTCAGATCAGACATGTCCCAAAAGTGACGATATAATCGATCATCCTTAATACAATAGCCTGGGAAAGCGGATGGATTAGTTTCTACTGCGGTCTTCTTTGCGGTGTACCAATTACAATGCGTGAATTCTTCGAGGGACATAATCGGATCGGATAGTTCCTCGTAGTCTTCGGTGTTGACTGGGTCTCGTGACAATGCGTCAACCTCTCGATTTAGAACACCTTTTCGGTACTTTATTTCGAAGTCAAACTGTTGAAGATAGATGCTCCATCGAGCTAATCTTTCTGCAGGACTTTTAATGGAATGGAACCAATAAAGGGACTATATATATATATATATATATATATATATATATATATATATATATATATATATATATATATATATAGAGATGTAGTCTCTATTCGGACGCGAGAAAGAAAGCTTCGAAAATGCCAAATGTGATTTTGGCGAAACGTCAGCAAAACTGTTCTTTTCAGAACGACAGTAGTGAACGGATGTACACCCGGAATGAAAACATATTGTATTTTTCCATCCGTGAAGGAGTAAAAATCAACACATATATATATATATATATATATATATATATATATATATATATATGTATATATATATTTAATAATATATGAATAATATAGCCAGCAGTAATCGCAACCCACCTACCGGAAGGCCAGCATCAACGCACACAACCCGGGGAGGACAAAGTACGTCTATTAGGAGACCACCGGACCGTCCCCAACCGAATAGACTACAAGACAAAATATGCTGGAGATGCGGAGAACCTGGACATTTCCGCTCCGACTATCGAGGTACACCGAAGCTGTTCTGCTCAAGATGTAGAAAGGACGGAGTTCTTTCCCGAAACTGTCCGTGCCGCCGTTCGGAAAACTAACCCGGCGCTGTACCGTTCCGAGGTCAGTCCAGCATCGCCGATCCAATACCTCGAACTCTCCTGTCACACCCGTACCTGCTTCCGACACCCGCCCGCACGCTAGAGTCTACATCGGCAACGCATAATTCTATGCTCTTATTGACACCGGAGCTGCAAAATCTTGGGAGATCTGGTAGCCGAATTATGCCAGCAGACTAGATGTCGGGAGATCCGACCGACAGTCATAAGTGCAAAAGTAGCCAGTGCTGGTGTGATAAAGATCACGAAAGCATACCACGTACCACTGAGACTTGGTAGTTCCACGCTAACCGAAGATATCTGCTACTTTCCAAACCTAACATCAGACCTAGTGCTAGGAATAGGTACCTTAGGCCGTCACCCATTTTATCTGGATCTTGAATGTTGTCAAGTATTCCTGAATGACGAACCTTTACATTCTCCCAATATGTGCAATCCTATAGGTAAGATTCAGGGAAGACCGAAGCTGACTCTAACAAAAGAAGAAAACTTAAAACTCAAATCTTTCCTGGATCAGGAGTTGCTAAAGTTTGAGAAAATACGGGGAACCACTCCTTTAGTGAAACATATTATTCACCTGGAAAATACCGAGCCTATCAAGCAACGATACCGTCCGCAAAACCCCAGGATGCAGGAAATTATTAATACTGAAGTCCGAACCATGCTCAAAGATGGCATCATTGAACCATCTCAGAGTCCATGGAGTTCACCGGTAGTGATAGTACGCAAGAAGGAAAGAAAACACCGCTTCTGCATAGATTTTCAAAAAGTTAACGCCGTCTCTCGAAAAGACGCTTATTCACTACCGTATATTAATGCCATACTGGACAAACTTCAAAGGGCCCGGTATATCTCCAGTACCTATATAGCACTATAGGAGAACAAGTTTATAAACGCGAAAATCTGCTTTCTTCCGCTGTTAAAGGTTTCGCAGTAAAGTTAGCCCCTAAATTTTCAGGCCCTTACACCATTACCAAAAAATTATCGCCGGTCGTGTATAATCTTAAAGATCGCTTCGGTAAAATACTTCGCCGGGTCCATATTAAAGACTTAAAACCTGCTTATAACACTTGTAACTAACTACTCTATTTCAGATGCCGAACCGACATTTAGGGGAACCACTACGGGGCAGCAGACCAACGCAAGTATTCTCTCCACCAGAAGATTCAAAAAGGACTTCGTCCACACTCGGAAAATCCCTATTAAACCTCCAACCCAAGACAGGGACAGTTTTACATGCGACCCCAGACCAGAAAAAGGGTCAGTTATATTTTCAACAGTTAGAAGAATTTGATTCCAAAAAAACCTTGCATACGTAAACCAGAACCGCAGCCGAAATCAAGCTACGAGTCTCATTTATGCTTGGCTCCGCAGACCATTTCAGGACCATCTACCAGTCCCAAAAATAAAAAAAGCACCCCAACGACGCAAGCCCTACCAGAACCAACAGTGGAAGAAAAACCGTTAGTTCCCCTTTTTGTCAAAACGTCCACCCCGGGGCAATATGAGACCGATACGTCCCTGGCAGATGCATTATGCTTTACGGGAAACTATTGTCCAGTACCGGCCGCCTGGTTTTCCCTTCTATAAACCGTATCGACGAAAGTTTCGCACTTCACCTGGCCAACAATTTCATATCCGAATACCACCACCGCAACGAGAAAAAAAAGCCCATCTTCAATACCTAACAAAAAAGGCTGAAGAAACCCAAGTTCCTTTTATTTTTAAGAATGTTATGTTTTACGTAACTTTAATCACACCATCAAAACTACCTAACGAAAAAAAAAAGTCTGAGAAAAATCTTTTATTCTTAGAATAAGAGTGTTATGTTTTATAGTACATCTTTTTGAATATAAGATTTATTATAACTATAGTCAAGTTTTTTTTACTACTAGAATCTCCTACAAAACAAGTTTCCTCTTAAATCTTATTTTCATTTCATATATATATATATATATATATATATATATATATATATATATATTATATGATAGTATGTTTTCATTCCACTTACACCAACGTCATAACAAGAAAATGATCCTTGTTTGGAACATGTTCTGCATCACAGCAGACACAATGATCCATTTTAGTCAAACGACGATCGCGATTTCGCTCTTATTAGAGCTCATCAGGCCGCCATAGACTAGCCAGCCCCGTGTAGGGCAAAGGCACAAAATTGAATCACAAAAACAACTACTCCGCTGGCTAATACCACGACCGGCATTGAATTACATTGTGACTCCTGGCTTTCGTCGGGAGAATTAAATGATAGTATGTTTTCATTCCACTTACACCAACGTCATAACAAGAAAATGATCCTTGTTTGGAACATGTTCTGCATCACAGCAGACACAATGATCCATTTTAGTCAAACGACGATCGCGATTTCGCTCTTATTAGAGCTCATCAGGCCGCCATAGACTAGCCAGCCCCGTGTAGGGCAAAGGCACAAAATTGAATCACAAAAACAACTACTCCGCTGGCTAATACCACGACCGGCATTGAATTACATTGTGACTCCTGGCTTTCGTCGGGAGTATTAAACGTCATAACAAGAAAATGATCCTTGTTTGGAACATGTTCTGCATCACAGCAGACACAATGATCCATTTTAGTCAAACTATAACTAACTATAGTCAAGTTTTTTTATACTATATAGAATCTCCTACAAAACAAGTTTCCTCTTAAATCTTATTTTCATTTCATATATATATATATATATATATATATATATATATATATATATATATATATATATATATATATATATATATATATATATATATATATATATATATATATATATATATATATATATATATATTTATATATATATATTTATATATTAATATATATATATATATATATATATATATATATATATATATATATATATATATATATATATATATATATATATATATATATATATATATATATATATATATATATATATATATATATATATATATATATAAATATATATAGGTATATATATGTATGTGTGTGTATATATAATATTGTTATTGTATTGCCATGTATTATATGAAAATTCATATAATTTATTACCGTATTTTAGAATGTATGAAATACTTTTATCATGTATATTTAAATTAACAGGTAAGTACAATAAACATCTTAACGCTCTTAACAAACCTTCGTAAAAATGTTTCTTTTAGTGTACAGAAAAAATTTGCAATGCTATTCTGCCTTCGTATAGATCTCAACTATATTTTTACTATTTATGAACCAAATTATTATTTCATGGTGCTTGTTACGTTTGCTTATAATTTACATATACTAAGTAAAAACTGCTACTTCCAGTAAAGTTGAGCCTTACATAAAGTTATATCAACATTAATTAAATATAAAACAAAAAACACTATAATGCATCGTGCTTAATATCTTGCCTTTATGGTCTATTCAGAAATAAACAGAAATTTATATGGGAGTCAGGTATCGAGAACAACCTAGGGTCTACTATGAAAAGTTTTGTGGCTTAAAAATAATAAATAACAAAAGAGTGATATTAGCTGAAATTAGGACAACACATTAGGAGAATCATGTATAAATGTATTTCCTCTATTGGGCTTTAACGGTGTGCAGGCACGCAGTCGCAATCAAGTGTTTTCCCTGGTACTATCCTGGTATCAATCCATCTGGTAACACATACATATGTAACACATATTTCAACATACTTATAAAACTAATATTTCCAAAAGTCAATCAGTGCAAACTAGTTTCTCCTGAAATATATCAGGCCATACAAGTTCATTCTACGTTATATGCGAACTTCCTAAGCTCTAATTACCGCGTATTCCTGTGACCAAAATAGGAGGATTTAAACTCACTTACCTTAGCTCAAAAGTGCTTTATTAGGGAGTCACCGAAGGTCAAAATTAAAAAAAATATATTGAATAAAGAAATGTTCTTTGCAAATAGGATGGAATTGGGTATATGAATTAGAGCTGCAATGGAGTTTTTTTGACATATTTTTTTTAGATGGTATGTAGTGGGCAAGTATGTAAACATTGGTCCATCATATATCAAAAACTAGTATTTTTTAAATTTTGATGAACGGCTTTTAAAATTTTATTGCGAGTAAATAATTTTATTTCAATTATTTTTTTTCTTGATCATTTTCGCTACTTATAATATTTCCGACCGATTTTTTTTACATTGTATACATTATAAAACACTTAAAAGAACTAGGAAAGGTTACAAACTGAACACAGGTGAAAGGTTACATTGAAGCAAGTTGTGGAACAGTTTTCAAGAGACATCGGAATGAAGTTTGGGCTGTGCAAGTGCAAGGTCATAAATTTAAATAGGAGAAAATACGAGAACAAAGGAGGCCCTCTTGAAAATGATGCCATGGTTGAAACCATGAATGGGGAAGTCTGCTACAAATACCTGGGTTATGAGCAAGCAAGAAATATTGAACATAATAAATTAAAATGAGGTCTAATACGAGAATTGATGACCAGCGTAAGGATAGTATGTGCGACAGACCTAAAAAGCAAAAATATTTTCAAAACTTGAAATACTTTAGCAATTCCAATCCTCGCTTCGGGATTATCAAATAGTCTTGCACTGATCCGGAGAATATCATGAGATTTGTTTGGCGATTAATTTAATCTTGTGAATATTAATAATCTCCTAACTGATTTGTTCGATAATTATAATTTGTTTCAAATTATAAACGAGCCTACCAGGATCTCGGCTGGAGCTTCTACTCTGCTTGATGCGATATTTGTAAGCGATAATTCGATAGTTAATAAAAGTGGTGTCGTTAATGCCGATACGATATCTGATCATAGGATGGTCCACTGCATACTTAATATTCAAAAAAAAAATACATAATGCCAAAAAGAGCGCGCTATCGATGTTTTAGAAATTTTAATATGAACCAGTTTTAATTTGATTAAAAAATGTACCGTTAAATGATATATTGTATGAACCTAATATTGGTAATAAAATTCAGCTTCTTAATGATTTATCTCTAATGCTCTTTGATGTTCACGATATGCAGCGTGAACAGAATAACGTGGTCAGAAAACCTCAAAACATGTATGAAACAAAGAAATTCGGTCCTACAGAAATGTCATAAGTCCAGAAATATTGGTGATTGGAACAGCTATTAATATTTACGTAATTTTACATTGTCCATGGTTAGAGAGGCAAAGAAATCTTGGATCACAGCAAACACAGCACAACCCTCGCAATACATGGTCATCTCTTAGAGATTTGAATGTTGTCCCAACTAAAAATAATTCCATTCCAAAAGTATTGAGGGACCCTAATGATATTAATAACTTCTTCAGAGCATCTCGGACTGTAATGAGAAGATCAACTTTTGTAATAATAATAAATTTAATCCGCTACTTACTTTTGGATTTAAATAAGCTGAGACTGCTGAGGTGAATCGAATTCTTAATAGTATTAAAACAAACGCGACTGGTGTTGGCAACATATATCCGATGATGCTTAAGTATCATAGCCCCTATATTGACATGTATATTGCACACATAAAATTAACTGTTGCATAGAGGCTTGATATTTTCCAAATCAATGGAAAATATCAATCGGCAAACCTTTTTTTTAAAAACTTCAAACCTCATTAATTTTAATGAACTAAGAGTTATAAGTATTTTACTAGCTTTATCATAGGTACTCGAAAGGGTATTATATAATCAAATATGTTTGTTTTGTGTTGAAAATAAAATAATCCACGAATATCAATGTGTCTTTAGAAAAAGTTTTAGCACTACCGTAGCGTTACTGATGATATCATTAGAGCATCAGACAAAAAGCTTATTACTTCTCTTATACTGTTAGATTTCTCCAAGGGTTTCAATACCATCAATCATCGACTCATTGTTTCAAAATTAAAATATTATGTTTTTTTTCCTAGAATCCTGTGCTTTTATTGAATTATATTTGACAGACAGATGTCAAAAGATCCATTCGGATGACCGATTTTCGGATAAAGATAAATTTTGATTGGGGTACCACAGGGTTCAATTTTGGGTCCATTGCTTTTCCTAATGTATACCTCTGATATTCTTAAATCTGTCGAAAATTGTAGAATTCAGGCATATGCCGATGATACCCAGATTTATTTTTGTTTCGATGAGGATGATTATGTGGAGTGTCAGGAAATAATTAATAAATAATAAATTACTTTTACCTTCTCTGCCGTGATCATAATTTACATTTAAATCCTACCAAGTCATGTTTCTTATTGTTCGGTAATAAAAATAAAATTATCTATCTTAGAGATAGGATTAATATCGGCGTCAACGGAACTAGATTGCCTGTAGTAGACACATTTAAAAATCTGGGTGATGTATTGGATAATGACCTTAGATTTCGAGTACATCTTAAAAATATAAGCTAGAGAGCATTTTATTCCCTAAAGCTTCTTTATACTAATAGATACATTCTGCCTTTTCAACTCAAGAAATCCTTATATGAATCTCTGGTTCTATATCAGTTTAATTACTGTGATTTTGTTTATGGGTATTGCTTGGATGTCGCTGGTAAACATAAGATACGGAAGTTACATAATGCGTGCATAAGATTTATATTTAACCTCAGAAAGTTTCATTATGTGTCACTAAAATTTCAAGAGATAAAATGGCTTAGGATGGACTTTAAAAGAGACCTTCATTTATGTTCTTTTATTTTGAAGCCAATTTATGACCCAACTTCTCCTGCTTCACTCAAAAGCCGACTTGTGTTTTGTCCAGATATACCTACTGTTAATGTTCGGGAGTTGAATAGGTTGACAATGCCTCACTATCGGAGTGCTTTGTTTCGGAGATCTTTTAGCTTTAATGTTGTTAATCATTATAATTTATTAAGCAACGAATTTCTCCATTTAAGTAATTCTGCGTTTAAGTACCAATATAAAAAATATCTACTAAATATTTAAAATAGAAAGTAACTGTATAAATATGTTTTCCTTACGTTTTTGTCTTAGCCAGTGTGCTTGATCTTAATCTTTTCATTTATTGCTTTTATTAAAAGTAAAATCATATTTTTATTTTATGAATGCGCCATTTAATAAAACTTAAGGTAATTTTTTTCTTATTTTAAGATTTTTTCTGATTAAATTTTCTGGTTAACCTTTGGTTCAGTGAAGTAGCTTAAAGCTAGACTGCGCCAGGCCTTATTTATTTATTTTTTAAATATTCATATTTTCCCAAAGTGTATTTTACATTTATTAACATACTTAAAAATATTGCAATATAATATTCACAGGGTGATTCATAGCAACCCATATTTCCTATATAAGCTTTAAAATTCATAAATATATTAGAATTTCCAAAACTACTAAAATGCGTATAGTTCATCTGTATATTTATTTTTTTCAATAGCTTAACTAATTTTTATATAAAACTAAAAAACATGCCTTATTAATTATCTATAAAAACTGGCGCTTTTGCCTTATTTCATGAATTCGTGCTTTTTTCTTATATTATTTATTATTTATTATATTTTTTATTTTCTTCTTAATATACTGCTAAAAAAAGCATCAATATCATATGCTGACGGACTTCATTGGTTTAAAAAATACTATCATACGAAATAACACCCATTAATAAATAACTGATAGAAACTATAATGCTGTCTCCAAGTCCTGTCTACGAATACAAGCTGCCGTCGACCCATCTGTCTACCGACTCCGTCCAAGCCGACACCGACCATATCAGTGTGGCCTAAAGCGCGCTACCCACTATTCCTTCATTCGTCCATTAGTTGATTCGTTCGCATAAGCCTGCTACTCACTATTCGTGGTTTCGTCCATTCGTTCATTCGTCCATATAGTTTGGAGGGTTCCGTTCATCCGTTCGTTTCGTTGCGCGGCGATTCCGTCTTTTGAACGAATAATCAAGTAGGCTTTGATCTAGGCAAACCGTTCGTCCGAAACTAATCTTTCGTTTTTTTTGTGTAATTTCAAACATTGAAAGGCATGAAATTGACATTGATGAATAGTGCGGATACTGGATGAAATATTCTCCAATTCGTTGATTCGCCCATTCATTCATTCATATGAAGGGACGAATCAAATGAACGAATCGAACTAAATAGTGAGTAGCGGGCTATAGTGTAGAAGTTCCCTTTCATCCGTGTGACTCTTTACGCGGCAATTCCGGCTTTTGGGCGAATAATCATTAATCAAGTAGGCTTTGACTTCGGCGAACCATTCAACTACATCAAATCTTTTTGATTTTTGTGCATTGCCAAACCTTGAAATGCATTAAATCCATGCGAACGAATTAAATAAAAATTAATGAATAATGTATCCATTCGTTGATTCGCCCATTCGTTCATTCATATGAATTGACAAAACGAATAGTGAGTAACGGGCTTGAGCTTTGTCCTTTCAGTTGTGAAACGAAGTAACGATGTATTAGTAGCAGTGCGCTTATAGTTTAAATAAAAACGTTATTGCGTTAAACGATCTTACTTATCTGCTTTCAACAATCCTAAATTACTTACACCTTTTTGTTAGTTGGTTGTCACATCATTTTTAAGTAAATTCACAACTGTATGAATAAGGCGTTTGATAATTCTCATTTGTGTTAAATTGAAAATAATCTTGTTCTTAATAATATCAGTAGGTTATTTTCTTGCAAGGTGTAGTATAACTTTCAAAAATAGCGGTGAAATATGTACTCTCTAAATATTTTTAATTACGACGCCGCGACGGTTTGACTGCCACTGTTTCCAGATAGTGACGTTTTGGCAAAATCATACTTAGTCGGTACGAAATACGGCATTCGTATTCAACAGACACAAAATTATTATGACAATTTTAAAACTAATGGGAAATTGATTTAATTTCTTTACAACTTTAGTAGTTGATTATTTTCACTTATTTAAAACCCAACTATTTGGGAACTAAATAATGAGATAACACAATATATTTTCGGCAGGTATAATCAAATCATGCTTAAAGAAAAAGGTAGTTAAAAGCTTTAACAATATTTTTGTTTGGTTCATCAAGTTTAAAAGCTAAATGATTCAATGCATCTAAATCTTTGATGGTCGAATGTTATGTATTAATCTATTAAACTATGTTACAAATTGGTTTGGCAAGAATTTTCCCTAAATCAGGTTTCCAAGCCAGTTTTGTTTTTTGCTTTTTTAGGTCACAATTCATCCAATTTAAAAACGTTTTAGGTCATTAATCAATGTTTAATTGTTTTGTTGAAATTACTCTCGAAATTTCAAATTTCGATTCGTTAAATAGAAACCAATAAATTAATGATTAAATAAAATCTCTTATTTCAGGCAGAAGAAAAAAACCCCAAAGGAAAAATCTACTTGAACCTATTAAAAATAATTGGAATTGGCTTTCCGACTCTGCGAAATATATTTTTATTCTGTATAAAATTCGCGTCTAAATCCGATTTGGGAATATGAGCACGTTTTAATTTTCTAGACTAAATCAGATTTCATTTTGAAAGGAATTTTTTGGTATTAAAATATAATTTGAATGTTTATTTTAATTGTATATATTTATTTGCCCATTGAAAATGAATTCACGATTTATTCTATTGAAATTGAAAATATTTTTGGTGCGCTTTCAGTTCCAACTATACCGATTGTATAAAGTATAAATACATTATTAAATTTAATTAATTAAATACAACATTAATTCCCTAAGCAATTTTTTATTTCAAAATGACATGTGTCATAAGTAATAATTTTTAAGGAAATTGCCTAGACCGCACTATAGCAACAATATAAAAGGACTCTGAATTTTTCCTTTACCTCGCAGACGATTAAAAATTTGTTTTTGCACAAAACCAAAGCGATAATTTTAAATATTTTCACGTGAATCTATGCGGCGTTAATGACTCTCAAACCTTAATATTACTTATCATTAATTTGTTTTGGTATGTTAACATTATGAGGGCAAAACACATTTTGAAAGTAATACAATAATGTTATAAAGTATATAAACATTAAGGTTCATTTTTAAGTAATCTGAAGAAATGCTATTATTTTTAACTTTTCGATTTCATGTTGTTTTTAAAGAAAATAACTGAGAAATAATTGGCCTATATTAGAACGGCGATTTGATTTTTAACACCTGTCTTTGATTGCACGTGCATTTGCAAGAATCTTTCTGTTCTCTAGACTTATAATAAAATACTAAAAATATGTTATTCTATGTCTATCTTTTTTCATTTGTTTCTAAAATTCATACTACATAATTTACTGCCGATTTATAGTATAAAAGTAACATATTTATTGATATGAGTTAGTTTTTTTGGTTTTTCTATGTCTCATTGTCTTTTTAAATAAATGTAATGACTCATAGCGGTATTGTAGGTCAAAATTAGTCCAATCTTTGGTTTTTAATTTCTTCATCCGTAAAATGGAAGTATTGTAATCCTGAAAACCGAGATTTTTTCAGATCTTCCCGTTTTAGGATGCCTAGATGACGAAAAACATGTTTTTTTAATTCCTCGGTCTTGACGTATCGGCAAAATACACTGAAATATATTATTTAAAGAAATTGTTAGTTGCACTAGAAGATAAAAATACAGCTCTGCAGTTGAAATTTATTCTCTGGAATCAAAAATTCCAAAAAGCAAAAAAGTCAATCCTAGGAAATTCCTTAAAAAAATAGTAAACAAAGGATCTCTCGGCATTCCCCACTTCCGCCGCCGTCAATAAAACTGTGCCACGGAATAGAATCGGCCGAGGCCAAACAGTTAGACACTTCGGAACGTATCGATTCCGAGATTATCGATAATTGACTTAACGTCAATCTCAACGGAACCAAAACAAACAATGTGGTTCAGATCGCGATCTTGAAAAATGAGAAAATGAAACAAGCATCCAAGGGGAAAATGGAACAAATCAAACCCAAACCATTGAAAATGATGATCAACAAATAATCGACGAGCAATCACTTAAGGAAGAAAATGTTTGGACATTAGTTTCCAATAAACGTAAGAAAACAGCTAAAGACAGTCAGGACTCGACTACTGCTCAGAAAAAAGAAGATCAAGCCTCCTACCAGAGGAACTGGTGTTGTTAATCCTGAGCTTAAGGTTGCTGATAAACCTACTGGGCACCTAGCTTGGCTATTTGTTGGTCTTTTATGCTGGGAGTTGCAGTTGACCAAGTAGATAAAATCAATCACGGATCTATGTGGCCAGTAGGAATAGTGATCAACCATTTTATAAATCTTCAGAACCATCGCCACCACAAAACGGGTTCTGGCATCAGACGGCCTCCCCAGTAAATATGCCATCAGGGAGAAACTGTTGTAATGAAACCATTGAACATGATGTTACATTCAGTATTTTTGATATAAATATACGATCTATTCGAAATCAAGTGGAAGAATTAGAAGCATTCCTTGAGCAAAACAAAACAAAATATGACCTTTTGTGCATAAGCGAACACCACTTAAAACCAAATGAGGTACAAGTTCTGAGAGTAAATGGTCTGTGTCTGTTCTTATTTTGCAAGAACCCTCCTTTCGCATGAAGGCACATGCATTATGGCAAGGTCAACAGTAAAATTCCATAACATTGAACACCTAGTCAACATGTTAGCAGAAAGCCACTGCGAGGTATCTGCCGTTAAAGTCAAGAAAAGGAACTTGGCCGTCATAACGGTTTACCGTTCTCTTGATGGAAGCTGTGATTTATTTTTAAACATTCTAGAAGGTGTGCTGCAATTTGCTAAGAAATATAAATTAATTGTCATAAATGGCGAGTTTAATGTTATTTTTAACTCGAATAGTCAAACAAAAAATGATTTGATTTTTATTATTATTATCTATGATATTTTTCAAAATACCAACACTGTGAACTGTGTTGATACCATTTTCAGCAACTTTTCAGGTACTGTGCAACTCACTACATCTGTTTTTGATCCATTGCTTTCTGATCATCTAGCTGTCGATATTAGCATAAACTTGTCTGTGCAGGACTTGGGTAGTGATCTTTACATAAGTAGACCAATAACAGGTATGGGTGTGTCATTGATGTATTAATGTTTGGAAGTACAGGTACAGAATTGGGGTTTTATAGAAGATGGGAGTGAAAGTATTGATTTTAAATTTAATAAATTCTTGAGTAGGTATAATTGTGAATGGAATGAATGAGTACTTGCCTATTAAACAGCCAGATTTAAAAATCAACCATCTGATCAACTTAAAATCACAATTAAGAATTTTAAAAAGCACTAACCGACCGGCTTTGACAGGGACTAAAAAAGAATCATATTGTAGTTACATTATGATTTCCACAACATGATAAAAACAGCAGGGCAGGTAGTGAGTGAGTTTAAAGGGGTAGGGACACAGTCAGTGGCGGGTCACGGTCCCTCTTCCTCTGAATTCAATCACTATTTTGCAAATATAGCGGAAGAAGCCTTATCTAAGATCAATAACACAGGTAAAAACCATACTGATTTTTTCGGTGAGCCACATACACAGGGACTTTTTAATTTTGAAACTGTTAGTTTTAGGCAAGTGCGAAATGCGGTAAACTCTTTAAAGCGTAAACATGGTAAAGGTATATATGATACGAATGTTCCTCTATTGAATTCGCTTAAGGGTATCCAAAACGAATCAATCGTAGTATAACATCAGATATATTCCCGTCTTATCTTAAACAATCCTAAATAATTCCTGTTTTTAAGAAAGGTGGTAAGACTGTTATGAGCAACTATCGCCCTATAGCTTTAGTACCTATGTTCTCTAAGGTGTATGAAAGTCTACTCAGGGATCAGCTCTGCATGATCTTTGAAGAAAACGGGCATTTTACGGGTTCAGGGAGGGTAGATTGACGACGCTGGCCATCTCGGAGCTATTCGAGTGCATAGTGGGGGCGTTTGAGAGGGGGCAGTATGCAAACACAGTATGATGTGACCTCTCAAATGCCTTCGACTATATATCTCATGAGATACTCTCCGAGAAGCTTAGATATTATAGAATGAGTGTGCTTGGTGTGCACTTACTGGAGTCATTCTTGTCTGGAAGGAAACAAAAAACTGTGTTTCGGGGAAGACAACTGGGAGGAGGTACCACACGGAGTGCCTTAGGATTCTGTACTCGGCCCTCTTCTCTTTTTAGTTTATATTGACGATATTTGCAAAACTACATCTGATGCAAAACTGATATTCTTTGCTGATGACACCTCAGTCACTGTTTTGGATAGGGACCTGCATGTCTTGGATGAGAGAGCGAGCGAGTGTTTAGAAAAACTAAGTCACTGGTTCGCGACAAACAAATTGACCTTAAACCATGCTAAAACTGAGAAAATACCCTTCGGGCTTCGTGAAATTGGAGGTGGCAATCCTGAGGGGGTTAAGTTTCTTGGCGTGTTTCTGGATCCAGCCCTTGAACACCACACTGACCACATAGCAGATCGCCTATCAAAGAACATATACATTTTACGAGCGCTGCCCTGGACCTTACCGGGAAATTTTCTTTTTCAGGCTTTATATGCCCTATCTGCGTACTATATTGGTAACCGAATCTTTGGATTACAAATAAGAGCAGTTAGGGTTGTCGCGGGCTTAGGATACAGAGATGATGCAAAAGAGGCTTAATATCTTAATAATACCCTGTAGATATATATATATATATATATATATATATATATATATATATATATATATATATATAATGTCTGGTATATTGTCAGACCAGGCAAGAAAATGATTTGAGAATTCAATATCTCAGATTGGAAAGATCTCGGTTTTTTGTGAACTACCACTGTCCAGTCTTGTACAACAAACTCCCAAGATTTGGGTGAAGTATGTCAGGGGCAAAGTTTTTTGCATTTTTGCAGCAGGACAGAATAATCTCTTTACTGTTTTCTCTGTTTTAATTGTGATTGTGTGATATTTTAAAGTGTGTAGTAATCAATGTCTATTTTATCCATGATTTTAAAGATATTTTAGTTTTAAAATTACTTTTTAATTAATTTAACCAAAATATTACCAATCGGGTAAGTAGTATTTAAGGTATGTCGCGAACTGACAGACAGACCAACAGAAGGACCGACGGAATTGATAAAACAGGTTGTTTGGCATATAGGGAAGCTAAAACGTGAAGGTATGTAAAACCTGAGAGGGGGATTTTTTCACGATTACAAAAATTTTATTTGGCCATTTGTTGTTACTTAATGTTTACTTGCGTAAACATCAAGTATTATGTTGGAATCAAGTGATAAAATTTTGGTGCGAACCCAAGATGGCGGAACAAAATGGCAGTATAATAAAATATTTAAAAATTCAGCATGAAAAAAACTACTTAATGGACTGATATCAAATCGTGTGCCATAACTAATTGTGGTATAGGGATCAACTATTAAAACTGTATTACTAATTTAAGATGGCGGAACAAATTTATTTATTTATTTATTTATTTCATAAAAAAGTATCTACAGCTTATGCCAATTACAGACACTTAAACTACCTTACAACTAACATTACAGCAATTATTTGAGTAAAAATGTCCTTATACTACTTAATTTAAGCCGAATAGTATTATGTAAATATGTTTAAAAGAGAAAATAAGAAACAAAGAAGAAACCTTGAACTGCAGTGATTCTAACACATAACAACCAAATAACAGAAAAACAGCAAAGAAAAAAAAAACAGAATAATACACAACATTTATGAATCGTTTACACTATACAATCTTAGATCAATCTTTTTCTTGAACTGACTGAAACTTGTGGTATCAACGTCTATGTCATTAGCATACTCATTGAAATAATAACACATTTGATATATAGGCGACTTTTTGTAAATATTAGTCCTCGGAAAATCAAGATAAAATACTTTTTTATGTCTAGTGTTATTTCGATGAACAGCAAATGGAAGCTGACCGAGTAAGTCTGGGTGTTCAATGTCGCCTTTCAATATTTTAAATAGTGTGAACAGATAAATTCTAATGCGACGGACCTCCAAAGACATCCTACCAAAAACCCTTAAAAGGTGGTCCTGATCACATCCTCTCTGAGGATACACGTTAAACCTCTTAAAATACATGTACTTTAAAAACTTTCTCTGTACCCTCTTTATATGTTTTATCCAAAGCTCATAATTGGGGGGCCAAATAATAGAGGAATATTCCAACCTTGGCAGAACCAATGAATCAAACAAAGTAAAACACACAACACAACCAAAACTCTTTGTGTTTTTGGTAATTAATCCCAAGATGCGGTTGCACTCCTGGATCCTTGTTAGAATGTGTTGCTCAAATGTCATGCTCTTATTAAAAACGACTCCTAGGTCACATTGTTCATTCACACGCTTTAGATTAATATCACTAATTGTATAGTTGTTGTGGTATACATCGCGATTAAGGGAAAAAGACATGCAAGCACATTTATCCACATTCAGTTTAAAACTATTATCATCCCACCATTGTATCACATTGTTTAAGTCATTTTGTAAAGTATCACAGTCAGTATCAGTCTTTATTTCTCGATAAAGTTTAAAATCATCCGCAAAGAGCAGTGCTCTTGAACTTTCGATAACACTGGTGATGTCATTTAGAGCTATTAAAAAGAGTAATGGTCCAAGATTAGACCCTTGAGGAACTCCAGAAGTACTTTTATAAGTAATGGATTTGCACCCCTTGACTTCCACATACTGTTCACGTCCTACCAAATAGGATTGTATCAATTTGAGCAATGGCCAAATAAATTTTTTGTAATCGTGAAAAAATCACCCTCTCAGGTTCCACATATCTTCACGTTTTAGCTTCCCTAGATGCCAAAAAACATGTTTTATCAATTCCGTCGGTCCTTCTGTCGGTCTGTCTGTCAGTGCATGACATACCTTAAATACGTCTTACCCGATTGCCTTCAAATTTTGACCAAAAATTAAGATTCATATTGGCATCTCCATATGGTAATATTTTGGTACAAATCCAATACGGCGGAACAATGTTACATTTTTTTGTTAGAGTGGTGTATTATTTGGGGTAATATCCAGTAAAAAAAAGTCTTTTTAAATGGTCGATGATTCTCAACCTTATTGTTGCATCCTCAGGACACATAATATAGATCCTTTCTCCCTCATGAAACCCATATTATCAGTTTTTACTTACATATATTTCCTAGATATTAAGTTTCTAAATGGTTAACAATCCTCTTGTTGTGATGTCACAGTGCTATTTTATTTTCGGCTAGGATCCCGTAAAGAAAAACAATAGTCTATGTTTAAATAGTCGACGTTTCGCAATTTTATTGTTGCATCCTGACACATTTATAAATCATATATCCTGCATGAAATCCATATTATCAGCCTTTACCTGCTCCGTTGGTCCGCAGATATGTCCCAGATATTAAGTTTCTAAATGGTTTTCGTTACGGATCCAGCTGTTGTTATATTAGAGTAGTGTATTATTTCGGATTAGGCTCCAATAAATTGTCGAATTTTCGCAACTTAATTGTTGTATCCTCAGGACACATAGATTTTATATCCTGCATGAAACCCATATTAACAGTTTTTACCTACGCCGTTCGTTCGCAGACATTTCTCAGATATTAAATTTGTAACTTTCGTTGATGGTCTTCTTATTGTTATGTTAGGGTAGTGTATTATTTGTGGTTAGGAAATATCTGCGGACCAAAGGAGTAGGTAAAGACATAATATGAGTTTCATGTAGGATATAAAATCTATACGTGTTCTGAGGATGCAACAATTGCGAAACGTCGAAAATTTAAAAAAGGCGTTTGTTTCTTATTTACTGGATCCTAACCCCAAATAATACACCACTCGAACATAACAACCAAGACACATATATAGAATTTATATCCCGTATGAAACTTATATTATCAGTCTTTACCTATTCCGTTGGTTCGCAGATATTTCCCAGATATTAAGTTTGTAAATGATTCTCGTTAACGATCTTATTGTTGTTATGTCAGAGTGGTGTATTATTTGGGGTTAGAGAATATCTGCGCACCAAAGGAGTAGATAAAGACTGATAATATGACTTTCATGTAGGATATAAAAGCCGTGTTCTGAGGGTGCAACAATAAAGTTGCGAAACGTGGACAATTTAAAAAAAAAGCTTTTGTTTCTTATTTACTAAAGCCTAAACCCATATAATACACCACTCTAACATAACAACAAGAGTATCGTTAACGAATACTATTTAGAAACTTAATATCTGTGAATTATGTACGGACCAACCGAATAGGTAAAGACTGATTATATGGGTTACAATTTAAGATGATGGCTAAATATTTTTTTTTTAAATCAACGTAAAAAATCTTGTACTTTGACTTTAAATTTTGCAGAAAAATTAAATGTGAAAATGGGATAAACTGGTACGAACTCAACATGACGTAACAAAATTGCGCTATGTGTCAATGTACATACTACTTATTGAATTTATTTTAAAGTATGCCCAAAAGTCAAGTGTGGCATAGGTAGAAAGAAAATGGTAAAATATTGGTAGGAATCCAA
Organism: Kuschelorhynchus macadamiae; assembly: GCA_030620095.1. Classification (NCBI taxonomy): domain Eukaryota; kingdom Metazoa; phylum Arthropoda; class Insecta; order Coleoptera; family Curculionidae; genus Kuschelorhynchus; species Kuschelorhynchus macadamiae. Next base: position 705,163 of record JAUTXW010000289.1, on the reverse strand, counting down.
TATGATGGAACAAAATGGCGCCCTATAATAATGAAAAGACAGTATGTGTAACACATATTATACTGTGACTATGCACTGAACTAAACTGGGTCACACAACAAATGGATAAGAAATCACAACGAGGGAGGTTCCGGGTAAAAGAAATTTTCCGATTTTTTTATTGCACTTTTTTACAAATAGTTAATTGCTATAATAAACTCTTTTGGTCAGATTTGCGATGTCTTTATTATTTTGGTTTCACAGAGTTTCTAATGGTAACTATCTCCAATCATTTTCTAGTGTAAACTGATTTAAATGCTTAATAGCACGGTTTAATAAATTAATGCATATCAAAAATTAAATAAATAGTTATTGTTTTGTTTAAAGTCTATTCAAAATTTTGATGACATTTTAGATACAGTCCTGCCTAGTATCGAAACCGTAATGTTTTCTTCTGGCTTATATTGGCACACACATGTTACCGCATCTCAGGCAAAAAAAACTACCGGCCTCAAATTGCGTTTGATCCGACCTCCAGACCCATGAAGCCCTGTCGAGGTCTCGCCTTTCCTAAGCTTATTATAAACGCACCCTTGCTTTCGGAGGCTTACGCCGGATTTAGCTCGAAATAACAGCAAATTTCGATAACCTCCAAATAAAAATAACTTTTTATAAAAGAGAAATCCTACAGACACTGATACAAAACAACACATTTATGAAATAAAATATCGTGGAATGTGATAAACCTGTAATATAAACAGAAATGGGGATTTTATATACGGCAATTATTTATTATTTATATTAATTATAATGCCAATTTTCCATTGAGGTTTAAAAAGCATATTTCTCATAAAAAAGGGGAACAAAAATTACCTTAATGTGCGCTTCAAAATATGAATTCCTAAGAATGAGATTTTTCTAGGAGCATTAATCCTTAGTACACACCATACATACCAATAAAAATTTGGTATACTAATTTTACTAAGAAAAAATTGTTTAACCCGCTAGTAATAACCGTTTTCAAAATATTTTGTAATTTACATAGAGTCATAAATAAATTTTATTAAGCGTTTTGAAAATAATTATGAAAAATTTGTGAGGCCTCTATAAACTTCGCACTTAACTTTTATTAAATGCACAATAAAAGTATGTCTGTATAGATTTTTTTAAAATTGAATGTAATTTTAATTACGATTTTTTAACATTTTATTTGGCCGCCATTTTTTCTCCATATTGAATTTTCACCAAAATTATTAAATGTTTCATCTCAATATGTACCTTGATTTTCGGGGCCAAATTTCAAGTGATTCGTATAAACAGTTTTTGAGCTTTGCCGCATACACACAGAATGACAGCCGACAGACTGGCGGAAATGGAGAACATATTTTTCGGGGTCCAGGGACCCTAAAACGCAAAAATCTGCGAAAAATGTCGAATGGTGAATGATAAAAAAATATATTGTTTGAACTCGGTTTTAAAGGTATTTAATTTATTTAATAATAAAAGTGAAACTTATGTGAGATTTTGATTTAAGGGTTTTGACATTAACTTAAACAGAACTTTCTTTATTTTAATATTAGTGAACGAAATTAACCCGCTTCCCGTATATGCCATTAGCTACAATAATTTATAGTTTCGAACGATCCAATATAGCCGGTCTGAAACTTTCCTCGTTCTAACCAATATGCATTATGTCTTTAATATTATACAGTTCTATCTTACGTTTACGGAAGATGTTGCAAACTTAATCAAACTTCATCGGGTATAAGTTCAACTGTACAACTTTGCCCGGACGTAGTTATAGATATTGAATGAGAATCCCTCCAGGGAGTTCAATAAATTAAGAATTGATCGGGGCAATTTCATCGTCCTATCGTATCTATGATATATAAAAGATGCTGTAGAATTATCTAATTTATTAGTATTTTTTAAAGCAAGAAGATAATAAGAAGTTTACTTTTACCATAGCAATTTTCTCATTAATACATGAATAATGAACAATTTTATCAGATTTACGAAATATTTAAATAGTATCTCCTTCTATCACCTCTAATCAAAAACTGAAGCTGAAAAAAATGTATTTTCTATTTTTTCCATATTTTAATATCCTGTAATAATATATTTATTTTTAAACTTATTTTTTTGTAAGGCTCCAGATTTCGGTATAATTTAAAACTGATAATTATTCTTACTGTTCCTTAACATTAGAAACCGTTTTTTTATTCGGACACATGCAATTTACCTTTATTTATACATTCTATTCAGAGGCTTATTATATTACATGCCCGCGAATCACGGGCGTGTAACGTTGAAGTCAGGAGGCGCCAAATTTGAACGCTCTCCACAAAAGCACGTATCAATGTGACAAGTCAAAAATGAAACAGAATTTGATACTTTTTATCACATTTCTGCACTCGGCTAACAACTCGTGCTAAATACCTCCTCGTTTGAAAACTTCCGTTTTGATCACAATTTATTATGATTTCACCACTAGCTTTGAAATGTCTATAATAATATAAGTCCTAGTGAAGATTCTTTGTGGTAGTAAAGAGTGTACATCACTCCTGTCAAAATTAATGTTTTTTAATCTCAGCAATTAAAAATACCATCTGTAGCTTGTTAAATAGAGGTATATTTTTCATAACTTCTATATCATGAACAATAAGACGTACGGATGTATTCTGTTCCACTTGGACATTCTTGAATAGTTTTAAAACTAGCCCAATATCGGATGTCAGCAAGTGATAAACGATAAAACAAATCAATTCGTATTACTCATGCATTTTACCTGTTTACATTTTACCGACAATTTATAGTAGAAATTTGAACCCTTTTAATACTTTCGTGTTAACGAGCTCCACGTATATAGGGCTTTAAGTGGCTTATCACACACGTTTTTGTTTAATAATAAACAGACATCTACAGACTGCATAAGATAGTGCCCTGTTAAATAGGATATACGCTAACAGCCTTAAGCATAAAGCCTTATTGAATATGTATGAAGTCAATGTGTTTATGCCACAGCTATTGGAAAATTTTAATTTCACTGAAATGATTACAAAAGTATTACATTTTGAGTAGAATTTGATAGTGTTGAATTTAAAATGTTATAGGTCTCCTATAGGGTAGTTTTGATGATGATGTGATATGTTTCTTAAAATAAAGTTTAGCTTCTTTGTAATTTCACTAAATTATTTGAACAGACTCAGCAATTGCAGGCAAATAAGGTTAGACGAACAATAATTAAAAGAATTGAATAAGAAATTAATTGCATCATACAATGCGTGGAGATAATAGTGATAACACCTACTTTAGATTATTATATACTAAGTAAGCTTCCTCAGAAATTTCTGTATGGTCGTGGGCTTGATGAAGGTTTCTTATATGTCTTGAAAAAACCTGTCATTAAAACAGTTTCCCCAATAAAGCTAAACTTGTCTCGAATTGATAAACTCAACCGTTTTCGAAATATTGGAAATTAAAAATGTCAATACTTTACCCAAGGAAAATGTAATGTATTGACAATAATTGATTATAATGCTAAAAAATTGGAAAGAGAATTTAAATTGTGGAATAACCACAGTAGGAGAAAGTGACTTCCTTATTGTTCGTAGCACAATTTATATGCCTGTCTTTTCAATGTATAACATAAAGTCAATATTAAGAAAAAACAGTTAAATTTATCGATAAGAGACAAGGGTACTATTTTTATCCAGAATTGTTTTGTCTGGCTCTGCTTGAGTAGCCAACAGCCACTAAAAACCAGAGAAGAGAAGGAAAAGGTTATTAAATCTTACAACATCAATACTCAGCAATCACATTGAAATATTTCGTACGCGACATTCAGTTAGATACCTACACTAAAGCTAAAAACATACAAATTTAAAAATACATTGAAGAACTGGGATCCTCACTTCACGCCACACGACTATAGTTTTTAGACACATGCAAGTAGCCAGACCGCTGATAATAAGATTATATGATAGAGGTTTAGATTATTGAGTTACATAAAGTTTAACCATTTATCACACATACTTACAAACACTAAACTTATTGTTCAGCATTAATTGGTAAAACCGTCTGTTTAGCAAGTTCTTGTAAAAGATAGCTAAATGCACGTTGATTTTGTAAGCAACTAAATATCCATTGATTTAAATCATCGTAATTTGCATTATCGCATAAATGGAAGAGGTTATCAGTAAACTGCATCTGATTCAAAATTGACCTCAGATTTCCCCGCCTAAAAATTGCTCTGACAAGAGTTACATACCTCGACTTATTATTATGTCTTGAATACTTGGTTTAAATTTCAAAGTTTTATTACTTTGACTATAATGATTGGAATCGTAATCCGTATATGATGTATGTGATACCTTTTTCTCATTCCCTCATATGCCTGCTTGACATTTGACCCATATAAAAGAGGCTTTAACCTACCTTTGTGACAACTTTAAAGTTTTTTACATATATTAAAAATAAGTGGGTTTTTGTAAACTGTCCTAAGCATATTTTTAATTGCCTGAAAATAAGATCTCAAATCGAACAGGATTATATATCTGGTCCGAGGGTTAGCTTGGTTTAGAACATAATCTAGAACCTGACAAATGGCGTTAGCCTAAGAGGAAAATATTGATTATCCGTCATTATCCTCATAAAGACTAACATGGTTTATACTGGAAATATAAAATGCAAAACCAACTCCTTCTGGCGAGTTAGATTCTTATGTATATAGCAGTTAACTAGTTAACAATTAACTACCCCATTATAAATTGTATAAAAGAATATCAAAATCCCCATTAAAAAAGGTAGCTTATCGCATTTGACTAGATCTCTATAAAGACCTTACGTGTCAGTAAAAGCGTCAGCCAAAGGTGGAGAATTTTTGTGAATCCAGTATTTGGAAGTTAAACTGTCAACGGCAATCTTGTTGACTTTCCTTATAAGAAGATTGTTATTTTGATATATGTTTCTAAGCAAAATTTTTTGAACTAAATATAGCCTTTTTAAATTTAGAGATAACTTGGCCCCTTGGTTTCAGCCCATAAAGCTTGAACCGGAGTGAAACGAAAAACTTCAGTTTCAATGCGTAAGGCCTTGTACCGGAGGCGATCTACTTTGATTAGAAAAACTTGCTCGTTGAACCATAAAAATGCATGCAAAAGTATTGATCTGTTATAAGCCTTACATACTATGCAGCACTGAAAGTGCAATACCTTGATTTTTTCCATAAGATGTAATATAAACATAATGTGGTGTAGATCAAGACATCTAAAAAAAGTAAATCAGAGTGATTAAAAAAACAGAATGTCAGCACAAAATCTTTACAGAGTTTAAATAATTTTTGAAAAAAATTATTCAATTCATTTAACATTGGAAATCTTTCAATTCTAATTTGCCCTGTTAAGTTTACTACTTACAACATCATATTCTAGTTTGCAACACGCTTGTAGCTCCTGTTATTTTAATCACTCTGATTTGTTCCTGTGTATGTAAGATGCCTTGATCTTTGTGATGCATTTTAAGGTATTACTTTTCAGTACCATACAATATAGAACTGTTGTTTTATATTCAGCACAACAATATCTTTTAGTTGTAGCTTTTAGAATATTTAAACTTTTTTCACATGTAACAATAATATGGTTTATATGTTCTTCCCATGTCAATTTTTGATCAAGACAAACACCCAAGTACCGAAAATTTGAAGGGATGTCAATGCAACCTAACTGAAAGGAGTTCTGATACAATGCCTTGCAGAAATTATGATTGCAGATTTGGATGGTGATATGGTAAGGCCATTAATAAAGAAATATGCCTGATATTTGACTCAAGTGTTATGTACAGTCCTCCAGGTGTCTCTTAATAATATATACCCAAAAATCATCTACATATTGTAAAATTCCTAGATTGCAAGTTATGAAGAACTGGAGTATAGAGATTAATGAGGAAGGAACTTAAAACCGAACCGTGATAGATTTCTACTTGTTACTCTAGGCTCTATTAATTTATCACCGAGTTTAACAAAAACGCTTCTAAGCGGAGTCAACCTACAATATTTTACACTTCTCGCTTACGCTAGCTATCTTCGGATACTTTACACTTTAATTAGGGTTTAATCAGATCTCTGAGTTCTGTTGACTTCCTATTAATAATCACTTCTGCATTTTTTATACGTACTTAAATATATTTTAAAACAAACCTTGCTTTGACATTCAAAGAACGTCAACCTCTTGTGACCGATCTTGAACTGGTTTGATAAATTTTTTGTTCGACATTGAACGTAAGATTGTTAGTTATATTGTACAATTGTATTTTCTAGGTAATTTATTCGAATTCACAATCAATTCAATATTTAGAATCTATATATACAAAACACACTCGCTATTATTAAACTCTCTGACATAAAAATAATAATTTTAATTTATTTAATCTAATTAAATGGCGCTACATCATTCCATTTCAAGTCCAGATAGGTTCGATACTTCGCGGGTGCAACAGAGATGTTGTTTATTACATTTAAAATTCCTAGCTTATATACAAAAACTAATAATACTGATAATATTAATAATCTAATGGTTTTTAATCGTTGCCTTTACACAGTCTGCATATGTAATGCAAATTAGCACTAATTACAAATTTAGTTATATATTTAACTTAAATAAAAAGTGTTCACTATATTAGGTAATTCTATTGATACATGCTGATAAATAAGCACAATTCAGCATAATTAAGTTTATGAGGCGCCCATATGGAATATAGGATAGTCAAGGATAATATAAGAAAGTATTACAGAATATTAGAGATTATAAGAAATCAAAGAAGTCATAAGGTGGGAAATTATACTACTTAATATTTTTTAACAGGTGTCTGTTAATAAACGCATGGCTTTGAGTAAATGTGAAGTGTAGTAAGAATGACGTCTCCTATAAATTAATATATAAAGTGAATTATGAAAGTATACGAACTACGTTTGATAGTCAATTATCATCAATTTAATACCGAGGATACTGGTGAATACCGCGAAAACATGTTGGTTGAACTTTTTTTTCCTTCGACTGCGACCTTAGCAAGTTTGTATATTTATAAGCCCACGCCGAGAGTCTGTAAGCCTACAAAGCATGCTAATATTACCATTTCGTTCAATAGAATATAAATAAATTAATTCGTAATATATTGTGTTCGAAACTAGAAAAAAAAAACAGTTATAAGAAAGCAAACTATAAATCAAATCCACTTAATTTAATTTACGTTTAAATAATGGAATCGATCTTCTTTCTTTGCCCCTTTGTAACAGCATCAACGCTATAAGGCACATGGAAGTTATCAGGTAAATATATACAAGTAGGTAATAGGTACTGCTAAAATAAAGCGACGTGTATTTCGACTAAGGTAATGTGGCATGGGTCAAAATGAGGCGATGTGTATTTCCACTCAAAGACTATCTTGCTAAATAAAAGCAACGATGTGTAAGATAAATGGGTATTAAGTGCCTCTAAGTAGGGCAGGTGATTAATAGTTTTGCGTTTCTAAAGTAAGGCGAGGAAATATGTATAGTAGAAATAGCGAAAGCTCTACGTAATGGTATTTACATTTTTTTTGTTAATTATACCTCAAGTAAGCTTTTTGGGATCATATAAGAATATATATCGGAAATGATCGTCAAAATGGCATAATATGCGAAATATACTTCTTTTTGAGCGTGGATTTCTTGAGAAGACTGACTTTTCTGACAATTTTACATAAATATATTTTTCTTTTTTTTAAATATCTTAGCCACAATTAACGCCCACCATGTATATAATGGGGATTTGGCCAAAAAGTCTATATTACATTTATTTTCTAATTAGCCAAGTTTTCGAAATAATTCATTTCTTCTTCAGGGCTCTATAAATAACATAATTTTTAGAAAATTTAAGTATTTTTTTACAATTAAAAGATACTTACTCTAATTAAAATGAAAAGACAATCTTGATTGAATTTTCAGAAGTTAAGAATATAAAATTAGATTTTGCCTTCTAAAATTTTGACATTACTAGACAAGAAATAAGCAATTTAAGAAAATCAATTGTTTTTCTATCACATAATGACAGAAATAGGCTAAATATGTCAAATGCATAATATAAAAAATGGGTGCCCTACTTAGAGGCTTTTAATATAAATTTACCTTATACATCGTTGCTTTTATTAAGAAAGATATATGACATCGTTTTTGAGTGAAAATACACATCGCATCATTTTGACATGTCACATAGCCTTAGTCAAAATACACGTCGCTTTATTTTAGCGATACTTACACAGCTATTGGAGAACCCTATAACCTACATGTATGTATAATTATCTTAACTTTCGTGGGCCGTATAGCGTCGATTCTTTTACAGAGGGGCAAAGAAAGAAGATCGATTCCATTACTTAAACGTAAAAAATGTATTTTAGTTTTTTTTTGGTTCGTATTAAGCGGATCTGACTTATAGTTTGCTTTCTTATATGTATTTTTTTCTAGTTTCCACTAAATTATTTAAACGTTTAACCTGGAAGCAAAAAAAAAATTCGGTCTAGAAATAGAAAAGTAAAGCATACACACTAATTAATTTATTCTATAGAACGAAATATCGATATTAGAATACTTTGTTGGCTTACAGAATTTAGAATGCCTGCAGGGACCTAAGTACATACAAACATGCTTAGGTCGCAGCCGAAGGAAATATAAAACTTCAACCCACATATTTCCGCGGTATTGGCCAGTACCTTCTGTGTTAAACTGATCATAATTGACTATTAAACGTAGTTCGTATTTATACTTCCATAACTCACCTTATACATTAATTTCACTCAGGTATTTTCTAGAATACGTCATTCTTACCATTCACATATCATTTGCTTTAAGCCACGGGTTTTTTAATAATCTCTTGTCAAAAAATGATTTCTTATATTATCTAATATTCTGTAATATTTTCTTATCTTATAATTATTTGTCTATCGCTAATTCCTTATGGGCACTCCATAAACTTAACTATGCTGACTGTGCTTACTTATCACCATGTATAAATATTTCCTTATATAGTAAATTCTTTTTATCTATAGACCTGCGACAACTTTCATAAAGTTGACACTTTTTTTTCAAATGCATTAGTTCCTTTCGTTCAGAGAATCATTTACTAATAAACATTGTTTCATTTTTAAATCAACTTTGCAAAAGGGCAAAAATTCTCCTCGTTTGTCCTGTTTACATTTTATCCCTGTAAAATAAACAGTAATAAATATTAATGAGAAAATTGCTATATAGCTAGATTATATTACATATATTTACGTTAGCAGAATTTAGGACCGCAGCATTTACATCGGCAGTTTTCAAGTCGTGTGCCGGTGTTTACTCACTCCGTTGTATTTTTGACGATATGTGACTAATTATTAGTAGTTAGTGCTAAATGTATTAGTATTGTTTATATAGGTCACTATATCCAAAATATCTTATTAACAAAATAGGCTTAATTTGTGGTTTCCTGGAACGAAAAATTATAGAAATTTGCTTTTTTTCGTGCTCCAAATCCGTAACGGTATGTCTGAGAAGAAATAGGCTAGAATTCCAATCGTAGATGGTAAATTAGTAATTTCGGTGGAGCCTATTGTAAGCCACAAGCCACCAGTAGCGTCCGGTAGAGGCACTTTTTGGAATACCCGATTATTCAAAGTGCAGGTCGCTATGCATAATTTTTCGAGGTGGGTCATTTTTTTGTCAAATTTTCTTTTAAAAAGTTCGTTAACATGCAAAATCGGAGCACGGGATATCGCTTAAAAAAGTAAAAAAGGGGTAAAAATTGGGTAACGTTAAGGGCATTTTGGAAGTGTAAAGAAAATTAAAAATCAATATAGGGTGTCTATACCTCAAATGCCGGGAAAGCGTCGAAATTCAAAAGAAAAACTAAAAGAATTATTTTTGCTTCTACAATTTTCATATATTTCACTTTTTTTTTGTTTCGAAAACTTAACTTCGAGCGAAAATATTTCTAAAGTACCTCCGAGTGGTTGAAAAACCATGCTATCTAGAATTACACTCCGACACATGGCGAGTTATTTAAAAATTAAACTATAATTTTTTGTCTGTTTTCGATGTATTTCAGGTTCGGCCCTATAGTATGTGAACGGTTGATCTTAAGGGAATGAAGTACATTTCTACTTTTCCCCTACGAACTTGTAAAATTCAGCCCGATCGGTGGTAAGTTTAAACGTTGAGAAATTTTAGAAATGTAGGGTGCATGAGCATTGCTTGGAATTAAGTTTTAGTACCATGAAATGAATACCTTCTGGGACAAAAACTACTAGGAAGATCAAAATTCCCGTCTTTTTGCTACAAGACATGGTATGATATTTTTTTTGTCACGGGCTCATAAATTGAATAAAATTTCAAAAAAAAACTCACAATTTTTTCGTTTTTAAAGAAATGACCGTTTGTATAAGGTGCATCTATGCGAGATATTGGAAGAGGCATTTTGACAAGTCGGACGTTTTAACTCAACATTGGCCCAGAAATTTGCAAATATCTCCCCAAATGCTTATAGGGTCTAAAATAATGTAAGCAGATCAAAGATTAGAATACATTTTACATATCTTAATCTTAATTTGCAACGTTTTAGCAAGTATTGGATACCTAACCTAACCTAATGTTGTACACCGTATGAACGTAATTTTAATAATACTAAATAAGTCGTATCAAGCATAACATCGGAATATATGTATTTTCGGTATAGGGGGGATTTTAGTTTTATTTTATTCTCTTTATTTTAATACGGGGTACTTATAGAAAGTAAATTGTTGCTGGTATTAATATTTTTTATGGTTTCTTGTGCTAATACATGGGGCACCAAAGCAATTCGGTTTTTTTTCCAGGAGTAGTTTTATATTTATTTATGCAATAATTAGGGCATATATGAAATAATGTGTTGCTAATTTTGACACTCTCAAAAACTGTTGTGGGGTTATATACTTTTATTGATATAATCAGGGAATATTAAGGATTTCATGTTCTACACACCATGCAGTTTTCTATAAATTTTTTTTTCAGGTATCCAAAAATACTAGAAACGACTTTCTAACGTTAACAATTATTCATAGCCTATTTGCATTTCTTTAATATATTTATTTAATTTATAATTTCTGATTTGTTTTATATATGCTAAGATTACAATGTCAATATCTCCAATATTGCAGTTTTGCAATCTTATTTCTTCTCCCATATAATTACATCAGACGACCCTGCCTAATTTGATATTTTGTTAATGTAGTAGTCTAGTATTGATATTATCCGATTTTAGTTGTTTTAAGTTAGTTTAGACGCTTAAGCACTGCTGATTTCTGACTTCCTATACAAATTATGAATTTGTTAATAAGTTTTATTTTACTCAGTTAATTGAGTTTATTCAGTTCCTTTACTTTTACATTCACTCCCTTTTGTAGAACTTCAATGTACCCAGTATTAATATCGAAAATCATTCTTTTTTCTGAGCTAAATAAAGTGGTATGTATGCAATTAAATAATGTTTTCCAAATCTTATTTGCCGCTTTGGCATAGAAGATCTCTAATTTAATTAAAGTTTTTGTATGTAATTCAGTAGTTATGTATTTCAGTTATATATTTTTTATCTTCGCCTAGCTCACTTAACATTTTTATAGGTTTCATAGGATGTATGATGCGCCCTGCATTTGGATATTTATGTTTCACAAACATGTAAAATAGACCTGTGGTGCGATGTTGGAGATAACGGGAGTTAAGTTAACGCTAAATCACGTGATTTAGCGAAACAATAGATAGGTGTTTAGAAGAAGCAATCATTTCATAAATGGAAAATTAGAGGCATATTTTGACATCAAGTAAGCCATGTTTTGCACCCGATTTGACAATTACCCTTAACCTTAAATTATTTTGTCGACGTTGATAAAAACATACAAAACACGAAAAAAGTTTACTGGTTTCTGTTTATTAACATACACAAATATTATTATTCTGGAAATAATGAAAAGGATTACTATTACGAGTTGGCCAGAGTTGGTGATCGAATAATTATTGTACCAAATACCAACTGTTTCTGTAATCCAGAAGAACCACAAATAATTGGGGATTCTAAATATAAATGTTTACAAGTGAGTGCAGTGAGAAATGATGAAACTTTGAGTAGATTTAATTTCATATAATCTACTTTTTCAGTACTAGGCTTTTGATGTTAATAACCGAATTTCAGAAAGCGGCATAAAAGATATTTTAGAGACATTAGAAAATATATTTTTAAGAACACTAGCGGGTATTTGGAGCTACCTATTTCAAGGAAACACTGTTTTAAATAAACAAAGAACTGAAGTTATTGTCCTTGTTATCCAAAAGAAATAAAGGTATAGTCTCAATAATGATAAATGTATTATCAGATAATACAGTAGACTAGTTTTAGGTGTACCTATTAGCCAAAAATTTGTTTTATTTATTGTGAATTAAATTCTGTCTTACATTTTAACCGTATTTTAATATCTATGACATATGTTATCTATATTTATCTACTGAATTGGTAAGCAATATATATATATATATATATATATATATATATATATATATATATATATATATATATATATATATATATATATATATATATATATATATATATATATATATATATATATATATATATATATATATATATATATATATATATATATATATATATATATAGATATATATATATATATAGATATATATAGATATATATATATATATATATATATATATATATATATATATATATATATATATATATATATATATATATATATATATATATATATATATATATATATATATATATATATATATATATATATATATATATATATATATATATATATATATTATATATATATATAGATATATATATATATATATATATATATATATATATATATATATATATATATATATATATATATATATATATATATATATATATATATATATATATATATATATATATATATATATATATATATATATATATATATATATATATATATATATATATATATATATTAGTAGGTATCTGTTTAGGATTTCAATTTCAAGTAGGTCCTATTCGGTATTAAAACAAAATTATTAAAATATCTGGCAAGTTTTGTAACATCTTGATAAAACTGTCATTAAGTATAAAATAAATTTAAAAATTAATACCGAACTATTTATTAGGTTTAAAATATTTAAATGTAGATTTTTCAATAATAATCATCTTCTTTTAGACCAGTTTGTAAGATTTTTTTTAATTACAGCATGGAGCCCGTACCCTGGAAAAAGTTTAAAGTACTCTATTTGAACCTGATATATTTGGAATTCGTTTGTCCTGAAATAATATGACCATTTATAGATAGGTATGAACTTCAATTTTAAGAACAATATAAATCAGTACCCTTTTATACAGGCATATAGCCAGAAATTCAGTTCAGGAGTCCAGAGCAGAAATTTATTTCGAGGGGGGAGGGAGCTCCAAACGATCAAATCTAAGGAAAATTAGTAAAAACATGTCTATACCAACATATTTTCGGGTTCCGGGGGGAGGTCCAGACCCCCAGAACCCCCCCTGGCTACGTGCCTGCATTTATATATCATAGGAATTTTAGAAAATCCAAAATACAGTTTTTTGAAAATGTATCTTCTAGTTGTTCTTACGTGTAAAAAATATACAGATCATTCCATTAAAAAATACATATTTTGTCAGCCTCAGTATATGTTGAAAGATACTGAAAATTGCCATACAATTGATAAACAGAAATGTTATTTTTTTTCTTTATGAAATTACTCCATTAAATTCTAGACATGTCTAGAATAATTATTTTGGACAACCACCAAAATAAAGAAAAAAAGTCTTTACTTCTTGGTGTTTATACCAATCTAGCGTAAATAATTTGATTAAAAAAAAACATTACTTAATTTTATAAAATTGGCTCTCGGGGTTTTACCCTCCAATTTATAAAAAAAGGTCATTACTTTATACTATTTCTACCATTTTAGCTTAAATAAAAGTGGCTCTGGGGGTGGTAACACCAACCCTCCCTCCCTTATATGCTAATGTCTCTCAGTATATCTACTCAAAATGCCTAAACATAAGTAATTTTTGTAGGGTTAAGTGTAGTCACAAGCCTTTCAAGATATAAATGAAATAGTTATTCATTTTGATTGTCTTATAAGTAAGTCAAAAATTCTAGTTTGATGTATTAGTTTTTTAAAGCTCTATAATAAAAAAAAATTATAATTTAAAATAATTTATTATTTGAGTAATTACAAGCTGAAATATAGTTTCCAATGCTTCTGATTTTTGATGATAGGTAAGGTGGTGCCATGTTTTTACAAGGGGCCAAAGGACTTGACTCGGCTTGAAATACTTAAAAATAGAAACACAAAATGTAAGATGAGAAAAACTACTTTTCTAAGAATCACCTGCAAAGTATAAAAATTAACTCAACAAAGTTTTATTAACACAAACTTTACTATTATTATTTTTATTATATCTATTATTATTATTTTGCTTAAAAGATGACAAAGTACTACTACTATAAAGCCATAATAAACTTGATTGTCCCCTTAGCTGAAGGATAGAAAAATTTTAAATTTTTGTTTTCCCAAATTCATTGCTCTAAATATAAAAAATAATGAACAGCTATGTGAACCTGAACATAAAGAAACATTTTGTGAAGTTATAGGTGCAATATGTTTTTACAGTAAGTTTTCAGAAGACTAAAATATAATTTAAAATTCCAAAATAAACACATTTCAATTTTTTGATAAACATTAAAGGTCAATACTCAAAAAGCAATTACTCGTTTAATTATGTAGTATTATTCTAGTTTTAATGATATTTTAACAATCATGCTGAACAAAGCTTAGATAAATTGGGAGGAGGATCAAACCAAATCGACCATGTACTTATTGATGGACGACACTCAAGTAACATCATTGATACACGAAGTATGAGAGGAGCTGATAGTGACTCGGATCATCTTTTAGTAAAAGTCAAGTTACGAACAAAACTATCCACACAGACAACGATAAGACAGACTAAAATCGATAGATGGAATGTGGCAAAAATTACAAGAACAAGGGAAAGACCATCAGTACCAAATAGAAATTGCCAACAAATTTCAAATGCTGGAAGGACACGAAAATATGGACATAGAACAAGAGTGGCACACCATTAACAACGTTATCTCGGAGACCGCGGAAAAATGCATCGGAAAAAAGAAAAGCCACAAAACAAAAAAGTAGTTTGATGAGGACTGCGAGAAGGCTCTAAAAGAAAAAAACAAAAAAAGGATACAGTACTTGTCGAATCCAACAGCCGAAACACGGGAACAGTACAACAGAGAAAGAACTTTGGCAGGAAGAACTATAAAAAATAAAAAGAGACAACACTTAGAACTACAAATTAAAAAAGTTGAACAGGAACATAGACAAAGCCGAAGTAAAATGTTCTACAAAGAAGTAAAACAACACAAAAGAGGTTCCTACATAAGAACACCAGGTTTCGTAAGAGCTGGAAATGGGGACTTATTAACATCGAAAAATAATATAATCGAAAGATGAAAAGAATATTTTGGACAATTGCTTAATGTCCATACTGATCGTAATCAAAACCCAATTGACACTGAATACCAAACAGCCGAGCCTGAAATACACCCACCATCTGTAGCAGAAGTTGGAACAACTATAGCGTCCTTAAAAAATGACAAATCCCCTGGTATGGACGGCATCGAAGCTGAACTAAATAAGAAGGGAGGGCATGAAATGCATGTCAAAATACATCAAATCATTAAAGATGTATGGGAGCAGGAGATAATACCAGAAGAGTGGAGGGGAAGTCTAATATTCCCAATACACAAAAAGGGGGGAAAAAGCGAATGCAAGAACTATAGGGGAATTTCTTTGATTAGCACTGTATATAAGATACTGGCCAATGTGCTGTTGAGGAGACTGCTACCATATGCAGAAGAGATAATCGGCGATTACCAATGTGATTTTAGACCAGGTCGGTCTATTATAGACCAAATATTTACAATCCAAGCCTACGACTCAATTGATCGCGCAGCGCTTTGGGCAGCGATGATTGAATTGGGTATTCCCAAAAAACTCGTCTCAATAACAAAAACATGCATAAACGGCTCTTACGCAAGAGTGAGGGTAGGCGGAAAAACATCAAAGGCCATTGGAATAAACTCAGGACTAAGACAGGGAGACCCTCTCTCACCTTTATTATTTAACATCACCTTGGAGTATGCAATAAGAAGAGTACATCCAAACCTAAGATCAGACATATCCGCACCGGGACCAAAAATGATACTTGCCTAGGTAGAAAAAGAGGTTGCGGCAGGAATACTTGCGGGAAATAGATCATCCTTCTCAATTCAGCATCTCATTAGGTCGAAGCTCCTTAGTAGAAGAACAAAAATTCAAGTTATATAGAACAATAATACGACCAGTAGCCACCTATGGAAGTGAGACATGGACATTAAACTAAAAGGAAATAGACAAGTTGTTAGTGTGGAAACGCAAAATACTGCGAATTATCTATGGCCCGTGTACAGATCAAAACACAACACAAACGAATGGCGACGACGGTACAACCAAGAACTAGAGCTACTGTTTGGCAAAGAAAACATAGTCCGTTTCATCAAGGCCAACCGATTACGCTGGGCTGGACATGTGGTAAGGAGCGGAAATGACCGCCTTATAAACAATGTGTTTTGTGAAAGACCGGATGGCAGAAGATCGGACAATGGGAAATAGTGGCACAGGATCGACAGGAATGGAGGGCAATAGTAAATGCGGCCAAGACCCACGAAGAGTTGTAAAGCCATTGATGATGATGATGATGATGATGTCAAGCCAGCTCCTTTTAGTTAGCAACAAGTAGCCAGCCACAAAACTGTGTGATATATGAGGTAATGATGAAGAAATAATGGATTTTTAATAAAAAATTAATTTTTTACTTCGCCACTGTAGTTTGCGACGATCAAGCATGTTCTAATGGGACTTCAGCTAATGCTGATCAATGGTTCTTCCTTTTATTGATCAAGCATGTGAAAGGTAGATGAAAATACTATATCATCCACTAGGCATCATTTCCATATCATTCCGTTCTTTTCATTGTCACAAAAGCTGTAACTAAAAATATTGCTCGCATAAGTAAATATATACGGTGGAACATGACACTAATTATTTCCCTTGTAGTACTTCTAACGACAAACTAAGATTAATTAACCTTGCTTCTTAACATTGAAAATGTATTTATCAGTATAACATAGACACAGAAATATAATTTTTAGAAAGTATTTATAATTTAATTTTTAATTTATAATTTCATGCCTACCTGAAAAAGTTACACATAGATATCATTCATTATAATTATATATTGAATCAGGAATTGGCATTATTCCTCTTCAGTATTTTTATAAATAGAAAATATTCTTCCTTGTATTAAGTACTAATATAATACTGCAATTAATGTCCAACTTTGCAGTTTTTAAATATACAATTCTTCTATTTCTTTCGTGTGAATAATACTACTAAACATTTTCGCTTTATGTATTGAGAACTAAAACAAAAACAAAGACAAATTTTAGACAGGAGTTAGGTTAGATTATAGTGATGTGCAACTTTGATAAAATATTCGATATTTTGTATTGGATATTTTGAATAATCGATACACAAAAAATAGGATAGTATGGCATATTATACACAGTACTGTACTGTATAAATTATGTACCTACAATATATGTTACCAAAAAGGCCGTCACTTTCATACCTATTGTCTAAAACAATTAACAATTATACAACCCATTAACGAATTCTATTTTAATAGTTTACAAAACATAACGGAAGTACCTGTTGTAAAAATAATAAGGATATCCATAGTGAGAGGAAAAAATTAATTTTGTACTGCCGTATCACCGTATCTTTAAAACATGTTATGCCTGGTTGCATACTTGGTACCGTGATGGCATTGAATTCGGAAGTATAAACGGATTTTTTCTTTTCGAAATAAAATATGCAATAGAAATAGAGGTGTTAACCAGATCATTTACAAATAAATAGCTCACACAATATTTAAAGATTATTTTCATAACTTTGTTAGACATTCCTATAAAAGGTTAATTTAACAGTAGTAAATTACGATCACAGGGTTAATTTTTTTCGTCATGTTTACCTACTACAAAATGAGCCAAATCAGGAAATAATTCACTGAATTTGGATTTATTTATAAATAAAACATATAGGTTTCGCAATAAGTTTACATAGTTTTTAAGCAGATCAGCTTGCCTTGTTTAATTTGTCGGACCTTTTACGGGTTTCGTAACTTTTCTGCTGCTTTGGATGTTCCATGTTTTCATAATTTTCTTAAATATTTTGGTATCTGTCGATTATATATACTATATATTATAGTATAGCACTCAAGTAACAGGTATCGAAAAGTATTTTGTATTTCAACAAATCTAATTAAATGGCAATTTAAAATTAAATACCTATTATCACGAACGTGAACTGACAGATACAGAAAATGGCGACTTTTCGTAGTAGGTTGGTCTTTCTCGAATCAAGATCGGAAAATCCAAATATAATGCCCGAGCGACACCCGAATGAGTTAACATTCGTTAAGTTAACGAACGCTATCTCCCAAAATCGCACCCCAGGACTCTCATCTGGACACCTATTATTAATATTAATTTTATGTAACTTATCCGAAACAAATTTCCGAACCCCTGAAAAATATGTTTGGATTATTACTTTCTCTATTTAAACAGTGCCTTTATATATCAGTATCGACCACATCAAGTATTGCATTGAGTGGAGGTCGTTCCCCACCCGGAATGTGCCCATCGGTGCCCTACATAATTATCATTAGTCATCGAAGAGAATAAACTCGAAATTCCCAATTGCAATCTATATCTTCCTTAATACACTTAAAAATAATAATGGAAGATTCACCAGAATACAAGTAACTAATATAATGAAAACTTAAAAAAACTACGGGTTACTGTGATAAGCCAACCGGTAAACAATAGGATGAGCAGCTCGATATACACTTTCAAGTGTTGCCTGTATTCGATGCCTTTCAAACAATGTCGAGTATAGCTCTTGAATTCAAACACCTTTAAAAAATAACTTATAACTATATATAATTACTTATAAGATAACAATGAAAAACAAAAAAATCGTTCAAATTTCATAATCTTTTGCATGTCCTTGGTGCAGTTGATAAAATATAGACAGATATCCAGAGTTTTAAATATCTAAACATTTAAAGATGGGTATAGCATTGGCCTTCTAATTGAAAACTCTTGGGTTTCCACAATAATTGGTTTTTTCAACGGTCTGCCCACCCAGATCTATTTACCCCAAATAATAATGATAGCTCTAAGGATAAGACAGTTTAGGAATAATTCTGCATATATTACCCCGATAATCCTAAAATAACTAAAATTAAAATATAGTGCAATTACTAATTTATATTCCTATTTTAAAATATTTCTTATGTTAACTGGTGGTTAATTTATTTTAGAATTCTTAACCTTAATCAAGATAAAGTATATACTATCATTAAAATTTTACTTACTTTTCCGGCGTCTCCGTACGACTTGCATGAAATATGGCACAAAACACCCTTCACAAGATTAAAAAGTTGCTATAGTACTAAAAAGGATCATAACAGTAAATAAAATTCGCTACTTTTTGTTTGTAGTTCTGCGGTTTAACTTTTTTACTTATGAAGCCTTGTTTAACGATTTGCGATCTAGGTGTAGTATATAGTAGTGCGCAACGGGGAACAATACTTTCCAGATGTCTTAAAACCTATAGAAATTTAACTTGAACTTGTGTTGTGTATTGTATTATGTAAGTAATAGTACATACCCATTTCTTACCCCATGGTTAACAATGCATAGTGCATAAACCCAAGATATATTTAATAATTTTTACATGTGCTATATTTTTATAAATAGTCACACTTATACTAAAATATTCCATAACTTAGAAGTTAACGAAACACAACTATGTAAACCGGTATATAAAACGGACGAGGTTGGTCAATAATCTTTTTTTGCTCTAATATTTATTTCCTAATACCAACATACATACATTCCCGAAACATGTTTTTATTTAAACATATCTGTAAATAATAACATTCTGTAGCTTGTTAAGCGAAATACGCGCTAAAAACTAACAAGAAACTAAAAATGTGTCTGTTTTCTATTGGGATATTTAATTTCCAAACCAACCGATGTTAAGATATTTAAAGTTTTATAATCGAGATATAACTTAAAGGCGTTGTTTTTAACTCGGCTCTTACCTATGCTGATATCAATATACCTACAATAAAATGTTAAAATCCGCATTAATTATTTAGGGTAATGCTGTATCGCAATTATTTTATAAATTATAATTCACCGAAAACAAGATGAATTTTAACTAGATTGACATTTAAAAGAATTTAGTTATATTTTTGTATTATATTTGCACAAAGAAATATGGAATTTTACAAAAAGACACTCAGTATTTATAATATTCTTCTCTTTCAAAAATATACCTAGGGAGACCTAGTAACTAAGTATACATGTCAAGGTAAGGTTACGGAAGAATTCTGTAAACATATTTTTCGAGTTCACTACCTCTAGAGCTTTCGAGAAAATTATAAATTTATGAGGTAACAAAGACAAACAGTATTTTTACTTATTATATATATATAGTGTTACAATTATTCATACAAAGCTATAGCGAACAAGATTTGGGGCCTAACTACAATCTTTCTTTTTTAACTTTAGAACAATCGATCGATTTAGAAAGATTAGATTAAATATCAGTTTTCTGTCCAAATTGTTTATAAAATACGGTACACAAATATTCTGGCAATTTCTGCAGCTGGTAATAAATAAAATGATAGATCTCAACTCCTAAATTGTGATATATTTACATTGTCATTAGTACAAGTTAAAACCAGTTGTGATGAATATTTAAAAATTAGTTTGGCATGAATTACGTAAGGTAATTTTCTGACTGATATTTGGACTGTATTTATTTTGTCTGTCTTTATGTGAACTATGATGGAATAGTAGGGTATTACTTTAAAGATTATAATAGACACTTGCATCCCTTGAAACATATTTCTGTAGTTGTGCCATCTTCATAAAAATGTTAATAAATAAAGAAATATTTGTTTTCCTAATAAAGGTGTGGTAAACTAAAATGTAATTATCTTGTACGCAAATACCTCCCAACTGTTTGACATATTTCTGTATTATACTGCACGTTTCGGATTTGTAGCAAATATATAGGGCTCACTTTAACTTGTCCGCATTTTAAATGCATATAGCCCTTTAAATATTTAATCTAGATAAATGACCCAAAGAACAAATTGTAGGTACACTGCTCAAGTTTTCTTTGTTATAACGAAACCTATAATATACATCCGGCGAAAAAAGTTATGGGCTCAACTTTCATTTTCATAAATGTATATTATTACTTACAATGAAAGGCTTTCTTTTCCTAACTCTAAAAATATATGGGCTATTGATATTTGATTCACTAATATTTAATTTATTACTATTTAAGTATAAAAAATGGTAATATTTATATTTTACTCTTTATAGGTATAGCGCAACTGCAACACTAAGAATAAACCAACCAAAATTTTATAAATCCTGTTCAACGTGGCCTCCTCCACATACTTTTCTAATACAGGAATTTCGTGATTAATTCAGGTTATTAACATTTCCTGTGAATGACTTAAATCGTCGATCACGTGAGTTATTCTAATGTTTATTATTGAATATTGAAACACGGAGTCATATGAACCAATATAATATGTCATCAAAAAAGAAATCCACTACTGTAAGATCTGGACTATTTGTCGGCGAAAGGATGGTACCTTCATTACCTATCCGTCCTTGAGGCTATTCTAAATTTAAATATTTTCGCAATGACAAACTTTATGTGAAGGGGTGTGTAGTCTTGCTGCTACATTATTCATCTCACTAAATCAGTTAAGTCAACTATATCGGTTTTGGGAAACAGTACATACCGATCACCTATTAATTTTTAATTTATGAATGTAGGTTCTAAAATATATCTTCCGATAATTCCACACCAAACGTTAACTAAGTGGTAACACTACTGTTTAGATTCATTTATTTGACTGGGATTATTTGAAGAATGCTTTCATCTCTAAATAACATATTTGTTAAGAAGAACGCGCATTATTTTCATTATAATGGATAAGAAAATCCCGAAAAAAAGTCAAGCCTTCTTTAGCGTTGACCATCATTAAGTTTTTAAACATTTTTAAACTTGATGGCTTTCCATTTTCTTCAACTACATGACTAATGGAAGTCCAAAGATTTGCTTCACATTATACCAGAATATTAATTTGATAAACTTCTGTTAGCAGTTGAATATTAATATTTTGTTTTTTGATATTTTGTAAATTCAGGGTGTTCCATTTAAGAAAATGCAACTTGGGTTCATAACTTTTTACGCCGAATGTACATTATGACTTTCGTCATGAAGCAAAAAACTTGAGTGGACCTACAAATTGTTTTTTGGATGGTTTCGAATAGGGACAAGCTAAAGTGAACTCACTGTACAAATTCTATTAAATTTAAGTCTGTATTTTAATTTATATTGGCATTACTCTGTTATATTCAAAATGGGAAAGACAAGCTGTGACAAGCTTATTACAGAACTTTTACTGTTATATTCATGATGGGGCACTTCTTTTTTAACAAGCAAAGGCGCGTCAACCCCAATCAGGTTTCTTTATCCCTTCATTGCTGGCTCCGATTTGTACTTTTACGATCTAATCGGCAGCTTCGCCCCGTTAGCTCTCCGTAAACGGTTTGACTACGTGGTGAACATAAAATTATCTAAACCGTAAAACCGCGCTAAGCATTTGCATTGACACCCACGGTAAGCTTATTAAGGGTATAACTTGGAGATGGCAACCCTAACATAAATAATTTGGAGTGAAACTAGTCCGCAGGCTAATAGTTTAATTCCATTTAAAAATACAAAAAAAAAAGTTTAAGCTCGATTGCGGCTGCATTGTGGTTACATACTTGTTTAATATACTTGTTTAATATACTTGTTTATAAATTATCATAATATCACTTACAGCTTAGTAGTCTAACTCATGCATGCGGTTTTACATCAAGAAATAAAAATATAATATATCTTTTAGATTTAGACGATCATCTTCTTACACTTCAGATTTTAAGAAGAGAGCGATTTGGACTAGACCCCATGTCATATTGGTCAATTAGTAAGTTTCTTTGCCTCTAACTCAATAAACAGAATCCCTATAGGTTTAAGAAAATCTGCAAGTATTTCATGATATTCCGATATATATTGCCTTGCCTTTGGTTATGGTATAACTCTATAGGGCTGGTAACACTTCTGTGTAGATTCTCATAATTCTCTTTTGGAGGCCTAGCCTAGCTGATTCAGCTTGATACTTAGTATTGAGCAATACGTAGCCTATTTTAATTTCTGTACTTGATCTGGCTCCAAAAAAGCAGTGTTCTCATTTTGATCAATAATGTAAATTTAGTAGAGTCTGTCAATGGCAATGGAGAAATTCTGTCAGCATCTGTTCTAGAAAAGGCAATCTGCGA
Source organism: Kuschelorhynchus macadamiae (assembly GCA_030620095.1). Taxonomy (NCBI): domain Eukaryota; kingdom Metazoa; phylum Arthropoda; class Insecta; order Coleoptera; family Curculionidae; genus Kuschelorhynchus; species Kuschelorhynchus macadamiae. The sequence goes on along the minus strand of JAUTXW010000289.1, from coordinate 681,502 downwards.
GTTGCCTTATTCCATAAGCGAGTTTCTCCAAATCCTGCATTTGTTTCTGTATCAATATATTTTAAATTTGTCAAGCTCGCTAGGGCTGCCCCACAATGGCGATAAACACAGCTCAATCTGCATGTTTGTCGTCATTGTAGTGCGCAAACAAGCAAACAATTGAATTCTCCTATAGTTAGTTTGCTCTACATTCACCGGACGACAGTTCTCTAGCTAATCGTCGGTCTTATGATATGATCGAATCTCGTCTTATCGACCGGGTCTATCAGTTAATCACCGATACACTTTTTAATTTATTCTTCAGGGCTTTCCTATCGTCCTGTCGAACTAGTCATTATTTTTTTAATTTTATTTCCTAGTGAAGATTCCAAGTTTGTCTCCAGATGTCTCAACTTCTGTGCAATGTTTAGTATATTATATAATATAAGATGACCATCTCGTCTTCTTATAATTAACTGGCAGAGTACGGTTTCTGTATCAATCTTTGATCATCTGTAAAGCTCCATGCAATGTCACAGAAAATGCCCACGAAATTTTCACTAAGCAGAAGACCCCCTGGATGTAACACTGATTTTTACAAACCTTTTTGGGAGCATTTTGAATATCCAGCATCTAACTATTTGCTGGAATAACCCTGTTAACAAGATGGAATGAAATTTTTGTTCAGGTGGTTTTGTAAAAGTGTCTTTGGTGCCTGTAGATAGTCCCAAAGGAGACTTATTGTCTATTGATTTCTTCTTGCCATCACGTAAACGTTAATGTCATTGGATCTGCCTACCTTGTAGCGCTCTTAGATGTGGCGGGATATTAATTGCTATTGTGTTCATTAAATATCGCCAACATACCTTTTCTAGCGACTTACTTTAATTGTTGAAAAATCTTGACAAAAGCATTACGAAAAACTCTACATAGCAGTGTATTTCATACCATTCGCTCCGTTCTTTTCTGATAAATTGAGGGAAATGAGTGTGAGTCGGTCTAGGTAGTTGGATGGAGCTAGTGCCACCATTCTTCTTTACTCAAGACTAAATTCATTTAAATAACTTTATGCAGCCTGGTAAGCTATGAGCAATCTTCGAGGTCCTGTCTATTTGTTTAGTAAAAAGCCTTGTTGCTGCTCGCAGTCGACTCAAAGTCGACGAACAGAGTAATTATTTTATTAATCCAAGGATTAAAATCATCTCGGGAAAGTACCGGACAAAGTATATCAAGCACTGAAAAAATGCCCTCTAAGCCAAGTCTCAAACCACTCCTTCCGATCAAAAGGCAAGTGCTCTTACCACTGAGCTCCAATACAGGCTTCAATAATAGCAATTTGTACTGCACTAGCGCGAGGCGCTCCTTTTAGGTCTTCCTTAGGGTGACTAAATAAATTAAAATATATAATTTGTAAATACTATAAAGAAACCATCCATCTGCCACAAAAAAAACGAATTCCTATGTGGATAAGCACTTCTAAATATTTATTGGTAGTCGTATTAATATCCATAGTCCCGTCTCAGTTGCATGTGTGGCTGTTGTAATTTTACAATATTATGTGTTGATTTATATTTGAAAATCTGTTGTTTTAAATGAGGTAAGCCAAAAACTATTATTTTCTTTCTCTCCTTTTACATATTTTAAATTAAAGTTTTAGTACTGATGAAGGCCATGCAATGGTTGAAACGTTTACAAATAAATGACAAATTTTAACACTCATTTGTCCAATTTATTCTAAGAACCGAAAAATCCAAGAAAAGAAAACCCTAAGAATATAGCTAAAAGTTTGAAGAACCCATCCCATATTAAAAATATATATATATATATATATATATATATATATATATATATATATATATATATATTACGTATTATAAACCAAATAATTACTATTGTCTTTCGCTTTCCAAAGCTTCAAAAACTATTAACGCTGTTCTCGCATTAAGCCGAGGTGGATCATTAAACATGAGTTAGGTCTGACGTTTGCCATCATCCCTTTAACTTGTCATATAAAATAGTTGCCTATGAATGTTACTATCTCATATAAATGTAATCGATATTTATTTAGCTATTGCCGTATTGTATTTTACGAAAGGGATTAACAAATACGAGTTAGCTGAGAATTCGTTTTTAACCCCTAAAAATGCAAAATAGTAACACATTATTCAGCTATAGTAACATTTATTAATAATTAAAAGAATATTATTAGTGTAAAAAATAATGTATTTTGTAATATTTACGCATCCAATAAGAAAAATTGAACGTTATACGTACAACGATATACGTAAAAGCAAATAAAAGATAGATTTTCAATCATAACAAATAAACTTAAATAAATAAAAGAATATTGGAAAATAAAAAAACGAACGTCAAGTAATTATTGAGATAGAAAAGAAAGAAAGACAAAAACAATAGCGTTGGTTCAGGGTAAAGTTAAAATGTATAAAAAATGTATCGGGCTCGTTTAGTGCAGGTAGTAAGAGAGGCAGCTTTAATTAAAACTATCTCCAAAAGCTGACCGGTACTAAAAGGTAGCAGATAGCGAAATTCAGTTATAAAAGGGCAGCCGATACTCAAGAGAAGGTTCCCAAAAAAGCTCAACAGTTCTAAAAAGTAGCGTTCTTATTGGTACCAAAAATCCTAAGAAAACAAAATATTTTATAGATTTTTTAAATACCTTTCCAAGAATAAGGATTGAAATATGAACCAATTAGATTTCAACTTATGAAAACAATTTTCTTTAAAATTTAATTAATTTTATTTTGACAATAAATGTATTTATTTTATTATTATTCAACAAACAAATATTACCCCAACCCAATAAAATCAAAATTAAAAACAATCCTTACAATTATTTAAGAATTAATTTTATTCTAAGAAAGCAACACTAACCAGCACAGCTAACCCAAAGCCCTGTCTTGAAATCGTTTCATTTAATACAATATTTAGAGTCAAAATTCAACTATTATAAACATTACTTATATCTAAATAAATTCTCATGGCTAGGCAAAACATTTTAAATAAAAAGTGCTCGAGTAGCATTCTATCAAATAAAATAATTAAATACGCTATTTAATAATTTAGATTAGTTTAATTAAAATATATATATAGTACCAGCGAATTCGAGTCCAAAAAAAAAAGAAAAATTAGCTCAACTTTTTACAAAACCAAAGACACTTAGGGCCTTGATGAATGCCCGAAATTTGAGCGAAATGTTGGAAAAATAAATTAATGTAATTTCAGACCCAAATAAGATATCACAAAATACACTCAAAATTTTATATTCAACTTAAATGATATAGTTGCTTAAACAATTTAACTTCAAACGTTTTTAAAATCAAAATACCATAAATCAGAAAAGCACTTCAGTTAATACAAGTCGTATTATGGAAAAGATTTTCAAATTCATCATTAATAGATGGTTAATCCTAAAAGACTGGAATGGAGCTCAATAACACACTAATTTAATTTAACTAGAACATCTACGATATGCCCAACATAAGCTAGATTTAATGTAGTAGTGTTAGCTATTAGTTTTTTTTAAACACAAGACTATATTTTCAAAGGCAAAAAAATAAATTTATTTATCACAATTGGTCTCAATCTCTATTGAAAATCAACATTTTAGAGATAAAAATAGATTCCAGGTAGTCATAAGAAAGTTATAAAAAAGGGTTAAATTAATAATTTCAAGCGATAACCATACCAGAAACAATCAATCTACGCACCTCACACAAGGATTTTGTAACTGAAAGTTATCCGATACTAGCTTATACAAGACCCAGCATTACGGTGTGATCAACTTCCTCAGCTAATATGTTCTATTTCAAAAGAAATTCTCCGGTTCGAGTTTACAAAACGATGCTATTTCAGAACGGATTCTCAAGATAAACTTGGATCCCACTAGCAGGGGATCAAAAGTGCCATAGCATGATTTCTGTGCAACATTTTTCCAAGTCAGTTAAACCAACTTAAGGATAGTGATATAACCTAGCAAGAAATAATTAATATTTAGGAACTCGGTAAAGGAAGGTCATAGACTTAGTAACAGAAGGAATTTGTACGAAACCACCATGCGGCTATAGAATGATAGTCAACCCACACCCCTGAGAAGCTAAAATGTCACAAACCACATTAATAAGGTATTTCAATGCAGAAACTAATAAAATACTATATACATATAAATAATTCCAGCAAAAAAAAAATTGGAAACATTATAAAATTCCCCACCTTAAACAAACCTTATTGTGGGTTCGAGAAATAATATACGATGATTTTTAAAGCCACGACAAAAACATAAAAAACTTTAACAGTTTAACAATAAAATAATGTAAACAAGCATATTGCAATTAACAGTCCAACAATTTAGAGATAACAATTAAAAAGTATTCAAAGAAATCAATTTGAATTTATAAATAAAGAACAAAAACATTCAATTTACGTAGCAAAATTTTGAAAGATATGTGACCTTTTAATAAGAAAGTAATCAACAAATAAAAATAACAATAACAATAACAAAAAGGCCAAACTTTATCATTTAAAATGGCGAAATGGTAGAAAACTGCATAAAGGGAGAGAAGATTTTATCATTTAAATCTATGTTGTTTATTGATTCTGTAAAATATTAAAGAGATAAATCAGCTTTTTAGATTAATTGTGTCTTTTCTGATCTGATTTAAATATATAAAATCTTGAACAAACAATACAATTTAATATTTTATAATTACGCATGAACTGCCATCTATTAAGGTCACATCGAAGCTATAGCCCTAGAGGAAATTAACTCTACAGTTTTCATAACCGGCTTAGATTAGGAATACGAGTACTTTATCATCTCGCATAATTTAATAAATTTTATTGCGATTGGCGCTCAGAATATTGAAGAAGCTTAAAAATAAATTGTCAGAAACAAAAACGATCTACATTTTGTATTATAAAATTACAACATAAACAAATAAACAATTAATTTTAAAATTAAGAGTATCATTTACTTAAATAACAATAATACTCTTAACAATTAAATTATAGTATTACATAATGTGGATCTATATCAGATTAAACGCCGAAGTACCATAGCGAAGCTTACAGTTAAAATCATAACAAAGCAAGAGTACTTTAGGTAGAATAACGTTCTTATTATGCAATGTACAAACTGTACTGAAATTCCAATAAATTCTTTAATTAATTTTGAGTAAAACTATTTCATGTCAGCAAAAAATGTGGATACACACTGGCGCCTAATTTAGTGCCCACCTGGTACCAAGCTACCTAGTGACCCGGTGTACAGTGACGCAGTTCGAACTAAAGGCGGTCAAAAATCGGCAAACCTGATCTTTTAATTGAAAGTCCTACAGGTATTTATCCAAAGACAATCAGATCGATATGTATACAATTTTTTAATAATTCAGCAGTTCAAATAGCACTATTTTGCACCTTAAATAGTCTGCTTGGAAAGCATTAAATACCAATTTGCTAAAATTTACTTTTAGAAAAAGCCAAGTGTATGTATATATAGGAAACAGATAGTGCTAACATTTACAAAAGAAAAATCATCAGATGCGATATCGCTGTAATATCAAAAAGTTATTTAAAACCCATTAAAAAAATAGAAATCTAAGAAGGGGTTATTCTAGAGAACAAGCAGTTACATGGATCAAGCTGAAATAAAAAAGAATCATGTAGGTAGGGTACTCTGAGGTTTTCTCTATAAGTACAACTATATTTTTGCGTAAAGTTGCTCTGGTGTTAGTGAAATAAAAAACAGACCCATAAAGAGTAATTTTTTTAAGATGTTTAGTATAAACTACATCAGATAGAAGATTAAATTAGCAAGCATTTGCAGTTTTATGAGCTCTGTTTAAAACCCATCTTAGTTTTTCAAAATTTGTAAGCTGTCAATGATTATTAAAAAAAACTGATTTCTGTCAAATTTTTGGCTCCGTAATGAGTAATTTTAGAATGAAAAACTTTGAAACAAAACCTTTACATAATTTTATTCTAAATAACATAACCCAAAGTAATCTTATGTAATAACTGTCATTTTTGATATATGACATAAACTTATGTTTTTTAAATGGAAACAACATATTTTTCTCCTATCAAATAGAGATTTTTTGCGATTCTGAAGATATATCACATTTCGCATTTACGGGACGTTTCGAACTAAGAAAAACATCAATAATGCAAGTTGATGATGGTTGCAAAGAAACAAAACTTCGGATCAAAAATCTAATTAGGTCATCTTGTAGAGAAGAAAAAGTTGCAATACAAATGTGAAAGCGTAGGTGGGTTGGACACTTGTAAAAATAAACGTTAAAAATTTAGAACAAAAGATTAGAAATATTTTCAAATGTTTAACATTAAACACTAGCAAGCATATCGAAGCAAAACTAAATTTTGTGATAAAAATGAAAAGTGTGTTCAAAATAAAATAGTGTTAACTAAAAAGTGTGTACAAACTGTAGTAAAATGTATACCTAAAATTCAAAACGTAGTCAACGATGTAAAATTCAAAATCTAAAAGTGCGACATGGGAAAATAATTATTCATTGTCAAGCAAACTGAAAAAAAAACTAAATATAGAAAAAGGGAAGAGACAAGAACTAACACTTTTAAATATGGAGGCACTAGCTTTGTGTGTTGAGTTGGAACTTAGCAAAAGAAGTTACCAACAAATTTTAAAAGTTAGGTAGTATTGAATGTCATTGTACAAAAATAGCCGCCTAATAACGCCAATTACTAATCCTAAAAGTTATTAATTTAAACGTACTTCTATTTTGGTTATGTTAGTTTTCTGGCCTCGTATAACTTATTTTTGTGCATACATACATATGCTTTTGAAAATTATAATTCGGTGTATCCCAAAAACTTTCCAACTAACTTGGAAAATTCTTAATTTCTTTAATTTTCGACCATTTTAGAGTTTTGACAAGTATAAAAAAAATACTTGGCAAGTTATTTGGATAATTTATTGAAAGATTCTAAGCGGTTGGAAATGTTTTAATACAGGGTGTCATCGTCAGGGCTAGTTAATTAACTTTTGGACATGTTATCCTGTTGTTTACTATTTTAAGTTGTTTAAATCTGCAGATAATGGAATGCCCAAACATCTTATTTGATCGTGTACGGGAAGTTTAAAAAAAAATGGTTTTCAATGAGATTCTATGATAGTACCCCAATATTCAGATCAAAATTCAGATAAAAAAATATTATTCCATTTTCCTAAAAACTCATAACATTATTTTCTTTTATTTATGTATTAATTTTTTTTTGAAAATTTACATGTTGGCATAAAATCTTATTAGAAACAACTTTTTTATTAACTTTTTTAAAAATAATCAACACTTTTAAAAAAATAGTGTCATATTTGACGTGACATAGTTTATTTGGCCAATTTTTAGTTTTTAGGCAAGCAGAGACGATCGAAATTTTTCATAAATTATTTAATACAGAAAAATCTCATATTGGACGGACTTTTTGGTAATCACTGTATAAGCAGCATGTCAAGTCTTTAGACCAACACTAAAAAATAAAATAGTTATTTGTTTTTGAAGGCAGTCCAAAAATTCCTGTTTGCCATTATATATTTTTTGTACACTCTGTTTAATAGATAATATAATAGATATATAAAATTAAAATCATGTTAAAAAATACACTATCTTAAAACTAATTTATTCAACCACGCAAAAAATTCTAAAACTTTATCTTCAATAGTTATTGATTTTTGACCACATTTAGTGCGAACGGCAGCACTGTGCGGCGCCAGCTATACCGCGCTTCGGTTGGTATTTATCTACATTCTACAATGTGAAACAAGTATCTCAAAATGATAATTTTTATAAAGAAAGTTAAACCGACTATAAAGAAAAAACGCTGACAATTAAAAAGTAGCAGTTTAAAAATTTGACTTTTTGACTTATTTCAAATTTCTAAGTACACAATAAAAGAACTTTTATAGAGGCTGTTCTCAGACGAGGTTACATGTATCAAAAATTGACTTAATTTTTTTCCATAAAAATGTTTGCTTCTTCAAAAAATAGAATTTACGTTGAGAAGAATTGGTTTTGCTAAGCAGGCAACTCAGAAACTTGTATTTTGTTAAAAATAAACAACTTTCATTTTTTATTTATGTGGAAAATGCTATTCAAAGAAGTTGCTCAGAATCGCTTCCACAGTTAAAATCTAAACATTCAATTGTTATTTTCTTCATAAAAGGGAAGTATTGCAATCACGAAAAAATCACCCTCCAAGATTGTTGCAGATCTTTACGTTTCAAGGTGCCTAGATGCCGAAAAACATGTTTTCTCAATTCCGTCGGTCTGTCTGCCTGTGGGTCTGTCGGTCTAACTTCAAATTTTGGTCAAAATTGAAGGTCATATCAAGATGACCTATATAATACTCTTTGAAATGCTACATAAAAATTTTACCCCTAGTGAAACAACCCCTCGGAAACTACCCTAATTTTTTTTGTCAAATGGTAATCCTTATTTTTTTTTCATGAATATAACAGGTCTTTTCGTGCTGAAATTGACACAGTTGATATTTCGGAGTAACCTGTATTTCTAAAAAATAAAGTAAAACTAAAAATACCTTATTAGAAAGATTTTATTATAAGTAAAAAGGTAAAATATAAAAAAAATGGGATGAATTGGGTATAACAATTTGAAATAGTATGCATATTAAAATTCCACCTTTTACCAAACTACCTCTAGGAAACTACCCCAACTTTTTTTATAAAGGCATCCCCTTTTTTTGTTGAATATGCAAGGGTTTTTTATTCTTATAATTAAACGACGCAGGTATAACATTTTATATTTCAGAAGCGTCAAATTTTAAATAATTTTAATTTTTAAGGTGGAAAATTAGAAGTTCTTGTTTTACAGAAATAAGTAAGATTTAGATTGTTAATATTAAACAATTCCCTACAAGTTGCAATTATAACAACAATGAATTAGATATGTATTATATATATATATATATATATATATATATATATATATATATATATATTTTTTTAATATGTAGGTATATCGGTAGGTGTTTATTTTGCTATAGTTGGAAGTTTTTAAGAATGTAGCCAATAAATAGTCAAATACTAAAATGGCATTTTGCTCCACCCCCTATGAATATGTGGATATGCTTCTGGTTTTCTGGGAATCTAGAAGAAATGCTCGTGCTGCTGTGAGGCTCTACAGGCAGAGATTCCCAAATCCTAGACAAACAGCACGAAATACATTTACATCTGTAGAAAAAATAATGCGTGTAGGGAAATGTCCATGCCAAAGTAAGCATGACCATCACAATGCTCCTGCAAGATCGGAGGAAATGTGCATCAATGTATTGGCCTACACGACGGTTAATCATCATATTTCTATCTGAGCATTAGCACAAGAAATGAGAATTAGTAAGTCTTCTGTAGAAAAATTTTTGAAGCAGTATAAATTAAAAATAAAATAAAATAGGCGTTGTAAATTGTCATAATATATATATATATATATATATATATATATATATATATATATATATATATCATATATATTTAAAATAATGTTAATTTTTAGCAAAAGGAAAGTACCTTAAAAATGTCAATATTTACAATAATTATTTTGTAATCAATTTGTCCTGCGTATGTCCCATACTAAGCCGATTGACGCTTTCCAATTAGAAAAAAGGCGCGTATCGAGAATATTGGCATGGTAGGCGTAATCTGCGTCAGCTTTATCGTTCTGATTGATATTTCAAGTTATTAGATCTATTTTTACAATATCTAGCTGATTGTACCGTTCCTTATGTTACCGATAAGTTATTTATATGAAGTCATGTTTTACTGGTTTATATATATACATATATACATATATAAGAAAATAAATATCTTGAAAAAGCTCAATATAATGAGCGAAACGTCAATTAAATAATAATTAACAAAATATATATATATATATATATATATATATATATATATTTCTCAAAACGATTCTTTCCACTACTCACTGTCGAATTTCATCTTATTTTGTCATGCCCTCAATTCGCACGTATATATCGTGATCGGACTAATACTAATTTTATAGTCATTTTTAGAGTGCAAAGCAGCAATAAAGATAGTTATAAATACTAGAATCTGTTCAAATTCAAGATCCAGTGCATGTAAACAAAAGTGAATGTGAGTACAATATGCCTCTGAAAGTTTGCTAAAAACATATTATACTCGACCACCTTTATTTAAAGGCATATCGCTCTTGTTTAGATGTAGTGCATTTTGCACCATTATAGCTCATACCCCTATAAAACTAGTCACGATGAGACGTGTTTTTTAATACGAAAATGGATAAAATATCGTATGAAACGAGTGCTTTATACCATGTTGAGAAGGTAATATTTTATTTGATAAAAATTTATTCGAAAAAAGTTTTAAATTTTAGGATGGAGGAGCCACAAGCCATGACATTTTTAAGATCATCACAGACAATGCACATAACGACTTTAGCGAAGGACCATGGAATTTTAACCAACCAAAAACAGTTGAGGAGACCATTTGATTTTCATATTATCTATATATATATATATATATATATATATATATATATATATATATATATATATATGCTTAAAATTATTGTAAATCTTTTCATAAATCAAATTTTAAAATGTATCTAATAAATACATTGTAGACTGCTTTTTTTAAAAACGTATTAGGCCGCTGTTTTGTTTTGTTATCTTGGATTCAAACCAAAGTATTACAAGTTTATCTCTTCGTTTTTGTGCAAGATTTGAGATAAATTGGATAATTTGTTTTTTAGTAATATTTTGTTCAACATTTCACTAGGCCGCCATTTTGTTCCGTGGTATTCGATTTTTACCAAAATAATTCCAGGTGATCCCCACATAACCCTTAATTTTTTTATCTAAATTTTAAGTCAATCGAGTAAGAAACTCTTAGCTACGCCGGGAACTAACAGATAGACAGACCGACAAATCGAATTGAGAAAAAATATTGTTTGGAATTTAGGGACGCTAAAACGTAAATATATGTAAAACCTGCAAATTTGATCACAATTGCAAACATTTCATTTGGCCGCCCTTTTGTTCAACCATCTTGAATTCGTACCACAGTTCTACCAGTTCAACTCTATACCACAGTTAATTCTTGCAAAAAATTTGAAAACAATCTATTAAGTAGATTATTTCAGGTTAAATTTTTAAATAGTTTATTAAGCCGCCATTTTATTTCGCCATTTTGGATTCGTACCAAAATTTTACTAGTGAATTACTAACACTTGAATTTTTTGAAAAATTTGAGGTAAACTGGATAAGTAATTTTTTAGTAAGCATTTTTTAAACATTTTAGGCCTCAATTTTGTTTCGCCATATTGGATTTTCATCAAAATATGACCAGGTCATTCCCGTATGACTTTTTTTTTTAACCAGAATTTGAAGTCATTCGGGTAGGTAGTTTTTTAGCTGTGCCGCAAAGAGCCAGACCGACAGACATACAGACCGACGGAATTGAGAAAACATGTGTTCCGGCATCTAAGGGCCCTGAAAAGTAACGATCTGAAAAGATCTTGGACGGCATTTTTTTCACGATTACAATACTTCCCTTTTACGAGGAAAGTAATAAATTCAATACATAGTTTTACATTGACGCACACCGCCTTTTTGTTACGTCATTTTGAATTCGTACTAGTTTATCCCCATATCCCTTTACGAGGGAAGTAAAAATAAAATACTGTTAGTGATTGTCTGCATTCCACATAATAAATTTTCTTTACCCGGAACTTCCCTCGTTATTACATTTCCCTTTATTAGGAATAGTGAAACATGAGCGTTTAGTTTCGGACATAGTCATTAAAAAACACATATATAAATTATGTTTTTTACTTGTAAACAAAATAGAGAGGATTCGGGATAAAAGTTCCCTTACAGGTGGGCTTTACCTAATTACAAAGAAGTTAATTTTATAATTTGTTTATAAAAGTGAAAGATAACACAATTTATATATATAACTACTAAACATCTATATGTGAAACTAAATAGCAGCATACTTAAAATTCCCAATAAAAGAAAGGGTTTATAGCAAGGCTAGTTCCGGGAATAAGATTTTTTTATATTGTTTTCAAACATTTAAATAGGCCGCCATATTGCTTCGCCATGTTAAATTTTACACATTTTTCAAGTGTTTTCCCATATCACATCTAATTTTTGTGTAAAATTTGTAGCCATTGGAATAAGAAGGATTTATAAGCTGATTTTGAATATATGAGTTGTATTCATACCAATATTTTACCACTTCATCTTTATATCACAATTAATTTTAGCGCAAAAATTAGAATCAATCGAATAAGTAGTTTTTCACACTGCTTTTTAATACATTTTATTAAGCTCCATTTTGTTACACCAACTTAGATTGGTGCTTAAATTTTACCAGCTCATTCTCATATCACAATCGATTTTTGTGCAAAATTTGAAGTAAATTAATTAAATAGTTTTTAAGTAATATTTTTTTACATTTCATTAGGCTACCATCTGGTTCCCCCATTTCAGTTTTTACCAAAATATTACCATCTTATCGCAATATGACCAAAATTTAAAATCAATCACGTAAGTAGTTTTTTAGAGCTATGCCACGAACAGATAGACAGACAGTCAGACGGAAAAACATGTTTTTCGGCATCTAGGGACCCTGAAATGTGAAGATTTTTTAACGATTATCATACTTTCCTATTACGAGGGAAGTAGAAACAGAAAGCTCTAGACGATAATAGAAAAACAAAGTTATAAAACAAAAGTACAATATGATTTCTTCCGGTTCCGTTTTATTTACCACTGGTGCAATTGACTGCTGACTATAATTTTCGGAGTCGCCGTCGCCGCGGCGCCTATTCAGGGCGGCGTCGGCAGCGCCGCGACGGAGAACAGGTGGACAGACGGCCAAGAACCCTCGTCGATAGCACTGTTCATTATCGGTTTCTGTCGGGTTATATTTCTCGAAATTTTCGAACTTCAGACACATTTTTCGAAAACGAGCAGTCAGCACAGCGCCGGTCATCATGGGTTTTGGTAAGTCAGTTAGGACTAATCTAAGCGTAAAGTTTTGTTTTTTATATTATAGTTGCATTATGAATTTATACAATTCCGAATGGCATACAAAACGCATATTTCTATATGTTTATATCCTAAAATAAGACACGAATCTGGTAAAAATCAGAATCAGTTATTTTTCCCCCATTAATATATACCCAAGGATACTTTTTTGTTTTAGAAAGTATCTAAAATGCAACCAAAATATATATGCAAATAAAATAAGTTAAAATAAAATTCTGTTTTTTAACACTTTAGTTTATATTAATTGGTCTTATGTGAGAAATTGTTGTTCCATATTTGAGCACAATCTTCTTAAAAACCTAAATTTAAAAATAATATATATATATATATATATATATATATATATATATATATATATATATATATAGCCGAATGCACCATAACTAAAGATAAAAAATTAATATTTTTTATGTAGTAAGTATGAAATATTGCAGTATAATAAGATTTTAAGGGGTTTCTACTTATTTATTGAGCCCTTACGCAATAAGGTAAACGATTGTAATATCTGTAATAGAAAAAATAAAATGGTTATTTAAGAAAGTGGCAATTTTAACAGATAGGAGGAAAAGCTCATGAAAAAGTGATATTTTTAAAATGAGATTATGTGAAACTGACAGTACTTAGTTAAGAAGTTTAATAATTCGATATTCCAGGATGCGGATTTATTCAATATAAAATAAATATAAAAGGTTCAATTTTATTTAAATATAATTAGTCTATTTAAAAACGAAATAAGAAAAACTACTTTAAAATAAAGATTTTAGAAAATTAAAAACCAAATATATTTTACAAAATTCATCCGTTATATAGAACCACGATTTCAAAAAATCTATAAATTATTTCTGTGTCATAAAAAATGAAACCCAGTTTACAAATTTTGCGAGGGTTTTTAACAGTTTTAAACTCACAAACTTAAATAAGTAGTATACTAGTAAAATAAGTAAATTAAGGACACCTTTTGTACAATCAAATCACTTTCTTATGTAAAAATCAAAATCACATTTTGCACAATATCATTAACAAAAATAATTACCGCATATATAAAATTTATATATATATATATATATATATATATATATATATAAATTAATAAATATATATATATATATATATATATATATATATATATATATATATATATATATAATGACTTGCCTTGCGTGCTGTTCTCAAATCGGAGTGGTATATACACAATTTGTCGCCAAAAAGTTTCCCTGTAATGCAAATGTATGTATTTGAACAACGTTAATTTCGTTAATGAAAATTTACCCTCTTGAAATGAGGGTTTATTTAAAAAATATATTGTAAGCTTACTCCGAATATTTTGGATTTTTTGCAACATCCTAAAAACTAAAATATTTAATATTTTACATTTCGGATTCAATTCTCCACCAATAATACATTTCGTGGTCAGTTATCCGCCGTTGCTAAAATCTAAAAGAATAAAAACAAACAATATCCTCGAAATTAAAATTTTAAATACTTTTGCTAATTTTACATATTTACATTTTTTATTTAAAAGCTAAAATGGTTTGGTCAAGCCCAATTCGAAAGCAAAATAAGGGTAATAAAGTCTCGTAGAAACACCGTGATGTAGGAGTCTTTCCTCATAATTCGCCACCTCAATACTGGTTTAATTTTAAGAGATAGAACAAACATTAGATTTAAAAGTTTTAGGGTGTTTTTTACGTAGTTTATAAAAAAATACTATTTATATATAGGGAATGCCTTAAAAATGTGTGGCAGACCAACGTATATTTTGTTAATGGTACACCCTGTATATTATATGTCTATCAAATAAGTCTCTTTATGCCAATTATAAATACTATACTAGATTAATATTGCTAGGTTAATGTTATGAATGAAGTTTCCGGTTACCTTGGTAAAAAACCTAAATTCGTATCACGACTTTCCTTTTATTTTGGAAATTGAAATATATTACATTTTATGTAATGTGTTGATAGGTTATACATTTAAAATATCACTATACATATAGGAACTATGTTATTTGTGTGTGGTCGAATTTAGTACGCGAGTAGTTCCGGCCCAGTTGTAAAGTTTTTTTATACAGCAAGCAATGAAATATTTTTAAAAACCGAATACTAGATAAGAAACATAATAAACAACAAAGCGCTAAAAGTAAGTGTATTTGTAAAGCATGGAATACCCATTTCATTAAATAACCAGGTAATCATCATTTAATTTATGCTTATGACATTTTGGTAAATTTTGTTGTAATATTTTTTACTTACAATAATTTGTGTGTTTTGATGCAATGTTTTCATACATTTCTCTATCTACCTACATTTCAGCTACAATGCTAAGTGAATTTGCAAACAGTAGTTTATATAACATTGTTTTGATAAAAAGAAATTGAAATTATTTAGATATGAATTTAAATAACGTTTAATATAGTGATGAAAGAATTAGTTTTTTCATCTTATCCATCTGCCTTATACGTTTATGTAAATTTTATGTTCTTAATAAATGTGAACTATCCAAAGTATTTTCGAAGGAAATAAGTATAGAAATATTAAATTACAATAATTTTAAAGACTATGGAAAAACTATTAGGTTTAATTTTTACTTTGCTTTACGAGAGAAGATTAAGTACTACAATGTGATGAATATATACATTTTTACCTCTATTACTTAATTTTCCGTTCTTATATTATCACTTGGAAATTTTGTGTTTCTTAATGTGTTATTTTTTTCGTAGTGCAATTTATCAGCTTATATACTGTACACATAAATACATTTTTACTTCCTTGGCGACATACCTAAAAAACTGCTTATCCAATTAATTTTAAATATCATGTAAAAATCAAGGGTCATGTGAGGATGAAATGGTAACAATTTGGTAAAAATGCAGTATGACGGCTGAATAAAATGTTCTACAGATTCAACTGAAAAATTTTGTTAAAAAATCAAGTGTGATATATAAATTCACTATATAATATATATATATATATATATATATATATATATATATATATATATATATATATATATATATATATAGTAAGATTTCGGTACGAATTCGATATAGCGAAACAAAATGAAGACCTAATTTTTTTTTAAATTCGGTGCAAAAACCTATTATTAACTACTAAGAATCAAGTGTGTAGGATTTTTTCAACTAGCTTCGCATATTCCACAAAAATTAAGTGTGACGTAGAATTAAAGTGGTAAATTTTTTATGCGAATCCAATAATAGCTGTCAAGCAAAATGGCCAAAAAATTAGTATCACTGTAATGATACCTTTTTTTATCAAAGAAAATGAAAATAACCCGACTTATTTTATTTTAAATTAAAATAGAAAAGGTTAAGTTAAAAAACCGGGAAAATGGCTTTACATGGAACTTGCCTTTTTAGGAATTCTTCTTTTCATCGGGGATACTGAAGTTTGACTTTGTTTAGTTTCGCTCATAGTCATTATATGTTACCTTCTGGGCAAAAGAAAATGTTAATTATGAGGGAATTTTCCATAGATGTATAAAGGGAAAGAGGCAGCTAGTGCTATTCAACCCGTAAAAATTATTTTCAACCAACATAGAGATGATATGTAAAACGATGTTACGTAACGACGAGTTAGAGGAAAGTAGACAAATAATGGTAATCGGTACAATGGCGTGCATAAAAAAAAAGTTAATTAAAGAAAATAATATCTAGTCTAAGTTTACTGGTTCGATACATTTGAAATTTTCATATTATTAAATTATGAATAGTTAAGTGCGTTTTACTCATACATATTCTATGCAAAAACTGATACTTTTTCACACCATAGTGTCATGGCTGGAAAAAAATACGAATAGTAAAAAATGTTTTTCTAAAAATTTAAGTTCAATCCGGTTGGGACTAGAGAAACCCTCATTTTTTCATTAATTTGGTGAGCGTGTGTAATTCATTTTGTCCTGTGCAATTTTTGTCACCTCGGAACATATAGCAATCAATTTTCGCTAAATTTGGTGAAGATCTAAGAAATAAAAAATCTACTAATCATCTAATAAGTACCCCCTTCCACTATACAGGAGTATGTCATTAAAAATAGATATTTTTCGTTTACAATTATTTTAGAAGTTAGGAGACAGAAATATGAAAGATAGAAAAGTTATATTGAAATTATAAAAGAGAGTATAACATTTTTTAAACAATTTATTTCAGTGCCATTTTTCTCACGCCAGACTTCTTTTCGATAAGTTTCCCTCGGAAAAGTAAAAACTATAATTTTAAGGTAGTACGACTTAAAATAAGTCACGGATGGAGGCCAATGAAGCTATCATAGTTACCTGAAAAAATCGCCTTTTTTAAACTTAGCGCTACAATTTGTACAGTATTTTACCATTTTTTACTAATTTTCCACCTCAGTATATTATAAAACTTTTGAAAAATTACTTAAAACTGTCAAACTTTTTCAAAAACTCACAGAAACTTAGAGAAGATCGTCAGAAAGTTTGACAAAACTGTCAGTCGACATAACACTACAAATTCACGCCGATGTGTTGGCAGAATGAAAAATAAAATATCTCCTGTTAAAATCAGTATTTTTACTTGTCTTCATTAGAGAGTATATTATATAAAGAAATGCATGTTTATTTTTTAAATATCTTTATATTTTAGACCCGCTATATGCTGAAAAATATGTTTTTTCATACCCATCTCAATGTAACAGAAAAATTATAGAAAAGGGTATTTGACCAAATTTTCCAAATTACTGGAAAAACGTTTAAAATAATTTAAAATAAAGAAAATCGAAGCAACAAAACAAACGTATAGGCAGGTGTCCAGAAACTGTCCCGACAAAATGTATGAAAAAATAAGAAAAACAATTTGCTGTAAACATGGGTTCAACAATGCTTCGTTACAGAAAAATTAAAACAATTTTAGATAATTTTTACTTTTTTTGACTAAAAATATTTTTTGGGGTTTTCTTGTAAAATGTTCGATTTTCTGAATATTTAAAAATTTTAGAAAATTCTAAGACATTTAACACCTTGCATTTCGGTAACGAATCATGCATAAATCAATGTTTACAGGAAATTTTTTTTTGTTAGATAATCGAATTCAATATGACCACTAATTTCTTTTATTAACATTTTTATTATAAACTATTTAAGTGCGCTAAAAAAAGAGTGAGTTAGTTTTCAAGAACTAATTATGGCGGACAGAATTATAGTTGTCAACATAATGGTTTTCCTAATTTTATTGAAATGTAGAGTGTAGAAAAATGGTTTAAGGGTTAAAGGATGGCAGATTTAAATATGGCGGTCAAAACATATTTTTCTTAAATTTTAATAATATTTTGGCATCATTGTCTTTATGGTTGTCAAATGAACATATAATTTCAATTATCAAAAATTAACTACGGCCATCAATAAGAAAACGTGTAGTTTAAAAAATTATATTATTCTTTACATTTACGTAGAATTTTTCACCAATTAAAATGCTAAAGATGGCGTTCTTATTCTATTATTAAATAACAAAGTTTTATAAGTACCTATTCGTACTTTCTTAAAGCAGTTTAAAGTTAGTTTATCGGTTAAAGCTAAATTTTAGAATGCATTGAACAAAACTTTGTTCGTTACGTTTGAAAAAAATTACTTAAAACTGTCAAACTTTTTCAAAAACTCACAGAAACTTAGAGAAGATCGTCAGAAAGTTTGACAAAACTGTCAGTCGACATAACACTACAAATTCACGCCGATGTGTTGGCAGAATGAAAAATAAAATATCTCCTGTTAAAATCAGTATTTTTACTTGTCTTCATTAGAGAGTATATTATATAAAGAAATGCATGTTTATTTTTTAAATATCTTTATATTTTAGACCCGCTATATGCTGAAAAATATGTTTTTTCATACCCATCTCAATGTAACAGAAAAATTATAGAAAAGGGTATTTGACCAAATTTTCCAAATTACTGGAAAAACGTTTAAAATAATTTAAAATAAAGAAAATCGAAGCAACAAAACAAACGTATAGGCAGGTGTCCAGAAACTGTCCCGACAAAATGTATGAAAAAATAAGAAAAACAATTTGCTGTAAACATGGGTTCAACAATGCTTCGTTACAGAAAAATTAAAACAATTTTAGATAATTTTTACTTTTTTTGACTAAAAATATTTTTTGGGGTTTTCTTGTAAAATGTTCGATTTTCTGAATATTTAAAAATTTTAGAAAATTCTAAGACATTTAACACCTTGCATTTCGGTAACGAATCATGTATAAATCAATGTTTACAGGAAATTTTTTTTTGTTAGATACTAGAATTCAATATGACCACTAATTTCTTTTATTAACATTTTTATTATAAACTATTTAAGTGCGCTAAAAAAAGAGTGAGTTAGTTTTCAAGAACTAATTATGGCGGACAGAATTATAGTTGTCAACATAATGGTTTTCCTAATTTTATTGAAATGTAGAGTGTAGAAAAATGGTTTAAGGGTTAAAGTATGGCAGATTTAAATATGGCGGTCAAAACATATTTTTCTTAAATTTTAATAATATTTTGGCATCATTGTCTTTATGGTTGTCAAATGAACATATAATTTCAATTATCAAAAATTAACTACGGCCATCAATAAGACAACGTGTAGTTTAAAAAATTATATTATTCTTTACATTTACGTAGAATTTTTCACCAATTAAAATGCTAAAGATGGCGTTATTATTCTATTATTAAATAACAAAGTTTTATAAGTACCTACTCGTACTTTCTTAAAGCAGTTTAAAGTTAGTTTATCGGTTAAAGCTAAATTTTAGAATGCATTGAACAAAACTTTGTTCGTTACGTTTGAAAAAAATTGATTTAAAAAGTGTGTAGTTTCAAGTGACATTTTGCAATTTTTAGAAAATCCCCGATATGTTTTATCTTAATTTATATCATCCTAAAACTTACATTTAACTAACTAACTAACTAACTTTTTTCTAATTTAACCTACCTTGCGTCTTTCACTGTTTCCAATGTTCCCATGTATCTATTAATGGATATCCGGTATATATTACATTTAAGGAGCTGAAAATGCAATTAAAATAGTATATGAATTTAAACTGTTTCATTATCTCAATAATTTTAGAAATATTCTTTCATACCTTATAGGAATTCTAGCAATACACGATAATAGAATTATACTAAAAATACATCAACCCTTTATTATTATAATTAGAAAATAAAATGAGAAAAGATTTGGCAACACTGAATTGGTATTTGTTGACCAACAAGTAACAGTGGAAAAAAAAGATCTTGATCGGATTTCTCTCTCTCTGGTTGCCTCTTCCCCTTTAAAACTCTATGGAAGTTTCGTTTAAGTTCCTTTATACATTGGTTTTACCCAATTAGTAATTATCCGAAAGTGCCTTCATAACAAAACTTTCCTTCTTTCTAGAAAAATGGATGATAACACAAATTGTAATAAAATATGTGCGGAATTAAATAATAATATTTTACCCTTGATAAAAGAAAACATTCATAACAAGGGAAATTCCGGGTAAATTCTGTTTACCGACTTTTATTTAAATTAAAGTGTTGACTACAAGAAAAGTATTTTCGTTCGGAGACAAATGGTCTTATCAGCTTAGGTTCGTCAACGGATGTATATATACGGTTTCAGTAGCTATGCTAGGAAGCCGGAATGTTTTGATATTTGTCAGGAAATTAAGCGCATTTTGGTCTAAAAGTATGATTAATGATTTAGCCGTTCGGCTCGGCTCACCGTCCTTTACTTTATTTGTCTCTAGAATAACTGCAGCCACTTGGGAAACGAACAGTAGCGTGGAACTTGTTACGGTTTCACCGAGCTGAGCTAAAAATGGTTATTTTCTTACAAAATTTTTAAATCTAATATTTTAAATAACGTACCTATTTAAATCCACTAGTCTGCAAATTTTATTTAATTTATTTTGGGAGGTAAACTTGTTCTTTATTGCGGTATCAGAAGGGTTTATTTGAAATATTGCGCTGACGGTATTGCCATAGTTCCATCGATTAAAGTGTTGCATTTGTTCATATGTAAATGTATCTACAAATTTATTTATTTACTGTACCTGCCTTATAGGTTACAACAACCCAACTACAAGGCAGAGAAACGTATTCATTTTACATAGATATTTAATAAATAAAAAGTACATAATTGATTAATTTGTAAATTAAAAATTAAAAAACGATAATAGTAATAAAGTTAAACCTAAACTAAAACTAACTTAGTATAGTTATTAAACTCAAAGTAACAAGGACTTTCAGTAGTGGAAAATACGATTTAGCGACTGAATATTAACATTGAACAAATCAATATTTGATTCACGGTTGTGCATGTCGCACATTGTATAGAGCGGAAAAAATTTAAAAATATTATTTTTAGGAGTTTGTAGGTAAAATAAGTTATGACGGCAGCTGTGTGTACGTGGAGTGTAAAAACTTATTCGTGAAAGCATATTGGGGCAATCTAAATTATTATTTATAAATTTGTACAGGGTGAGAATATTAAAATATTCTCGGCGATTTTTCAAAGAAAATAAAGTAAATCTATTAAATAATTCGTTATGTGGAAAGCCTTGAGTTGAATAATTACAATCGCATTTATAAGAGATATATTTTAGACATTATCGCTGTACTTTTTCCAAGTTAACAATATGTATATTATAACCGGAAGACCAGACTGCGACAGTGTACTCCAATTTTGAGCGAACATATGCGAAATATAACGATTTAATGGTTTCGATATTGCTAAAATCCCTGGTACGTCTTAGAATAAATCCATATGCCTTGGACGCTTCAGAAGTAATGTTATTAATATGAGGAACAAAAGAGAGTTTTAGGTCGAAAATGACGCCAAGATCTCTAAATGAATTCTCACGGACATTACGTTATTACTAAGTGAGTACTGATAAATAATTGAAGATGTTTTTGTAGTAAATGACATTACGGTACACTTTCCAACATTGAGCTACAAGCCACTCTCTAAGCACCTTTTTTTAACCAAACCAAGATTATATTGCAGTCTAATACAATCGTCACTCTTAATTTTTTTATACAACTTTACATCATCAGCAAAAAGTAAGAAATCTACATCAAATTTAATTCCAATATCATTAATAAAGTAGTTAAAAAGTAGAAGTCCTAGTACCGACCCCTGAGGGACTCCGGACATCGCGGGATAATAATCGGATTTGTAACCATGACTTTCTACATATTGGGTACGATTACTCAAATATGATCTCAACAGTTCAAAAAGTTAGCCAGAGATACCAAATTTAGTTAGTTTGTGTAGGAGAAGGCGATGATTTATTTGATCAAATGCTTTAGTAAAATCCAAATAAATGACATCCGTCTGAAATCCGTCATCTATTGCTTCTGAGATGTCTTGTATAACAATTTTGAGATTTGTTGAAGTTGATCTACCCTTATTAGCACTATGCTGCTGGGGTATTATTAAGTTTTTCGTTAAAGGAAATAAATTGTCATGAAGTAAAAATTCAAATACTTTACAGAAATTGCATATTATTGAGATCGGTCTATAATTATAAACATTTGACCTGTCACCTTTTTTAAAAATAGGGCAAACTTTTGATGTGTTCCATAAGCTAGGAACAGTTCCTTTGCGTAAAGGTAAATTTAGTACTATTTGTAATGGTTTCATTAGACAAGGACGCACTGTGTCAGATTTATGTCAATTATGTTTCAAAACTATCGCCCGC
Organism: Kuschelorhynchus macadamiae; assembly: GCA_030620095.1. Taxonomy (NCBI): domain Eukaryota; kingdom Metazoa; phylum Arthropoda; class Insecta; order Coleoptera; family Curculionidae; genus Kuschelorhynchus; species Kuschelorhynchus macadamiae. The sequence goes on along the minus strand of JAUTXW010000289.1, from coordinate 658,728 downwards.
CCATCGATAACTAAGGTACTTAAGCAGTTAGTATCACTTTTATTCTAACCTGCTCTAACCACATTTAATAATAACGTTTTTTTACTTAAGATTAACGACTTAAAAAATGGAGTAAGTATTTGCTTTCATGTAGTGAGAAGCAAAATGGGCGTGACTTTAGTGATAAATAATTTAAAAAGTGTTCGTTAATGTTATGTTACGAAAATATAATACAGCTTTTTTTATTTATTTAGTTATTTTTTCAATCTATCGTTTAATTTATTTTGTAATTATAAAGAAAATATCTATAAAAAAATTCGTATATAAATATCATATGTATTATTAAAATATAAAATTCTGTTATGATATTGTGTTCATTTTGTTATTGAATAATAAATAAGACAAAATTCACGCCTAATTTTTCATACCGTAAACAAATTTTGATTGATGTCAGATAAAAATGTTTAATTAATTAATACCCGATTGTAGAAAATTCAAATAAAATCGAATGTATTATAAAATATTACACGCGAGTTTCTTACGTTTTATTTTTTTTAATGATCGAGGTTTCCTTATATTTAATAAAAACTCATTGTGACTATGCGATTTCCTTAGAAGTTTACAAGTTACCAACGACAACATTTCCATTCTTACGTACGCAAGTGTTATATTTTCTATTTATTAACGACCTAACTTATTGAGAATAACGAATTAACCCACAAAGATTCAATGTAATTAATTATATTAATACTACTAGGTATATTAATTACTATATTTTTGAGTTAATGTGTCTCTTTTTTTAATACCCAATTTATGAAATAATTAATTATTCTATATACCGAATATGATCACAGACCGGGTTACGCCAATATTTAATTAATAATTGCTTGTATCAAAAAGAATTAATCCGTATAGAGGTCTATACAATAAGATTGTAAAGAGATTTTTTTTCTTCTAAAATTTTTTAAATCATTTTCCTTAATAAATCAAGATTTCTTAAAAATAGCCTCGTCATTTATTTCGGATAGGTATCATAGTTTGACTAGAAATTCTAGAAATTATATTTTGATTAGTTTAGATGATTTTGTTGGACTTTTCATAACACCATAGATTTCTGGTTTTTACCCGGCTCGGACCAATAGCATAGTCGATCAGTTTTAAAACAGCGCGAATCAAATATTTCGGAAACTGGTTAAATCTAATGGTTGAATTTCTGGTATTCTAATTAAATAAAATAATTAAAGCAAGTAATAAGAGTTTATAAGGCATGCCTAAATTAAACGATTTCTGCAGGAAATGAACAATGCGTTTTTTACAAATTTAATACCTGTCGAAATTTTAGAGTTTATACTCTTGAAATATTATTCAATGAAATGAATGTTGCTCTACGTCACAATGTTTTGACTTTCTTAAATTCAATATGCCCTTTTAAAAAGGTTATCATTTATTTTGGAGTATAATTAATAATAAATAAATAATAAAACAGGGTAAGATATTTACTACTCTGTTATGACATATCATAACAGAGTACACAATAATACTTCGGGGCAGACAACAACGAAAGTAAGAAGTCTCGTTTTAACATACATCGACATTTATAAATTTTAAGAGTAAATAACCATAAACTAAGTATCTCCTTATGCAGGGCGTGGTAAAAACGTGAGTAAAAAATCTAAATTTCACTCGTCTTAAGAAATTGACCTTGACCTAGAGAGGTAAATTCGATAAACTGTTCGCTGATAAAAATCTGGCAATTTCATCCTACCCCTTATATTTTAATATAAAAATAATCGTATTTTTTTATCTAAATAACTTATTTCAAAGTTCTTAATGCGAGTCGCGATTTTGACCTGGTTTAGTTTTAGATTAGAAAATTGGCAAACGTCGCTCGAGAGCTACGGAGGAGCTACCAATCGATAAAAAATGTTAAAAGCAACTGAAATAAACGCACGTCCAAAAGTTATTGACACGTGTTGTTTTTATAAGAGTTTTTAAAAAAATGTATAGAAAAAATCTGCAAGAAAAGGTCTATTGGTAGATTTTCGTACGTACAATATAGAAAACATTGCCCCAGATCGATTAGAGCATTCTGGAATCCAGGAAAAATAAAAAAACCTGCAGCTCATTGCTGCTAATAATGCATTTGTTCCTTAAAGAATGTTAGTTTGACCTTCAAACTTCTTAGAAGTGCATGTGAACGCAACTAGTGGGTCCTTTCCTTAAGCGTGGTTGCTTCTGAACGTCCGAAGCCAAACCAAAGTAGGCGTGGTAAAAAATTTGAACAAAATTGGCGCGTTTTTTTGGCCAGCTATCAGATATTTTTCTGTTATTTTTGCTATTTAAAATTTTAACTACAATTTGTAAGTGCTACTTAATTGTTCTTAAGTTTTGATTACTATAATATAGCTTAAAGTTTTAACAATTTTCACTGCTATTTAATATTCATATGGTGATGGTTTAAACAATTTAAGTGACTGTTACAAGTTCCACTTTAGATCGGTGAACTTTTGTTTTTGACAAACATATTGTTGGATCTTTCCTTAATTGCTATATGTATTAGGTAAGACTTTAAAACATTTAGGTGGAAAAACAATTGCGAGATTAGTTACATTCGTAAGCCAACATTGATTTTGGGTAAAAATATAAATACAAAAACTTTTTGTTGCGTGAGTCATTGCGGAACAAGTTACAACTTTTTTTTATTTCTTGAACAAAACCTATTTTTTTGGATTCAACTGCACCCAAATAACTAAAAAAAGAATTTAGTTAGATCCTAAAAAACATCTGAAATATTTGTTATAAAATTTTAATTTATACGCATATACAATAAACATACAGAATGCAGACAACAATATATTGTTGGTTCAACAAAAGCAATTAAATAGCAAATTTTTATCATTGAATCTAAAGTTTAGACACTCATTTTGCCCTTCTTAGGCTGTCTTTTGAAAGCAGTCTCTGGAGCATCTCTCGTAATATTCCGGCAGTAGTCGGCTAACATCTCACAGTTTCATTTTCCTTGATACCTTCTTTCCATGTTTGAAATATCCTGGGAAAACCTCTCACCGGAAATTAATCTAGATGAGAATCCAGGAAATGAATTTTTAACGACATATTACTCCCTAGGAAAGAAGTTGGGCAATCAGATCTTCATAGATTTCTGCTTTTATGTCTCCCAGAAAAATTTGTTACAACCATTTTAAAGGCATTCCAAGTGTCTTTTTCGTTGCCTTCAAGTCTGGAATCGAATTGCCCATCTCCGAAAAGTTTCGTAATCCCAAATATTCTCTCTTTAATTTTAGCGTCACTGATTCTAGGGAACTTTTCTTTTAAATAACTGAAATCACGGCTTTTTTTGTCCATGGCCTTCACATAGTTTTTCATAAGTCTCAATTTTATATGAAGTGGCGGTAGTAAAATCTTTTCAGGGGGAAATAATGGCGTGCTGGTTACATTTTCTTTCCCGGCTCAAAAGACTCTCTCGGTGGCCAACAGTATTTGATATAACCCAGCTGCATTCCAAGCAAAATCGCCACAACTTTTAAATATCCACAAATTTGCCATTTATATCATTTATATTGTATGGTCTCCAGTAACAATTTTAATTTGCTATACATTTCTTTCATCTTTTTACTTTTGAGGAATCAATGAAAAGTCTCTAGATCTTAGTCCAGATTTAAAGCTGCCGTTAATCCCTCTATGTCCGAACCGGCTACCAAATTGTTTTCTGTGGTCGTTTCAGCCAAAATACAGGTGGTAAGCATTTTTTATTAAAGGGCTAAGAGTACGTTTTTCATTCACAAAACTTACTCAAAAACTCTCTAATTTCTCAAATACGAACAGCTGGTGGTCGAAATACAAATAAATAACAATTTAGGATTTGTTATATGTATTTAAACCCTTTATAAAGTACACCTGGAATAATAAATCCAGGTATTTCTCATTTAATGGTCTAACTTTCCCCTACATTAAGGGCAGGTAGGTAGGTAAATTATAATAATAAACATGGATCTAAACAACGGGAGCCAACTGAGACTTTTGCAAGACAGATTGTTAATTAGTATAATAAAATAAAAATAAGGTTTTGCTATTTTGGTCTCGTAAACATTTTTGCAGTTCCCCAGTGTGCCAACCTCCGTGGCCTGAGCAGCAATCTTAACTTAAATCTTCAATTCTGCAATTCTCATTTCTTTTTCCTAAGAGATATGTTCAAGACGCATCCTTAAAAAGTTGATCAATATTTTCTCAATCCACCGCTTCCCTCAGACAATTCTTTTAACGCGCTTCTCGATCTTCTTTCTGCTAATGTTCAATTGCCTTTCACTAAAATTAAACAATGAATTAATATAATAATTTACTATAAACAAGGAAATAAATCTTGAAAGGCATAAAACTGTTCATTCAGGACTGACTAAAAAATAATATATTAATATATAATTTACGTTTCGGCGAATTAATATGTATCCCAAATGAAATCATATCTAGCCATACATATTTTAGAATGCAGAAAAATATGGAGAACACAAACAGGATGTATGATGCCTGCTTAGAAGATTGCAACCATAAACAAGTTATTTTCAGTAGGTCTGAGAACATTTTACTTCAATTTCATCTTAATTTTATGGTCTCAGGCAAAACATTATTGGAAAATACTTCCATTTTAAATTGATATCTGATCTATGGTTTTTTGTTGCCCTACAACTCTCTATAACCCTTTTTGTTATACCCTACTATTGGTCTTTCTCTTACAAATCTGTAGGTTAAATTAAATAATAACGTAAATAGACATTTTTCCAATTTCTCTAGATGGTTTTTTTATGGACGAAAAATAAGATTTTCCTATCTAAATCGGGTAAAATAGTTGTACTTTCTACGAAATTAGCAAAAAATATTTCTTATAGACAAATATAGTGCCAAGGTAGTCTTATTATAATTTCAGGACAGTTTTATGAAAGTATGAATATCAGAAATAGGGTCATGCTCAAAGATTTCATGATCATTTATGATATTTTGACCCATACCAAATTTGTTTTTTAAACAAAAGTATTGTTATTTTATCACAACTTTTAGAATCTTTTATACGTAAAACCAATACCTAATTTGAATTTTTATTTAAATTAAAAGTATTGTTATTTGATTACAACTTTTAGAATCCCTTATACGAAAAATAGTTTGGTTACAAAAAAAAACATTTAATTTAATGCTTTCCCTAAAAATAAATAACAACCTTCCTGTATGAGTTATGTGACAAAAACAACCATATGTTTTGATTATCGCCGCATATATAAAAAGACCTGGTTCCAAAAATTTAAACGGTTAGATAATTTGTATTACTTAGTTATTTTTCTGGTGATGAATTTGAAAGATCTGAATTAAAGACTTTTATATAACATCCCTTGTATGGATCAAGATATAAAGAATGACCCTGTACAGAACTATTACCGCAAGGAATGCATTCTTACACTATCAATTTTTTCCTATTTTGTCATCATTAGTATGTGTTTGAAACCTTGAAGATAGTTTTTCTTTTGATTTCGATAGTCTCAATAACTGTTTTTTTCTAAAATGCTTGTTAGCCAAGAAATGATATATTGCTGTGATATTACTAAAATAAAATCCGTTCATGCCAGTTATATAACACTTTACGTTTTAGGCACACAGTTATTATGCAAATTTATTTAGAACCTAATCGATGCGACCTACGCCCGTAGAGATGGTTTAGGACACTTCTTAACTTTTGTAGAGGTAGCAAACTTAATTATTATGCAGCCGGGCTGATAGTGAATTAATGATATTCGAGCGTAGAACAAAAGATTTCCTTTACATGCAAGTATCAGGAAAATTTTGATGTACTCTTTTCCAAAACCGCAAATAATAATTTTAATATTTTTATTAATTTCTAGTTTTTACAAAGACTTGGCATGTATCGTATTGGCTCTCTAACGATTTGTTTGGTTTTTAAGTATATTATTATAAAGTTCTGATAAATAATTAATTTTAATAAGACAATTTTCTGTAGGTGTTCCAGGTAACCCAAATTTGTATTTAATTCGAAAGAAAATCATAATATTATTTAAAAGAAGAAAAAAGTATTTATATGTAAGGTTTTTTTTGTATAGTACATCACGGTTATCAAGTAATATTTGTTAGAACATGATTTACATAATAGATACGGAAAAAAGTTTAGACAAAAGTGCTTTGTGAGCTCTATTTAGTATTTTGTATGTACTCTGCATAACATTTTAAGCGTATATTTTTAGAAATATTTATAACCAACAGCAAAAGTTATGGTACGAGCAGCGATCGAACCCGTACCTCTTGATCACTAGTCCATTGCTCTAACCAATTGAGCTATCGTACCACTGATAAGCAATTCGTTAGAACTTGTACATATTCAAACCCAGCAGTATCATAACCATTGTTGATTCTGCCATTCAACGGACGATTTTAACCAAGTAGAGAATTTAAATCACTTTTTTACATCTGATGTTTTTGAAGTATAAATCTTAAGACAGTCCGTAAAAAAATGAATTTCTGGTTTAGATTTTTGCAATTTACCGAAAAATGGGATTTCTGAAATATTTTTATTAGAATACATTGTTTGTTATTGGTTATTAGGGTTTATTGAATCGAGGATTTTTATTTTTTGTCACCTCTTTTTATTCGCTAGCGTGGTATCTCGAGTCGTTTTGCTGAATTTGAAGTTTTATGATTTCCCTAAAAAGAAAAATTAATATTATTAAAGTGATACATTTTCAACACCTTAACTGGGCGTTCGTTTGCGTCTGATACTTCTGAGATGTAATTAATATAAAACCCATCTAAATATTTCATATAGGTATGCTAATAGGAAGATAAAAAATGAAAAAAAATCAACGTTAAATTCTCATTTTTTTCCATTGAATGTACTGAGTGTTGAAAAAATGAGATATTTCTGAAATGTTTTTTAGTGGATGGAGCAACCAGTACATTACTGAGTTTTTAAACCCCACAACAAATTCTTAGCACATTTTAGCATATTCTATGCTCAAATTCATATATCATTGAAGCAGGCATGGGGTTTAAAGCTAAATCTTTTAGGTTCTTATTTTTTACAAACACACAAAAATTGCTTAATTTCAGATTATTTATACAAGTTTGGCATTTTTTTAAATGTGTGAGAGATCTAGTAACATTTTGTGATTGACGACAAATTTTACAGCTTCGGGTTTTTGATTTTTATTTAAGTTTGAAATTAAGAACAGAATACACACTACACACTGAAACCAAATTTAAACTAAAATACTTAAAACTTAAAGTAATGATAATAATGGGTTGGGCGCATTGAACCTGTAGAGGTTCAAACAAGCCTGTAAATAAATTCCTGCGAAATTTTATTTGCTAAGCTTTTTAAACGGCATTAATTAGAAATCAATCAATCTATTTTTGACGGCTCGATACAAGCTCTATTTTATGTTCGTTGCAATGCATAAGATAGTAATAAGCTACTGGTATGTGAAGGAGCCGCGCATTATAGCCTACTAACTTAAAGTTCTATATCCCAGAGTTTTCTCGAACCGGAATAACTAAAGGCTAAACTATTTTTATGTAAAAGGCACTATTTTTATGTAAAAAGCATAAACTATTTTTATGTAAAAGGCATAAAAAATCATATTCTTATATCAAAATGGCAAGAAATTGAAGCCTTAGAGTAATGGGGTCAAATTTACTCAAATATCCCCCCGGTTCACACGCCCCTGGTTAAAGTTAACATTGTTCAATAGACTCAAATAGATGAACTTACTACCAAAAATTTATCTCTCAGAATTGGTTGTGGTAGCTGAAGTAGTTCCGGAGTTATAAAACGAACACTAGTTTATGAGGGCTCTAGCTCCCTGAGAAAGCCTTTCCGTATAAACTTTTTTCTTTTCATATGTTCTATCTACCCTAAAAGTTTATAACATGATCATATTAACACCCTGTATATTACTACATTTCTATATGATTAAGCTATTGACGAAAGTATTGTTGTAAAATCCCATTCCGTTGAAGCGATATTATATAAAAGTAAAACCCTATTATTAGGAATGTTCTTCCTGGTGTGGGAAAAACAAACTTATGGTTATTCAGGCGAAAACTGTATGGAAATAAAAACCGTACGCAAAACTTCGGCTTAATAGTTCTTACCATAACCATGACACTCGAAATAAGTTTTTAATGTTTCGCTTTTAAAGCACAGTTTAGAAATGTACATAAAATCTCTTCTGTGTGCCGGTAGTCGTATTTTTAATATGTTACCGTTATCATTAAAAACTATCGCATCTACAAATAAATTTAAACTCGAATTGAAAAAACTATTCACAGCTGATGCATTTGATTCTATAAACGAATTAGTTGATTATTTGGGGAAACTTAGATATTGTATTCGACTAGTATCATTTACGAGCGACCTTCCATTTTGAATATCCATATTTAGCATATATATATATATATATATATATATATATATATATATATATATATATATATATATATATATATATATATATATATGTGTGTGTGTGTGTGTGTGTGTGTGTGTGATGTAGTTTGTTGTTATACATACATTTTTTTTATTTTTTAGGTTTTAATATTATACACCTATGACTTGTAATTCTAGAAATGTAATATATTTTGAATTTTGAATATTTCCTTAATTCCCACCTACGATTCAAAACCAAGGTGCTTGCTAAATTTGGGGGGTTTATTTTTAATGATTTCAGAAATATGGTGATTAGTCAGTGATTGGGTAGATTTCTCTTTTATATATGTTTACATGGATATATTGATGTTTCCTTAATATATATATATATATATATATATATATATATATATATATATTCTAGGACCCTATTCGAGAGTGTTTTATATATAATTACATCCTTCGCAACTCATTTTTTTTTGTGGTCATTTTAATCTACATATATTATGTATTTTTATATTATTTTTTAAATATTTGTATAAAATATATATATATATTAAAATATATTACATCCTTCGCAAGAAATTTTATATATATATATATATATATATATATATATATATATATATATATATATATATATATATATATATATATATATATATATATATATATATATATATATATATATATATATATATATATATATATATATATATATATATATATATATATATATATATATATATATATATATATATATATATATATATATATATATATATATATATATATATATATATATATATATATATATATATATATATATATATATATATATTTGTGTTTTCTTTTTTCGCTCATCCTAGCAGCCTTTTTTAAAAGTTTTTTTTAATTATTTTAACCTACAAATATTTAAAAAATGTAATATCTAAAATACACAGATGTACATTAATATATTCTTAGTCAGAGATTAAAATGTAGCTATATACAAGTAAAAATAAATACAAAAAAAATGACAAACAGGAAAATTTGTACGTACTTCGGAAATTGTTTTTACATTATGAGTATATATATTTATGTTTATACTTGTGTGCTCTCTCGACTAATTTTTTAAATTACCATACTCCTAAGAATATATATATATATATATATATATATATATATATATATATATTAAACACTCTGTATAATGAAATTTTTAGTATACTCCAACTATTATGAGTATATATATTTATGTTTATACTTGTGTGCTCTCTCGACTTTAATTTTTTAAATTACCATATATCAAAAATATATATATATATATATATATATATATATATATATATATATATATATATTATTTTTTATTCGACATATTGGTGCAAACACTCTAGTATAATGAAATTTTTAGTATACATCCAATTTTTTTAGATACTTTTTTGATTATTATTTAAGTATATATTTGTTTTATTAAATTCCTTTTCAAAACGAGATGTTTGATTACGATATCTAACATTTGATTTATTTTTTATTTGTGTCAAAAGTTCTTTTACCAAATATATATATATATATATATATATATATATATATATATATATATATATATACAGAGCCATTTTTATGAAAAATAAGGGAAAAAAAATTGAATCTTTTCAGTCAATTCTTGGATTTATTTGCTGAATTAATTAATTAATTAAAGAAAAATAAATACGGCACACAATAACTCTTAGGTATACTTTAAAAAGAATTTGCATTATTGAATATTTCTGTCAAAAGATAGGAAAGAAAAACTATGATTGGTTTGGCGAAATGTGAAAAAGTACTTTGAGGCGTCGCGACATCGTAGCATTCCTAGCCTAAGCGATGTCGGGGAACTAAAGTGTCTTATAAGATGGCGGAAGGCTGCATTTACATCCAGGTGAAATTTCATCATATGCGTACTCACCTCTCCACAAATTTTTAAAAATCAGTTTTTTACTATACTATAAGTCATTCCTGGCCCTTATTTAATATTTTCAAACCATTAAGCAATCGCGTAACGACTTTTCTTCTACTATTTTTCAGCATCTAGTTTTTGGTAACTAAAACTCTCATGCTACAAGGTCTCAGATTTCAAAATTACGTCTATTTCTAAGACATTTTTATTATATGCATTATTTGTTTTGACTACAAGTTTATGACTATGCTGGTCACTGAAATATACAGCTAAAACAAATCAATGCCGTCATCAGTATAGGCGTAGCGACGTCAAGGAAAAAACAAAACTGTTATGAAAACTAGTTATTTTTTGTTCCGTAGAACAATGAATTTTTTTTGAAATAGTTGTTATATAACATTTTTCTTTAATATTAGAAGATTTGAGACACTTTTTGTTTAAAAAATACAATTTAAGGCAGGAGATCAAAATTTAAAAAAAACTATTATTATTTGAAAAATATGTCGCAAAACAAGTCATTAAAAAATCATAGATATATAACCACCTATATGTTTATGAAAAAATCATTATTCCTTTATTTTATTCCTATTATATATTAAATAATTAAAGTTTAAACTTGTGAAGTTTTGTATAACTGTTTTGTTTTCCCTACTGTCGCGATAGGTATACGGTATAGTAATGGAATTGTTGCAAAAATGTCTTAGAAATAAACGTATTTTTGAAAACTAAGTTTTAAAGTTCTTGCAAATGTTTTTTTTTTACATATCCCGACGTCTATAATAAATAATTTTATTTTACCCAATTAGATATGGGAAACGCTTAACAACGAAAACAAAATTTTGTCATATCAAGTCGACGTTTTTCTCATTGTACTGACCTTTATAGGATATTTTCGTTCGATTTCAAGTGCATTATTTTTACACACCATATTAAATACATTTGCCTTAACTCCGACTGTTTATTTAATTTTCACTGAAATCTAAATAAATATTAATTAATAGGGTAATTTTTTAGCCCTCAAAAGATCTTAAATCTTTACGCATGAAAAACGATGCGAATATATACCCTAATTAAAATAATAATATATAATCTCAAAAAGGGATCGCGCAATAATTGTGTTGCTTTTATTATGGTACCTAACGGCGTTTCCCCTTGAAAATTAGGTGCAGCACATACGAAGCTAAAATTACAAATGAATAAAAACTGGTAAATTTCCTTTACCCAGATCTTCCCTCGTTGTGAACCTTTCCTTTTATTAGGAATACTGAAGTGTTACTTACTTTGCAAGTATTTCACTGTATTGAGTGTTTTAGATAAGATATTCATTAATTTAACAAATCGCGCGGAAAAGTTACTTTTGAGTGCTAGTAGTCCTGAAAAGTTATTTTTCTGCACGAGTTTTTTTCATGCGGAAAAGTGGTACTTTCCGCACGATCGTAGGAAAAATAACATTTCTCTTTCAAATTTTGAGTAACATTTGAAAATGGATTTTACCTTACTGAACTTATCTATTTTAACTTCCGTGACCAAAAGAGTTTTTTAAATTCTTTATGTCTTTTAGTTGACATTTTAATTTTAAAACATGAAATTCGTATATATGACTTTTTTAAACTTTACATTTTACTTTAAAATAAAAATCTTTAATTATATCTAGAGGGGTGCCTGCCATTTTGCTCATATTGGATTCCTACCAACATTTTATCAGTTTCTAACTATACCACATCCGATTCTTGGACATAATTTAATATAAATACATAAGTAGATTTTACATTGACACACACCGCCATTTTGAATTTGTACCAATTTATGCCTATATCACATTTAATATTTCTGCGAAATTTAAAGTCAATTGAATAAGATTTTTTTTCGCTAATTTTTCAAAAATTTTATTTGGCCGTTACCAGTTTATCTCTATATAACACTTAATGCTTGCACGTAATTTGAATTTAATCTAATGAGTAGCTTTTTAAAGGCGATTTTTTAAATATTTTATTAGGCCGCCATCTTGTGGTGGCATATTGGATTTTTACTAAAATATTACCAGGTCATCCCCATATGACCCCTAATTTTTGGCTCAAATTGGAAGTCACTCTAATGAGTAGCTTTTAAGCTACGCCGCGAACTGACAGACAAACAGACGAACCTACGGAGTTGATTAACATATTTTTTGGCTCCTAAAGCCGCTAAAACCTGAAAATTTGTAAAACCTGAGAGAGTGATTCTTTTCACGTCAGTACCACAGTTTTACTAGTTCATCTCTATGCCACAATTAGTTATAGCACATAATTTGAATCAGTTCATTAAGTAGTTTTTCAGGCTGAATTTTCTTATTAAATTATTTCTTATTAAACCGCCACTTTGTTCCGCCATCTTGGACTAGTGCCAAAATTTTACCAGTGGATTTCTACGTTGATTTTTGTACAAAATTTGAGACAAATAGGATAAGTGATTTTTTAATAATAATATTTTTAACATTTCACTGACCCTTAATTTTTGATTAAAATTTGAAGTCAATCTGATATGTAGGTTTTGAGCTATGCTACGAACTGTTAGACAGACAAACAAACAGACAGACGGACCGACGGAATTGATAAAACATATTTTTTGGCATCTAGGAACGCTAAAACCTGAAAATATTTAAATTTAAGGTGATTTTTTCTCACGATTACAAATATTTTATTTGGCCGTCATTTTGTTTCGTCATCTTAAATTAGTTCATTCCATTATGTAGTTTTTCGGTCTGAATTTTTAAATATTTTATTAATCCGCCATTTTGGATTCGTACCAAAATTTTACCAGTTGACTTCTACATAATACTTGATTTTTGTATAAAATTTTAGATCAATTGGATAAGCAGTTTTTTAGTAATATTTTTTTAACGTTTCACTAGACCGCCATTTTGTTTTGCCATATTGGATATTTAATTTTTACCAAAATTTGAAGTCAATCGGGTAAGTAGTTTTTTAGCTATGCCACGACCAGACAGACAGACAGACCGACGGAAATGAGAAAACGTGTTTTTTGGCATCTAGGGACCGTAAAAATCTGAAAAAATCACGTAGGGTGATTTTTTCACGATTACAACACCTCCATTTTAGGAAGGAAGTAAGAAAACATTGGATTTCAAAGCCTGACGCAGTGTGGCTTAGAGCTACTCAACTGAACCCTACATTAACATGTTAAACAATTTTAAATAACATTAAATTTCAACTTGCAAATTAAAATTAAATTATAAATTCTGTTTATAGAGACCATATCCACACGCGTCAAGGTAAATTTATGAGTGAAATTTATATGAGTTAATATTTACCTGTTGTGAAACCAGTAGTGCTTTCTTATATTTAAATTTAAAGGTATTCACATGTAGATGAAGAAATTCTGGTGGAAGTGAATTGCGACATTTAACGGATTTGTATGAAAAACCACGCTGAAATACAGCGCTCTGATGCTGAGGCATAGTTAAAAATTACGTATTCCTAACATTTCTGTCATTAACATCCCAAAGAAATATCAGTCGTTCACGAATTGAGACAGGGGCAGGCGGGTTCATAAGTAATTTTAATTAAGAAAGTGTAAAAATGCAGATGCCTACGAACCTCCATTTTCAGCCAATTGATATCTCTATATAGGGATGTAAATATGGTCAAAAATTTTTAGATCATAGACAAACCAAAGACAAGAATTTTGAACTTTTTGTGCTAGAAACCGGCACTCCTGGTCCAAGCAAAACCGGTAAATAAAATCACAATATTTAAAATTCGATAACACTAACAACTCGCGCATTTTTTTTTCTCAAATTTCGATTTAAAACATAGCTGGTATTATAATATTTTCAAAGACATGAACAAAACGCCCAGAGTTTTTGCACATTTGAGAAAAAAAAGAACCTTCTTCACCATTAACTGATATATTGAGAACACTTAGGAGAAAATCGGTTTTCATTTTATGACCGAACAAACATGATTTTGAAGGAGCCAGGTGCAAATGGTGGCCTGTGAAATATCACCTAAAACTTTCAAATCATAATTAATATTTTCTAGAGTCGCCAAATAAAATAAGTGAAAATCGAAAATTTTTTATTATTGATTTAAGTAAAAAAATTATTCTTCCTAAAAAGTTTTGCTTATCTTATATAAGGTATGAAACAAATACAAGAATAAAAGTATGCAAATAAAAAAAGACTGAAATTCAAATTTTGTGAAACAGCTGAATTAAAGAGTTTATAAATACAAGTCAAAACGTTTTTAATTTTTTTTTGTAATAGGCGTAGTTTTCGTAAAAATGGTGAATACGTAAAATTATTGCTTCATTTTTTTAATTTTCGACTAAATGCCCAGCAAATCATCAATCATCAAAAAAAATAAATGTCTTTCTAACTTAAAATTGTTTGGCCTACTTGCACGTACGTACTTTTTAAGCACCTTGTATACTATATGTTATATTTTGTAGCCAAACTTACTGAATTTAGCAGCAAAGATTATAATATCAAAAGCTTCAACCTTTGATAATAAATTATTTATCTTTTTAAAAATTTCAATGATACATTTTTTTAATAAAATATTTGCCTTTTTAATTTTAAATGGATCGGTATTTTCTTTTTCACCCCTTATGGAAGTACAACAACTTTTGTAATTCCAGATGGATTTTCCTTTTTTCGTATCTAAAAATTTGTTTAAATTTGAACAATTTAAACAAACCATTTGTTACAGAATAAACATGTAATAGAATAAGTCTTTTTGTTAAATTTTATTGATCAATTTGAGCACTTGTTTTAGTTACTCGTAATTTCATTGTTTTTGAACATTCTGATTCGATTTGGGCACAAATGGTAAACGTATTCAAGTATTGTTGCAAATTAATGTCTTAAGCAAGTAAAAACTTTTATCAATTCTTCCTTCATTGTCAATTATTTGGTTAGCTTCTTCTGCTAAATTTAACTTTACCAATTTCTTTTTTCTTTTCTTTCCCATTATTTTACATTAGATCTTCTTTCTAAGATGTCTACTATAAAGAACAATCTTTGTTTGTTTGCACTATTCGAATAATTTTATTTATAAATTATTGTATCTAAAATCTGATTTTTAAAAATTACGCTATTTGTAACAACTTTATACCAATTCAGAAGGTATAAAAAAAAGATACTCCGCAAACACTAATACTCCACTCTCTTTTTGGACGCGAGAAACATACTCTTCTAAATTTATCCAAGAAACAATGTTTTGAAAATGCCAAATGTACTTTTAACTATCTATATATAGTACAAAACTTGTGACCTTGATTTTTCAAGTCCCATATTTTGTCAAATTTTTAAAAAACAGCAAAATTAATTAGCTAATAAAATCACATCTCTTAAAATGTAAAACTTGCCATGAAACGTAATTAATCTATGTTAATTACAAATTGCTCATAGGGGATATAACTTGCTAGACCAACATTACACAAAAACTTCAAAATTAAAAAAACACATGTAGTATATCAAGTACCATGTAAAGATTGTGAAGACGTGTACATTGGACAAACTAAGCAATATTTACAACCTAGGACATATTATCATAAGTATGACAAAAAAAATCAAACGGCACTGTCTAAACACGAAATCCAAAACAATCATACCTTTAATTTTCACCAAACCAAAACTCTGAAATCGGAGTTGAACAAGAACAAAAGTGATATTTACAAGTCAATCAAAATTTAGAGAAATTAAAATGCTATAAATGTTAAAAAAAATATAGACCTTTTAAAAAAAAAATATTATGATATAAATAACCATATAATGTAATACACATTTTATTACTGCTTGTTTTTGTCTCTTTTTTGTGTATTTATGTGGATTCGTGAACGAAAATATGCATTTATTTTTAAATTGATCGGTCTAACATGGATTAATTACGTTTCATAGTAAGTTATAAATTTTGGAAAGGCAAAACATTTGACAATATATGCGACTTAAAAAATCTAGGTTACAAGTCTGTGTTTTCTACTAACGGACCTATACCCCAAAAATATAAAATCTTAACAATATAAAAGAAAGATCAAGAATATTTAGATATGATTTTCGAGATATTACAGTTTAAAATGTTTAATTTTGAAGATGGTTTCAGTTAAGATCTCCACAACATGGCAACGTTGCTACCTTGTACATGAATTAAGTTTATGAGATCAGCTGTATTTTGTCAAAATAAAGCTTCACAGTATGGTTGAAATACCGTATAGATTACGGGCTTCACGAATAATTTGGCATACAGGAAACTAATTTGGAAGCATATTGTCGGCGCGTATAACGAAATAGAAACAACCTATTTGTCATTGTAACTAAATAATAATAATTTCCAAGATAAATTATTTGCACATTTTTAACTCCGTAATACTACAGACAGCTATTTTAGTTTATTAGTTTCCAAAACTTATTAAAAAATATCAATTTACCGAAAATTTAGTACAAAGAAATTGAAAAAAGGTTAAGGCAAATGCCCAATTTAAACACACACAAAAGCAAAACGCACGTAACACAGAGCCATTTTTGAATCAATTTTTTTGAACTTATTTAACAAAGTGTTATGCCGATGTATTCAAATTTAAATATGAAACATTTTAAAAAGCACCACACTACATATTCAAATTTGATCACAATCCTATATATATATTATATATATATATATATATATATATATATATATATATATATATATATATATATAGATTAGACCGTGTCAAATTAGAATTACTATCATTCAGTGTTCAGATCTCGTAGAGTAAAGATTCCTGAAGATGCCTCGTGCAATCGAAGGCGAAACGTCGGATAGTAATTCCAATTTGACACGGTCTAATCCAAAGAACCATGATTTCTTAAAATTCCTCTGATAGTTAAATGCGGATCCGTTTCCAAGAACGTTTATAATATTATCTTCATTCATCGGACGCCTTCTGATATGAACTGGAGTAGGTGGTATACTTCCCGTTTGCCAGTCGTCAAAATATTCTTCTGGAATAGTTCCTTCCTTCAAGATATCTGTTAGCATAGTCACGTGCCGCAATAGGAGCATTTTCAAAATAATTAAAATATGGTGTAAGCCATTTTTGAAAGATGTAGGGCAAATTTTTATAATAAGTAACAAATAATTCAAAAGGAAGTAAAGTCAAACTTTAATCGACTCAAGACCTGTTGACACTAAATCAGCTGTTTCAATTTATTAATCTTCATGCCATCGTTACAATTATGCCTAAATTAGACATTCTCTATGTTATGTCATTAATTATTTTAAAGTAGTTCTTGGGCCATTGGAATAAGTAGTGATAAACCTACACAATCATAAAACATTTCTCCAATTAAGGTGTTAAAATTTATTCTTTTGGCCATAACTCTGAAATAAATGAAGATATCGAACTGCGGTTTTCACATTTTCTCTTGCAAATTTAATCTAGTTCCCTATTATGGTATTATAATTATACCGTATAATTTAAGTTTCTATGATAAAATCAAAAAACCCTGATTATCGCATTGCATCCCTAGCAGTTTTATCCGGAACATGTACCACTGAAAACGATATTTAAAGGTATTCACATTTCTCTTTCAAACAAGCTTAAGTTTACTAAAATCGGAAAGTCGTTTAGAAGTTACACTGATTTAAATGATTACAATTTCAATAACTTCCCCCGCTCTTATCAAGGCCGGTATGCCAATGAGCCTCAGGCCATAATGATGCAGAATTGTCCAGCTTTGTAATGATGTTAATAAAATTATACCTTAAGGGGGGAATTTTCGGAGAAATTTAGAACTTTAATATTTACTTTTCATTTGCGTACCCTTGCGGTCAAATGTGGAACATAAAAATAATTTCCCATATTTTCTCTGATAGTAATATTTATAATCAACAGCAAAAGTTATGGTACGAGCTGGGATCGAACCCGCTGGATCACTAGTCCAATGCTCTAAAAAGTTGCGCTATCGTGCCACTGATAAGCAATTCGTTCGAACTTGTACATATTCAAACCCACCAGTATCATAACCATTGTTAATCCTGCCAAATATTCTATTCTTACAGCTCGGCGTTCCTGACTGGACATCAAATCTGACATCGCTATTAGTTACCGTCCATGGTTATAAATAAGTGAATATAAACTTCAAATTCAAATTTTGACATTGCCTGTGAGATCGAAAATTATGATAAGAAAATAGATAATTAAAAATTAAGGAAAGTGAAATTCATTTTGATCAAAGGTAAGTTGCTTGACACTTACGGGGATTCAAAAAGAGTTCAATTTAGGTATTGGAAATATAACACAGGAGGTGTTTAGAATATTCAGTACAATACAAAAATGCAATAATATCCAGGACATTCTATTTAGAGAACCTTGTATATATAATATATAACATCAAATCCAAACTTAAAAAGACATCAAAACATTCAATGTACATCTCACCCCATAACGATCTTTTGGTTTTACTTCTAAAATATGACTGCAATAAAAACCCGTAGAGGCTTACAACTTTCAGGACACTTCCAATATGTGACATTTATTTTTTTTTGCGTCATTAATCTTCAGTAAGTAAAACATTAGGAAAGCGACATATAAGTTTATGTTTGTTTCTCTTTAGTGACCCTTTGCTATAAAGCGTTTAACGGAAATGAGACTGTTTAATATTTTAGTGAGCTTCTGAAAAAGTTTTTATGAGGATGATTATGTTGGTTATAAAGTAAACGGGATCGTCATGTTTATTGGTTATACACAAAGTGGCGGAAATTCTCAAGTAATTACTAAGGAACTTTTAAAGCAGTGTTGTAATATGGGTATATTTAGATATTTAATGAATTTGTCAAAACTTCATTTTAGGGAACAATTTACAAATATAAAAAAATTTGGTTTTTAAAAATATAATAACTAATTTTCCCTGTTATGTGAGATAACTGTTAAGAGAGGAAAAACGTATAAATAATGGTTTAATAAAAACAAGGGACAAATGCGTATTCAATGTATATATTCAAAACTGAAACGTAGTTACGCCAGAATTTGAAATCACGGCGTATTAATTGGAGTTAAATTTTCTATTTTATAAAAACATTTCTAAATTACGTTTTGGTCAGTGACAGATAGTACAATAATTTTGTTTGTGAACATTATAAGATAGCAAAAACCTTTATGGTTTTAACCTAAAATAAAAAAACTTGTTCCTGTAAGTTCAAAATAACTAGACAATTAAGGAATTTTTTGATAAAGTAAAGATGACTGTAGTCCAAAACCATGTTAAATGTTAAACCAGGGTATATTATTATCCTATTATATAAAATCAAACTATGTAACGCTCATTCATTCTTATCCAGCCAAGTTGAAACAATTTTGGACTCATACCTCTAAACACCACCAATTGGACTCTCTTCGCATCAAGTCTGGGACCATACAGGAAAGTGCAGTAGCTAAACTCTAACAGAACTATGGGGTCGCCCATGTTTCTAAGATTATCGGTAAGAGTAAAACTTTATACGTCCGAAAAATAGAACTTGTGAATTTGCTGAATTTAATTCTAAGCAATGTGTTTTAAAATGTTTCTTAAGGACATTCAGTTCGTGCATCAGTTGTGACGAGTAGAGAGAGAAAAATAATGACCCCTTTAACGAGCCTTCAGGTACACTACATGCATTACATTGGGTCTCAATAGCTTACCATTTGATTTTTTATTGAATTATTCGGCACTATCTTAATTAGTTTAGAACAAATGGCCACAATACTAATCGGTCTCATTTCCTAAAGTCCATTCAGGAAATTGACATACATAAGATGTTTTCCAAGCTTTAGGAGGAGTGCGAAGAGTTAACTAAATTAACAATGGCTGAACCAATCTAGGGACAACAGCGAGTTAAAATTACTAACCCCATCTATCGCAACCAACAGTCTCTGACCCGGGTAGTGTTGACCAGGTATAGTTTCTTAATTTTGGAGTAAATATCCATTTCCTCCAAAATGTTGTAACTATCTATTGATGCATTATTTCTAACAGTATTTTCAAGATACGTTTTTTTCCTGCTGTACTGAGAAAATTTCTAAGCTGTCTGTAAAACTCCCAGTTTTTCGTTTTTATTTCGCTGGTAAAAGAGAAATATTGTAATCGTGAAAAAAATTATCCTCCGAGATTTTTTCAGATATTTACGCTTTAGGGTCCCTAGATGCCAGAAAACATGTTTTCTCAATTCCATCGGTCTGTCTTTTAATAAGGTAGGTAAAAATCACTTACGCTATTGACTTAAAATTTGGATCAAAAATTAAAGTCATATGGTGATGACCTGGTAACATTTTGGTAAAAATCCAATATGGCGACACAAAATAGGGGCGTAGTAAAATGTTCAAAAAATGATTACTAAAAACCTATTTATCTCAAATTTCCACAAAAATGGAGTAATACGTAGTAATCAACCGGTAATATTTTAGTATACATCGAAAAAGATGAAACAAAATGGCGGCTTAATAAAATTTTTAAAAATTCGGCCTGAAAAACTACTTAGATAGATTGATTTCAAATTTTGTGCTAAAATTATTTGGGGTATAGACATGAACTGGTAAAACTGCGGTACGAATTCAGGAAAGGAAATTCTTTACATATCTTTACGTTTTAGCGTCCCTAGATGCCAAAAAAATATTATTTCTTAATTCCATTGGTCTGTCTGTCTGTCAGTTCGCAGCGTAACCAAAAACTACTTGAACGATTGTCTTCAAACGTTGGTCAAAAATTAAAGGTTATACGGAGATAACCCGGTTATATTTTGGTAAAAATCCAATATGGCGGAAAAAAAGACGACCTAGTGATATGTTTTGTTACGTTAGTGCTATAATTGTACAATTAACCTCAAATTTTGCGCAAAAATCAAGAGTTCCGTAGAAATCTCCCTGTAATATTTTGGTACGAATCCAAGACAGCTAAACAAAATGGTTGCCTAATAAATTATTTATTTAAAAAAATCAGCCTGAAAAACTACTTATTAGATTAATATCAAATTGTGGGCAAGCATAATGACAAAAATGTTTAAAAAACCAAAGCAAAAAATTATTTTTATTCAAGGGACTTCAAATCATGCAGCAAAATTGAATGTGATACAGGGATTAACTGGTACGAATTCAACATGAAAAGTCACTATAAAAAGTACTTACTTAATTTATTTTAAATCATGCCCAAAAATTAAGTGAGGCATAGGTAGAAACTGGTAAAATATTGGTACGAATCCAATATGGTGCAATAAAATGGCGCCCAAAAAAATTTTCTGAAAAGACAGTATACTAAACGACAGACAGACATATATATGCACAGGTCTATAATGGTGTTAGATAGACAATAAAAATCAACAAAGTGTATGCTCTGAAGACCTCGATAAAAAGCCTCATGATCAAAATTTCTTTATTCTCGATAATGGTAAGAAATAGTTTAGGTTTAAAAATGTCCATATCTTACTTGCATGTTATCAAAAAATTGGTGTGAGATCATCAATATTATTGTATCTAATGTATTTCCTCATTTTACCAATTTTCAAGACAATGCAATTTTTATTTGAGTTCTTTTAATTATTTCCAAATAGGAAAACCATTATAATTCTTAATTTTCATGGTTATAATGTTGTCATCATGTTATACATACTTGAATGCTACATTATTTACTTCAGCTGTTTTTCTAAGAAGCTCACGTTCTGATAGATCCTGATTGATAAATATTTGTCGATTTGTATTTGCCGCTATACCACATAATTCAGTATTCAGATTGATTAATGATGATCCATAACTTTCTTTTTAATGTTTTCTAGAAAAAATGACTTCAGTATCGGCTTCCTTTACTGCTGACATGGTAAACTTTTCATAAGCATCTAATTCTACATCTACATTTAACATAGAAAACACCTTTTTGTACATCTGTATTTGTGATCTGATTTATTTGAATTTTGTTTCTTAGAGAAAAAATTTTTTCAGATCCAGTGGCCTATTATGTTATATCAAAAAAACTGATTTATTTAAGCAAAATCGATTCAAGCATTCATAAAAATTAAAGCAATGATTACATTTTCAAATTATATTTTTTCCTTAAGCCATAATTTAAGAAATATAGATGATTCATGGCACTCTAGATTTAAAAAAAAATACTTCTTTTCTATCACGACAGGTCAACAAATGACAAGTGTGGGTGGCTTGCACTCAAAATGTCGCCCTGCATTTATATAAACTTAAATATACATTTGAGGTTATTTAAAAGTTACTTAAGGCTATTTAAATTCAAAATTTTTGTTCGTTTCTAGCTAAATCCAAAGTGCCAGAATGCCACATATACTCTCAAAAAACTCATTTTTACCCATCATTTACTAACGCCAAGTTTCGATTTTGTAGTGTACAAACTAAAGATTTTACAGCGGTGGTCCACATTTCAGAAACACCCGATATTTAAAATAGAATATACATAATAGTTCGAAAAAACGCAAAACAGGTTAAATTTATTTTAGTTTTTGTATGCAAAATAATTATACAAGGTAGCCGAACAAGTATGAGGAAGTCCTCTGGAAACGGAAAAAAAGAATATTTAAAAAAAAAATTGACAAATGTCATCTTTTTTTTTAAATATATTTTTTTTTTGTATATAAAAATATTTTTTTTAACTATACAGGGTAGCCCTAGAAGGATGAAGGGCCCACCTTAATGAAAAATATAACATATATTTCAGAAGAATTAGCAAGCAGAAGAAAATTTATTTTATGATGTATGTAAAAACATTTTTTCCTTTATTCACGGTAGCCCTAGGATGAAACAGTCCTCTGAAAACGAAAAAAAAACTATTTTACTTTACGAGAGTTTAGCTTTTTAACAAACGGCGAAACACGTCAAAATTCTTTTATTTTTATACAGAAATAATAAGGGTAGCAAAGAGGTACGAAGCAGTTAAAACAATTTTTTTTTTGTTAAAGCAGTTACTTAAAATAAAACAAACCGGTGAATTATGTATTTGTATATAAAACGTGTGTTCCACTATACAGTCCCTTAAAATTACAAATATTTTTTATTTCCATATTGCTTAGCTTTATTTTCTTTTTTTTTTGCACACTTAAGTATTTTTTCCTTCATACAGAATTAATCTACGGATACGAACCAGTTCTCTAAAGATATACTTAATATTTTCAGTTTTTTAATTAGAGTAAAACGCTAATTTTTAATAAAAAAACTATTAATTTAAAAAAAAATTCAAGACAGCAACAATTTATCATATTTAAGGCATATAAACCTCAACTTTAGAAAACCATTAAAGGTAATAATTTTGCTGTTTTATCGAACGACGCGGTAGAAAAATTTTTCAAAAATGTATATCTTTTTCAGGTGTTGCTGGGCCTTGTTCGCCGTTATCTCGCTTGGTATGCGTTTTTTCGAAAACATGCAAAGAATAAATAACGTTCAAATCGAAATGCATATTCGATAGGCCAGGTAAAAAATTTAAAAAAAAATCAAGTATTAAACATGAATTGGACGTGTCCAAAAAATAATTAATTTTTAATAAACAGATTTTTCGTGAATTTGTCATCTACATTATAACAATACCACAGTCGTTAGGGTAGTGGTGTGCAAAATTTGAGGTTTAGCTCAAATAAACAAAATAGGTGACAAACTGATGGACCTTCTTAATTTATCCGGTCTATTATGATCAAAGCACAGCCGTTAAGATTATGGCTACATAAAAAATAATCTGGAATATTTCAAATCTGAAAATTAACTTAAAAAAATCGGTAAATTTCCTTTACCCGAAACGTCCTCGTTATGATGTTTTTCCATTTGTTAGGAATAGTGAAATGTGACTCAGTTTAGTTCAGTAGATAGTCACAGTATGTCTGTGTTACATATATTGTAATTTCAAACATTTTTATTGGGCCAAATTGGATTCCTACCAATATTTTATCAGTTTCTATATACCTATGCCACACTTGACTTTTGGGCATAACTTAAAATAAATTCAATAATCGACAAATACAAACTCCCATTTTCACATTTAATTTTTCTGCAAAATTTAAAGTCAATTGAATATCATTTTTTTTACGTTGATTTTTTAAAAATTTTATTAATTTAAGTAGTATTTTCAGACTAATTTTTTAAATATTTTGTTATGTCGCTATTTTGTTTTGCTATCTATCTACGGAACATTTGATTTTTGCGCAAAATTTGAGGTTAATTGGATAATTAGTTTTTTTAGAAATTTAGTAAACATTGTTTTACCAAAATATTACCAGGTCATCCTATATGACCCTTAGTTTATGACTAAAATTTGAAGTCAATCTAGTAGTTTTTAAGCAATGCCGCGAACTGACAGACAGACAGCATCTAGGGACGTTAAAACGTGAAGATATGTAAAACCTAAGAGGGTGATTTTTTCAAGATTACAAACATTTTATTTGGCCGCCATTTTGTTCTGCCTTCTTCTTGAATTAGTACCACAATTTTACTAATTGATCCCTATACTACAATAAGTTATGAGACACAATTTGAAATCAATCCTTTACGCAGATTTTTCAGGCTGAATTTTTTGATATCCTATATATTAAGCCGCCTTTTTTTCGCCAACTTGGATTCGTACCAAAATGTTTGTGCAAAATTTGAGGTAAATTGCATAAGTAGTTTTTTAATAATAATTTTTTTAACATTTCCCTAGGCCGAAATTTTGTTTCGCCATATTGGATTTTAACCAAAATATTACCAGGTTATCCCAATATGACCTTTAATTTTTGACCAAGACTTGAAGTCCATCGGATAAGTAGTTTTTTAGCTATGCCGCAAACAGACAGGTCTGTCTGTCTATTCTGATTCTGAAATTGAGAAAAGAAGTTTTTCGGCATCTAGAGACCCTGAAGCGTGAAGATCTGAAAAAAACGCGGAGAGTGATTTTGTCATGGTTATAATAATTCCCTTTTAAGAGGGACGTAAAAAACTTACTTACTGGACCTCAAGGACCTTTTTTGTGACCTAACGCTCATACTTGTTACAGTAAATAACTAGCGCAATTTTATTGCCTTTAGAGCGATTTTCGGTTTTCACGGAATCGAAAGTTGCAGATTCAAAACGGTATTTTTTTTTCAATAAACAGAACTGTTTAAAATTTTTATTTAAAATAATTACTACTACACGCGAAAACACAAATAATGTTGGAGGGACTTTGCACACGTGTACACTACTACCGCAAAGAAAGCACGACACTACTGCCAAGAGGGCTTTACAAAACAAATTGATAAAATAGTTTTGATAAGAACTCTCATAAATTCTTTACATTAGCATGATTTTAGTTTGTTGTAATTTAATATCTTACATAAATGTTTGTGATTTTTCTTAAATTTTGGAGGTTTTTCAATAAGGCTGAAAAAAACGTATTGTGCACGAGAGTATGAATATATTTTTAGTTGAATAGAAGCGTATTACCTTTAGTTTACAATACAGAAATATAGATAATTGAGTGAATTTAATTTCACCTATTACATTATTTGTACTGTACAAGAAATACAGTTGAATGATAGACACATGGTTCAAAAAAGTAATCCAATTAAAAAAATTAGAGATCAATATACATATTCAAACATAACTGGTGATCTAAAAGTTTTATTTGACATTGCAAGATCTGATACTGACTCAGATACCCACACACATTCCAGAAATCCTCCGAGAAAAGACTGCACTTTTCATTTGTTAAATTGTACAGATCGCTGCAGCATAACTAAAAGAGTTTGGATAAACCTGAGCAGGCCTGGACTGTACGGTTCGTTGCGTACGGGTGTAGCAGAGCGCTATTTAAGACCATGTTTTTTTATTAGGCGGAAGTTGTTAATTTCTAAGAACTTGCCGTGGGGTTATAGTTAAAATTTGAAATAGTCCTAATTTCTACCTATTACTAAAAATGCAATATTATGGAGGGCAAAAGCTTAATGCATGATATTTTTTTTTTAAATAAGCGGCGTTACCAATACTAAATTGCTTCTCCGACTAAACTTTTTTTCGTTATTTTTATAAGGGGAACTGGATATTTAACTGGTGACCATTTACGGTCAATATTTTTGTTGATTTTTAGTCCTTCACGGATGGAAAAATACTTGTTTTCATTCCGGGTGTACACGTTTCTGAAAAGAACAGTTTTGCAAAATCACATTTGGCATTTTCGAAGCTTTCTTTCTCGCGTCAGAATAGAGACTGAGTCTCAGTCTGCCCTCGGTGAACCTAATCAACTCCGATGCATGATCTCGGAAGGATGACTCAACCTTATATTGAGATTATGGGGTAATTCTATTTGCCAATCCTTCCCAATGTTGATGAAAATTCTGGATTTTTTTGCCAGGAAATTATGAAAATCCTACTGAACTATGAATGTTTTTGAAGAAGTTGCTTTTAGAGTTTTGCTTAGTGCATGCAAACCTAGAGGTAATGTGGTTTTTGTGATATGTAGTAATAAATTAGATAGATAGATGAACACGACTGTGTACCTACCCTGAAATATTTTACGAAATATTTTCGTAGATTTTATCGTGTTGATCTAAAAGATTACAGTCATAATTCCATAAATATCAGACTTACCAAAAATTAAGAATGAACATTAGGTATTCGAACTGGATTTGGAGACAAACGAATAATTCATAGTAAATACAAATTGGTGGCAACTTTACATATTTCCCAATATAAATAAAATTAAAATTTGTCAAAGTATATGTAATTAAATTTGTTTTAAAATTTCCAAATATATCATATTTCCTAAACGTTTTGATTGTTTTCATTGGTCCTTGTGTTAGTTTTGAAGGTAGGTGGTTTCATAAATGCTTTAACAATAAAATGCTATTTGTTATAATATCTTTTTTTTAGATATACTTAATACCTCAATTGTAATTGTCTCAAAACTAGTAGTAAAAAAAGCGTTTTAAGTGAGTTTGTTTAAAAAAGCTGTCCAGGAATGCACATGAATGACGCCAGCAGAAGAATGTAAGGAATTAGGCAATCATGATCGTTGACAAATAATAAACAATATTTGGGAATAATTTCATATTTGTGGATTTTTTAATATTATTTTCTCATATTTGTCTTTTATAAACATTATTTTAAATTTAAATCTGAATCTTTATCATTTAAATACATGTATCTAGCATACTTGCTCTAGCTGCCGGGCTTTGTTGTAGAGAAATGTATAAAAACATTAAAAATGAAAACATATTCGATAATTATAGTCCATGAACCTCTACCCACATTAGGCCAATGTACATTATTTAGATGTTTTGTAATGAGATATAACGTAGAAAGCGACTAGGAAATTTATTCTAAAAGGTGATTCAATTCGAAAAAAATGTATGTTTCAACTTTTTATAGTCAAATTATGCAAGATGTAGCAAATTGATAAAATATTCGCATTTATTCGTCAAGAAAAATTTGCTTTATGGGTTCCCTTTCATAATTCAAAGCATATCATATTCTGATGAAAATTATGATATAAATTGACCGTTTGTTTCACAAGTGTTTTTAAATCCTTTTAAAGAAACGTTAAATACGGGAGTCATAGCCAGTTACATGAGCTATCAAACAGTCAAAGCGTTTTAAAAATGCGAAACCGTATATACTTACAATCTTAAGGCTTGAGTTCACTTATTGATTGCCCTAATGAGCTTCCACACTGACTGTCGGTTTGTGTCACTACCGTACTTGCAACCGTCGCGGTTGGCTAGATGCAGTCCTTGCTAGACTAGCTTTTC
Source organism: Kuschelorhynchus macadamiae (assembly GCA_030620095.1). Taxonomy (NCBI): domain Eukaryota; kingdom Metazoa; phylum Arthropoda; class Insecta; order Coleoptera; family Curculionidae; genus Kuschelorhynchus; species Kuschelorhynchus macadamiae. The sequence continues at coordinate 630,668 of JAUTXW010000289.1, read as the reverse complement.
ACAATCTTTCACAGCGAAAGAGCAAAATTTGTGACAAAATGTGTTGTGAAAAATTTACTTGCGATCAGGAAATGGCTCTAGTTGAGTTGTAATCATTTAAGTTGAACTGTAATCATTTAATAAATTGATATTGAATTAATCTGAAATATTTATTTAGCAATATAGCAATCAAGACATGGGCCAATAATGTATCAAAGTCTGATGGCCCTAGGATATTGTTAGTTCGGAGTAATTAATTGGTAAGTGCAGTAAGTAGGTGATAACTGTGAAAATCAAAAAAGATTAAGGCAAGAGTTTGCTTCTTGTTCAAAAAGTAACTCGTTCGGTTAAAAGTGCGTTTTTAATATATTTAAGTGTCCATCAACACAACAGAGTCATGGAGAAAAACGAAATTAATTACTGAAATTACTCCCACAGAGGTCCAGACTGACCCAATTTTTCTTTCTTTTTTAACAAAATTAACAATCGATTTTCTGGTCATGTTCAATTTCAATAGGTCTAACACTCCTCGAAAGAATTTTATAAAGAAACATTATTTTTTTCGAGAGTTAACGTATATCAAAGGAGTATTTTCATAGTTTTCAGATTTGTATGTCTTGATTAAGTACTTGGAACGCTCATAGTCATTAATTCCTTGTCAACCTATATCGTCGAAGCCTTATATTTTGTGAATTAAAAACAGGTTTTTGAGCATCTCAAGGAAAATTATTCCTTCTATTCACGATAATATGTATATATATATATATATATATATATTATTGTAATATTTCTCACTGCCCCAAAATTGCCCATTTATTTTGAGGAGCTCGAAAACTGCCCAATCACTAAAAGGACCATAATACATAGAATAAAAAAATTACTAAATTTGGCCGAAACTATTTTTCAATGTATTTAGTGTTTAGTGTTTAATCGAAAATGTGTTTCCTTAGTTAAGATAGATTTTTTATTTGTTTTTCAACGTAAAAATTTGGGGTTTTGTCAAAAACAAGTTAAATTTATTATATATACCAAATACTGGTCAGGGTGCTAAAAAATACCTTGTTTAATATGAATATTATAAGTCAAAAACTATAATCAGAACCGCTGGTAAAAGTTTTTTTAAAATATGTACTGTACATATTAATATCATTGCCTTTGAAATAGCATTGCATTCTTTTCCTTTTGTATCAGTTACAAAAATCTCTTAAATTTATATATAAAGCAAAAACATAAAGCTCTTCAAACAAAAGTGTTTGTTCTATTGAAACCCTTGCAATAAAGAAACCCACAACCCAAGTCAGGGCAAGTTTTTGATTGCAAGCTGGCGAACGTAATCCCTCACTTTAAGAATTACCAACATGAATACTGCTCTTATGCGGCGTAACAACGTTCAGAAACGGTTTTCTTTCGTGCTTTTACCATTACAGAGTTTGCTTGGATTAGGTATAATTCGATACACTGTTGACAAGCGTACTTTCAGAAATACAGCTACAAAAAATATTATTCAAAAATGCATTTTCTAGGAAGCTGGTTTTCAAGCCTCAAGTTCGCTAAATATATTTGAAACCGATAATTGGCATAGCATAAAAAATGAGGATTTGTTTTCTATGCAAAATATACCATTAGTGCAAAAATTATTTTTACTCTGCGTTATTTGTAATAGAATGCTGTTGGAGAGTCTATTAAATAGAAGGAATAATTTTCCTTGAGATGCTCAAAAACCTGTTTTTTAATTCACAAAATATAACGCTCCGACGATATAGGTTGACGAGGATTTAATGACTACGAACGTTTCGAGTACTTAATCAAGACATACAAATCTGAAAACTATGAAAATACTCCTTTGATATACGTTAACTCTCGAAAAAAATAATGTTTCTTTATGAAATTCTTTCGAGGAGTGTTAGACCTATTGAAATTGGACATGACCAGAAAATCGATTGTTAATTTTATTAAAAAAGAAAGAAAAATTGGGTCAGTCTGGACCTCTGTGTGAGTAATTTGAGTAATTAATTTCGTTTTTCTCCATGACTCTGTTGTGTTGGTGGAGACTTAAATATATTAAAAACGCACTTTTAACCGAACGAGTTACTTTTTGAACAAGAAGCAAACTCTTGCCTTAATCTTTTTTGATTTTCACAGTTATCACCTACTTACTGCACTTACCAATTAATTACTCCGAACTAACAATATTCTAGGGCGATCAGACTTTGATACGTTATTGGTCCATGTCTTGATTTCTATAATGCTAAATAAATATTTCAGATTAATTCAATATCAATTTATTAAATGATTACAGTTCAACTTAAATGATTACAACTCAACTAGAGCCATTTCCTGATCGCAAGTAAATTTTTCACTACATATTTTGTCACAAATTTTGCTCTTTCGCTGTGAAAGATTGTGAAAAGCTAGTCTAGCAAGGACTGCATCTAGCCGACCGCGACGGTTGCAAGTACGGCAGTCACACAAACCGACAGTCAGTGTGGAAACTCATTAGGGCAACCAATAATTGAACTTAAGCCTTAAGATTGTAAGTATATACAGTATATATAACAAATTGATATAGAAACAATTCATAAATATATCAAAACACCCAAAAACAAATAAAAATAAATTATACACAATGTTTAAAATCAGAGAATCTTAATGAATATACAACGTAAACAAAATGTTCATCAAGCGTGATGACGCAGCCAATATATGACAAGTGGAAGTAAGAAATCCTGTTTTGTTTAGAATCATTGATGATTTGCAGTAATCATTGATCTGCACTTCTGAACAATGTGTTTATATGAAACCTTTCATTGCTTAACGATACTTAATAACTTGCTATCGGTATGTATTATAGATAAAAACTAAATTTACCCATATACAGTTTAGATAATGTAATAGTTTACCTTTTTCATTATTCTATCTGGGTAATAAATTTCAGTCCTTTAGACCCACAAAAACATCTCAAAAGCTAAAAGGCTTAGAAAGCTAAAATTAATATGTGTTTAGTTCCATAATGAAAGTCTGCCAAGTGGGTAGGATATGCAACAAAAAACTGTATATCAAATTTTACTGGCTCTTATATTTCTTAATATTGCTCGAAAAGATAACGTACATTTCATTAATGGCATGGTCCAATAGGCAACTTGGACATTTTTTTTCTTTGAAATAGCACGAGAACATCCTATATATTAAAAAAAATAATATCCCCAAGTAATTAAAATATATCCTTTAGTCCTCAGACTAAGTCCCGCCTAATAGGAACTTAAGAGATTCATTTAGTCCCAAGGAACTACAATATATCTTAGCAGCACATAATTAAAAAGGGTTAAATGAACAAATTTATTTATTTTTATTTAGATGAATATTTACATCAGTACAATTTACAATTTTAAATAATTGATTTGGTTCGTCGACCGTATGTTCAATAACGCTACTTGTAGAATTACATGCGACAGTTCTAGTTACTTCATTATAACCTCGTCTGGAATGGTTTCTTGAAACTCCAATTTGGAATGTATGCACCATGTCCAAAAAAATTTATTTAGTTTTTTTATTACTTATGAAGTTTTTGACGTACCTCTCGGCGACAGCTGCCGATTTCTATATGTCTTTTTAAAACATCCATGCACTAGCGTAAGCTAATAAAAAGGCAGATGTTCGTCAAAGCAATGTCCAGTATATAATGATGGCTTTGGTAGATTTAAGAATGCTGTTATTCTCTGAGGTAATCTTTCAAACGTATTTTTAGCAACTGGCTGCGTAGTATAATTGATTGTTTTGGTAACAAACGAAAAATCACAAATTAGGAGTCTCACTCAGCTTTTCTTAAAGCCATATACTTGCGGCAAATTTCAGTAAAGTTGACAGTCTTGCTACCAGAATTTTTAACAATGAAATTTAAATTTTGTTATTGGTATTTTTAATATTAATTATAACTGAATGATCTAAATCAGTCACATTTTCCACCGTCAACTCAACAAACTCCTTACTTCTACAGGCACCTGCTACACCAAAAATAATTACTACCTTCATCATTAAAAACTGGTTATCTGTGGCATCCATTAAAAATTCATCAACCTGTTCACCAGTCAGGATCTTGGGTTTTTTTTGTTTTATATCCTTCGTTTCTTCTTCTGAGCAGGACAATTAGCTTGTGAAATTTGCTAATGTCGATATTCTTTTTAACGTTGAGCATAGTCTTCAGCACAGAATAACGCGTAAAAAGTGATAAAGTCCTAGATTTCTCCGTGAAAAACACAAGTAGCGCATCTTCGTTGAAATTTTCCACGTTTCGCTCACAGCACCATCTACAAATGTCTGAAATTGGGCCTAATATATTTTCCTTGATTTGAACGGTAAAATATCTTCTAGGACCTCTTCAGCTACTTTTTTTAAATCAAAGCTTTCCATTTCGATTTATAATCACGAAATCAATGACACTCACAACTTGTTTATGTATGTTGTATAGTTTGTTTAAAGTCAATTGGAACATCCCACCGTTCGACAGCACGCGGTAATAATTATGTCGCCGTTTGACAGCAAGCCTTTGGTTTACACTTTGGTTGCGACTGGTGGCATAATTGTTTCGTTGTTTTTTGCTGTTCCAATTGGCTTTGTATAAACTATAACTACGTGACTTTATTATTTCAAAGCACACTAATCAAATTTGTATCTGTTACCTGCAATAATTTGTCCCATGAGGTGTTTCAAATTTGCACCTATAAATTACAATATTTAGTAATATTGTTCCCGAAAGTGCAAAAACAATGTATATATCGCAGGACTAAAGTGCCTTAATCCCTCGGTAGTTATATAGCCCCTTAGTTATATAATGTACTAATATATAATTTATTAAAAAGCCGCCTTTTCTTGGGGCTTTCGAACGAGAAAAGAAAGAGATATATGGACGAGGGTGTGTTGAAAAACATTACACTATATTACACGGTTTAAATGATAATTGTCGGAAAAACAAACCAATTTCGAAAAAATGTTTAAATTCTTTTAAGATGAAAAATAACTTCGCCCTCTAGCGGTTAAACCGCTGCTCTGTTCGTCAAAAGCAAAAACTATTCTGAATAGGCATATTTTGGAGAGAAACATATTAAATTAGTGTTTAAAACGTGTAAAGGGATAACAATTATCAGAGATTGTTTTAAAGAAATTAAACTTTTTTTCGATTTTTTCCATGCCTCTCCAGTACGAAATTGTTCTATTGCCAAAGCAACATGATAAGGATGCAAAAAAGTAGACTGCGTTTGGTGCTACAAGTTCCAATAAAGTATTATTTGCGAGCAAAAATATCTTTTTTTTTAGATTTTGCCGACACTGACCATCATTAAAATCTATTAAAATTTAGCGGTACCCTTTGAAGCTCTTAGTTATTTTTGTATGAAAAATGTCTAGTTCCTGTTGAAAAAGGGATCATATTTAAAAAAATCGATATCCTTATTTAAAATATATCCGTAGATATTATCTTTTTTTACAAGAGCAAAGAGTATTGAAAAACTTTAGTCTGTTCTCTACAATTTTTCAGTTTACTTATTGTTTCCACAACGTATCAAAAAATCTAATTAAAGAAAATGTTTCACAAATTTTGATCTTTTTTTTACCAACATCCAGTTTTTCACAAATATCGGGTTACCCTTGACAAAAATTATCTAATCTGTCAAAGATGAATGCATAAACATTTACTTAACGGGTATTTTGGAGATTGGCTGGATAAAATTTCTGAGTAGTTAACCACATTTTGGGACAGAATGGTCCTGCTATGTAAATGCCTATATTCGTCTATTTTTGAATAAAGAAACTGAGGTTCTATTCAGTGCTAATTGAGATTAACTTTTTTGGACCAGTTGAGGTATCACAAATCATGATTTTTTTTTAAATATTATATTTATATATATTTTAAATATATCCTATTTTAGATGTTAGACAGCTGTTGTATTCCGATAATGCTGTTTTTAAAATAGATAAATTGAGTTTCAAATTTTTTTTTTAGCCACGATTAAAAGGCAAATAAATGGATATTTTCATACGAATTTTGCGTAGAAAATATATTATACATGAACTTTTTTGTATGCGGAACAGAGTTTTGAGTGCTTATTCCATACTGGAAACGTATTAACATATTGAAATTAGTGGAAAATAATATTAACAGAAACCAAACGTTTGGTAAATAACAAAAAAGTCGCAAATAATTAAATTAATACGAAAAGGGTGCGTGGTTATTGATCTGACTACATTTATTGTATTGCTGATGACTAAAAAAATAAATTTAAAGAAAAAAAAATAATGTAAAAAGTGTATCAAAACTATTAGTTTTGTGGAAGATACACACCAAAAAACTTAATGTGCTGTGTTACTATGGGTTATCATATACGTACACGTCCAACTACGTAAATTGTTAACAGCTGAAGGGGCCAGGTGGTCTAAAGCATCGTTTAATTGACGGACTTACAAAGTAGTACGCGATAAAATGTTGGAAGACGCATGTTCTTTTTTGTTTTTACATACACATTTCTTTCCTAGGTTATATAAAAAATCGTAATATTTTACATCCATTTAATAGACAAACAAATAGCTTATTATTAAAAGGATAACATCGAGTGAACCTCCTAGGTACGTAAAACACTTTGTATGCACAGCATAATTTCCTAAAAATAAAATTACTATTTATGATTAAAACCAGGCGGTAGGAATATAGCAAACATTAAGTAAAGAAAAGCCATAGCACGGTGTGACGTCATAGCCAATTTGTAAATATAATTGAATGAAATTTAGTTTTTAGATGGACAAAATCTGTTTTTCTAAAATATCTCTCGTAGGTTATGAATTGAAAATAAAACGACATGAAAATTAGAAGAAAACATTCAGGTTAATTCTACCCGTTTTCGATACTTTTTCTACACCGACATATTTTCGTGTTTAAGGAACAAAGTGCAAGCTTAAATGTTATTCTTGTAAGCACAATAACATTTTATGTTCATCTTCGTACGGCTAAGCGCTTTGTTAGGCAATTTTCTGGAAAATTTTAGAGAAAATTCTCTTAGAGTTGGATTTTTCCGAGTATTAAAGCGTGTTTTATTTTTTATTTGTTTCCCCTGGCGACACAAGTAAGAGAAAAATTTAATAAAATTCTATTTGTTTTTTCGCCGTAATTGTGACAATTAATAAAAGTAGCTTTTATGTTATTATTCTCTACTATTTCTGAACAGCAAAAACTAGTTTTATTATTATTATTAAAACAACCGACTATACGAGAGAACGTGTTAAAAACATAAATATGGTAAATACTTTCACATAAACATTCAGGTTGTTTTAAAATATGTATAATATAAAGGATTTAAAAGACGTTATTTCTTTGTATATTTTACTTACTAATTAAAAAGTCATCATCTGAAGGTTTTCACAAACATTTTTATTATTTCGGGTGATTTTCTTTTATTAATTAACCTAATTGTAGACAAATAATGTGTTCTTCTTATGACTCGCAAAATCTAAAACTTCTAGAGAATCAAAAGTTCCTGTATTAGAGTTAACAATTCTAACTAATGGTTAAAATCTTCTTAAAAATATCACTATTATTATACGACGAGAAATTTAAATTATTTGTACTGTATTCGGGAAAGTCACATTCCGATCGTATTATTTGTACCTACAGAAATAACTAAATGATTTAGTACCGTTTTGCATAATTTAGAAACAACATTTTCGTTTATTTTTCCAAATTTGGCAGCCTGCTAAATTAGACTCATCAAATCTCATCTCTATAATGCATTAAAGTGTTTTTACGAACTATAACTTTTGATAAGTTTTTGTTTCGTTAATCATAAAAAAATTCTTCTGATGTGTTTATGGAAACGTATCCATTGTGTTTCAGGTTGCTTTTAGGTATTCTTTTTAGATTTCATTTTAAGCTTTTTTTTCATTAACTTCTTTATTATTTCCTGGGCGAATAGAAATATTTAAATTTGCTATAATTTATTGATTGATATTTTTTATTGATTTTCTCACAAACTTTAATTTAACTTTTTAACGGAAAACAACTGGATGTCCTCAAAATTATGTCATTTGTCGAATAAGTTAAGGACTTTTTTGCACATCGCCTTTATTATGCTTTATATTGTTATTACTAAAACTCTGTTGCTCTGGTCATTGTTCATGAGACCGGTACTTCCTGCAAAATTACGTCACTTTTTTAATAATAAATCTCTTTATAAGCCTCTGGTCATTTTCGATCACGAGTTCGTATAGATTTAAATTAGTTTGTGGCCGAAAAAATAACTACACAATGGTACATCACCATTAATTACTATTATTATTTATCACCTGCAACCCTTGCTCTGGTTTATAACCGTAGGGTGCAAGATTGCTACGCTTTTATTTTTTTTTTAATAATAAAATGAGAAATATTTTTATTGATTTACTGAAATAAAAAAACTCGCAAAGGTAATTAACAGAAAAGGCAAAAGTATCAAGAGACAAGCTCGTGGGCAACAGGGCGTGCAATATCAATGCCCTAAGCTCGTTTATCCCGGAGAGTGGGCGTGGAAAAAAAATTAAAAGTAAAAAAGGTGAGGGCCACCAATTTATTACGGCCTAAATTGGAAAGCCCCTGGATGTGTCCGCCACTCCCTTGTTCCTGATACTTTTATAAAATAAGAAAAAATGTAATTTAAAATTAAGAAGTTCTTTAAAAAAAAATCTGAAAAAGAAGAGAAAATGTGTGCTAAATAAAACACATTAAATAAAAACAATAAAATATATTTAATAAAGATTGGTTTTTTTTCGAAGTGCCTGTACAAAAAATACTAAAAAAAATACACTAGTATGAAATAAAAAAGTTGACCAATTGTCCCAGCGTGATACGTCACTGCAACCGGTGGAAGGTGTATCAGTAGACAGGACCTTAGTAGTTATAGGGCGGAACGTTACTCGTTCACGTCAAAGTGAGTCTTAAAGCCCCGTACTAAGACCCTAAGAAAACAACAGGTTTTCTAGTATTTTTTTAATAATTACAAAAACATAAAATATAACACAAATAAAAGTCAATTAATAAAAATATTAACTTTTAATTTTATGTAAAAAAAATAATCAAAAAAAAATACCCTCATCCCAAATGAATCAAAATGAAATAATAAAATTTCAAAGCAGTAATTAATTTTGAAATTTTAAAAGGCCTCGAAATCTTTCATTTTCACAAAAGTTTCGTATCACCGAAGGAAGCCCGAATACAATAAAATATTTAGTATTTAAACAAAAACAGTCAAAATATATATTCAATAAACACTACTTAATCAAAATGAAAACAAAAATATAAATTAGCGCAAACTGTACAAAGAGTGCTTCCTACCCTGATGAAACCAAAATTCAGTCGAAACGTCGTGTAAAAAAAATCAGCATAATATTAAATGCTATTTGCAAAAGAAAGAAATTAAAGAAATTAAATTTAATTAAAGAAATAATAATCAAATATTAAACAAAAATTTGCATAGCAATAAATACAAAATGTACTGGTTTCAGTCAATTTAAATAAAAAAAAATGCAAAATTAAATATCAAATAGCAAGATCTTTCCAAAATAAAGGTAATTACGTACCTGAAGAATACCCAATATTCAAGCGAAACGTTGTAAAAAAACTTATAACTTAACTAATAACCCAATTTATAAAAAAAACAATTGCAACTATTAATTTAATTCAGCTCTGTAAGTTGCTACAAATGTTGCCTGATTTATACTAGGTGATGGCACGAATCTCAAATATAATTAAAAAAATTATATAAAAGTAATATAGCAACTGTAATGACCATCAAAAATTTAATTTGCAATCTATCAGTAATTTCCTTTCTTTTTTTTGCAACCCTTTGTTCGGGAATTCAAAAGGAAATTTAATATAAAAATAAGCCCCAGTCCCCATACAAAAAAAAATTATTATATGAGTAAAAATTAATTTCCATATATGACCAAAAATTACCAAATTGTAATATAAAACCAAAACTATTCAAAAGGAATATACACTTTTCAAAATAGATGAAATTGAATTACCTATTCAATAGGGTTTAGTTCGCCCCGGACAGGAAGACTTCTTCGCAAGGTGGCAGAAAAATGGCGGCTTGATCCAACTTCAGCACCAAAAATCCTCTCTCTCTCTCCACTAACGGATTTCCAAGAAAAACTTGGATTTTATTTTCCCCAGTTCGCGCTGAAGACCTTTCGATGTTACAGGAGACCAGAAAAGTGAAGTGAAAAAGTAGTTCCTTCCTGGAACCGGCTCCGTTGTACCTTCTAGAATTTACTCAACTCGGATGCTGAACTATCATTTAGATTGCCCCAGGTGACATCAGTGTTGTCAAGAGGAACGCGGAATGATTTAAAATAGGGATTGCAGGGCAAGAAAAATGATCACTGATTGGTTTATAATTCAAACGGCAACCACCTGAAAATAAACTTGGCAACAGTTGGGATCTTAGCGTGCGCCTACTGAATGAGGGCATATCGGATGCAGCGAGTGACAGCGCATAGGAAGTGACACGTCCCATAACCCTAAATTATACTGTGAACTAGGCAAAACGAATAGTAAACAAACATCTATCTTCCACTTTCCAAAACTTAGATAATTAGAATAATAGTTGAAAAGGCTATCCCGAAAAATCAGCTTGCAACTAAAACAGAGAACAAAGCTATGGGGAATTAAATTCAAATGGGGAAGTGGAAAAACCCTGACCCTGACAACAAAAAGGTACCTAGGCTTGATTTAAATTAGAAACAAAAAAAGTAGAAATAAGGACATCGCTTCTTGACAGCCACTGGTGCTTATCAATGATTACGGTAACCACTTTTTGCAAAAAATGCGTCACTTCTTCGCTAAACAACTCAGTAAAATCCGTAACACTACTTAAGGACACTAAATAAGGCTCCTTTGGTTCCCTTTTCAGGAAAAACCGGTTATTGACCACTTCTTTAAGTAATAGTCAATTATTTCTTGCAAAAATTACGTAATTTCTTGTCCGAAGAAATGTGCTCACGTATACTCTTTTAATAAATGCGAAAGGATACATTCTTCAAAGCACTATGACACTTTAAGTGTCAAAGTATCCTACAGGCTTTACTTACGTATAAGTAAACTAAATTATCCCACCTGTAGTTTATTAAAGGTAGTAAACCCAGTTTATAAAAAATACCACTTTGCGGTAATATTTATTTCTTTGATTACGTGGATAAACAGAATAAACAAAAATATACCTTTTATACTATATTAGATTGCGAACAATAAAATTGCAATTGTTTTTTCTATATTTGAACTGGCTTTTATTATTAAAAAAATAAATATTACACTATTTTCAAGCACACTGCTTAATAGTCTGGTAAAAAAGCCATTTGTTTTTATTCAAATTTTATAAAACACAACATTCTAAAGTAGTTTTGTAGTTCTGTCTAAACAATATATTATCCAAGCAACACGAAATGATGCTGGTCTCCAATAGTACGTGGAAAAATTTATTGGCCTTCTAGGGCCAAAAGTCTGCGGTATTTTCTACTTCCAGCAGATTTATTGTATTGTTTTATACATGGACTCCCTAAAAAATAGGTCAATGAACAGTTCATCCAGTTATGTTTGAGGTAAACAATTTTATTATTGATATTTTTTATTCTCAAACCGTTAAGTAACTGCATTATTAGAATGTAACATCATTTATTTTATTATGTATAGATAATCTGGAAAATGAAATAAATAAGTTAATTATATTGCCAAAATAAAATTGGATTGCTGTTAGAAATATAGGTTGCCTTTAATAATAAGACCTGCAATTATAAAAAAATACTGGAGGCTATGTCCACTATTTTTAGTTTAGGAGTTTTAGGAGAAAATATAAAAATTATCCAAAATTGATTTGCTAAATAATACAAAAAGCTTCATTTAAGAAACAAGTGTTTTTTAAGTTTTTTACATAATTTGGTTTTTGTATGGTTTTTTTATTTTTTTGGATCTACAATATAGCAGAATGATGTCATTAAAAAAAGTACTATTAACTTAAATGTCCTCCTTTTTGAACATCACCTAATTAAATTGTTTATTATTTTTGAACTAACAGGACAGGAAATCCGCCCAAAACATCTGCGATCCAAAAAAATGCAAGTATCTATTGAAATGCTGCATAACTACTTGTTAATTGATTAAAATATTGCACATACATAGAAACGCTCTGGCTCTGATATATCCCCGCAGATAATAAGTGCCTACGGGGTATTTACTTTTTAAACCAAAAGATTTCTTGCATAACTGATATCCTCCTAAAAAGAGTCCAATGCTAAAAAATACATTTTCTTTAACCGATATCGCACTATCGTCGACTTTACGTTGCCCATAGCATTAAAAATATTTAAATCGATTTTCGTTTCAGTATCTTCTGAAATGTTACTATTGATGTTTGTGTAATTACGCATTCTAAAAGGAATATTGTATAATAAAATAATAATAATAATTTCAAATCATTTTTAATTTCAAAATGATTTTTTACCAGAGCCCCCAGATTGAAAACACAACGAACACATTACGAATTAAAGATAGCTATTTTTTTTAATTACTCTAAATGTAGTTGTTATTACTACGAACATTACCTAGAAAAATTGAGTACGTTCAATATTTTAAATTCGCCATAGAATATCATTACGTCAGTGTCAGTTTAGGTGCCACTCCCGTCCCAATTATTAAATGTTCTACTAATTTCCAAAATCTCAAGAATGTCTGTTTGCGTTTGTTCAGTGGCGTGCCAAAAGGGAACGCAGGGCCCGCGTTGCGGTGGGGGGGGCCCAGAGGTCCACGGGCCTCTTGACCTCGAGTAATACTCTTACATAATAATAAATATAATAAACGGAATTCTATAGCGGCAGAAGTTGCTTATATTATAATATATAATTTTCCAAAATCAAATATATTTTGTCTTATACCTATTTAATAGCAAACTTGCAGTGTTTTATTTATTTATTTTTATTACTCCTGATTTTCCTATTTTTGTGTTACTTATATAAAGGTGTGTCTTATGTTCTGTAGTTTTGTTAACGATATTTAGATGAAATTTCGTACGTTAATATGGTTGGATTTATACATAGGATGTATAGGATGACATGAAATTTACTTAGAATTCTTCAGAAAGTGGAAAGTTAAAAAAAAAAACCAAAATATATAGGGCGTTTCATCTAAGATAAGAAAGTTGATGTCACTTCCGGTTAAACGGAATTTCACTTATCAATTCTCTTTATTTGAGAGTGTTCACGGTATTCAACCATATTAACGTAATAATTTCTTCTATCTATAAACCGATCTAAAATGTCATCGTAGACAGTAGTTTCGTTGTGAACGAGTATAATAATTTGCTTGATGCAGAGTGAGGGGCCCCGTAAAAAAATTGCGGGGGAGGGGGGGGGGGACCAGAAGACACTTTCACTACACTGTGTTTGTTGCAAGAGTGTAAAATATTTAGGTGAAAAATCGTGATCGGAGATTAGAAAATGTTTAGGGAAATACGCATACTCATTTTAAGTCGGCTATAAAAACAGCGTTTTTAAAAAGATGCGAAGTGATTTATAGTAGTTTTTCTACGTGCTACTAGTGCGAAAAGTATTTTACATACATTTTTCACACTAGCATTACAAATAGCTATTATGATTGATATTAATAATATCAAAAATAAATTGTGTACATAATTGTTTCCCCATAATTGCTTAAAAATATAAATACTTAAAAATGACGAAAAAGTGTATACAGGTTTTTCTCAGCATATTAGAAATATCGGGTATTCGAAAAATCTTAGTATGAGCTAATATTCTGATTACTGTGAAAACTACAAATTTGCGTGTATGCCAAAAAATTAATTCTTTTGGATGTGTATGCTTTTTCCACCTCTTCTGAAGGAGTTACGCGGGGATTGAACATTTAAATTTTAAATTTAAGTCTTTAAAAGACAAACATTTCTGCGCTATCCGGAGGCCTCTATGTCTTTTTAGATGAGATATTGGTCGTTGAGTTAAAACTTATTTTCAACTTTATTTTATAAGATTTTAAAAATGATATCGTCATCTTGATGATAAGATTAAAGTCTACTTTGAAATTCTCATCTCATGTTTTGCAACATTTGAAATTATTTGTTATAGCTTTTGTAAATTATTGGGTTTTGGGTGATTCTAAGCAAATAAATCAAGTGAAGTAAAGTCTGAAGTCCGTAATGGCCATTAAAAAACTCCTCGACATTTAGGCTAGAGTGCAGGAAATTGAGAATGAAGATACTTTTGGACGGATAAAAAATTAGGTTATAGTCAAATTCGTCGTCTTCAATATTAGCAACAAGTGCAGGTATAACAATTTCTATCGAAGTTCGAAACATAAGTGTCTAGTAAGGCTTTCATTAATTCAAAGATGGATTAACGTAGAAATTTCCGCAATTTTTTTTCTTTTAAATTCTTATAGTAAAATAAAACTCGATTTAAGGTTACACTGAAATGTTTAAATTCCTCACGTCACTCCCAGAATGAAAGAAAAAGTTTACATGCCAAAAGAGAAAGTCATTCACACTTTTTTAAAGCAATAGGTTTTTATACGAAGATCAGTGGTTTAAACGTTACTCGATGCTTGTGTTTTGTTTTCTTTTAGGTTAACTTACAACTCACCAGCGTGCTAGTATCCATGCATTTTACCAAAATTTGCTACATATAACCTCAAGTAATGTTGCTATAAGAAATCATGGTTTTTGACCATGTCAAAATGGAATTACTTTCCGACGTTTAGACTTTAGCAGGTTATTTATAGTCGACCTGTGATCACCGAACATAAAATCATAAACACTCCTGCCACGGGGGAGCATCCGGATACACCTAAGAAGATCGAAGGGATCATAAAAAGCCCGAGGAAGCGAAAAACTCCAGGCAAAGACGGAATTAACAATCAGATGTTAAAGCAACTCCCTATAAAAGGAAATGCTGCACTAACCACCATAACAAACGCGATTATGAGACTAGACCACTTCCCCAACAGGTGGAAGCATGCGGAAGTAGTTATGATTGGTAAAATAGGGAAAGACCGAACTTTCCCCCAAAACTACAGACCGATTAGCCTGCTGCCCGCACTCAGCAAACTCACTGAAAGAATCTTGATCACCAGGATCAAAGATGAAACAGCAGCCCTAGACATAATCCCAAATGAACAATTTGGATTCAGAAGCGGACATTCTACTGAACTACAAGCCCTAAGAATTGTTGAAACTGTCACCAGCGGTTTCAACCTAAAAGAAGCTACTGGCGTGGTCTTCCTTGACGTAGCGAGAGCATTCGATAGAGTATGGCATAGGAGACTTGTATACAAAATGCAAGATGCTGGATTTGCAAACTAAAACTTGCAAACTGATAGCCCACTATCTTAGAGATAGAACGGCAAGTCTCAGAGTTAAAAACTCGAGATCGACACATGTGTATACACATGACATCCCAAAGACACACCACACTTCTCTAGCCCTATACGCTGACGACAGTGCTATAGCGGCCAAGCATAGACATCCAGGAATAATATGCAGGAGATTGTAGGAAGAGATAGATCTGGTAAGTGACTGGTGTATCACTTGGAAGTCCATCTCCATCATCCACAAACAAGTTAGCATCAACAGGGAACAAGTATCTATGGCAGTCGACGCACCATGGTACGTCAGGAACGCCCAGATACACCGGGATTTGTAATTGGAACCTTTGCAAGACGCAATCAGGACCAATGCCACGAAAGGCATCCAGCGGGAAGCGGCGCATCCAAATGAAGAACTCGGAAGACTGGTGGACTACGACCTCTTGGAGGAGCGGCCGGCACACACGACCATACACAACATCTACATTAAACACATACACTGATAACAATGCCCTTTTCCGTTTTAGAGATACTCCCTATATGTCCGCGAAGCATATAGGAGAGGTGCGATGTAAGTAAACACATCCGGATGTGTACGAGCTGACACACCTAGGATAGAGAAGACTTATGGTTTATTAAGGCCCTAGGCTCGTTAAACCGTAAGTACCTATCACAGAGAGGCGGCTCCCTAAGCAGGGAACCGGATGGTGGTGAGACCTCGGGCCATTTGGCCCCTTCGCGCGCTAGCTCATTCAGTGTTCCGATCTCTTGAAGTAAAGAACCTTGAAGATGTCTAGTAGCCAAAACGTCGGAAAGCCATTCCGTTTTAACACGATCTAAACCCCAAGAGCCATGATTTCTGACTAATTACAGCCGTGAAACCAAATTTTGCCTAGATGTATGATGCAGATACCCTCAGTTTTAAGCACATTGATGCCTTTTATGAATCATGAGAAAAAATCTTCTATTAAAAGGCGTGCTTTATATAATTTTATCTGTTTTCCTTTTTATAGTAAACAGATAATATTTATGTGATAAAAGTAATCCTAAAAAGTTTTAAATATTTAGGTTGGTAATGCTAAAAAATTTTGAAAACCACGTTTTTATTCGGTATTCTGTCGACTTGTCATAGTGGATGACTGCATCAATATTTAACTGTGTTTTTTACAAAGAATTTTATGATCTTCATTTGACGTTCATAATAGCTTAGTTACTTTCGGCAATCGGATAAGCGCTACTAGCATTTTGTTAAGACAAATCATAAGAAAGAAGAATGGAAGGTACAATCTCTATACAACTATACACACAGCTATTAACAACATATTAACTATATTAAAAAATTACTTTTTTTCATATGGTAATGCGTGAATCATTAGCACTGAAAGGTCATCCTTGGTTTAATGTTAAGAAAAACGGGATGAATTATGTATTAAATATTTCGTGTGTTTCGACTAACAAAATGTGTTTCTTTAACCCGCGGTAAATCCAAAATATTTTTGTCAATTAATTGTTACAGATGGACTTAGAACTAACTATAAAAATTTAGATTTATTTATTTAAATAAGTCTTTAGTTAAAAATTATTTCTCTATAAAAATGGACGAAATATATCTACCGCGCATAATCTACATGTTCACAAAGACCTAACTGAGGTTAGAAAAAACTTAAGTCAAATTAATGACTTTAGCCAAGCTATTGACTTAAGTCTCAAAAAACGTACTTAAATCAATTATTAACAAGAGTAGATGTCCTGCTGAAATTTTACAATAAAATCTGTGTGCCGGTGTTTCTAAAGAAAAGTATGCCAAAATACTTACAAATAACTTGAATAAACTAAGAATAATAAATAAAAAGTAATACAAGTGCTTAATAATGTTATGTTCGAATTGTACAATATTCATAATACTATCAAAATTTTAGCATAATAAATATGATTATAAAATAAAAATAAAATTATAATCTATAACCAAAGGAACTAAGTAACTATAATTAATGGTATTGAAAAACATTGTAATTTTTACTACAATCTATTATTATTAACTAATAAGAAAAAACACAGTCTAAACAAGTTTGAAATTAATGTTGTTTAAAAAATAATTTTCTTGTGGTTTCAATTATCCAGTTCTTCAACTAAGTTTTAAACTATCTTAAATTAATCGCCTTTCTTATTTCTTGCGGAATTTGGAATACTGGGCTAAATAAGTATAGGATCTTTGTCCTACGCTTCTCCGTTTTTTTTTTGTTGTTATATTGCACCTATTTTTATGAGGCGAATGATAGGCATCAGTTATTAATTCTAACTCAGATATTTTTTATACTGTAAGGTTAGTACTTTAAAACAATACATTTGATACACATCCGTTAAATCTCAATCTCTTCTCACTCTGTCTTTTTAAATGAAATCTGAAAGATATAAGAAGAAGTAATTCGTCCATAATATCTCTAAGAGACCTGGTTTAATAATTGCAGGTTGTCTCCATTTTTTCTAGTAGGTCTAATTTTCGACCCTTCGGGCATTCCTGAAAATGTCTTCCTTTTACATTATTTTTTTTATTTTATTTGTTTTTTCTATAACTATCTGCTTTATTTCAGTTTTTTCTTTTCTTTTTCCCAAGTAACTGTTTATGAATTCCCAAAGGCTTTTATTGTCATACGGTTATTCTCTATTTGTTAAATGTTAAATACTCTTTCTTGTTTTTTTTTTGTATTAACTTTGTTAGATATGATTTATATTATATTTCAATTTATTGTTTTCAGGTCTAGAACGAACTTTTTGTTTCTTCAGAATTAATAAGACCTTGGATAATCCAAGGACGTCTTTTTTTAACTCTTCTTTCTTGGATAGATTACTGTAAAGTATTGATTGTATTATTATATCCTTACAGTGATTAGAATCATCCCATTTGTTATTTTTTATATTTGATTTTAACCTACATTCATTTAGTTTTTTATTTATATTTTTTTCTGGTGTCGAAATAGAAGATGAATCAAATTTGACTAAGGCTATGACAGGAAAGTAACCTGTAATGTCATTTTGCATTATAACGTTCTTATATTTACTATGCAACTTTGAGATTCTTGATGAATTATTGTGTAATTATTTACCAAAGATACATACCCTAACTCGTTTAATATAATCATAATCAAACTCTTTTTTCGATTTCAAATCAGAGTTAATATCTCCTACCATAAACTTGATTTCTCTAAAATCAATCGTAAGTTTTATTAAACTCGCTAAGGCAAGTAGATGGTGATAAATAAAGAGCATTAACAGACAATATTTTTGCAAATTTTTTGTGATTAAAAGTAGGTCTATCACCTTAATATACTAAAAAATTGATTTTGTCATTTACATTCTTTATATTATTGCCCTTTACATAAAGCAATACACCATCATTCTGATTGTATTAACCATTATTATAAATTAACGTGTAACCCTCAATTCTGAAAAAAATTGGATTATGAACTTTCCAAGTTTTACTAAAAATAATAATATCAAAGAAAAAGCTGTACAAATTCAATAATATCACATAGTCATCAAAAGTTTTGTTTACACTTCTAATGTTACATGGAAAAATTGATAAACATTTGGCTTTATTGCTAGTTTCTGTAAAGAAGTTCTCCTTGTGCTCTATTGTTTTTTTATTCTGTCCGTGTTGAGCCTATCTCAAAAATAAACTTCTTCATCTTTTTTACATAAATTAGTATCAATACAAAGGACTGTGAAACCAGCAGTAAGATATGTAAGAGTTTTAAATATCTAGGTTATCTTATTTTCTAATAAACAAAATTAAGTAAATATAGTATTATTGTGTATTTACATGAAAAAAAAAAAGATTAATATAAAGGAAGAAAAAAACAGTGGCCTCAGAAAAACCCTTTACATGTATGGATGGACACACTTGTTGTTCAACTTTTATTTGGGTTTGGAAATGGTTCGTATATAAGTTTTTGGAGTAATAATTTTTATTTTTTCTGGACCACTGTAATCTGTGTACCGTTAGGCTTTCTTGTTGTGTATCATATAGTATAGTAGTGATAAAGTCTCCATGAAGCAAAACAATTTTAGTGGTTTTTGTTTAATAATTTTCTGACTTGAAATAAAAACTAAGAAAACTATAAAAAAATTTTTTTATTAACAATAGCCTTATTTTTTGAAAAATCAGTGAATCTATTTTCTTCAGCAGGATGTTGTTCTATTGTTTCCTCCTTTTTTAGTTTTAAATTAATATTTAGTCTATTTTTTACTTATTACGCCCTGTTTTGTGGCATCCTATCAGGATAGCGCACGCCGTGGGTTTCGTCATTTATAAGTAGAGATACAAAAATGCGGTTTTTATAATACTATGCTACTTTTTTATGAAACTAAAGCTGCCACACATAGATTTGTCCTAACCATCTTAATTTCTCAGATACAGGGCGAAATTGAAAATGTTTCATTTTTGGACCCCCGCCGTAACTCAGTTAGCGTTTAACTTATCGGAAAGATAAAAAAATGTCTCTTAAGCAGTTTTTTACATAGAATTCAGTGACGTACTCATTTTTTTTCCTGGTTTTCATTTTTTGAGATATGACCAAAGTTGCACTTTTTTAAGCGGAAGACCCTGTATATTATTTTTTTATATTATTTGTCTTATTATGAGCTTGCTAAAAGTATAATATAGTCTATACTTACTTTCATAAATAGTGGAACATACATTTTTGACTTTTTAACATAGACGGAGTAGCACAGTATTGTGAAAACCGTATTTTTGTATCTCTGCTCATAAACGAGAAAGCCCGTAAACCACAGGAAAATAGGACACCCTGTACAAATTTTTGTTTGTAATCAACGAGTTTTTAACACAATTCAAAAGATTTAAAGTATTGTCTAAACGGAGAGGGTTTTCTAAAAATTACATAGTTGAATATTAATCATTGTTACATGGGAAATTTTGGATATTATTAGTTAACCGCAAAGAGAATTTTCCTGATGTGGACTATTTTCTTTAACATTAATTGAATAACATGTAGTAAATTTAACGTAGGCTATTAATACAATTGCTATAACTTCTGGGTTTTAGTAAACGTAAACACAACAAAATATGGGCTGATTAAAATTCGTCTGTTTTACCTAAGTGCAGCCAGCCGTCTTTAAATTACTTTGTTTTACGGTTAATTACGGTGTTTTTTGACAAAAAAAAAATCGGTAAATTTCCTCTACCCGGAACTTCCCTCGCTATGATTTTTTTTCATTTGTTAAGAATAGTGAAGTGTGACCCAGTTTAGTTCAGTACATAGTCACCGTATATATGTGTTACGCATACTGTCTTTTCAAACATTTTTATAGGGCGCCATTTTGTTGCATGCATCAGATTGGATTCCTCTGCCAATATTTCACCAGTTTCTTTCTATCTATGCCACACTTGACTTTTGGCCATAATTTAAAATAAATTCAATAAGTAGCTTTTACATTGACACATACCGCCATTTCTTTACGTCGTGATGCATTCGTACCAGTTTATCCTATTTTCACATTTAATTTTTCTGCAAAAGTTAAAGTCAATTAAACAAGATTTCTTTACGTTGATTTTTTAAAAATTGTATTTAGCCGTAATTTTTTTTCCGCCGTCTTAAATTCGTACCACAACTTTACCAGTTTACCTCCATATCACACTTAATTCAGGCACAAAAAATATTAATTAATGTAATAAATAGGATTTTCATTTTTTAAATATTTTATTAAGCCACTATTTTGTTTAGCTATCTTGGATTCGTCTCAAAATGATATCAGTTTATTCCTATGTAACACTATATTTGTGCAAAATTGGAGGTAAATTAGATAATCAGTTTTTTTAGCAATATTTTTTTACATATTATATCACCCTTTATTTCTTACTCAATCTGGTAAGTAGTTTTTAGCTATGCCGCGAACTGGCAGACCGACCGACGGACCGACGGAATTGATAA
This sequence comes from Kuschelorhynchus macadamiae, assembly GCA_030620095.1. NCBI lineage: Eukaryota > Metazoa > Arthropoda > Insecta > Coleoptera > Curculionidae > Kuschelorhynchus > Kuschelorhynchus macadamiae. The sequence goes on along the minus strand of JAUTXW010000289.1, from coordinate 609,359 downwards.
AACATATTTTTTGGCATCTAGGGATGCTAAAATCTGAAGATATGTAAAACCTGAGAAAGTGATTTTTTTCACGATAACAAACATTTTATTTGAGGTTATTTCGTTCCGCCATCTTGAATTAGTATACCACACAATTTGAAATCAATCCAATAAGTAATTTTTTCAGACTGAATTTTTAAATATTTTATTGTGTCGCCATTTTGTTCCGCCATCTTGGATTCGTACCAAAATTTTACTAGTTGATTCCAACATAATACTTGCTGTTTGTGCAAACAGAGATAACTTGGATAAATAGTTTTTTAATAATAGTTTTCTAAATATTTCACTAGGCCTTCAATTACATTTTGTTCGGCCATTTGAATTAGTGCCAAAATTTTACTAGATCATACCACAATTAGTTGTAGCACACAATTTGAAATGACCCGTAATTTTTGATGAAACGTGAATATCAGAAAAAATCTCAGAGGGTGATTTTTTACGAATACAATACTTCCCTTTTGCGAAGGAAGTAAAAAAAAACAATTATTAGAAGTATGCTTTCAGAGAAGTCACTAAAAATCAAGAAATTATGTAGGATATAATTCTATTTTGCATTTTTTACAAAAATCAAATTGTAATTTCAAGACATTTTCTTAACTTTTCTAAAGTCTGTAAATAATGATTTACATACTTTTTAAAATTGTGTCTTATAGATGTACTTTACTCTTCCACCAGTTAATATGTGCTTTATATTAAACGATCTTTTACTGATATTAGTAAAGGTATAATACTAATTTCTATATCAAATATAAACGAAACTAAAAAAAATAATATAATATGTAATAACCATACAAAAAAAGACACTCTTATATTTTCAAAAATGACGATTGTTACATTCAAATATAGCCGTTAATTTTTTTTCCATGCTAAGGAGGGTGGCCTTTATGAGCTTTGTGCACTGATTAGATAGTCGATGGAATAGTCAAAGCCTCCAGTCCAATCCTCTTTGTAAGAAGACTAACGTTTAGAAGTAAATCTAAATGACTTATATGAAAATCATTGATATATTCTTCAAAATTTAGGTATAGTATGTTAGGAAAGCTTTGCATGTTTTCAACCATGAAAATCCTTAACATGGGGCAGAAATTTTAGATTATAGTTTTTCATTTCTCCCAATATAGTACATTTTGCAGCCCAATATTTATCAACTTTTTTAAGTTTTTGATTACATGTGTTTGAGCAAAGTGGTAACACCTCTACTCAAATAAGTGTTATTCCGGAGGGGGAATTAATTATGTCATTTTCGTATTTTTATACCCCCTGTAAGTACTGGCTCATTAATATTAGTGAGAGAATACAGAAATCATTGAAATAATTTCTTTTCCAAAATGACACTTATTAACAGATTATTGAGTCACATTTCCTCAAAGTTCGTTAACATTCGACTGCAGACTGTAAAGTAGGGAGAATTTGCAGGCAATTCATGTAAAGTTAAGTTGAACAATATCGGCACTTACAGGAAAAAAACATGGTTTTCTTACCTTCTATACCCAATTCTTGACAAGCGTATCAAGGAATTTCTTACAAATTATTTGGATATCAGCCTTCGTATAAGCATTACTTCAAAAATCCAGGCAGTTTGTCACCATATTCCGCACTTATGTCAAAAGTTTCAGAGCGAGTTGTACATTAAATTGAAAAAACTGTCAAATTAGAGGAGTCTGGCTTTAATTTATAAGGTTCATGAAATTAAGAAATCATGGTTCTTGGGATTAGACCGTGTCAAATTGGAATCACTTTCCGACGTTTCGCCTTTGATTGCACGAGACAACTTCAGGGATCTTTACTTCATGAGATCGGAACACTAAATGTTCGTGCAATCAAAGGCGAAACGTCCCATAGCAACTCAAATTTGACAGCACCTAATCCCAAAAACCATGATTTCTTATATAATTTTTTTTTTGTGAAAGCAGTTTTGGAGCTTGGTGCATAGCCCACCTTATTTACAAATATGTTTGCATTGTTCGCGATTTTTGTGTTTCTGCTTTAATTAGATAAATATTATTAATACTTGTCATTGTTCAAACTTTAAATATGTTCTAGTTTATTTTCTGAATGACTTAATTAAAACTGCACATTAAAATATAAGGTCAATTTTCAAGGTTTTTTCGAGTTTAGAACGAGAGTTAAGCATCATGATTTTAATATAGTATTTCTCACAGAGACTTGGCTCTCGTATTGTAATGGCGTGCTTGCAGTTGACATTCCCGGTTATCGCATGATTCGGAAGAATAGAGTAGGTAGGGTGGAGATGTTCCGGTATATATAAAAAACAGCGTTTTTTATGTTTTTTATATATATATATATATATATATATATATATATATATATATATAGCGTTTTGTATTTTTTAACGTCCCCCGAATTTGAATTTTAATTCTGTTATTGTTTTTCATAACATTTTTTCTAGCAAATATCCGGAGGTAACAGAAATAATTTGTTTAAGTGATTTGAATGTTAATTTGCTTAATATAGATAATCCTTTGGTTCCTTTACTTGAAAACTATCACTTGGAACAAATTATAAATCAACCGACTAGAGTGCCTAGAACCTATGTTACTTATTAGATCCTATATTTCTTATAGACAGGTTACTTGATGGATATGGTACCGTTCCACTGCGAAATATATCTGATTATTGTTTGGTGTATTGTTCTTTAAAAATAAAAAAATATATATCGAACCTAAAATAATAACTTTTAGAAATTTTAACAACTTAAATTTAGAAACGTTTACTCGTGACCTTCAACTGTTTCAATGGAACGATATAGTATATGTACCCAGTTTAGAAAAAAAATTTAACTGTTTAATAACATTATTCTTAAAATTTTCGACACTAATGCTCCATTTAAACAAGCCGAAATTACTAAACTCAAAGCTCCTTGGTTAACCCCACACTTAAAATTACATATGAAACAATTATCGGAGCAGAATTGGGAAAAGTATAAACGTTTAAGAAATGTAACTGTTTCATTGGTAAAAATAGAAAAACCTCATCATTTTAACCAAACGTGCGCAGAAGGAAATACTAAAAGAACTTAGAAACCTTTAAAGTCATTTAATTTATGTGTGTGTTCCTAGTAATATTTACAATCCTAATAATATTAATGATTATTTTATTCAATATTTGCTAAAAATTTCTGACTGTTCATTAAAAGAAATTTTTTATAAATATCATAGGTGTAATGTCAGCGTATATCTTTTTCCTTTAGAATGGCTGAAGTTGCAGAGGTTCATGATGTTATTCATTCAATACCTACTGATGCTGCTTGGGACACATTTAATTAATTACTCTATAGAAGTAGGTTACTTTCCAGACCAATGGAAGATCTCAGTGGGAAAACTTAAAAAAAAATAAAAGATCCGTTAAATTTTTGCTATCTTAGAATAATTAGTACCTATATTGCCTATTTTAAGGAAAACTTTTGAAAAAAATTATTTATTCAATTGTTTCAGTACTCTGTTAAAAATGATATCATATCAGAAAATCATTTAGAAAATATTTTAGCACATAATGATGACATTATTACGACTATTGAGAAGAAGCTTAAGAGTACATTGGTTCTTCTTGATTTTTCCAAAGCTTTTGATACTTTTGATACGTTAACCACAATTTAATAATAGCACAATTAAAATATTATGGTATTCAAGAAAAATCATATTTTTTAATAGATTTCAACAATTTCTCAGATCAAATAAAAATTTTATAGGGTATGCCTCAAGAATCTATCTTAGAACCCTTATTTTTTATAATATAATTTTAAAATCATTAAAATATTGCAAAATTCGGGCATACGGCTATGATACACATAGCATTTACATTTCGTTCTCAATTATTACATTAATACATCAACAAATTTCTTAAAAGAAAATTTTAGGGTAAATGTTGATGGTGTAGAGCAGCAAAGAATTTGTGAATTATATGCGTTTTAAAGAATACGTAAAAACCTTAATTCAGAAATCATATCAATTAATATCTTACATACTAGCCGTATTTTCTTAGTTTTAACTTACATAAAATGCTGTGTGAGTGATTAGTTCTTTCTAGCTATAATTATTGTGATTTTATGTATGGTCCAAGTCATCTACTTCATAAAAATCGTTTTCAAAAGGTACAGAGTACATGTTCGCGTCTTATTTTTCACCTTCAAAGAACTTCATTGTTATTTCAAAGTTCCATTGAGGCAAAAAAAATCAGCATTACCGCTTACTATTAGAAATAAGTTTTTGTTTCGTGCAAACATTAGGTTTAACAATAGTATTGCCATGCTACATCATAAATTAAAGTCTCTTCTTGAAAAATAATTTAAGATTTAGTACAAGAAATATGTTCGTTGCCTCCAAGACTCCTGAAATTTTTTTAATAATTCTTTGCAACACGCTAATTGAGGAATTCTTAATTAGCAAATGTTTTTAGTAAGGTTAATTAATTAATTAATCGCAACAAAATTTCGTAATTTTTTTTAGATATAATTTTTTTTGTTTCCTTAAACACAGGAGCGGAGTTCACTGAAATAGTCTTCTTGGCTAGACTGCGCCTTGTCATTGTGTTGCTATTATAAAATATTTTTTTAAGTATCTAAATTTTTGAAATGAAAGACATTTATTATTATTATTGTTATTATTATTATTATTAAACCAATTTATGCCTCTTCATATGCACATGTCTTCTAATTTCCACATTTTGGCAACTCTGGTTCATTCTATTATTCGTTGTTTAGATTTGGTTTTAATTGTTTGTATTAATTTGGCTTCTAAAATATCGATAAGCTACGAATATTATTGAGAACTGATTCCATGTCATTTTTAACATTTAAAAGTTGAGATATAAATTATGCTACTGCAAACATTGTAGTAGTTGTTATCGAATTCCGGCGAGGTCACACTCGGAATCCTCTTAAGAAACAGATATTTAATAAAGTGGTAGAATTAAATCCGTAAACAATACGCGAGATATATAATAAATAATAAGGCTTTTCGAAAATATTTCCATAGAAAAATGTTTTATGTAATAAAGGTCATCGCGTGCCATGCTTCTTACAAGTAGTATCGATTATTAACTTGCTACGCTGGCATGGATTTTCCATGAAAATTTCAGGTATAAATTATTACGGAAAATGTATTGTATATTTGATGAAATAATAGCACATTTCATCAAATAAGCTTCTTTTTAAAGAAAAATAATGCTAAATCACTAATGTCATATAGCTAATTGAGTATTACAATTTATTTTACTGTGTAAAGATCATTTTGTATAAGATTATAGTAGCTTTAATCAATAAAAACACCTATTGTATATTCAAAAAATTGACAAGTAGGGATAAATCCTGACTTCGAATAATAATCACTAATCCAGACATACAATGGTAATATGTCTGTTCCATATTTTTTATTATTTCTTAGGATGACGAGAAACTTAGTTTTAATTTTTATATGAAAGAAAATCAGTATACACGTTAATTAGGAATGTCATAAGTAGCTTATGAGCTTTTTAATAACCCTTATTATGTCAATACTTACAGTAACTTTTACTTTTAGATTGCCTACTCTCATCAACTATCGTTAGGGGCGCCACTCTAATATTTGGAACCTTGGAACCATATGGGTAGCTTTTCTAAACTCAGTGATATCTTACCTCTTTCAAGAAACTAAATAAGTTATTGTCATATTGTGTTAAATTTGTAGTGACAATACAAGAACTGTATTCTGTATTTTGTGATACCGAGAGGTTAGGCACAGCACCTAGACCCCATTAAACTCCTTAAACATTATCTTTGGAAACAAAAACCACCAACGCTTATGCTACTTGTTAAACAAATAACAGAATTTTTCCGATAAAATTGAAAAAAATATTTTTATTTGCACGAGTATTTTTTGTAAAGTATAGTCCATTTCACACTTCACTACAGATTATCAGAGAGGTATCGATAATATAATTGCATATATTAACTCTCTCTAAAATCTTTCAATCGGGAATTATTGCCCTTGCATACTACTTACTAATTAATTACTAATTTCCAAAATTGCAATTAGAATACATTTTCAAAACAAGATTATCTCAGGGAAAATATTATACAGGAGGCCCATCGAAAAGGTCACACCCCTATTTGTGACTCTCCTGGTTCATTTTGGGAAAAACGCTCCGACACGTCAATTTTAACTTCTAGTGGGTCATCTTTTTAATTCTAGCTGTATAATAAAGGGTGATCCAAAAGAAGATATGGCGTGCGACTTTAGGTTTTTAAATGGAAACGTCCAAATTCTATTTAGTTTTTTGATTCTGTATCAAGTTTTAATGTATAATAAGGCTTATACGTATTTTCAACCGTTTTGGAGCTATTTGAATTTGTAATTCTAATAATTTAATTTAATACTAATAATGGATTAGACAGTAATCAATGGTTTCCATACTAACAAAGCTTGACTGCAAAGAAAAAAAATCTTCCACTGTTAGAAAAATCATAAACTACTTACAACTAATTATAAACTATGAAACACACAGTAAAAGTAAAGTGAAAATTAATTTACTACAAAAAGATACACCTCAATATGGTAACAAGTGCTGAAAATCGTGTCCATTTTCCTCTATGCAGTAATAAAAATTCTGTTCAAATCTATTCCGAACATTTTCAGGTATGTCTTCTTCTACATTCAGCCGTAATCCGGTCCCGAAAATCTTCGTGGTCTGGCTTTGTGCTTAAAACGTTACTGTTCAAAGTAATCTAAAGAATTTAAGTCCTGGGACCTCGGCGACCACTCAACTGGGCCTCGTCTGCCAATTCACTGATTAGAAAAGTGGGTGTCCAAAAACTTCTGAAAATCTTACTGGAACTACATAGTGGGGTGGCGCATCATCTTGTTGGAGGTGAAGATCATTTTCATAATGATTATCCTCATTTTCTATTATTTCCGTAATTAATGGATTTATTATGTCTTCTAACAGGTCCAAATACACCTCGCCCGTCAAGTTTCCAGGAATAAATATTTGTCCTACAACATTATTTCCGAATATGCCGACTCAAACGTTTATTTTTTCAGGCTATTGCGAGTGCACCTCTCAAAATAAATGTGAATTCGTGGAAGTCCAGAAGCAGCAATTATGTCTATTTACAGCACCGTGTAAATAGAACATATACTCATCCGATAAGAAATATTAAATTACAGATTTGGATTTTTGATTAAACGTTGGCTCATTATTTCGCAAAACTCCAATCTCCTATCATAATCGTCTTCGTTAAGGTCATGAACAAGTTTCATTTTGTACAGGTGAAATTTATGATCTTCTTTGTATAGTTGTCCGCGTGACTTCCGAAGAAACAGCCAGTTGACGAGTGCTTTGGATATTGTCAAATGCTACGTGTCCTAAAACCACTATTTATGTGGCTTCGTTCCTCACTAGTCGATTTCAATGACGGGGAATATTAGATATAAATCCAGTTTCTTGAAATGTTTTTGTTATCTTCCCACATACTTGTTGTTAATATTTTTGTAGGGATGTAACTCATTAAACATCCGGACAAAAGCCCTTGCAGAACTCAAATTTTGGTAGTAGAGTTTTGTTCTTTCTTGAATCGAATAATTAATAATAATTATCGCAACTCACTGAACGATTTAAAATAAAGAAAAAAGCCGACTTTCTCTAACACACGTTGATATGACTCCAGAATATTTACTGATATCCATGATTATTATTTGTTACCGTCTAATTCATTATCAGTATTATTAGAATTGCAACCTCAAATAGCTTCAAAACGGTTGAAGATAGGTATAAACCTTATTATAAACAATTCGATTAAAACTTCATGTAGAATCAAAAAATCAAATAAAATTTGGGCGTTTCCATTTAAAAATCTAAATTGTGACGCACTATTTTCTTTTTGGATCACCCTGTATTACACATCTACAGTAAAAAAGATGTCCCTCTAGATGTAAAAATTAACGTGTCCGAGCGTTTTTCCCAAAATATACCAGGAGAGTCACAAATAGGTGTACGGCCTTTTCGGTAGCTCTTCCTGTATACTTATTACACAGCTAATAATTCCAATCATTCTATTTGAAATCCTTAATGAAACACTGAATTTTAAACCAAGTATTCAAGAAAGAACATTATGCCTTTATCTATAATGATAGTAATTATGTAACTCTTGTCATAGATATTTAGACATTGGAAATCTGAAGCCATTGTTGAATAAGATGCATTTGCTTGACAACACATTCTGTTTAAGTGACAATGCTGGTTACATTGATTTAAATCACGATGGTGGGTTCCACAAAACATTTAACTAAGCATTAACTAATCAGACGGCTCAGAATGTGACAGACTACATAAGAGTGTCAATGTCAAAAGTTAATCTAAACATCAATTAAATTTATTACGTGATTAAAAGTTGTGTGCAACCGGGTATGAATGTTAAGCTGCTTACAAAATCACCCGGCATCTATCTATCTTTTACAGGAACTGGCCAAACAGTCCAGTTTACCAATTAATATTGAAGGGCTGATTAACTACTAGTGACAAGCGATTGTGTAATACTTTTTGTATTTGTAGGTATGTGTGATAGATGGTCCTCTCATCTGTTGTCTAGGTACTTGTATGTGTCTAATATCTGATGTCGCCCAGACAGACCAACGTGGCGAGGAGTGAGTGTCTCCGTCCTTAAACGTATCCTTAAATTGTTTTTTTTTTGCTTTGTAGGTTCAACGGATTGTCGTGTACAAAATATGTGACTGCTGCGTATGAATTGTTAGGTTTAAAAGACGTTTCTTCCTTTTCTCTGTTTTGTAGTGATAAAAAAAGTTTAATGATTATTTTTTCATTACTAAGCGAAATCTCTGCACGGATACTATTAGCAGCAGCATTGATATTTTAACTTGATAATAATAGGCATCAAGTTAAAATATCAATAAATAACATGTTAGACAAGCGCTTGAAAATAACCTTGACTTTTACCTAATTTTTTCGCGACTATTTTGCCACAAAAAATATTTTCCTGAAATGTATATCTGCAAAAGTTATATTGAAAAACTGGAAGAAAAAACAACTGTATTTTTGCCTATTTCTGCAGTTTCCGATTGTTCCTGCAAATAGTACAGCTAGAGCCAAATTATAATCTCATTATACATAATATTTTTCAGCGATTCTTATCAAAATCTAGATTACGTCACATCACAGCCACATCTGGGTTAAATACAAATATTTTATCAGTTTACTTTTAAACTGTGAAATATATTTTTAGAAATATTTATAAACAACAGCAAAAGTTATGGTACGAGCGGGGATCGAACACGCACCTCTGGATCACTAGTCCATCGCTCTAATCAATTGCGCTAAGGTACCACTGATAAGCAATTCGTTAGAACTTGTGCATATTCAAACCCACCAATATCATAACCATTATTGATCGTGCCAAATATTCTAACCTTATGACACGGCGTTCCTGACTGGACATCAAATCTGACATCGCTATTAGGTACCGACCATATTAGTAAATTTATAATTTTTACGTTATGCTCGTATAAGCCAAATTTTAAATAGAAGTATTTTATCAGTTTGCTTTTAAACTGGGAAATATATTTTTAAAATAGTTAAAATTGGTTAGAGCGATGGACTAGTGATCCAGAGGTGCGGGTTCGATCCCCGCTCGTACCATAACTTTTACTGTTGATTATAAATATTTCTAAAAACACATCTGTTTGGAGTTAATTCTCCTGATAATATAAATATATATATATATATATATATATATATATATATATATATATATATATATATATATATATATATATATATATATATATATATATATATATATATATATATATATATATATATATATATATATATATATATATATATATATATATATATATATATATATATATATATATATATATATATATATATATATATATATATATATATATATATATATATATATATATATATATATATTATCAGATAAGAATATATTGGGGGGGGGGGGGGTGGAGTAATACATTTTTTTACCAACAAAAAGTTATAATAAAAAAAAGGCCTCGCACTTAGCTCAAGGCAAGGAAAACGGTTCATATAAAGAGCGGCATATTATATGTCGTAAGTGCCTTGTTTGAACCGCAAACTATATTGAAATCTGGAAAACGGATGACTTTGACGTAAGTGGAACAAATGCACTAGTGCAAAAATTGAAAATTTCAGTCTTTTTCAGTTACAAATAAGTCTATATTTTTCAGTTTAAAATGATCAAAGAAAATGCTCACACTAATAGAGTACGCAGTTCCTCTAATATATTGTTTAATGTGAAATGTTTTGAGGAAAACTATCTCTGTTTTGAATCCATTTGTTTTATACAGATGAAGTGTTTATAATCTAGTCTGGAATGTTTCTTTGTAATTTTGTCGAGAACCCTGTTTTTCCTCGAGTAGGGTGGTCATGATCTGCGAAATTTATATGTGAATCACATTACATTTTATACGTAGACAAAATTCAAGTAATCAGCTGCAAAATAAACCCAAAATGACACCCCATCTTCTCCCGGTGTAGCGTCGGCAAATAATAAAACCACTGCTTTCCAGAAACAGCAAACAGCAGTCACAAGAAAATAAATAATTTTCCCCTGTGCTTAAATAAAATCTGCGACATGCGACGATCGCGGTGCTATGTCTAATAAAATCCCGCATTGTTTTGTAGTTTGATCACGGGCAACTCTCTTAAAGCAACATCTAATATTAAAACAATAATAATCATTTTTAATTCAATTATTAATTCATTGATTCTTTTGACTATAATACTTATACTTGTAAATAGCTGAAATATTTCCTTTCCTGCCTGACAACCTTAATGTTAAGTGAGGTACATCCCAGAGATGTTTAATAACTCCTTCATAAATTACCTAGAAAAGTATCTATTATAATCAACTTAGCTCTTTTAAGTATGGGGTCTGGATTTTTGATTCTTGTTTTATGCAAGCATTTTATAATCCCAAACTAATTTATGTATCTCACATTTTCTGTATCTCTTTAACAAGTTTCTTTGTCTTCATAGAGTACCGTATCCGTTTAAGTGCTGACGATGGCCAATGAGTGCTTCGATATCTGTCTTTTATCGGGATTATACCAAAGATTGTGCTCTATTTAATGGTTTCTCGTTTTCCTTTATGCAGTTGTATCGTTCAATGTATATGTTTAGTCATAAGTCATTAACAGTGCTTTTGTTTTATGATTATAACGACTTGTGATATTTTGTACTTCTAGCCTGTATATTAGGTCTGCTATAAGGCAACCAACAGTTCCAGACAATGTAATGTGTGTTGCGTATAGTTGTTCCCAGTTATTTTTGGACCTATGTGGAGTCAACCGGAAATACAAGTACGTCATAATATGGTCACAATTATCAATGTCAATTCCTAACACAATTAAGATAGACGAGATGGCCGGGTTATTAGTTTATACTGCTTATTTTGTATAATATAAATTTATTTAGAGTGTCATTATTAAACGTAAACTTGTTTAATTCAATAGTGCATTTTCAATAACCTCTTATTTGGTTATAGACAACACGACTAAAAGTACCTCTTAAAGGTTTCGGACCAGCCATATATAGAGATTGAAACTTGGGAACTACTGACACAGAGTAGTCAAACAGATACACGTACCTTCTGCATAAAGTCAGGATAGTTACATAAAATCTTATGTTATTTATATTTGAACCTCTATCTGCCAAATTGCGGTAGCTCTTTGTATCAAGTATTACAGTTTGTCTAAAGATGAAGGTTCATGAACAGTATGTGCTTCTTGTTCTAACTTATGTTACCAAGAACCTAATTCTCACTTTGCGCCGGCACATAAAAAAATAAGTGTTGAAAAAAATTTATACAACAAAAAGCTGGTTTCTGCTGTAACAGAAGGCGTTTTCCTAAAACTAGTTTGAAGACTTTGAATGCAGTGGACAAAAATAATAATTTGATGATGAAGAAAAAATACTTACGCTTCTTAGCACATGAAACTGATATAAGTCGGTCAAGTTCCCCCCCCCCCACCGAATCAAACGAATTTCAAGAATAGATACACTATCATTTTGCACATATTTTATTACAATTTTGCACACTCAAGGTAAACTAAAGCATTTTTTTTTCGGGGGGCAAACTTGACCGTTTCCTTCCGTTTTTCAAAATATCTAAATATTTTTATATCAATCGTCCCATCTAATTTTGCACACTAGTTTTCAAATATTGCACACCTTACTAGAGCAAGTTAAGGAAGGTCAAAAATTTGTATTTTACCCCCGTTTGTCACGAAATTGAAAAACTTCTATGCTACTCATTTCACCTAATTTTGCACAATTTTGCACACCTATTTTCAAATTTTGGACACCCTCCTAGAGAAAGTTAAGGGGCGTCGAAAATTTTTATTTTCCCCACGTCAGTCACAAGATTGAAAAACTGTTGTGCTACTGGTTTCACCCAATTTTGCACACCTATTTTTAAATTTTACACACTCCCCTGGTAGAAAATTTGCATCCCCCCCCCCCGGTCAGTTACAAAATTGAAAAACTGTTAACTGTTGTGCTACTCATTTCACCTAATTTTGCACAATTTTGCACACCTATTTTTAAATTTTGCACACTCTCCTAGAGAAAGTTATGGGTCGTCGAAAATTTGTATTTTCCTCACGTCAGTGAAAAAATTGAAAAACTATTCTACTACTTGTTTCACCTACTTTTGTACAATTTTGCACACCTATTTTCTCATTTTGCACACTTTCCTGGAGAAAGTTATGGGGTTTCCAAAATTTGCATTTCCCCCTGTCTGTCACGAAATTGAAATATTTTTATGCTACTCGGATCACCTAATTTTGCACACTAATTTTTAAATTTTGCACTTTTCTAGAGAAACTTATTTTTAAACAGGGTTAGTAAAAAGAACAGGAACACTTAAATATATTCAAAATCGCTTAAATTGTGGTTACAAAATTCGGCATTTGGGGGTTTGCACAATAAAAAAATGGAATCGGAACTGTTACTAGATTTCCCAGGTTTACGCTACAGCTTTTTATATTAAATGTGATACCCCATTTATTTTTACTTCAATGTATTGGATATCTCAAATTTAGTAAAATTCCAAATTCTCACAATTCTATCTGTACTAGTTGTTAAGACAACACAGCATTTGCAGAAAAAAGTACGCTTAAATATCTTATCTTAAAAGGAATGTCGCATTTATTTTTATTACGTTGAATTCATCGTCTGAAATTTAGTAAGATCCTAAATTTGCGTCTTTAAAATCAGTATCCATTCTCTTAAGTTATTGTTGCTTTAGTTCGTTGACTTTTAATCTCTTTATTTTAGCGTTATTGGTGTTTGGTCATTGTTGTCTCGTCCGTTTTTAAACACAAAAATCGTTAATTTCAATAAAAATCAATGGGGCCTTCCATTTAAGATAAGAAAACGACCTTGTGTAGCACAAAACTAGGAAAATCTTACAACAGTACCGATACCATTTTTCAATTCCGCTTGCAGAAACACTTAAATATCGAATTTTGTAAGCACAACTTTAGCAGTTTTGAAAATATTCAAGCGTTCCCGTACTTCTTAGTGTACATGCGATGTCATCTCTCAGAAACTATTACAGATAGAGAGTTGAAGATTTGAGATCTTACTAAATTTGAGACAGCTGATTGCAATAAAAATAAAAGAGTCATTCCATTTAAGAAAGATAAGTAGCGCAAAACTGGAAAGTCTGGCAACAGTGCCGTTACTTGTTTCGATTTCGCGTGCCCAAAAACCCCCAAATGTTGCATTTTTAAGCATAACTTCAGCGGTTTTGAAGATTTTTAAGCGTTACGGTTCTTTTTACTAAACCTGTATACTGTTATGTTTTAATATTTTTATTATTCGCCGAATGCCACCACTGTTATGATTTAATAATTTTAGTATTAGCAATGGTAGTAAATGTAAACACTTCAACTTGTTTCAAATCTCTCTATTAGCTTCTGTACAAGAGGGACACTTCTTACTTCTAACAAATCTTTACTCTTACTGTGTCTACTGACTTAATTCTACTGACCTGCTCTATCCTGACTACCTAGAACTTATTTTTATATGAATTCCCTAATTTGAGATGCAGTGGCGTATCTGTAAAATTGATTAAAAAAGGTGTCTATAAAAGTAATTTGGGGAGTATTTGCTACGCCACTGCTTACTGTACTACAATGGTTTCTTTTAATGTTTTTATAGCTGAACCTTCCCAAGCTTTATCGACATAGTGTAAATGAGTTTATGATAGGTTTTTTCGGGTATAATAATATTTGGGGCGGAAGAACGTGCATAAAATAGAATTTGAAATAGAATTTAAAATACATATTGTTTACTTAGAATTTCCCTTGCAATAAACGACCATTAAAGCAGCTTTTGTCGGAAGGTTCCGCCGAAATATAATGTATGTCTAAATATTGCATTTACGTGTCAAACTATCTCTAGACTAATGAATATATAATACTTAAGACTATTCACAAATAAAATGACTATTAAATAATGGGGTCACAACAATACGTATTGGTATTACCACCATCAGCGTGCGTCGCGTCGGTTTGGAGATAAAGACGCCGGCCGCCGCCGCCGGCGCCGGCTCGGTGACGGGCCAATTTAACAATAAATAGAAGCAAAAAATTGAAAAAAAAAAAACAATAGGTCCTTCGATTTTGTTCCCTTATAATTAAATGTATTTAATTAGAAATACTGTAATATTATTTACCAAATAGTAGAAAATAAACTATAACCGACACTTTGTAAATCGATATGAATGCCCTGCTCTGTTTGCTTTTAGAAAAAAAAATTCTTACCCTATTCTGTTACTCAATTTCCTTTAAAATCAAATAAAACACAACCACTAAACGACCACAGCTAGCTAGGTAAAAATTAAAAGGTATATGGAACCACTAATCATAAAATAATAATGAGGCGCCTTCAGATTTTGGCACGTCGTTTCAAGTCGCCCTGGTTGACGGCAAATCGAATATTCTATATTTCTATGATATTTTGACTGTACATTTCAGTTTAAGGTTATATTAATGTTGTTGTAAAATATAGAGGTAGAGATACAAGATCATTGCTTTTTATGCAAATAATTGAAAATCTTAATTCGATATTCTGGATCAAAAAAAACATAAAATTATAGGGTTAAACATATTGAAAATTTAAAAATATCAGTCATAAAAAACAGATCAGGTTTAAACACTTCCTTGGCAACCACCACCGTGAGGGGCATAAACTTACTTTGAATTTTATAGTATAAAATCTTCAACATGCCACAATTTTCTCCAAAAAAAGTGCAAAACTTGAAAATAAGTGTCCAAAACTAGGTGATGCAGATTTTCGACATCCCGTAACTGTCTCTGGGAGAATGTCTGCCAACGTTTAAAATAGGTGTGCAAAATTGAACAAAATTAGCCGAACCGAGAAAAAGATTTTTTACAGATTTTGGGAACGCCCATAACTGTCTCCAGGAGAGTATGCAAAATGCGAAAATAGGTGTTCAAAATTAGGTTAAACGAGTAGCACAACAGTGTTTCAATTTCGTGACTGACATGACGGGGGGAAAATACAAATTTTACACGCCCCATAACTTTCTCTAGGAGTGTTTGCAAAATTTAAAAATATGTGTGTAAAATTGTGTAAAATTAGGTGAAACGATTAGCATAAAAATATTTCAAATTCGTGACAGATGGGTGGAAATACATATTTTCGACGCCCCATAACTTTCTCCAAGAGAGTGTGCAAAATTAGGTGAAACGAGTAGCACAACATTTTTTAAATTTTGTGACTGACGGGGAGGAAAATACAAATTATCGAGGCCCCATTACTTTCTCTAGGAGAATATGTAAAATTTAAAAATAGGTGTGCAAAATTATGTGAGAGGAGTAGCATAACAGTTTTTCAATTTTGTGACTGACGGGGGGAAAATACAAATTTTCGACGCCTCATAACATTATCTAGGAGAGTGTGCAAATTTTAAAAATAAGTGTGCAAAATTAGGTGAAACGAGTGGCACAGCAGTTTTTGAATTTTGTGACTGACGGGAGGAAAAATACAAATTTTCAACGCCGAATAACTTTCTCTAGGAGAGTGTGCAAATTTTAAAAATAGTGGTGCAAAATTGTGCAAAATTAGGTGAATAAAGTAGCATAGAAGTTTTTCAATTTCGTTACAAACGGGGGGAAAATGCAAAATATTGACCCCTCTTAGCTTTCTCTATGAGGATGTGCAAAATTTGAGAATTAGTGTGCAAAATTAGATGGAACAATTGATATAAAAATATTTAGATATTTTGGAAGACCGGAGGGGAACGGTCAAGTTTGCCCCCCGTTAAAAAAAACTTTAGTTTCTCTTGGGTGGGTGTGCAAAATTGTATTTATTGTGTGCAAAATTATGCAAAATTATAGTGTATCTTCGTTTGATTCGGGGGGGAAACTTGATCGACCCAACTCATATGGTATAAGGAAAAGCAACATAATTGTTATGTATTCTATAACAAGTTTGGAAAATGGCGTATTTCCCACGAGTGAGTGAAGTATGTAGGGTGATGGTTCACTAGTGCGGAATACGCTATTCCAAACGTATTTTAAACTACACCTTTTCAACGACTCTAAAATATAGTGATTGCCGATAGATGTCGCTACTAGTACATATTGCAACACTTGTTATGGTATGATTTATATCGTAACAGGTGATGGAATGGAAATGATTCCGTAATTAAAAAACATATCGGGATCTTAATATTCCATAACAGTAATACTCGTATAATTCTAGAGCAAAATTTTTCTGGTGTGCGAAAGAATGTATTTATAATATCAATATTCAGATTATCTAATTCCATTACATTTTACAGTTATTTTATTACAAACTCAAAAGTTTTAAATGCCTGCTTTAAATTCTTATTTTACAGAATTCCATAGATTAGGCAGGCGACAAAGATAAACTAATAAATTAAAACAAATTAAGCAAAAATTGTTTTCTGTTTTAAATAAGCAAAATCCCCATTCAAAATATAATAATATAAATTTGAGGAAGAAATGTAAAACTATATTAAAATCTTTATTCAAGTTGGTTTTTTTTCTAC
Organism: Kuschelorhynchus macadamiae; assembly: GCA_030620095.1. Lineage (NCBI taxonomy): Eukaryota > Metazoa > Arthropoda > Insecta > Coleoptera > Curculionidae > Kuschelorhynchus > Kuschelorhynchus macadamiae. Next base: position 592,210 of record JAUTXW010000289.1, on the reverse strand, counting down.
GGCTTTTGTGTACCGAACAAATATCGAGATTTAAGAAAATTTTCCCATTCCCTTTTGTACCGAAACGAAGTTAGAGCTGTCTATTGTTTGAGTTGCCGAAAGTTTAATCTCGTTAAGATAAGTTCACCGACGCGACGGTATACGCCAAACCCTGACCTGAACAATCAACCAGTATATAATAGTGAATTCCATGGTCTAGGCACGTTCGAAATGTAACTCTGTCGGGAAATTGAACTGCGTCTGACACGATGCATGTCGACCGTATCTCGCCTTGCTTGGTGAATTCTTCTGCAAACAGTTATGGGTTTAATTAGAAAATGGAAAACAAGATATATATGGTAACCTAATCGACATAAACTGAAGCTAAAATGATAAATTATATTTGTCAATTAGAAACATCTAATAGCATGCTATTATTTTTTCAAAATAAGAAGAAAATTGCCATTTAATAGGAAGGCTGGCGCTCTACCAGTCATATGAAGATATCACATCTTAAATAGTGCCGTTCAAATCCAGCGATAAACTAAAAGCCTCGTGTACTTATGTAAAAACAAGAAGAGGCAGAATGATATCCAACTATGTATGATTAAAATAATAATATTAATAATATTATTATTATTATTAATATTATTATTATTATTATTTTTAAATGCCAAATGTCATTAGCATTCTTTCTCTAAACGGAGGGACACATTCACTTATCCCAGATATTTACATATCAAAAGAATTGAGCTCTGATGGGGCCCCGTCCGTGATAATGTGTCCATTTTGGTGATTGGTTTTTAAGTTACCCATAAACTTGCGAACTACTCGGGATGTCAGGAGTAGCACTGCCTTTTGCATGGCCTGAAAAAGACGTTCATTAATGCCAAGCTCCTTGACGTTCTTAAGCAAGTTTTTTGGGATAACTTCTGTTGTTGACATAATGAAAGGCAGTGACCGGACGCTCTTAATTTCCCACTGTCTCCTGATCTGTTCCTCTAAGTCATTTTATTTTTCAATCTTCTGCTTATTCTGAAGTAAATTATATTATTATTATTAATATTATCTATTTATCTTTTCGAATATGTTCGGAGTTTTTAGATGAGTTCAGATTTCAACAAGAAATCATAGAAACTCATCTCCTTATGTAAGCACAATTCTAAGAATATGTGCAGTGTCCATTTACATTGCTATTTTTTGCAGAGTGAGGCATGATGATTGACCAGGTATCAGGTTTATCTGCTTATCTATACCCTTACTGACAGTTCCCAATGCTCCAATTACCACTGTTACAATCCTCAATTTGACGATCCACATTCGGTTTATCTCAATTTTAAGATCCTTATATTTACTAATTTTCTCGACCACTTTCATCGGAACGTTCATATCTTCTGTAATAGAAACATCAATCAACATATAGGTCCTGTGCACTTTATCATGTATTATTTTTGTTTGCACTGACAATTCGATCGGTTATAACAGGTATATCCCACATAATAGTAACTTCATCAATATCATTGCTGGCGTTCATAACGCTCTCAGCACTATGCAAGTAATACTTCTCCGAAAACGGTATCTTATATATTTTACAGATAGTCCAGTGTACGAAACTTGCAACTTTATTATGTCGATGTAAATATTGCGATGACGCCTCGTTGAACACCCAGCTATTATGTGACTAATGAATTCATCTCTTTTACCACACATTCTGCACTTTGGGTTAACATTTAGTTTAAGTATGTTTTTTTGATGATATCTTGTATTTAAGGCTTAGTCTTGGGCTGCCATTATGAGACTCTCTGTCTTCCGTTTCAAACCTTGAACCATGCTAAACTCGTGTCTTTATCTATTTCGGATCTATCCAGTTATTAGGTATCAAATACTTCTGTTTTATTAATCGGCTTTCTTTCGCGATTGAATAATTTAATTCAGTTGAATCATGTTCTCGGAAGATTCTGATGTATTTGTGTTTAGATCTCGTGATATATTCTGCTAAACCTATTATTTCAGACTCGATCTCAAGGAGTCCTCGACCCCACTCCTTTCTCTTGATATATAGCCTGGACACATCGGGCCTGGGATGATGGATTCCACCCATTGTTAGTTGTTTTCTTGTCTTCCTATCTATCTGTTTAATTTCACTTCTTAGTCAGTTAATTATTCCATAACTGTAGCTACACCGTACTCTGCGTTTGTATTCATTCCGCAGTCTGATTTTGGCATTGTGCATTTCTAATGATCAGTCTCTTCCACTCCTAGATATTTATAAGGTTCACCAGCTTCTAGATTTCTAGTTTCTGTCTTATCATCTAACACTGGAGTTAAAACTATTTTACCCTTCCGAATTATGACCTTCGCACATTTATAGATACCAAATTCCATTGCCAAAGGTTTTAACAATTTTTAACATACCAGCCAGTTCTTGCTCATTCTTTCGAAACAGCTTTAAATGGGAAATGGAATGGAGTGAATTTGATGGGTACTCGAATCCTCGATCATTCAATAGCCTAGTTAAGGGGATCAAAGACAGGCAGAACAAGAGCGGTGAGAGAGAATCACCCTGGAAAATACCACATTTTGTCTTAATAGGGTTTGTTTTAAACGAACCTCAATTAAAATAGAGAAACATATTAGTGTTCCAACACCTCATAGAGAGTTTAATAAATTCCGATATATCTGCACAGACCATATAAATTTCCATTACTTCATATATCCATTAATGAGGGAGGCTATCGTAGGCTTTTCGATAGTCAATCCATGCTATTCCTCCTATAGCTCCTTTTCATAGTGAATATTGGAATCATTTTACTGAAAGGTAATAATATTCATATTATTTAATGCTCGAGAGAGCTTTTTGGATTTTCTTTAAATTGCTTATTTTGGTAAAACTGGTCCGATCTTCTTGTATATCTACGTAAGCGTTGCGCCTTTGCTCGCAGTCTCATTTTAATATTCAATTTTAGTTCATTTATTGGACTGCTAACCCGGTACTTGTAGATTTTATTACCTTTCATGTGGAAACACCATTTCCATACTCACACAAAATCGTTAGCTCTTTGCGTAGTTCTTCGATGCCCATTTTAATACGTATTCTCCAGCGTAGTTCCTTTTTTTCTTTGTTGGTATGTGTTTTATCCCCAATCTCACCAGCAACCACTGCAGCAGTAGAATACACAAGTTGAATATTCTCTAATAGTGTCACTTCTGTCTGTTGTTTAAGGATTTTCTCCATTGCTCTATTTGCGAATGATATCTTTTGTAATGTATTATTATTAATAAATATCTTCTTAAGTCGTTTCCTCTCTTTTGAATCTCTGATTTCTTGTAACTTAGTCCTAATATTATCTTCAAAAATTATTAACTCCTCCGGATCAACGCTGTTTTTATTCCTGATATCATCCTGGCAGACGCTACTACTTTGACTATTTAAACTATTAATACCTATGGCATCGTTATCTATTCCAGTGACTTGTTGATTTTTAAGTTCGCAGAGTCGCAAATCTTTCTTAAGCATTCATTACTAATATTTTTTTGTTTAACTATAAATCTTCTCTGGTTGGCAAGTGTGTTAGCTGATATATTGGGAAAAATATTCGGGATTCTGTTTTTCCAGATTTTATAAATCCCCCTGGCGATTCCTCCTTCAGTTTTGTCTGCCCTATAATAGCATACATAAGCTCTTGATATTGTTCTATAATTCCATTTTTGTCGTTGGGTTTTCTTTGTTTTTGATTGACTTATCAACTTTTTTATCGAGTAGGCCGTCTTGAGACTTAGTCTGAGTTAGCAAACTACCTGAGGATTCCAGATAATTTGTGTTGTCGTATTGATTCTCTACAGCTGACAAAAGTTCGAAATGTCCCTTCTCTGATGGTTTAATTAACAGTAAGGAAATAATTTTCTTATAATTTCTTACACAGATCTTAGTAGGTTTATGGTTTGTAGAGAATTCTATTATATTGGGATTAACCGGTGTCGAATAAACATAGAATGTCAGTTTGTACACCTACGATAGAGCTAATATCTCAAGGCTAGTTCCGTAGGTGTTAATTTTGCTTATATAGCTGCAATATTGGTTTTTATTCTTTAAACCTTCATTATCTACTAATATAAATTCTTTATACTTGCTCCAGTTCCGGCGTACAAACTCCACGGCATCAATTCTCAGCTTTGGGTGGACATCCTGATGATTGCAAAGGTACAAACTAACTGCCCTGAATAGACTGAATAGTATAGTGGTATTCAACCTGCCAGTAGGTATAAAATGCAAACCCCATTTTATGAAATGTACAATTTACGGAATAAAGGGGTGAATCGCCATTGCACCACCAAAGACACTTCGCTCTTGTCGACCTTAAGACTTAGATGGAGGATCTTGAATGGTAAATGAGCTACAGTCTTCCTTGACGAGCGGTGTAAGCAGCAATCGTGTATGGCTCCTGCAACAACTGTTCCCTGAGTAACCCGACATCAAATCATCACAACTAGCTAAAGTTATTTCTGTGGCGACGCAAGTGAATATGCGTCAGGTCAAAAAAGCGGGAAATCCAAGAAAACGCGTGAAAGGAATCGTTTAAATGAATTATTTCATTTTGTGCTCCTATTTGAAAATAACAAAATGTGAGACCGACATGACCACCTGTCGGTGGATATCCTATTATGAGATACATTTTGGTTTTATTATAGTAATTAGTCCAGTTTCCTATTGTTATTATAAAATCACTGTGAAACAATTTTTTTGGGGTATTTATAACTTACGTCACTAAGCGGTAAAATTAATTCGAATTTTCATATTCCCATTATAGGTAAACAAATTCATTTTTTACATTTTGGATTTTGGGGTGCTCAATATGAGTCAGTAAGGGTTCTTTATATGAGAGGGTTTCATATTAGGAACCAATTAAAACATGATTTATTTAATTATTTTTTATTGATAAAAAGGTTATTCTTTACCGCTGCATGAAATAAAAGTTAACAAAACACTGTTTAAAAAATCGAGGAAATCTTAAATATTCTATAAAAAATAGCTTATTCAAATAAAATCCGTTTTTTGCCTTTGTTTTTTCTCACAAAGCGGACAAATCAATGTATCGCAATCGACTTTACCAGACTCTTCATGGATCCAGTTAAAGCTATTTTTTAATTAATTTTTTAATTGTTCTTCAGGTGTGTCAATTGAATATAGACCTAGATAAAACTGAGAATCTGTGTCATCGAAATCGTCTTCTCTAGACTCATTTTATTCAGTTTCCGATTTCTCTCACTACAAGCTGTTTTACACCGGTAAATTCTTTTTAGAGGTTTTTTCTTTTTCATTTTTTAATTTTTTTTTCTCTATAGCTTCTTCTAAATTGGTTTTACATGGGGTACACGTAATGAGACTTGCTGATCGCTTTCTTCTACTGGAATTATTGGATTGCTATTATAGTCCCGGAAGTTGATGGTACCGGGTGAATATCTTGGGGAGACACCCCCAGTGGATGATTATTGGGGGAACTAAATTAAGGGCGATAATTCTTTTTCAATGAAAGCGTTTTTTTCTAATTGTTTAGAAAACTAAATGTGTTGATACATCCATAGAAGCTGTTCTGTTATAAGCTTTTTGAAATAACTTACAAATATTATTATTTGTCACTGCTTTTCCAGTTTTAAAGGTGCTTATATCAACAGACTGCATTTTATGAGTGGAGTGTCGGGATAGGCAGACAACATATACATGGTTTTGCTTGGCTATTTCTATTAAATCAATATTTCTGGTGTGTGTACGAAGAAAACGAAATCATCTTTTGTTGGGTTTGGTTCGTGAAAAGGGCAAACCACTGTGTAAAAATATGTGTTTTTATCCATCCATATGGATGACGAGTCCAAATGGACCCAACAGGTGTACTCTTCATCAAGCGTTCAGACATATTTTTGCGTGGAAATACTAGTAAAGGGGAACATACATACATGTTACGACTCTAATTAGTTTTGTACTTTCCATAGACATAATTGCATAAACTTGTTTTTTACCTTTTAAACCCACAACTCTACTTTGTTCGTTTTGAACTACTGTGATTCCAGTTTCATCAAAATTAAATAATAGTCTGTGTGGTGAATAATATTTTTTTCCAGTTCTTTTTTATAAATGTTGAAACACTTTCAACGTTAAATCCTTTAACTCTTACTGCAGATATTGCTTATGAAGTACTGACATATAATTCAGGGTGTCTTGCCAAAAATCCTCCTAGCCACTTTTTACCCGCACTCCCTGTTTTTTAACTAAACAAAGTTCATTTCGAATGGCTAACTGAAATTCCATACGTTTAACGTCTTGTCTTCTCAATCCGTGGTATTTTTTTTCTCCATTTCTATGCAATATTCTATATAGAATTTTTTCCATTTGACAAGTCCACGCTGGCTTTCTACCCCAATTGGCAGCCACTAAATCATGCTCGTTTCTTGCATCTTTTACATGCCTTTCAATAGTTCTTGAAAGACAAAACTTAAATTACCATGGGTTTAAACTTTGTTTACTTTTGGAACGTAAAATACCTTTTGGTATCCCGTTTCCTTGTTGTTAACTGTCTGAACAGCCCTAACCATGGCTTCCTTAGTCCATTGTTTACGTTTCATTGCATGCTTAAGCATCTAATTGAAAAAAACAGGTGTCTCATATTGGGAGTCCATTTGTTAATTCAAAAAAATATGAATTTCAGTTTTAAAAAAATCAAATTAACTTAAGAAATGTAGCTTAAAAGAATTAATTAAACATAAACAGTGGATTGAATAAAAATAAAACGTCATTAGTTTACCTTCTGAATTACAGCTACACGAAATACAGAGCACTAAAAAAAGCTTCGTCAATGGGAAAGACACAAAACAAACTGGACGCCATGTAGCTTGTTATTAAACGTAAATATCTGTTATAAGACGCGGAAAGAACATCTAGCCGCTGATCCTGAAGATGAACAGCTGCAACCCGATCGTGACCAACACAACCTCGAAAACGGCGAGCAGGATATCGAATACGGCCATCAGAACATCGAGCGTAACTAATATAAGAATATAACTTTCTAGACAGGTTGCACACCTTAACTTACTGTCAAAAAGACTAAAAACACGAACAAGAAAATCTCTCAGAATACAAAAATTTAGCATGATCGAGGTTGGAGAGGATATCAAATCAATTAACAACTGGAAAGCACAAGGAGCTGATAAAATCCAAAGCCACTGGTGCAAGACCATTTAACTCGCCGCAGGAAGAGAATATTCCAGCATTCTCAACGCATGACTCGACCTATATTCTGTCAGAAAGTGTAAGAACTACATCGCAATATAAACCTGATACATTTTTTTTATCTTTGAGTAGACCACGAGTACTAGGTAAAGTAGTTGCTTTAAGTGAAAACGGGGAAAGTTTATTGATCCGGGATTTAAAGACTTGCAAATTAGGAAATGAGGGAAAGCATTTGCATACAATAAAGAGATACTCTGAGAATACAGAAGCGAACAAAATGGGAGGTCCTTGGTCTTTGCAGTTGGATGTTTAAGGCATGCATGTGGAACGATGCTCGGGTCTTCCTGGCATAAATGACTAAAGAGGGCATAATGGATGATAATTCATCAGAACAATATCCATGGTAGTATCTGTAAAACAGAGGCAGGTTCGACGGTGTCCTACTGATGCAAGCTTGTGACATTTGGATCATCAATCAGGCGAATAGCTCTTCTTTGGATAGAGTCAAGGATATTAAGGATTGAAGGATAGGCTGCTTCCCATATGTGCGAGCAATACTCAAGGCTCGGTCTGATTTGAGAAATTTAAAGGGTATACAAATTGGCAGAAGAACGAGCTCGGAAAAGAAAACCGAATTTGTTCTAGCCTGCTGTGGCAATTAAAGGATAGGCTGCTGTGGCAATTAAAGGATAGGCTGCTTCCCATATGTGCGAGCAATATTCAAGGTTCGGTCTGATTTGCGAAATTTAAAGGGTATACAAGTTGGTAGAAGAACGAGCTCGGAAAAGGAAACCGAATTTGTTCTCACCTGCTTTGGCAATTGAAGTAATGTGTTCATGACAGCGAATATATTTCTAAAAGTGATACCAACTAGGCTAAAGGAATCTTTGGCTTCAAGCATGTAATTATTCATTTGAACGGTGTGAGTATTGGGAAATCATTTGTGAGATAGTAAACAAGATTATGTCTTAGTTGCGGTAAACTGGAGAAGATTCTTTGCTCCCCCCGCAAGGGGGGATTGGGTTTATCCAATCTCTGAGTGGATAGCGTCACCCCGGGTACTGAACGTAGAGTTCCACTCTCGATAAAAGGGGAATAGGGGAGCGCCTGCCTCATAGTGAGCGGTTCCCCACAGCGTCTGATCCACAATGGGCGGCTGAAAACGAACCTAGCAGAAGGTATAAAATGCAAAACTCCTCTTAGCAATGTCATTGAGAAATCAAGCCTCGGATGTTGCTTTGTCACTCCCCGACATAGGCAGAGGGTCGGGTGATGCCGTGAGACATTCTCCACACGAGCTGATGGTGAAGCGATTGGCGCTACCAGCCGGAATGCTACCAATTCGAAACAATTAAAGATAAATCACAAAACTCAGGAATATCCCTCGTTTGAAGAAACATATCGACAAAAAAGAATATAGACATGGTCGCCGGAAATAGCACCTATCAATCACAGTTGCCCAAGACATTTGTCAAAAGAACAGAAGGAAGCTTTACAGACTTGAATCCATTTACTCTCTTTAACTTAGTCACAACGGCTTTAGGAACAGGTATAGAAGTAAAAAGATTAATAGATGGTACACTCCTAATTAAAGGTAAAAATCTTGAATCTTTCAATAGATCTCTTTTTTTGATTGCAATAAACAGCATTAGAACATTTATCTCTCCACTAATAACTTATCGCCTTTATGCGGATGATTTAGTCATATACTACTCATCCTCCAGCTCAAGAACTTGTGAAAGGAAAATTCAAACCTGTCTCAAAGTCTTTTTTTCGCTGGTCCTCTCAATATGGTTTCTCTTTTTCACCATCAAAATCCTCCATAACACATTATTGTAGGAAAAGAAACTGTTCCATGATGAATAACTTACAAATATCACACTTTCCCATTCCTATCCAAACTAGTACCAAATTCTTAGGCATGTACCTAGACTGTAAACTTAACTGGAAAGAGCACTTTCAGCAACTCAAATCTAAATGCTCTAAGGATCAACATATTAAGAAAATGCTATCAAATACTTCATGGGGAGCCAATCACCAATCTCTTCTTACAATCTGTAACAGACTAATCAGATCTAAGCTAGACTATGGTAGTATTATATACATGGCAGCTAGGGAATCCTGCATCAGAGTTTTGGACCCCGTTCAAAATGCAAGCCTCAGAATGGCGCTTGGTGCCTTTCGCACTAGTCCAATACCCAGTCTCTCACATTTATCTTGTGTTTTACCTCTCAACCTTAGACGACTTTATGCCCTTCTTAAATATTCGGCCTCTCTATGGACTAAACCCCCAACTACCACTACATGATAGATTTTTCCATCCTAAGATTCCTGCTATTTATTGTGCTAATAGCAAACTTACTATTCCAGCAAACATTCTATTTCACCGAATTTCATCATCAGTCGGTTCAACCTTTTCCTTGATCAATCAATCTAAAAGCTGTGCTCTTGATCTGTCATGCAGCATTTTCTCAGCGGAACTACATGCCATTGAGAAGGCAATTACATATATTTCTAACTCTGCCATTGACAAATGGCTCTTGCTTTTGACTCCAAAACTGCTCTCCATGCACTCTCCAAATTTCACTCCATCCATCAATTATTAATATCCAAAATATGATCATCAAAAACCTCAGACGAAGGAACTATAGCTTTTATCTGGTCTCCAGGATACATCGAGATTAAGGGGAACGAAACTACTGACACCCTGGCAAAATCAGCTTTAGACCATCCTCATCTTCTACTTCTATATCATAGAGACTTTATTCCAATGATACGTACTTTTATCTACAACCTTAACACTATCCATTGGGAGCTTCTAGAGGATCATAATAAACTCCAAGAATCATTTAAAAGTTCTCCAAAAAAACTTATACTAAATAAACTCAACAGAAATGACCAAACAGTATATTATCGTCTTCTAATAAGTTATTCTAGATTAACCCATCTATATCTATTAAATAATGAGGAGCCACCGATATGTGAACACTGCAACATCCCGCTCACAATTAATCACATATTCACTGAATGCAATGATCTATCTACTTTGAGGAACACCCATAATATTCCTATCGGAAATTTAAGTGCGACATTGGCTCCAGAACCTAGAAATATTAAAAACGTCATAAATTTTCTTAAAGAAGCTAATTTGTATGGAAAAATATAGAACAGACCATTATTCATAAGTATACTAGAATCTTACGCTAAATAGCCTTTAGATGCGAATGCGCTTCTCAATAAATTCTCTCTTTGTTCCCCATTCTAGGATTTTAATGAGGTCTTCGGTTAGGGATAAAGTCATTACTCTACAGCTACCCTCAATTTCAGTCTTGGAGACAGGTTTGGCAAATTGTTTATTGGAATGGAGTGTACTATCGTCGGCATAGCTGTGAATATGATTGCTGTTAAAAGAAAGCAGATCATTGGTATACACGAGGAATAGAGTAGGTGCCAACACTAAACTCTGTAGAATGCCTGTGTTGATATTGTGAAAGTTTGATGAATGACCGTCAACCACTACAGAAAACAGAAAGCAATCCAAGTACAAAGTTTTGGAGGAAGAATATAGGCAGGAAGTTTGTTAAAAAGTGCGTCATGCCAGACTTGATCAAATACTTTGAATACTGGCAATAATTTAGGCTTCTATGTGAAATCCATGGACTCAGTCATGGGTTACGAAGGTAAGTAGATCTCCTGTGGATTTTCGGTGGTCGAAGCCGTATTGCTTGTCGTGGATACGTTTATACCTTTTCCATTGCTTTACTCATAATTGTGAGGAGGGATGTGGATCTGTAGTTAAAGAGGAGAGTTTTGGACTTCCTTTTGGCAACAGACTGTATACGAGCAGATTTCCAGCTTTTAGAAAAAAGTGCCCTTGGTTGGTATGGTCGGCATACCATAAAGGCCAGAGGACTTTTGGTATTAAATGTCGTACATTTTTAGCCCTAAAGGTAATTTCGTGCATATTGTATAGCGAAGCTCGTATTGATGGAAGAGTAAAGTGAAGAGAGATGATTAAAACAGAATTTGCAGCAAATTGTTTTGCAAAAAGCTTAGCTCTTACTTTAGATATGAAGGCGATTTTATCACCAGAAGTTAAGGATGCAAAAGAGCTTTTGCGGAAGTTTTGGTTAATATTTTTGGCAAACTTCCATTTTGGCAAGAAATAACTTTGCCTTTAGATTGTTATGATTCGTACCTTGTCTTTGTCATACAGAAGTACGGTTCTTAAGGAAATTGTTAAGAATACGGATTTTCCCTAATCTGGCTAATCGCAGGATTTTGGTAGAGAAACTTACATCACTCCAAGCAAAGGAAGAATAGAAATCCCTCAACCCATCCCTATCCGCGGAATTATAATAAAATAGTAAGATAACATAATAAGATAAATAAATTAGAATAAGAAGTACGAGGTGACATGGAATCTACAACTTCCTGTTTTATGGGACAGAAAACAGTAATTAGACCGTAGTCAGAGGAACTCCTGGAGCGAAAATGGAAGACTGATAGAGGTCTGGGCGAGTAGTGAGAAAGAGGTCTAATGGATTTTGGCTATATGCGAGATAAGTAAGTAGATTTTGTGATGAGGTTGATAAGAGATTAGCTGATTGCAAAGGCCTCTGCTGCTCTACCTTGGATAACAGTTTCAGAAGACCCTAACGATTCTTTATTATGAATGTTATGAATATTTTACTTGAGAAACATTCATAATTATTTTTTCATACACAAAAAATAAAATTGTTTATATATTTTAGAGAAACTATATTTTTAAAATGTTTGCAGGGTTAGGCTTTGCACCCCGTACAATAGAATTCTTACTATGTGTAAGATTTTCCTTTAATTTTCCTAAAATATTGGTTTAAAAAATCTACAAAAACAATGTTTTCCCGTTTCATCGGATTAGCGATTAATTGGCCATATACTGAATCTTGTTTTTTTTTTCTACTGCGAAAAACCTCACACTCATCTTGTTCACTAGTTGTATAGTTGTCCAGATATGAAGTATACACAATCTATTGTTTACTTGACAAAAATTACATTTTCACATTTTTGTCAGATATGCTCACACATTATAATATTTTACATACTCTGAACCTATCCATTTTTCTGTAGTGCTGACAGAAAACTATTATTTTGGGCAATTTATATTTTTTAAACTAAAGGATACTTAATAAAGCTTTATCGCTAATAAACTATAGGTAAAACTACTTAGATAAATTATGTTAAGAATGCTGCCATTTATACACTACCGTAATTTAAGGAAGGTATTCGCGTCAAGCGTGAAATAAAACTAATTGATGTGGAAAGTCTTACACAAGAAACTTCCAAACTACGTTTTCCCGTTGCAAGAAAGCACTTCTTAATAGAAGTAGAAAGAAGGACTTTTGATTAAAGTTTAAAATTAAATTTAATACAAAAACTAGAGTAATAAGGTTCAGCTCTTTGTTGAATTGTCCCACTAACTTGTTCTAAGATAAGAAACTTACTGCGGCACAGAAGACACGAAAAACGGACTTGTAACTGAAATCACGTACGTTTTATTTTAACAAAAGCTGGAGTTCTTAAGTCACATTAACAAAAATTATTTTTTAGTCTCTTAGTATTCTCGTAAGTTATCCTCCCATATCTCATTTCATAGATCTTTACGTTTCACAAGTTCCTCAATGCCGAAAAATATTACACAATATATAAGGACAATTCCGATGACATAATGCCCTATCAACACTTCCTACATGTTGAACGATAAACACCAGTTGCTGCTCACATACATTTTTTTCAAAGCTTCCAGTTATATTATGTTCTATAAAGCTTGACACATCATTAAGAAATTACTTCAATAACAATATTTTATTCTGTCAGACATTGACAAAGCATAACCTACAATGACAATAGTAATTTTCCTAATTAGTGCGGAAAATAATACTTTCTCGCACGCGACTGCCGTGGACCCTAACGACGGAAGGCGGAGTTCCGGCATGCAGTCGAGTTCGGGAAAGACATTTTACGTAAGAGTTAGGAACAACATTTTGTTCTGCAAGCGGTACAAAAACATTCGTTTGCATACAAAAAGAAAATTTAAAAACGCAACTCTAGATAAGATTATTTTAAGTGTCAAATTAACTAATCAAATATGACATGAGTTATCTAGCGAACACCTGCTAAATAGACACTTAAATTGTTTACCTTGCCCTTATTATATACTCTGTGCATTTTGCTTTCATTTTCAGTCAGTTGAACATATTTATATTGTAATTTTGTACCTTAGAAAAATAAATGTTTTTAAAAAACTATTCGCGTGAATCGGTTAATTAACTCATGTTCATATTTTCAATGACATATCGGTTTCTCTAACATTTTAAAAAAAGATTTTGGCACTTTATCAACAGTTTTCCAAACCAATTTTGTTACTAATAAAAAATCTATACAGAATAACTATTTATTATTTGCAACATTTACAGTAAAAGTACAATTTACGGGTTGATGCAAGTTGATTGCCGATAACAGCTGTTGATGCTCATATAAAGAGGGTGCACCGGCACTGACGGTAACCACAGAATTAGATGTAATTCAGTGTAAAGCATATTGAAGAAGAATTGTACCAGGCAGCGTGCGGAAAAAATAAATTTTTTAAACTAAAATGCGTGCGGAAAAATAGTAAATCGGGCACGCTTGTAGAAAAAAAAGCATAACACACGGTTTCTTAAAATAACAAATAGCTTTGTAAAATATATAACAGTTCACCACTGCATAATTTCTTGAATGAACTGATTTTCTGATTCTTTTCGAATATATTAACATTATACTGGATCATATTTTTCCTTCCAACTTTGCATATTCTGACTGACTGACTTTGGACGTGCTTGGAACTGCAGTACTACAGAAATATGTCCTGGAAATTGAAGAGTGTCATTTTGAACTTAAAGAGCTTCTTCTTGTTCTTAACGCGTATGTACTAGATATTGAAGAGTTTCTAGATCCTAAAGAGGATGTATTTGATTTTTATAGTTTAAGATATCTTCAGGTAACTGCAAATTATGTTCACGATGAGGTGCGCCTCTAGAGGTCCTTGACACAGCTAAATAGTATAATTAGAATAAGTTGGACTTATACCTCTCTATCTAATCTATTGTTACCGGTTAAAACTTAGGAAACGAGTATTCAAAGGTAATTATCTGACTAGTATTTTGAGATTTCTGAACATATGCGTATTTTTTTTTTGACTTACTTGAAGGGTTGCAAGCTTTGAGTTGATTGTAATGACGTTCATTTGTATAACCAACTCCAGACGCTTGATTATTTTTCCGTATTTCCGTAATGTTGTTCCAGTATAATTCCAGGACTGTATTGTTTCAACGCTTCCCTAAGATTTGTTAAAATGTGTTTGTGTATCACGATTTTTTTCAGTAGTCTGAGGGCGGATTAAGTCTCATTTAATTCTTATATTTCGTCCGTACAGTATTTTTGATGGTGATTTTTTCACATACCAAAGATATAACTCGATATCTTAAGATAAATGCAACTTCTCGTGAAGTGTACAAGGTACATTCGTCATAGGTTTTAATTTTGACTTTAGTATTTATCGCTTACTAATATTTCAGTTAAACCATCATATCTAAAAGTTTCTTACAAATAATTTTCCTTATCGTTGAAACATTTTTGACATATCTACATATTTCTGGTCATTTTGATTTTGGTCAAGAAATGGTGGAGCATAATCCGTTGCCAATTAATGGTTGCATGTTTCCATGAATGAATCGGTGCTTTAACAGGGTTTCTTTACACATTACAATAAGGCAAATTCATCCTAACATCTATTCCTTTCCAGAAATAGTAATTTCGAGCAGAAATAATCACTCAAGGATCATCTATAAGATAAGCCATCATCTTGTAAGGATAGTTCTGGCTCTAAAATTTTATCACCATAATTAGCATTTGTATGTTCTGTGGACTTTTTATACGCAACCAAATAGTCAAAACCAGAGAGAAGTTGAGCATATCTGAGAAATCTTGTTGCGGATAATACTGGCAATTCTTTGAAGGATTGAATATATTATTAAAAAAAGTGTATTATCCTTAATTAAGAAAATTTTTTATTATATATGAAATGGAATAATTTCGTAAACCTCAAGGTCTGTTAAGGGGGTGTAGAAGGGAAGAAGCATTGTGAATAAATTCTGCCTAATACATGATGATGCCTAGCATTAAAATTCTTTATTGGAGGTGAGGAGCTTCCTTAATGACTTTGAAAATTGAATTATATGAAGCAGACACTTTGAGACTTACTAATGGCCTAAAAACGTGGTTTGTATAGGAACAGGAACGGAAAGATACATCTGTTGTAAAGATCTGCATGCTCAAACGTAAATTTTCCTGTCAACAAATGTCAATTGTTTGATTTATTGCAAAATCCTCATCGGATAGAGATTCATCTTGAACCGCATGAACTGCAGAGTTTTTTTTAAATTAAACTTTGAATACAAAACTTTCAACACTAAAGTTTTTGTTTAACACGACTATCTTAAGTTTCCTGATTTTGGCGTCCGCAATGTTTAAATGTTAGCGTTAAAGCGATCTCATAATGCTTTTAGTTCTTTATTACAAACTGGTTTTAATAACGATTTAAAACAGTCATTAAATAGCTAAATAGTTAAAATAGTTTACTGTTTACATCTACTATAAATCAATAAAAAAATTTAAGTTGCTTTAAATATTCAAGATGGTTTTAATGTCCATAATAAATTTGTATTTTATAGTAATGATTAAACTTTTCTTTTCTGCAAATTCAATAGCTGTTTAAAGTTGAAAACACATTAGTAATAAAATCCGCGTGTTGTTTCGTTATCACAAGTCAAACTTGTGAACTAGTCGATGTATTAAATAAATTCGTTTTTTTTTTTCAGGAGAATAAGACTCAAAATAAAAAAACAGTTTTTTTTTAAACAAATAAATAGCTTTACATTTCGGCTTGTTTTAAAAAGACTACATTTAAATTTGGTAAGATAGTTTTAACACCATTGTGTTTGTTGTTTAAAGTAATATATTGCAAAAGTAGTTTCTAATTCAGTTTATTTATTTTATTTTAGGACAACATTTAAAATAATTTATAATAACCTTAAGAGTGGTTTTAAGAACGGCTTGTCACTGTTTTAATCCAGTTAATATGAGAAGAAGAAATAGGATGTTTTATGATATGCTGTAACAGCCTCTTATAATACTAACAGTGTTCGCTCGGTTATAGAGATCTCGAAATAGATTTAACTTTTCAAAAATCTCCTTTTTTTTTGTTTTCAGAAAGAGAATAACACCGAAAAATAGCGACGTAATTATTGTTATTATTAGATTAATATATAATTAAGTAGGAAGGCTTTCAATATATATATATATATATATATATATATATATATATATATATATATATATATATATATATATATATATATATATATATATATATATATATATATATATATATATATATATATATATACATATCACATTTAATTTCCGTTAAAAGATGAACAATATAATTCTTTTCCGTTGGTTTTTTTAAATATTTTATTTGGTCGCCATTTTGTTTATCTCTAATATCTTGCACAAAATTTGAAATCAATCTAAGTAGTTATTCAGGATGATTTTCCATATTGATTTAGCCGCCATCTTGGATTCATCCCAAAATGTTTCCAGTTTATTTATATTCAACACTTAATTTTTTAGTGATATTTTTTCTAACATTTTACCAGGCCGCCATTTGTTCTGCCATATTGGAGATTTACCAAAATGTTACCAGGGCATCCCCATAAGTCCTTTAATTTTTGACCAAGATCTTGAATTTATACCAAAATTTTACCAGTTGATTTCTACGTAATACTTTATTTTTGGCACAATTTCAGGTAAATTGAATAAAAGTTTTGTATATAGTTTATATCATCTAATTTTTTTTCCATAACAAGTTGTGATTTTTACCAAAATATAATCATTTCATCTCTTTATGGCCCTTGATTTTTGACCAAAATTTGAAATCAATCGGATAAGTAGTTTTTGAACTATGACGCGTTCAGGTAGACGAAATTGTGAACACATGTTTTTTTCCCATCTAGGGACCCTAAAATGTAAAGATGTGTAATAACATGACAGGGTGATTTTTCACGATCATTTTTTACAATACTTCCCTTTAACGAGGGAAGTAATAACTAATAACACTTCTATAACTTTTATATACTTAACTGAAAGTTATGTAAAAATATTTCCCTATTACGGAGTATATTTTTGAAAGAATTTCAATAAAAAACAATCCTAAAGGCAAACTGTGTTTGAGAAAGCTTCTGTTCGGCACTCCTGGGAAATAAATATCTAAGTTAGCCAATTCCCCGAATAGTATTATTTGCTTTTTTCATTGCTCGAGAAAAATGACAATTTGACGTAATAGCATCATAATTTTGTTAAATTAATTTTTATATTTCGAAGGTCTGAAGTTAATTAATTTTATTCAATAAATAATATCATTAACTATAAAAATTAATTATCTAAGTAAACTGTGTTTAAATTAAAATAATTTTAGCTAAAAGTTTTTGCTTATCGTAAGTTAGTAAAATTTCGGAAAATAAATGCACAAAATAATGGTAACATATGATTCTAAAATTACTGGACATTTATAAAATTTAATATTAAAATAACACCTGAAAATAGAAAAACAATTAAAAAAATATTTTAAAGAAAGTAGGTGTAGTATCCAAGGTATTAATAAGTTTTAATAGTTATGTACTATGTTACTTCAGTCAGATTAATATTACGTCCACGTTACCGGATCTTTAGTTAGTGGAAGTTAGTTGTTAGTTTAGATTTGAATAAGCGAGTTGTGAACATTTATCCAAATAAAACACCAATTTGTATTAAACAGTATTTATTTTAACATGAGCCTTATCAACAAACGTTAATAGTAATATAAACACCACAGTAGGTGTTATCAATAATTTAGGCTTTTGTAATTATTATAAAAATGTATTATTAATTAAATATAAAAACATTTTACTTTTATATATCTAGAATAAATGAGCGTCCAGACCGTTGCATTGTTAGCGAAAGTTCGCGAACAAACACGTCTAGGCCGCTGGAAAGATTTAGGGTGCTTCCAAACCGCTGCAGTGTTTGCAAACGTTATTTAATTATACAGCATGTGCAATACAGACCTCTGTGCTGCAACAAACCGCGAAAATTGTTTGCAGACATCTTAAAAACATGCGATTTGGACGAATGTCAGCGCGCGATCCCCCTCTTTAAGCGCCGAATTTCTTTCGCCGGTAATAGATATATTAAAAAAAATCTAATTTGTATTAACCAAGGAAATTGACAAACAGGAACAACATTAGGACGTACCATAGGTCTATATGTGGCGAAAGTTGTACCAGTTTAAACATATCCCTAAATTGGTTTGTATTTGTAAGCGTTTGTAGATTAACAAGTTCGGCACTCTAACAAGGCCCGGAAAGCTGAAAATGCTGAATCACTATTACGTGTCTATAAAAAGTTAAGGTAAATCATAGTTTAACAATTTTTTTGCTACAAAAACTGCTTGATCGTGTTGTGTGTCGAAACGAATCATGGGCACAATTGTTGACATGTTGGGACATAATTTCTTAAACTTTTTTTCATTTAATCAATATTTATGTATATTTTTGAGTTAAAGTTAAAAAATAGTATGAACGCAGTAAAAATTGACTCAATTTTATAAAAACGAGTTATTGGCTCTGTCGTTGCATGATCCTAAATGCTATCAGAACTTAATAGTTTTAATCGGTGGTAATTTTAATCCTACAATTAATGTTATCGTCATCAATTTCCTCAAATTTCGCTGCCCAAGATGTTTGGGTAATGCGTTTCGGAGAATGCTGACTAGGCGGTCGAGAGAGAACGTTTGTTTTCTTTTATTTATAAATTGTTAGTTTGCCTAGTTGTTTAATCTTTTTGTAATAAACTTTTTAAATTAAATATTTCGCGTTTTAATTTAAGTTGACAACATCAGATCGTGGGATAGCAATCCACTTTGTGTGTGTTTACCGCTCGTGCAGATATCATTCTTTTGTGTAAACGTCACAAAAAAAAAGCAGGCATGCATCCTCGACACAGAAATATGCAGCATAAACGCAGGGATTGCTTGGAGGCCGCTAGTGCCCGAAGCCGGTCATGAAGTAGGGATGGATTTCATGAACGTCAAGAAATATCCCGGCGCTCTTCTCATAGGGCGGACACAATATAGAGGAGCTTTACCCCTCCTACGAGGTCCGGTAAGCATGACGGTAGTGAGTCGTTTTATTCGTTAAGTTAAACTTTACTTGATGGAATTAATAAAATTGCAAATAATTCTTATAACTAATCAGGGGTAATTGATAATGCTATAATAGAAGAATTTAATCCTCTTAACAAAGATGTTAGGGACTGGACCAATGCTGCAGATGAGCTTGCGGAAATTAATAACTGGTCAGATCAGATAATATGCCTAAGTAAATTGCGCGGACCTGCAGAAACCTGGTATCGCGGGTTACCCACGCGTTTATTTTCGTGGCCTGAGTGGAAAAATCTACTAATTGATCATTTCATACCAAAAAGGGATTTACATTTTGATATGACTAAAATGTTTAGTTGCGTCCCAAAATCCAACCAAGGTCTATATGAGTATGTTTTTGAAAAATTATCATTAATAAACCGAATGAAAATTCCTTTAACTGACTCTGATAAGGTTAACTTAATAATGGGCGGTATTAAAAACGACCAAATTCGTTTCTCAGTAGAAACATCTGAAGTAACGAACTCTGCCAAACTTGCACGATATCTAAAAATATTTGATGAAAAAAACAATCATGTCGAATTTCAATATTCTCAATCACATCTTTCGCAATCGTAAATCATACGTCCCGATCTAATTTCAACAATGAATCAAAACCTCAACAACAAAAAATCAACACAACAAATTCAAAACGATGTTATAAATGTAATCAAAAAGGACATTTTAAGGAACATTGTCCTAAAAACCATAAAAAAAAACTGGTAAAGAGCTTGTATCGTTTCATAATAATTTATGACTAACTAAAGAACAACACTGTCAAAATTCAATGCAAAAATATATTAAAAATATTTATGTAGAAAATAAGCCCACAAAATGTTTTATTGATTTCGGAAGTGAATGTTCTTTAACAACTAAAAGTATTATTCCTTCATTTAATTTACAACTTAACTAACATAAACATTGACTCTATTGAAAAGCATATTCGGCTTTATGTTATAGATAAACAAATCATGGACGTTGATATTCTTATAGGACAAAATTTTACAGAATTAGGTGATGTCGCCTACTTTAAAATAGGATCAACGTTACAATTTAATTTTCGACCTAGCTTAGTTTTAGATGAAACTAATGTTAAAATAGGTATAGGTAACCCAGAAGCGGTGCGTACTCTTTTACAACTTTTAAATCGATTTTCAAAATCTTTTTCGGTAAATTCGTTTGATATAGGTACTTGTACGGAAGAAATGCAAATAGATTTAATCAATAATACACCAATTACCCACAGACCCCGAAGGTTTCCCGAAAAAGAAAGGAACATAATTCGAAATATTGTTGACGAGCTGTTAAAATATGTATAATTAGGGAATCGGATGCTCCTTATGCTAGCCAAGTCTTGCTCGTTTCAAAGAAAAATGGCGAGCCAAGGTTATGTGTAGATCTTTAAATAAAGTAATAACCCCTAATAGAAATCCCTTGAATTTAATCGAAGATCAAATTGATAGATTTTCAGGTTATAAATATTTCTGTGGCCTTGATTATCAGATAAAAATAGCGAAAAATTCGATTGCTAAAACCGCATTTATTACACAAAATGGACTTTATGAGTTTTTGAAAATACCATTCGGCCTATCTAATGCACCTTCAGTATTTCAAAAAATTATTAATAAAATTTTAGGGAATTTAAGATTTAATAGTGCTCGTTTATCTGGATGACAACTTGATCCCTGGAAAATCTATTGAAGAGGTGTTAGGTACATTAGAAGAAGTTTTGAAACTTTAAAAAAAAATGGATTAACTTTTAACTTAAAAAAATGTTATTTTTTATACACAAAAATAGAGTTTTTAGGCTATGAGATATCATATCAACTATAAGACCCACTAACAATAAAATTATTGCAATTCAGAATTTTCCGATTCCAAGGAATATCCATAATGTTCGACAATATTTAGGTCTAACTGGATATTTTCGCAAATTCATTCCTAAATACGCTGAAAAGTCCAAACTTTTAAGCCAATTATTGCATAAAGATACGCTGTGGACGTGGGGACAGACACAACAAGAAGCTTTTGATAGGTTAAAATTTGCATTAGTTGAAAAACCGATTTTACAGATTTTTGATAATAATTTAGAATGTAGACTATATACTGATGCTAGCCGGATAGGTATTGGCGGAATTTTGATACAAGTTAAACACGGAAAAGGGCACCCTGTTGCGTATTTCAGTAAACAAACTACCATAGATCAGATGTTCTAAAAATATCACTCTTTTGAATTAGAAACCTTGGCAGTCGTGTTATCGGTACAGAAATTCCGACATTATTTATTTGGAAGAAAATTCATTATTATTACTGATTGTTCCGCAGTCGTAAGCACTTTTAAAAAGGCAGAATTAAGTCCAAGAGTAGGTCGTTGGGTTATGGACCTAAATGAATACGACTATGAAATAAAACACCGTTCAAACCAAAACATGCGGCACGTAGATGCTTTGAGTTGAAACCCAATAACCGAGAGTAAGAATAACAGCGCTTCAGGAATTAATATAAACGTAAATACTATTAACATAACCGAAGGCGATTGGCTTTGGGCGGCTCAAGAGGTTGATAAAAATATTAAGGCGATTAAAGAAATATTGGCATCCGGTGATGTCCATAATAACAAGGAGGTTTTTAAGCAGTATGAACTTAAAGGAGGAAAAGTGTACAAAATAACTGCGTATGGCCCACGTTGGGTGGTCCCTGATAATGCGAGGTTTCAGATTTTACGTCTAAATCATGACGATATTGGTCACTTTGCGTTTGATAAAACTTTTGAGTCAATAGCACGTCTTTATCAAAATGCGCAGATTTGTAAAGAATTATATCAAAAATTGTCTTAATTGCTTATATCAAAAAACAACTGAAAATATAAAACCTGGTTATTTAAACCCTATACCCAAAATTGCAAGACCGTTTCACACTATTCATATAGACCATTTGGGTCCTTTTGTCAAAACCGAAAAAGGCAATACTCAACTTTTTGTTATAATTGACGCTTATACGAAGTTTATTTTAATTTATCCTGTCAAAAATACAAAAACATGTTATACAATAGAAGCTTTAACAAATATGATTAAAAATTTTGGGGCACCTAAGCGAATGATTAGTGATAGGCGAACATCTTTCACTGCTAATAAATTTAAAAAGTTTTGTAATTCCCGCGGAATAACTCACTACCTAAATGCAGTTGGGCTTTCACGGGGAAATGGACAAGTTGAGAGGTATAATCGGACTATCTTAGATTCCTTGTCCACCATGGGAGCAGATTTAGAAGACAACTGTTGGGACGAAAATGTCTTGAATATTCACTTCACTAGGAGCGACTCCAAGTGAAGTGTTGATGGGATACCGCGTCACTGGAAAAATTGCATTCTGCCCTTCGGACATTAACGAAGAATGTATTGATGTTAGTGCGTTGCGCCAAAAAGTATCTAATAAATACTGGATTATCAGGCACGACAAAAAGAACGTTTTGATGCGAAACGATGTTCTCCAAGAATAGTTCAAGATTTGGTTCTACTAAAGATCACTTCAACCCCGGCTACAGGATTTAGCCAAAAGCTACTGCCGAAGTGGCGTGGATCATTCAAGATATCCAGGCTTTTGGGAAGTGACCGGTACGAAGTAAGGGACATTCCTGGAATGTCAAGGTCACAGACTCCATATTTGGGAGTACCTGGAGTGGACAATATCAAGCCTTGGATTCAGTTTTAGCTGTCGGCTAATAGTTAGGTAAGCTAAGTAACTGGAAAGGGGCCTTGATGTTCATACCTTGGTAAAGTATGACTCGGTGGGCGGATGAGTATAGGGTTGAACCAGGAGTAGGGTTGTAAGTCCCGGTATTCCAGATTGGTTCTGTTGCCCGGTGTGCAAATTGCAGTTGCGCCTGACAACATTTAGTTTTAGAATATTTTATTTATAGTTTTAATAATTTATTTTAATTATTTTGATAAATATGGCCGTATTTTACTCATTTATTCTTGATCCCTGATTTTACATTTCTTTAGAAAAAAAACAATGTAGTTATTGTTTTCTTTACTTTATTTGTAAAGTTGACATACGAGTATTTTGCAATTGACCCCATGTTCTCTGTTTTTATTAGTTATGTCTTAGACGCACATTTCTATTCCCAGATCTCGACCTAGAAGTGAGGACACTCCAGGTCAGGATTGGCCGAATGTTATCGTCATCGATATCCTCAAATTTCGCTGCCCAAAATGTTTGGGTAATGCGTTTCGGAGAAGCACGGGCACTCGGCGTTTAGATTTATTAACGAACGTTTGTTTTCTTCTGTTTATAAATTGTTAATTTGCCTAGTTGTTTAATCTTTTTGTAATAAACTCTTTATTTAAATATTTCGCGTTTTCCTGTTTTAATTTAAGTTGACAACATTAATATCAATATCCAATTGAGTTATCTTTGTCTAGTTTATGTGTTTAAATGTTTATTATTGTGGTGAATAAATAATAGTAAATAAACAGGGTCTTTATTTCTAACACTCATAGGATACAAAAAAAATACAACTTTGTAAAAAAAAATGCTGGAAAATCCTGAGGGGCAGCTGGGTATGCGTATTCGAGAATACACCTGCCCTCTGGAACTCTGGATATATCGTGTTAACCACAGCTTAAAGGGCATCTCACCCTTCTTATATGGAAAAATTACTTTCGGTGTTTTTTTGTTAAATATAATATAGGATTTGGTAATAGGATTAGAGCGCAGAACTGGTGATCAGGTTATCGAGAACTGCATTGTAATAACTATACAGTAAGGCGCTCGCCACTGCGAACATAGAAAATATGCGGACGAATTTGCCAATGACCGTGTCTCGTTCGTTATTCGTCGCAGTTTTTGGAGGGGTCAACCCGACTGCTGCTGACTTTAATGGGATTGATGAATATTGAATTAGAGATGACGAAAATCAGTATTTTGTTGTAACAGGTACGTCCTGTTCCTGTTCCAAGTCCATACCTGTTACAGATACCTGTGACAAAATAATTTTCCCAGCTTAGAGGCTCGAATCGTTGCAGCCCGCGGCTCGTTGATTATGATTATATATGTCATCAAAACACTACCTATTCCGTGCAAATTCGAAAAAAGTAAATGTACAAATTGGCTCACATTTTTACAAATTTCGTTTTTAAGCTTATAGATTTATATTTAAAACGACCTTGGTATTTTTGTCATTAAAACTGGCTTTGTAATTTATTATATTTAATCTTTTTTGTGCTAAATATTTTAAGATTCACCTATTAAAGTAAAACTATCAAATCTAAAATATGTTAATATTTTCGCCTGATTTGCGAATAATCTAATTCGTAGATTTCTTATTTCTAATTACGATATCGTTCCTTTTGTACGAAAAATACTAGTCATATAGAAATATTGGTTTAGCGGAGCAAGAGCAGAATAGAATAAAATACCTGCGACAAGCGTTTCAGTCACAGCGAATATACTTGCTCTTACTAATGTACTACAGTAGTAATGCAGTTGTTATAATTCAATTTAATTTATTTCGTTGTTTAAAAAATGAGTGTGTTAAAGAAAGACATACAGAAGGCGACCGATTCAACTGTAAATAAAACATTTTGGAAGGGGCTTTTTCCACGCTGCCGCCCGACGGCCCGCCGAGAAAAGCCGAAGCCCGAAGAGCTAAAAAGAGGTAAAAATACTAGGTATAGGAACAGCAACCGATATGTTTGAGATCCAATACCTGTGACAAATTGTTCCTAGCTCGTAACTGTGACAAAATACCTGTGACGAGTATTTCTTAACAACTCTATATTGAATTAGTCTAGCCTAGTTGTTTGTAAGCTGCGGTCAGCCGCTTTTTGCAACACATATCGACGAGTTTACGCGTTATCGTATTCTTTGATTAATAATTTAAAAATGATTTATTTATCAGGCCGCAAAAACTATTTTGTTACAGCCTATTGAAGAAAATAAGATTTGTCTCTCTTATAAAAAAAATAAAAATGTATTCTTAAAAAATATTGAGGAAAATTAAAATTCCCTTTAATAAAAAATTAAATTTACCCTAAATGTTCAAATAAACCCTGTGCTAAACCGTATACGCGATTGTCATAAAAACGCCTTCTAACATTATAAAGCATGTTAGGGCTAATATTCCTAAAAGAATTTTCAATATTTAATTGTAATTCTTGAAGATTATTAGCTGTATTCTGTTGGAAACCACAAATTTGAGATTTTACGTACCCCAGAGAAAAAAATCATTTGACGAGAGGTCAGGAGATCAAACAGACCATAAGATGGTCTTGTTGAAACCAAATGCTATTAAACTTTGGCCCTGTAATTCTCGTAATTTCTGGATGGATTTATTGCTGCAAAAGGTCCAGGTATTTAGGACCGTTTAAAAAACCATTGATTACAAATGTGCCAATCATATTTTTACCCAACATACCACTCCAGATATTTAATTTCTGTGGATATTGGGTTCTAAACTCGAAAAACCTATGTAAATTTTCCCGGGACCAATAACGGACTATAGCAGGGTTGTGCCGACCATGCAATGAAAACGTTGATTCGTCAGTAAAAATAATATTCTTAAAAAATTGTTATCGTTGTTTGCCATTTCCATTACAGTTCCACAAAACCGCATTCTCCTAAAATTGCCATGGAGAAAAATTTCATAGGTTTTTCTCACTTTATACGATCGGTACCCGTTTATAGTTTCTAGGAGATACACACCCGAATGTCGAAACGGTAGGGGCAGACCTATCAGGAAATGTATGTATAAATAATTCTCTAACGCCTCGCACAAAATTGTCATTATAATACCATTTAATAATTTTAATTTTCTCGGATATTTCGTATACATCAATTTTTTAAAACAACCTATTATTTTCTAGAGAAACTAACAAACTTATTAACTTCTGATGAACGAAGCAGAAAATGCAGCCTTGCTATACGACCAAATAATAAAAATAGGTACAAGTACTAAAAGTATATTACAATAAGGTATTCTAAAAATAATCTTAAATCCCTCCCGCCAAACAGCAGAACACATCCAAATTCGTCCGCATATTTCCGATGTTCGCAGTGTCGAGCGCCTTACTGTATATCAAGCCATTTATTATCAGTATGAGATGTTGTGTAATTTTGCTTTTCAAACAGTGTGGGTTGGTTTTCTGTACGGTAAGTATATTTAACTATAAGTAATTTGTTGTTTTCTTATATTCATGTGAATACGTAATTGTCAAGCTCCATTGGACTATATTGCCGTATGATAAAAAAGTCATAATAATTTTAATTTTAGTTTTGCTTTTTCGAAAGTTTCACTCTTTAAGTATATCATAAATAAATTAGCCGCTACTGAAAATACGTATGTTTAAGGCAGTGCTTTGAAAATGTTCTCCATACTTCGTCTTTGTGAATGTTGGGATATAACGATTTGATATCTATGATCAATGTATGAATTAGGTTTTTCTACGATACGTTGCTTATTATCGAGAATATCTTTAGAAATGGAATTGGAGAATTTACTGTTCTAAAGCTAGACCTCATGGGCACCAATTGTTGGTATGGAACCATAGAGTTTAAAATATTTGCTTAATTTTTCTTGGGTTGTAATCTTTTATTGATTATCTATTTCTAGAGGCGAATTTTTGATATTATTTTTTTGTTGTTTTTCCTAAATACCTCGTTAAATATCTTTGAACAAATTTATAAGAGTTGTCTTACATAATCCATTGCATATTGATGCCCCGCATCGTTTTCAGCTGATTTAGATAGATTTTTAACAAAACTAATTTCTTAATAAATGATAATGGAGTTGTTTAGTAAGTTATTTGCTATTATTTAGAGTGATATATATTTGTTAGCATACTTTTGAATTGAACGATACTAACAATTTAACATTGTAAAATAATAATGGTAAACACATATCACATGCCAACGCGTATTTATCTATTTATTTTTTTGGCAAATTATCTTGATGAGAGGAGAAAACAAAATATTTCTAATAGATCTCAATTATAGTAACAATCCAGATACAGAAAAAAGACGGCTTTATAAAATAAAACAAATGCTCTGATTTACATTACTTAACAATAGGCATTGATGTAGGGTGATGAAATGAACATATGATTTTCGTAATATGGGCCTGGCCGGCTTCTTGCTACGGCTTGTAAGACTGCTGATTTCCCTTGTGGCCTAGAAACAACATCTTCAAATGTCCCGATTAAAGTATGGCAGATTTAACTCCTCCGAAAACGCCATTTCGAGAATTTTTCGAGAAATGCTTTGCATTACATAGTTTTTGAAAAATCTATTTCGATGTAATTTTTTCCTTTATTAGACTACTATTGCCTCTCGTCAATATATCGTTCATTGAATAATTGTTTGTAACGTTAGTTTTCTAAATAATTTACTTGAGACCATTATTACTCAATTGTAGTGTATTGTAAAATATTCAGAAAAAAAATTCCTACTAATTTCTTAGATCATGGAATTATAAATTATGAAGAATTTATGTTTTTTTAAGTATCCGTAACAAACTTTTCAAACAGATACATAGTATAGTATTTTTATGATCAATATATTTTTTAGCATTAAAAATTGAATCTAAGCAAATGACAATTTTTTTATGTTAAACTTTGCAAGTTATTTCAAGATCGGAAGTAAGAATACATAATATATCATTGTTTTTCTTAAAGAATAAACAATAAAACTAAATTAAAAATATATTTTATGGTAAAAATGTAACTTTTAAAATTTTAATAACGTTTGTTTCAAAGCGCGAATTTATTTAAATCCTAAAAAGCCCTACATACATGCATTCTGTGGTTTTTGCTTCCGCAGCCTTAAGGTGTAATGCAAAACCGCACCTTGTGACATTCCAATCCCAATTTGGTTATAAGTTAAGAAATAAAGCACACAGCACAACTTATACATGTTGAAATTCTAAGAATGATTAGCATTTTTTACTTCCCTCATAAGAGGGAAGTATTGTGTTCGTTAAAAAGTTAGGTTTTCTCAATTCCGTCGGTGTTTCTATCGGTAAGTCTTTTTTTCAGTCTGTCTATTCGAGGCACAGCTAAAACACTACTTATCCGATTGACTGCAAAATTTGGTCAAAAAAAAAAAAAATAAGGGCATGAAATAGTAACATTTTGGTAAAAATCCAATATGGCGGAAGAAAATAGCAACCGAATGAAATGATGATGATTAGTAACAAACTACTTATACAATTTACCTCAAATTTTTAATCAAAATCAAGGAAGGATATGTAGAAATTTTGGTACGAAACGGGCGAAACAAAATAACGGCAAAAATCATCCTCCCAGATTTTTCAGATCTCTACGTTTCGGGGTCCGTAGAAGCTAAAAAATCTTGTTTTCTAAGTTTCGTCGTTATCTCTGTCTCTCTGTCAGGGGCGTGCAGTGAAATTTTAAGAAGGGGAAGCAATTTTTAGAAACTTACCTATTTGTAATGTAATTCGACTCTTCGATCATTTTTTGCAAATTCGTCAATGACGTCATCATAAAAACGTCGATGCTCCGACATATTTTGGAGAAGTTTATTTTCAATGGACAACAGCGATGTATGAGAAAGTCTCTTCTGCCCCGTTGAATTTCTCACGAAATTTTTTATACGTTTAAGTGTTGAAAAATTGCGTTCTACTGATGAACTTGTGGCAGGTATTGTCAATACTAATTCACACAATTTTGACACTTTGGTGTAGGCATCTTCCAGCTCCTTGTCTTTTAAAATTTGCATTAGTTCCTTAGCGTTATTTTTTGCGCTAATGTCATCAGTTTCGTAAATCACTTTTAGCTCAGATCGCAGTAACACTCGGTCGAAGAACTGGCCATAATGAAGGAGAAGAGATTTAAACGCATCTTCTGAAAAAGTTTTTTCTTTAAATGCATCAAAATTGCAGAGCTCGAGGAATTTAAAATCATTTAAACCGTTAAATCTATAGTTTATAGAATAGATGAATTTGATCGATATAGAATATATGAATTTGATCGATTATTTCATAAAAGAGGCGTTTGTATGATGTTTGAGCATCTCCCACCTAGTCTGTTCGAAGACGCTTGGCTTGTGGCTCTACATTTAAAGTCATCGTTTTCTCCCAAAATAGGTCAAAGTCATCTCTTTTTTGGCTTAACATGCATGGACTTAAAATCATCCACTTTTTTTAGACAAAAAGCAATATCATTTCTTTTAGTTTGTAATATATTAAAAATATTATCCGAGAATGGAAATATTTCTGAAAATATGTTAAAATTAAAATCTCGTTTAAAACAGTCCAAAAACCCCCTCGAACTATTTATTGCTTCTGAGTCCCACGTTTCATTATTTTCTATTATATTCTCAAATAGTTCAATCAGTGATTTTCAGATACTGTTAACACAAGTCTTCCATTATAGTTCCACCTAGTAGGAGCTACTTTAAGTAATCGTTTGTGAACAATGGAGTCCAAAGCTTGTGTACGTTTTGTTGACTTGGAAAAAAAAGCAGCCATGCCACTTAAAGTAACGAAAAATATTTTACACTCTTTAATGTGTTTGATGGACTGGGATAAAACTAAATTTAATTTATAAGCAAAAAAAATTTTGGATTCAATTCGAGGTTCCGCGAAAAACGCTAGACTGCTCTAAATGATTTTTTAAGCAATAATCATATTTAACCATTAAACTAAGTAAATCTTGAAAATTTCCTCTATTTGAAGAAACCCTTGTGTCGTCATGGCCTCTAATCCCAATTTGTGTTGTCCGAGAAAACAAACAACATCGATAAGTCTTCTTAATATTTGCTTATTTTTATCGACTAGTTCATTGTGTTGGCGGTGACTAATTTCCAACTGCTTATTAAGGGCGTGTTCAGTTCTGGTTTTGCCGAAGACTTATGACTGCCTGCAAATGCGCTTTGGACATAATGTGTCTTTTTACAGCTTTATGGAAATTGTTTAAATCGGAAAAACCAGTTTCCAGAGACCTTTTTCATTTTCAAAAAGTAAACATGGCCAACAAAATAATTTACTTATATTTTCACACCCCGTTAGCCATTTAAATTGTTCGTATTGTTTTTCCGAATAAAAATGTCTAATACAGTTTTTCATTTTTGTAGTTAAATTTTTCATAGGCGGTTTTGCCCTTCGTTTGGCAATTATTTGAAGCTTATCAGCGAAGTTTAATGTTGAAAATCCCTTATTATTAAGACACACATCACACATTCACACACACTCTTCTTACTAAATTCTCCAACATTTTCAACGTTATTACCGAGAGCCGAAGTTGACGGTATTTGCATATCCACGTCCGTATTATTGTCTTCCACATAACACACGGATAGCCGTTCAAACAAAGAACCTACTCCAACGATAGCTTCCGCCACCATTTATATATATATATATATATATATATATATATATATATATATATATATATATATATATATATATCTTAAGTATATCTGTGTGTAGTGGAATTCGTTACGAGGGATGTTTTGGTTAAAGGCCAAATTGCAAGACTTATTTTTCCAATAGGCTAGATAGGCCCGGGCCTAAGGCCCTGTAATCAGAGGGCCACACGCTCGGCCTGACTGTGCATGACAGTGATTTATCAAACAATACATCACATACCATTTGCAAATGTAAAAACATTATTTTATACTTTTCACTTTATTTGCCAATTTAGGCCAAAGATTAATCTTGTTTTTGGTTAGATTTCTATTAGCCAGTAAATGGAAGGAAAGCTGGCATCAGGAAAATTGAGAAGCAGCCCATTTTTTATATTATAGCTCTTTTAGGCTAGTCAGAGTTTACATCGCTAGGCCCTAGACAAGTTAAAAGAAATACAAAAAAGTTGCAAACAAATATTTTTTTGCCAATATTTGCCGAAATATCCTAAATAGAGCAAATATGTGAAAAATAAAGGTCAGGATATCATGTAAAAAAAGGTCCTGATAATTGTTTCCCTGGATACGATATCTTTGAGATAAATCGATTAGAATCTATATTTAAATTTTCTCGCCGACATCTTCTTCAAATTAAAAATATGAAAGTTGATTTCTTCTCTCCAGTTGTTGACAGTGTGAGGGATATTTAAATTTCTCAGAAGTAAAACACTAAGGAAAAAATAAAAAGCCTATTAAATTGAAAAGTAGACACTTTAAGCATTTTAAGGCCAGTAAATGAGAATCGATATCATAATTTTTGCTGGTTTGATGAAAATTGTTCATTATAAAATTTTCAAAAAATCTGGGAAAGTCTAAAAAGCAAGTAATGGTTGGCCACCTAAATACAACTAGGCTTTTAATACTATTGTTTCAGGTCCTCTGAGCAAGATAATACCTGACGGACTTAGTGAATAAACAATTAATATAATTAATTAAAAACGATTTTCTAAATCTGCAAAAACGGTAATATTAGTAATATATTTTGGAAAGTTTACTGATAAAAAAATAATTATCACATTTTTTTTGGATTTCCTCTTTCAAATTTATTTTTTAAACATCAACGCCCGTATTCACTAAAGAGGTTTAAATTTAGACCAGGTCTAACTTGACAGTTTTAGGTTTCAGATGACATTTTTAAGAATTGAACAAATAATTTTTCTAAATGTCACAATTACAAAATGACAGTGACATAAGCGAAACTGGCGAACTAAGAGTTTTGAGTACCATAGCAACTAGACCTGGTCTAACTCTTAAACCTTTTTAGTGAATACGGGGGATTTTTGTCAGTTTAATGTAACTTTAGTTTGTAGGAAAAAATATACGGGACCATTGAATCACTGGCACTGACATTTTATCACAATTTCATTATTCGAGTGGGTCAAAAAGACTTTAAACTGTCACTAAGATAACAATTTTGTCAATGTAAAACGAAATAAAAGTGTTTTTTGCTTTTGTGATACTTTTATTAATTTCTTAGATTTATAAAAATCGCATATCTGAAGATGTGTAACAAGGTTTGGAATATACGTTTTCTTTGCAATACTTTAACTTAAAGAAAACTTCCTAAAGAGCTCCAGCTAAGGTAAGGGCCTAGGCCTAAATATAAACCAAAATGTGCCCTGCCATGTTGCCGATTTTTTAACAATATTTTTTCTTCATATTCCTTTGGTATATATTTTCTACCGCTTTTTCCTTATTTGTCATGCCCACAACTGTTTTGTCTATATCTACATACTTACTTAAATAAAAATACTGCTTGGGTACTCCAGTATAAAAGTTTTTTTTTTATTTTGATTTTATTCATTATTAATTTATTATTTTTAATATTTAATATTTTTCACAGCTTTATAATAAATAGTCTATTAAAAAAATCAATTATTGGATTTAATATTTCCTCTCTTTTTTTATTCTAGGAAATGGAGTTTTATTGACATTTTAAACATTTTACTATAGTATCATTTTGTTTGATTGATCGTCAAAAAGAAAGGCAAAAAGTTTTTTGACACTATATTTGAATCACAGGCGTTCCAAAATTTTTTAACCGATTTTAATAAGCTTTTGGGATTCCAAAAGCTTATTTCATGTAAAATCAGCGGTAGGGAATACTTTTCTAAAACTTCATTTTTGATTTCTACCAAAGTGCTACTATTTCATCCCCATGAAGTCAAATGGGTACGTATTTTTTAGCTATGCAGTGAACAAAGAGACAGACAAACCGACAGAATTGAGAAAATATGTTTTTCGGCATCTAGAGACCCTGAAAATCTGAAAAAATCTCGTAGGGTGATTTTTTCACGATTCCAGTCGAGGGATGTAAAACAATGGTTAATGTGCCAGAAATATTTATCTATAAGATATCAATTTTAATGCGAGACTATATGATCTCTGTTTGTCCTCCTTAGGAGTTCTCCAGAGTTAGCAACCCTATGCACCGCCAAAAATGCCTTAGGTATCAAAAAAGAAGTACGGATGTTATATCTTTATTTCGGTATGTTTTTTTTTTGGTTTTGTATTGTGTAGGGTGTCCCAATATTTCAAATGACATTGTGTGTTTCTTTAAATTTTAAATAGAAATATGAAAACATAGGACATAAATAAAGAGGTATTCAATAAATATGTTTAACAGATTTTTATGGAAAAACCTTGTAGGTTTCTCAAAAGTTTCTTAAACGATGACTGTTACATGTTGAGATATTTATTTGTTCTTTTGTAGCCAAAACAATCTACGCCTAAATATCAAAAAGCAGTTTTCAGCTATTTTTTTTTCAATTTGTTGGTTCTTAATAGACAGGGTATTTTCAGCAAATTGTAATGTTTTCTGAACTTTTTGTTTTTCTTAGCTCCTAAATGCATTAAACAATTGGTTCTTATCGTAGTTATGTTAAGAACAAGGATTAATGCTTCTAAATGTTTATAGGCAACTGTTGAGGTTAGAGGCTTGTCAAAAGTTGAGTTCCACCATTATATTAAAAAAATCTGTTTTGCGTATTTTTTACTTTAAACTAACTTTCATGATACGGAAAACGCCAAAACGTTAGGGTCTATTGATTTTCATAAAAAAATTAAGTAATAATGGACCTTTTTGCCGAAACGGTTTTTAGCATTTGAAAATATTTTTAAACTGTCTAATGACCTTTTGATTAGAACTCGTTTGGCACTTTTCTTTACAATTCGCCACTCTCACTATTGGTTTAATTTTTAACAGCTTTAAAAAATTGTTAAATATAAAAGTTCATAATAAATTAGTATTTATATATACAGGATGTCTCAAAAATATGTAGCAGACCCATCTTGCATTTTTCTTTATAGAAAACCTTGTATATTATATGTCCATCAAATGCTCCTTGCAGCTTATAAATATATTAGATTTGATACTTTTATCCAGTGGCGCAGCTAGGGGGAGATCCGGGGGATCATCTCTATTTGAAAAATTTATGTTGGGTTTGGTACCTGTTTTCTCGAGACATCCTAGACATATGTCAGTTTTATATAAATTACGTAATGAACTATATCACTTTTATATTTAACAATTTTTTCCACTTTTTTAAATTAAACCATTATTTAGAGTGACATAAGCGAAACATAACTGGCAGAAAAAACGTGCCAAACAAGGTCAAATAAAAAGTTCATTTCTTTAAGAACATTTTTAATTTATTTACTGTTTATTACTTTGGACTAACTTTCATGTTACTTGTTATTTGACCTTGTTTGGCATGTTTCTTCACAATACGGCACTCCAGATATTGGTTTGATTTGTGTCTCAGAAACATGTAGCACACCCCATATATATATATATATATATATATATATATATATATATATATATATATATATATATATATATATATATAATATATTTTAAATGGAATGCCCTGTTTGTTATATATCCATCAAAAGTATCTACTTACTGATTATAAATATATTAGGTTTGATATTTTTATCTTTAAAAACTCTCCACAAAAACTCTGCCGTAGGAGGCAAAGTGTAAGAAAGAGGTGGAGAACATTATACTACATAGTAGAATCAATAGTAATACATTACATCCTATTGCAGGGTTTTTCTCAAATGTCTTGGATGTCTTTAAATATAAAGACAGTGGCGCAGCTAGAATTTGCGCTTGGAGGGGGGCTACCAAAATGGTACTACATAATTTCAAATATAACTAAAATCCCAAAAAATAAATAGCAATATCCAACTCATTAATATATTACCTTTATTAAAAAAAAATTTACGAAAATGTAATGAAACGCGTGGCGGACTGGTTTAATGCGCGCGAGTCACCAAACTAAAATGGTTGACTCAGTGATGAGGGCAAAATATCAACATTGCAAAAACATCGATTTTTTTCGAATTACAGTTCATGGGGTTACACTGCAATCGCACTCATTTAATTGTGGCTTGGGGGGGCGGGCCACGCGGATCCCCTGCCTGGCTGCGCCACTAGATAATGGTATCAAATCTAATATATTTATAATCAACAAGGACCATTTGATGAACGTATAATATACAGAGTTTTCCATAAAGAAAAACGCAAGTTGGGTTTGCTACATATTTTTCAGACAGCCTGTATACATATTATGAACTTTTATATTTAACAATTTCTTAAAGTTCTTAAAAATTAAACCAATATGAGAGTGGCGAATTGTAAAGAAAAGCGCAAACGGGTTCTAATCAAAATGTCATTAGAGAGTTTAAGGTTTAGGGAAATTTCAAATGATAAAAACCGGCAAAAAAGGCTATTATTACTTAATTTTTTATGAAAATCAAAGGAACCTAATGTTTTGGCGTTTTCCGTATCATGAAAATTAGTTTAAAGTAATAAATA
The DNA here is from genome assembly GCA_030620095.1 of Kuschelorhynchus macadamiae. Lineage (NCBI taxonomy): Eukaryota > Metazoa > Arthropoda > Insecta > Coleoptera > Curculionidae > Kuschelorhynchus > Kuschelorhynchus macadamiae. The sequence goes on along the minus strand of JAUTXW010000289.1, from coordinate 556,444 downwards.
CGCAAAACGGACTTTTTTAATATAACGATGGCATTCAACCTTTGACAAGTCTCTAATTTCAGAAGTTACTTTTACCAATTAAGAAGCATCAGTCCTTGTCCTTATCATAACTAGGGTAAAGCCTTTTGAAAACGATAAGGTCTTACAAGACTCTGTACATCAGATTTCTTCTAGTCCCCTTCAATTGCGCTTTATAAGCCATAAATTATATGTCGAATGCTAGACAATACGGAAAACCGCTACACGATATCTTATTATTGTTGGAAATATTTAAACTATAATTAATAAAGCGGCGTATTTTTTTTTCTAAAAAAATAAAAATTTGACTTGTTTTGCCATTTTCTGCAACTGTTAACTGTTTCTAAAGTAGAAAAAGGTATTTTCGTTTTAAGGGGATTGATCTAGGGAGTCAAAAACGTAGAAAAAACCCAACTTATATTTTTCGAAAATTTTCGTAACTCCATTACTTTCTCCATATAGTATATTAGCAAAATAATATTATGTAGGCTGTTATACGAAGGAAAATTGTAAAACGCCAAGCCCAATTTCTACTGATGAACAAAAAATAGTTGTCAAAAATTCGTAGAGAAGTGTGAAAGTTTAAAAAAAATGTTATTTTATATTTAATTTAAAACCGTTTTTACGAAGACCCAATTTAGGAGCCCTATCTGAAAGATTCAAATCGATCAATTTTAATTAATAGTACAGAACTATGAAAATAAACAATCTTCATGTAACGTCGCTAAACATTATATACAATTCAAATCTATTTTTACGACCCAATTTAGGGGCTCCGTCTGAAAGGTTCAAATCGATCAGTTTGAATTAATAGTACAAAATATTAGAATAAACAATCATCCCTATATAAATAAATAAGGATTGGTAATTACATCAAAGTTACGACCTTCTTTGTGGATGCTCAGCACTCACCTTTTCGAACTTTTTTAGCTCTTTAGGTTATAGCAAGGCTTTACTTTGAGAACTGCTGCCTTCTAAATTAATGTTTGAAACAACTAATGAATTTCTCATCAGACTGATCGGTTAAGTAATGTTGTGTAGGTTTGAAACAGTTATTTTATGTTTCACATTAATTAATAACTGATTATTATTGGCTTTATTCTCTATATTTAATTTTACAAATTATTACATATTTTTCCCAATAATTTTGAAAAAAATAAGGTAAACATTTTTGGTCATTCCGTACCTTCTGGCTTAAATTTGTATATAAGATTTAAAATACTTCATAAAGCTGCTTCTCCAACTGCTGAATTTATTTCGACGATAGACACATTGTTTAATATTTTTAATTTATCAAAACTGTTTAAAATTAAAAAATTCCAATGATCGTTTAAAGGGGAATATCAGTTCGATTTTTTAACAAGAGCTTTAATTTTTTGAAAAGTTAAAGATAATAGATAAATAAGCAAAATACGTCACAAACAGAATGATATTTCTAAAAGATCCTTAAGTATTAATAAATGCACTAAAATATTTGTCATCTGCTTTAAAAAAAAATTTAAAATTTGTCTTTACTAGACGACTTAACCAGTTAAGCCCCAGGGGCTGTCTTAAACTATTTAAATCCGGGACAGAGAACTACGAAGGAAGGCGATTTTGACACTTTGTTGGTAGACCTAAATTGAAAATTAGATGAAGCACAAGCTTCCACATCAGAAAGTTTTCAAAAACTGAACAAGTTATATTGACAGGGATTATTAACAAAATGACATATTATAAAAAAAGGTATATTTGCGGGTATATCGTAAAAAACGTTTGAAAATTAATAAATGTCCAATTTGCAACGTAAATTGTAAATTGTAAACGACGAAACTCTATTTTGTTACCTCAAAGCATACGAAAATGCTTTTTTGGTAGCTTGGCAATGCTTCCTAACGCCTTAGCTTCGTTCATTATTAAATGTGAATGAATTTTTCGACATAATTGCACCACGCTTATCTGATCGTTCAGGTATATTAAAGTATTTATTAGAATTACGTTTAAAAAATACCATGACGACAAAGCTAGATACAATAGAAACAGTCTTAAAACTGTAAATAAAAATAAAATAATATATTTGGAGGAATTAATACCGTCTTTTTACCGGAAGTGGGTTTTAGAAGGCAGAACTTGATGTATTAAGGTAGGAAAGATGATATATTTTGTTGTAAGTTTGACCATTTAGCAATTGGAGCGCTCAACTGCTGCCAACATTTTTAGGCAGAGCCAATTAAACAAAATAGGTCTAACATTTTTAAAATAACTTAAAAATGTAGTATACCTATAATTGGCAATAAATATTTTTTTAACCGTATCAGTTTTTGGAACCACTCTATAAAGTCAAAACTATTTTCTTTTTAAAACCTTGAATGAATGCATCATTACTTTCTATCTCTTGGTGCAAATGAAATATTGGACTCCCACTAACCGATCACCCTAATATATTTTGATTTATCACTATTAAAGTCTCCTATCAACCAATATTATACGCGGTGTACAAAAACTAGTGGTATACTTTTTCCAAATTCTTTCATATTAAAATTACTTCGTTATTTTAAAAAAGTCCCCCGGCATATTTTCTCACGAAGGGAAAATATATTTATTCCGTAAATTTAATACATTTAGATTTCTTATACCTTAATTCAACAGTTTTTTTTAATATTTCGCTTTTGTTAGTAATGTAGTCGTACCTTTTGAAAATTAAGCATCGAGAATCTTGATATGCTGGTTTGGTGTAATACTACAATAGATAACCTAACCTAATAGAGTTTAACACTTAATTAAAGTACTTTGTACTACTCGTTACATATAGATTGTTCTTAATAATAATAATTTAATAGACAGTACCACTATACTTACTAAGAAAGACGCAAACTACAAAAAAAGTATTGTATTCAGATATTAGAAAACGGAATGTAGCTTGGGAGGGAATTAAATGTATTTTTTCTAGCGAGAAAATAATATCAAGGGTCTCATTTAAAAAAACGAAGTTATTAATGATATAATTTGGTAAAAGTGGACACCGATTTTTGAACACCCCGTATAATATAAAATGGGTAACTTAAATTAGCAGTTTATTATTCACTTGGTTATAGTGGTTATTTTCGGTGTCAGAGTACTCCATTTAAAAAATGTAACCTTTATCTGTCACGTATTTTTGGCGCACCCTGTTATTTTTAATGATTTTAATTTGTAGCTATATCCCATCCGCATTAACACTTAACAAAGTTGGCTCAACTTTTAATGGAGAAATAAAATATGCAATAATATGCAGAATATTTCATTTTAAAAAATGTAACTTTTATCTGTCGCATTTTTGTACGGACCGTGTAAGTTATATTTAAAACGAAAGTACGATTAAGCAGCTAGAGACCGACGAATATGGGGTGTACCACCCATTATATGTTTATTTGATGCCCTCTAGCCGCTAAACTAAACATGCAAATTAATTTATATTTCAGATTTTTATTAAATGCCAAACCCTACGACATACTCAATTTTTATTATATTCCACTGATAGCCAATTTCCTTACGCTGTATGAGTGGTCCTTCGCAAAATTATTTGTTACATTTGACAAAACGGTTTATGCAAAAATCCAATTTTTTATTTTTTGTACGGTATTTTACGGTAAATCAACATGAACTAAAAGACATGGGATTCTGATTATTATTGGAATAATTTTAAATATTTTGGATATATTTTGTCTGGAGTTTCAGAAGATCAATTATCGACTAAAAACTGTTTTGTTACCTATACAGTACGAATAAAAAATACAGAATATTTTTTTTAATTCGGCATTACATGGGTTAGGTGACTCGGATTCAAGCTATACTTATAAGTCCAATTCCTCTTCAAAATAAGAAATGTTAAGAAAACCATTATTTTTATATTATATTTTCGATGTTCATTTGTTTTTCTCATAAGACAGCAGAAACCCTACATTTGCATATATAGTTTGAAGTTATCTTCTTACATAACTGAGATATGGGGGTTGAAAATTATAACCACCCACCCTGTACATACTATACGATAACTCTTGATATTAATTCGTTCATCTTTAAGTATAGAACAATGAATTAAAAACACACAAAATTAGATTTTCACGTAAACCTTATCTAAATTTATTTCTCGTTCATTGAAACTCACTGAATTGAAAAGGGTTTTACGACACATAATTGTGGTAAGTATGTTCGACACCCTTTCTAAAGGAACTCTGAAATAGGAAGAGATATTAAAAGCAATTTCGTTTTTAATAAGCTTCTGCTAAATGCTCCGCAATAGAACAAAATGCATTATGTCCTCATAAACATACACAGAGAAGATAAATGGAAGTCGGGTATAGAGCGGGTTGGTGCTCTCTATTTTTAACGGCGACAGCTTAATTTAAAACTGCAATTTCGACTCCTTCATGCCGTGTCAAGAAGTAAAATGCACCACATTTTAGTCAGTTGTGGATGCAGTAGAGATTTATCTTGCCAGAAATGGATTGCACTCTATTACAACTATATTTTCTTCGACTCATAGTATTGCTAAATAAGCAGAAGTCATCAGTTAACAGCAGGTAAAATAGAGATTTAATATTATAAGGCCGTATTAATATTGGTAGGGAAATCACAGGTAATAAAAAATCGTAGGAGATGCTTTAAAAAACCAACATATTTATTTTCCTCGGAATTGGTAATAATATTAACATCGCACTAGGTATGCTGGATAATATCTAATTATTAAATTTAGTGTATCTAATTTTAGTAGGGTTATTTCACTTTTGTGGTAGGAGTTCTTCATTTAATCCAAGTGTAGTTACTACAATATAGGATGGTTCCAGTACTTGTTTAAAAGACTGGTGTGTTACCATATCTTGAAAAACAAGAAAAATTGAGGTTTGATATTGTAGGACCAAAATAATGTTAACAGGAGTAACCGCAAGTGATAAAAATAGAAAAGGGTTATTGAAAAAACAAAGTTTACTTATATACCAAGCTTACAAGGCATAACTGCCTTGTAAGCTTGGCAACATTTTCAATATCATCATCAGATCAAAGATGATCAGAACCATCTTTCTGTAAAATAGAGTGTAAATAAGTCAGGTGGATATATTTAACCATTCCGGTACTTTTTACGAAAAAACGCTATGTTTCCATTTCTTCAAAATTACCATCTGTCAAGTGATAAATTTACACCTTATAAATTTACACCTCTCTTATTTTTTTATCGTACCAAAAAAAAAAGTGTTTAGTAGAGTTAATTATGAAGTATCCGAATCTGCAATCAGACTTTCAATACGTTCTAAGATGTACGAGAAGCAACAAAAAGTAAGATTTTTTTTAAATGGTACATTCTGTATATTCCCTCATGATTCAAAATATCTTTCAAAGGGCTTTTCAGGAACACCCCATTTGATGTGTTTATACTCAATAGTTTCTGAAATGTAGGCGTTTAGAATTAAAAATAATTACAGTTATAATATTTTCATTAAACCTCATAGAACATCAAATTTTGATGTTTTAGAGTAATTCTTGAGTTAAATCATTTTTTCTTTGTAAAATGATATTTTCAACCGAAGAAAAACAAGAAGTTATTTTGTTATTTCTTTGAAAATATCCGCAATATTTGCGCAATGGGACGTGTTTACCAAGAAAGACACCCCAATATCACTATTCCCACAAGACATACTATTAAAAAGATTTATTTAAAGTTCATAAGAGATTCGAGTTTTCAAAGGAAGAGAAGGATAAAGGGGTATAATGAAGATGAAGAACTAGATATCCTTTTGTTATACGTAAATAACAAGCAAGGGCGTACGGTGCATGGATGCGGGTGATGCGTCGCATCCCTTTAAGAAACACAGGAAGTATTTTTTTCATTCCTATCAAACATGTTTACTGACAAACATGTTTTTTATAATTTACATCGGATACACTTGGATAAACACGCACTCTAACCCTCCGATTTCGTTGAATTTCCGCATAACGATTGCAGCCAGTACGCCTTACAAGTGATGCGACTGTCATGTCGGTGTTACTTTGAGTCGCCGGCTACACGTTCCGCTCGGGGACCTCATTCGAATCCAGCAGTTGACCACGCGAATTTTTACTGCTCGTGGATGCGATTGCTTAAATACATCTCGACGTATACAGCAGGGGCGTGCAGTCCATAGAAGCAAGGGAAGCGGCGCTTCCTCAAAAAAAATTACAAAACATCTTTTAAAATGTAATTTTTGAAATAGGAAACCATTAATTTAGTTTATATTAAAAATGCTAAAATATTATCTTAATTATCAAGCCCATAATAAATGCGCCTTGACTCCGACCGAGCGACAATAGAAAATGGAATAGAACCTATGCGGGCCGCTAGCTTCTCTGCAGCCAAGTCCTGTTTGCTTGATTTCCTGTGAGTTGAGCCAGAGGTTATTGAACTTTCCACCGGCTCTTTGCAATTTTTGCATTTCAGTCGCGTGCTTTAAGTGGGGGCGGAAGCTATCGTTGGAGTAGGTTCTTTGTTTGAACGGCTATCCGTGTGTTGTGTGATACGTACGTCGCATCGTGCATGGTAATAACGTTGAAAATGTTGGAGAATTTAATAAGAAGAGTGTGTGTGTGAATGTATGGTGTGTGTCTTAATAATAAAGGGATTTTCAACATTAAACTTCGCTGATAAGCCTGAAATAATTTCCAAAGGAAGGGCAAAACCGCCTATGAAAAATTTAACCACAAAAATGAAAAACTGTATTAGACATTTTTATCCGGAAAAACAATACGAACAATTTAAATGGCTAACAGGGTGTGAAAATATAAGTAAATTATTATGTTGGTCATGTTTACTTTTTGAAAATGAAAAAGGTCTCTGGAATAAAACTGGTTTTTCCGATTTAAACAATTTCCATAAAGCTGTAAAAAGACACATTATGTCCAAAGAGCATTTGCAGGCCGTCATAAAAGAGAAAGTCTTCGGCAAAACCAGAATTAAACACGCCCTTAATAAACAGTTGGAAATTAGTCACCGCCAACACAATGAACTAGTCAATAAAAATAGGCAAATATTAAGAAGACTTATCGATGTTGTTTGTTTTCTCGGACAGCACAAATTGGGATTTAGAGGTCCTGACGAAACAAGGGTTTCTTCAAATAGAGGAAATTTTCAAGATTTACTTAGTTTAATGGCTAAATATGATGATTGCTTAAAAAATCATTTAGAGCAGTCTAGCGTTTTTCGCGGAACGTCGAATCGAATCCAGAATGATTTAATTTCCGCTGTTGCAACCATTATTCTAAAAAGAATTAAGCAGGAGATTGGCGAGGCGCAGTTCATTGCTATTGTTCTGAACGAAACTGATATCACTAATTTTAGCCAATTATAGTAATACGATACGTTAAAACAGACGGAAGTATTCAAGAGCGATTTTTAGGTTTTAAGAATGTGTCCGAAAATCGTACAGCAGATGCATTATATACCGTAGTTTATAACGTTACTAAAGAAATTAATGGAGACAAAAAATTAGTTGCTCAAAGTTATGATGGAGCTGCAGTGATGGCAGGACAATTAGGGGGTCTGCAAGCTAAAGTTCGAGAACCTTTCCCAAGTGCTGTGTTTGTCAATTGTTTTGCTCATAAATTAAATTTAGTTTTATCCCATTCCATCAATCACATTAAAGAGTGTAAAGTATTTTTCGTTACTTTAAGTGGCAGAGCTGCTTTTTTTCCCAAGTCAACAAAACGTACCGGGTCTTTCCTCATATATTGACCCCCCCCTAGAAGAGTTATTTTAAGAGATACAAAAAAATATCAAATACAAAAGTTTTAGGGATTTCCTTGAAATTTTTGAATCTGATGTCAAAAAATTTTTTTTCATCTGTAAATGTCAAATTTTGACAGATGGTCATTTTTTTCTTATGGAACACTCTGTATACGAATTGACAGTTAAAAAGAGCGAAATTTTCTGATTTCAAATATATATATATATGTTTAAATAAAAATTTAAATATCATGGTAGGCGCTGCATTGAGAATATTTGACATTTATTAAAAAACAATTGAATCAGACGCCATTATTATTTACTGTTAGTGGGTCTTACTTGTCAAAAAATGCCGTACAGCTAGGAAGAAATTATATATTTTATAACAAATTAATATAAACAACAAACAAATACAATAACAACAAAAAAGTTTCCTGTTAATTAACTTCAAATTTAATAATTATACTTTATAGGTTCTCAACATGACCTCCATTATTATTAATGCAATTTGTATAGTCTTGTTCAATTTTTTGTATAGTATTAACTATAAACTGTATATTATTAAAATTGAGATCATTTATAGCGGCGATGATTTTTCTGCGGAGCATCTCGATGTTTTCATTTCCCCGCTCATAAACCTTGTTTTGAAGGTAACCCTACAGAAACAAATCCAGAGGCGTCAGGTCTGGGCTGTTCGGTGGCCAACGAATTGACCCAGTACGTCCAATCCATAAATTATATTTTTGATTTAAAAATCTTATAACTGGCAATACATCATGTGGTGGGGCGCCATCTTCATGCCACACTATTTGATTATACTGCCTTAGGGGTAGATCGTCCAGCCTCTCTTCAATTTCGTTGGTGAGCGTCTCCAAATATTTTTGCCCGGACAGGTTTTCATCGTAAAAAATAGGGCTAATAATTTGGTCACTTAAAATACCACACCATACATGAAGGGACTGCCGTCCTTGAAATTTAATTTCCCTGGTTATTCGGGGGTTAGTTGTAGCCCAATACCTAACATTTTTGCGGTTATATACCCCTGCCGTTGTAAAAATGCACTCATCGGACCACAGAACTTTCTTAAAAAAATTTCTATCTTCTCCCTTCAACAGTAGCATCTCTTGACAAAATGTCACTCTTTTATTTTTTTGCTCTTCACTTAAATATTGAACAGGCAATGTTCTATAAGCATAATACTTATACTTTTTTAAAGTTGAGTAAATTTTTTTGGCAGACCTACCGAAGAAATTTTTGGCATGTTCTATTGAATTATTAGGGTTTTCTAGAAAGAAATAAATTTTTTTTGATATGAAATTTGAGAAAGAAAAAGATCTAACCTTCGAAATAGGGTAAACAGCCCTAATGTTGGCACCTACCCAATTATTGGCACATACATATATTTTAATCAAAAATAAGATCCTATTAGAAATATATTTTAGCACGATGTATTTTTTGGATACTTGGCAAGCTTGCCTAATCTACACTGCAATAAGTCAGCCTTTTTATAGCGTCAGTTTCGCACAAAGCGGCCAAGAAGACGGGTGTGTTTTGTTGTGATCAAAAAAGGTAAGAAATTACGAGTTTTCTTAAGCAACCTTCTGTAAACATTTGCTTCTTAAAAATTTTTCTGACTAAATTTGGAGATATGTAAGTTAAAGTAGTTAAGGAAATAGTTTTGTATTATTGTTTTTTTAATTTTTATTAATTTAAACACACCTATATTAGTAAAAAGGCGGGTGCCAACTATTGGTATCGGAAAACAAGCTTTTTCCATTTATTGGCACCTGATGCCAACAATAGGGATACTTTAAAAACGATGCTTGCCTAAAGTTGGCACTCTTCAAAATGCTATATTTTTGTAACTTTCTGCCACTTAAAATGATTTAAACCCAAGTAACAATAAAATAAGAAAGTGTTCTCTCTAAACTTTATTAATTGAATAGTTTTTTTTTCATATTTTGTCGAAATTTAGCACTTTAATTTACTAATGGTAAAATTACGTTTTTTTGTTAAAGCCCATGAAAAGTTTTTGAGGGTTTATATCGTTGTTTTCACTTTTTTAACAATTAATGTTTTAGAATACAATTTAGAACTTTCTTAAGAATATTTCGTATAAAAAAAAGGTAATTTTGTTAAGAACTTTTTAAAAAATTTGGGTGCCAACTATGGGTACCAGAAAATTGCAAATTTTCTAATTGTTGGCACCCTTTTTTTATTGCAAAAAAAGATTTAAAAAAATATTTGTGTAAGAAAATTAACCACACTAGAATGCTATTTTTATTGAAAAAATGATATTAGTAGTTCCTAACAAGATAACGATAAATAAAGTTTAGTTTTTTAAAATGGTTGTTTAATTATTCTAAATTAAAAACTTGTGATCAAACATCAAGATTTGCTACTTACAAAAAAATCAATAGTTCAATATAGCTTATGAAAAAAAAACACTTTCACGCTAATACCAGCGTTTTTACGTTCTGCATTAAATTAAAATTATGGAAATATTTTTTTATATTGTACTATTAGGTATAATTTCTTTTTAGATGTCGTCAGAAAACAGAAAACGATGTAGTTATTCTGAAGAAGTACTTCAAAAAGCTTTGGAAGAAGTTAGATGTGGAGCTGCCAAAAAATCTACAGCCAGAAAATACAACATTCCAAGGGCAACCCTACAGTTTCGATTGGGAGATGCATTCAAGAAAGTTGCCAAAGGACCACCCACTATACTATCTGAAGATGAAGAGACTAAGATAGTAAGCTGGATAATTGAAAGTCAAAAAAAAGGCTTCCCAAAAAGAAGAATTGATATTCAAGTCTCAGTACAACAATTTTTAAATGGTAATAAGAAAAAAACTCCATTTAGAGACAACTTTCCCGGAAACTAGTGGTTCAAATGTTTTCTCAGAAGGCACCCCCTTTTGACACGGAGAAAAGCAGAAGCAGTAACAGTAGCTTCCGCAAGTGTATGTGAACAAGATATAAGAAAGTGGTTCAACGACATTTATACTTATTTCCAGGAAAAGGGAATTCAGGATATTTTACAGGATCCAAGTAGGATCTTTAACGGGGACGAAACTAATTTTTATTATTGTCCTACTGATTTGGGAAAAGTTCTTGCTCCAAAAGGGACTAAGAATGTTTATGAGGTCGATCAGGGTGATGCGAAACAGAATTTAACTGTTATGTTTACGTTTTCTGCATCTGGAATAGTTACGCCGCCCATGATTATATATCCAAACAAAAGACTACCCCAATCTGTTAAGAATAGTGTTCCTAAAGAATGGAGTTATGCATTAACTGACAATGGATGGATGAAATCCGAAACATTTTTGTTTTACGTAGAGCACGTCTTATATCCTAGCCTAGTAAAAGCTGGCACGAACTTTCCAATAGTCTTGTTTGTCGACGGACATAAAACCCATGTTACCTATGACGTAAGTACGCTATGTACCAGGTTGCAAATTATCTTAGTAGCATTGTACCCAAACGCGACTAGGATATTGCAACCAGCCGATGTAGCAAGCTTTAAACCATTAAAGAACTTGTGGCGGTCTGGAGTGCTAGAATGGCGAAGACAACATCCATTTGCAAAGCTTGGCAAGCCTGATTTCGCACCCATTCTCAAACAGGCTGTAGATAACTTGTCCGAAATAGCAACTGCTAATGGTTTTAGAGCATGCGGAATATTTCCTTGGGATCCTAACGCCATCGATTATTCTAAATGTTTGGGAAAAAAAAGGATAGCTCCATAGAAAAAACAAATGAAGTACCTCTTATAGAAACCATAGAAAGAACTCTAAATTTACTTGGCTTTAAACAACTTATTGGAGAAGAAAAATACCAAGTACTCTCCAAATCAAATTTGATTATGGACGAAAATTTAAAACTTTTAAAAAAAGTTTATAATTATTTTACAGATATGGACGTTGAGAGCGAGGATATTTTTTCAGAATCTTTTACTATACTGGCAAATACTAACGAGCTTATATATACTGAGGAAGAGATAGCCGAAATGCCAATAGTGATTGACGATGGCAGTTTGATTTTAAAGGAAATTGATGCGTTTGAAGAGAACGTTAGCATCGAAGAAGCAAATTATTGTGATCATGATATAAATTCCTTCAATACTAAAAATGCATTTGTTCAAAAAATAAATGAAACGGTCAAAATAGATAACTTTTTGCAAACTGCGAAAACACCGGAACGCAAAGGAAAAAGAGATATTAAAAGAACGTCATTTGTAATTTCTTCTACTGGCTTTAAAAAACAAGTAGAAGAGAAACAAGAAATAAAACGACAAGAAGAGCTGAAAACAGAAATTAAGAAACTAGAAAGACTCAAAAAACAAACACTAAAGAAACAAAACCAACCTAACCCGCGAAAAACAAATAAGAGAAAGAGGGACCAAGACCAACTTATTAAAGAAAATTTTGTAGAGAACAAGAAAAATGACTTTGCTTATAATAAAGATGTTGAGCAATTAGATCTTAAGAAAATAAAAAAGAATCTTCAACAAGGAATTGACAAAGAACATCAAAAAGGGTTTAACAAAGTAATAAGTAACGATATAGTAAAGCAAAAGACAGAAAATATTATGGAAGAGAAAACAAAAGGCGATAAAAATGAAAAAGAAACAATAGCAGATCTCGATAAAATAGAAGTCGTCCAAAATGAAAAATGTAAAGAACAAAACAATATATGTGAACAAGACGGACATGAAGAGCTATCAAAAGTAGATGATGATCAATATTTCAATTCTAAAAACATATTTTTTAAATCTCCTTACGATGAAGTAATAATAAGTCAGAAAAAAATAAAGCCCAATACACATGTTCGAAATTTATTTAAATCCCCAGCGAAAATATCATTGGGTTCAAAATCCAATATAGCAGCAGAAAAAGGCTTATGCTTCATATGCCTTTACAATTTAAGTAAGATCAAAAAAGGCATTAGATGCAAAACGTGCAATAGGGAATACCATATTTCATGTCTTGAAAAAAACTACTTTATTGCGACCTTTTTAGGTGTACAACTTGTCTTTCAAAGACTAAATAGTATTGCTAATTGTAATAAACTTTTTGAGTACCTGTACAAACTTAAAGTTCCTTGGACATCTGTCTACCTTCTTAGATTAACGTTATAAGAATAAGTACAAGCTTAAGATTTATGTGAATTTCTAAATAAGTAGATTTTAATTAGACATTTTAGTTTTTGATATTTACTTATAGGTAGACACCTAGTTAAATTAGATTTTAGTTTGTGTTGTTTTTTTCTTACCTCTCGTTCCAAATGTTATTTTCGATACATTTTTCACATTAGAATAATTATTTTTATGTTTCAAAATTATACTTTTTTTGTAGATCAACTAATTTTTTAAATAAAACAGGTTCTAAATTTATTCTAATTGTTTTTTAATACTTTAACAAAAATACAACTTGCATGGGAGCAAATTAAAAAAAAAACAATAGTGCCAATAATTGGGTTACATGTGGGTGCCAATAATTGGGCAAAGGGTGCCAATCATTGGGCAATTGGTTATTTCTTTAGTTTTCTCCAAATATAAAGAAAAATGCTTTTTTGATTTCAATATTTGATATATTTCTCAATAATAATATCTTTACGGATCAAAAAATTGCAGCTCAACATAAAAATGAGTAATCCCAAGCCTCAAAAACTAAAGCCAAAGAGAAAATTTCTCTTAAGGTGCCAATAATTGGGTAGTTTACCCTATAATAAAATGTTTAGTTCTTCGTCTTGATTGGCCACAACTGTCCGACGTTTTCTTACTAAAGTCTTTCTTGTGCGCAATGCTTGTTCCACGTTTTTAAAAGTATTCTTTGCTGAAGTGGGGCGTAAAGGAAACGTGCGATGATATTCCGCCCTTGCGGCATTGGCATTATTATTATTTTTATAATATAAACGAATTATATCGCACTTTTCTTCCTCGCTGTACGGCATTTTTTGACAATTAAAAGCCAATTAACAGTAAATAATAATGGCGTCTGATTCAATTGCTTTTTAATAAATGTCAAATATTCACAATGCAGCGCCTACCATGATATTTTGAATGTGTTATTATTTTGATGTTTAGAGCCCGATATTTCAATAACGCCTTATTTAAACATATTAAACATATATATATTTGAAATCAGAAAATTTCGCTCTTTTTAACTGTCAATTCGTATACAGGGTGTTCCATAAGAAAAAAATGACCATCTGTCAAAATTTGACATTTACGGATGAAAAAAAAAAATTTTGACATCAGATTCAAAAATTTCAAGGAAATCCCTAAAACTCTTGTATTTGATATTTTTTTGTATCTCTTAAAATAACTCTAGGGGGGGGGGGTCAATATATGAGGAAAGACCCTGTACACAAGCTTTGGACTCCACTGTCCACAAACGATTGCCCAAAGTAGCTCCTACTAGGTGGAACTATAATGGAAAACTTGTGTTAACACTATCGTGAATCACTGATTGAACTATTTGAGAATATAATAGAAAATAATGAAAGGTGGGACTCAGAAGCAATAAATAGTTCGAGGGGGTTTTTGGACTGTTTCAAACGAGATTTTAATTTTAATTATTTGTTGAATATATTTTCAGAAATATTTCCATTCTCGGACAATGTTTTTAATATATTACAAACTAAAACAAATGATATTGCTTTTTGCCTAAAAAAAGCGGATGATTTTAAGTCCATGTAAAGCCAAAAAAGAGATGACTTTGACCTATTTTGGGAGAAAACGATGACGTTAAATGTAGAGCCACAAGCCAAGCGCCTTCGAACAGACAAGAGACGCCTCGTTTATGAAATAATCGGTCAAATTCAGGAACAAATAAACTATAGATTTAACGGTTTAAATGATTTTAAATTCCTCGAGCTATGCAATTTTGATGCATTTAAAGGAAAAACTTTTCCAGAAGATGCATTTAAATCTGACCCAGTGTTACTGCGATCTGAACTAAAAGTGATTTACGAAACTGGTGACATTAGCGCAAAAAAATGACGCTAAGGAACTAATGAAATTTTTAAAACACATGGAGCTGGAAGATGTCTACACCGAAGTGTCGAAATTCTGTGAATTAGTATTGACAATACCTGCCACAAGTTCATCAGTAGAACGCAGTTTTTCAACACTTAAACGTATAAAAAATTTCGTGAGAAATTCAACGGGGCAGGAGAGACTTTCTCATACATCGCTGTTGTCCATTGAAAATAAAATTCTCCAAAATATGTCGGAGCATCGACGTTTTTATGATGACGTCATTGACGAATTTGCAAAAAATGATCGAAGAATCGAATTACATTCCAAATAGGTAAATTTCTAAAAATTGCTTCCCTTTCTTAAAATTTCAACGCACGCCTCTGATATACAGGTATTGTACATTGAAGGCGCTTTGCTAGAGTTTGCGTTTGTCAGATTCATTTAAAGGGTCCGTAATAAATAGGCTAAACGGAATCCAAATAGAAGAATTGAGCTTCAGTTTAAAACATTCTTAAGTTTTATAGCATCCCTATTTCGTTTCTTTACGCTACGCCACTGGTAAATAATCTCAGTTCATCTTTAAGATTAGAACAATCCCAAGAATTAAGAGAACGTTTTCATCAGGGTCCGAATTCTTGAAAGCAGCAGAAGACGATCATTCTATTGGTGGAATAAGAGCGCTCCTTCCTATCTGGTGGGCTCATGCGCCTAAAATGCTTGCGGTGAGTAAGTCAAGTTGCCGCATAAGTGCATTTTTCTATTATTACAAATGCTAATCACAAAAAAAAAGTTGAATTACTATTTGACACTTTTTATAATATGACGTATAGGTTCGTAAATAAGAAAGAATTGAAAAAAATAATTTTAGAACTCCATAAAAATTAAATGATTTTTTTTTAGCTAATCATACAAATTATATAAAGGTATGACAAAATAACAGATCCATTGCAGCTCTTGTAAGGATTAGATATTTCGGGTTTTCTTACTTTTTTGGAATCATTGTTAAGCTTACCTCGATACAAACCCACTACAATAAAAAAATTCTTGGATAAATCACTTTGTTGCAAAATAACAAGTTGCAATTGTGCAAGACACTACGTACGTTATAAACGCTCTTCACTTTAATTTTTGAATCAACTCATGTTACATGTGTATTTTAAAATAATATTATTTTTATGTTCTTGTCAAATGTTAAACAGATATTAATGACATTTGACATTTCATTTTAAAATAAATAAATCGCCCGTTTCCCCATCCTTATTACCATGTGTAATTCCTTTTTGCCTATGTAAAAGAATAACTTAATTAAGGAACAATTACGAATAGAGGTCCACCAAAAAGACTATTTTGAGCTAGCCAGAAATACATTTGGTAAGCCTAAGTTTTTTTTTGCTTTTATGTAAATGAAAATACAAGAGTTTTAACCACACTACATCACAACTTGTTATGTAGTGGACGCGCGTTTCGCTAACCAAGTTAGCATCATGAGCAGGTGATATAAACCCACACGTGCTTTTATGTCAAAAAGTGTGATCAATCTAAATCTAATATGGACGCGGGAAAGATTTCTTACATAGTGTGTAGATCGATACCATTCAGCCAGAGCGCGGACACGCTAGGCGGTTATCTAGGTTAGCCGCAAAAGGCATCATCGTTAAAACCATTACTCAAAAACTGTATTTTTTAATCAGCATTTAGGTTTTTCTAATTCAATTTAAAAGTCAAGAAATCCAAGGCGTGTTGGCAACAAAATCTTACAGTAAAATGAACAAGGAAAGAGGCAACTCTATCAACATGGTGCAAAAATAAATGTTAGTGTAATCTAACCTGAAAGTTTTTTTTTGTTAGGTTGTACTTATAGTTACAAACACAGAAAATATTCTTAAATTAGCATAATTTTGTAATTTTAGTGTACTTTCAAGTTTTAAAAGTAACACTGTTTTTTTAACAGCATTTTGAATCCAATATTGCGTTATATATAGTTCCTGTTTACTTCTCGTTCCTTCTTCAATTAAAACCTTCTCAACGTTCTATCTTTCCTATATAAAAATATAACATGAATAAGAGGCCTCTCTTTTTCATATTATTCTTTTTGCCTCTTGACCTTTTGTTTACCTAGAATATTCTCTAACCTATCATGTTCCTGTCGTTTTTCGGTCCATTATACCTGTTTTTCTATCCACTTTCTTGCTTCTTAGTGTTTATCTCTGTATATTATTTTTCATTTCATTTTGTATTTTAGTCTCCAGTAATCTTAAACATTTTTGCTATGCTTTTATTTGGTTTCTTTAACTTCTTATTCTTGGCATCTTTTAGTTTCTTTGACACGACTTTCTTGCTGTTTGTTAATTTTTTCTTCAGTTGACAAGTTATAAAGATAACCTGCTTTGCTTTATTTAGACTTTTAAGTTGTTTTGCCATTTTATTTACTATATTAATAACACAGTAAACTCTATTTTTGCTAATTTAGTAATTTTCAGGATCTCTTTAAGTTTGGAATCTCCTAGCTTCCATTTAAAATTTTAAACTGCCATCCATTCCTGCATATATGATAACATTTCTATCATAAGACTAACTCTAAATTGATGACGTCTCAGTCAACACAGAACAAACGTTTTATGACGCAACGGGTAGTTTCCGCACAACCACCTTCACATTAATTTTATTTAGCTATATAAAATTTGTAGCTTATTGAATGTGTTTTCCTTATTTGAATTAATTCTGAAATATACTTGAAAAATACCCATCATTAATCTGTAACTATGTACGTTTGTACATATTACAATTAGTGTAATATATACAAATACATCGACTGGAAAGAAAGATTCTCATAAGTATGCAGTAGCGGAACAACATGTCAGCTCAATCAAATATTTATTTTTAAGGCCTTACCGCATAATACACCAAGAAAATAAATAAAATAAGAGAGTTTATTTTATTCTAAAATAACAAAAGGTTAAAAATCAAAATAAGCAAAACCATATTTTAATAAAGTTTCAATATTCGAAGATCAAGAACTTAATAAAATAAATAAAGTAATAATATATTAAAAGAAAAAGGAAAAAAAGGACTGCTTAGACCCTGAAGCTGGAAAATATATTTACTAGCTAACCAGATACTAAAACCAGATTGCTTTTTTCATTCTTTATAAATCTCTAAAAAAATATGTACAAATAAAGGAGAAACTGGTCGGTATCTATTAACACTGAGGTAAAAATCGATAAATTGGCTTTTACTCGGAATATTTCTCGTCACGGATTCCACCACACATGTATAACATAGTTTATATAATCAAATAGTTATTTGATAAGAAATTAATACATTACATAAATATCAATCTGTGTGAATTTTCATTGTTACTAGGAAAGATCTGTTAAAAGGGTTTTATCTATTTTTGTACCCAAATACCCAGGACTTACCTTAAAGAAATTACGAATACAATTTATACAATATCTATAAAATTATTGCAAGTAAATATAAGTATATATAAACTGTGCTATCTGTGTATGATGGAATTCGTTACGGGTAAAGGACAATTATCGATTGTTTAAAATTTGTTTTTCTTCATGTTCATTTGTATATTGTATTTCTCAAGCCGAATTCACTGTTTTCTTGTATAGTTATATTGCGTATGCTCAAAGAAGAATTTATGGCAATAGGTACATCTGAGGTATTTATATATCTGACAATCATTCAAATAGAAGCAAATACCTACATATACATGTTTCATCTCCACATTGTCCAGATCAAACGTGCATAGATACATACATAAACAAATACATACATACATACATACATACATACATACATACATACATACATACATACAAACATACATACATACATACATACATACATACAAACACGCATACATGCATGAATGCATAAACACATACATACCATTTTTTTAATTTGTGTTTATTTATTGTTTATTTATTTTTATTTTATAATTAAATTTTTTTTGTACCTCTTTGTATTAATTATGACATTTATTATTTGTCTTCATATAAAGAAGATTTTTATTATAGGATACGGAATTTTACCGAGTTTTTAAATATTTAATTAGGCCGCCATTTTATTTCACCATAAAGGCTCCTCACCAAAATGTTCCTAGTTTATTCCTGTTAAACTTGATTCTTGTTCAAAAGTTTGGATTAGTATTTAGTAATATTTTTTAACGTTTTATTAAACCGCCATTTTGCTCCGCCATCTTGGATTTGTACCAAAATTTTCTCAGTTCATCCACATATCACAGATAATTTTTCTGCAAAATTTCGGGTGAATTGGATTAGTAGTTTTTTAGTAATATTTTGGGCCGCCATTTTGTTTATTTTTGACCAAAATTCAAAAATCATATAAGTAGTTTTTTTAACTATGCAGCGAACAAACAGACAAATAGACAGACCGACGGAGAACCGGCACCCTGAAACGTGAAGAACTGGGTATTTTTTTACAATACTTTAAGTTTTCAAGCAACTTTTGAACGTAATACCTATAAATTCTTATGTGTTGATATCGCTGTTAATATTGATCATGTAGGAGAGCAAGTAATCCTTTATAAAAATATTTTTCAAAAAAAATCCTAAAATTTAAAGGGAGGTTTTGCATAAAGTATTTATAGACTGTTTTCATTTTATTGAACAAAATTAATTATTACTTGATGGAAATCCCATTAAACTAAGCAAATGAAAATACTTGTTTAAATTTCTCATAAATTTATTTTGAAAACATAACAATTATTTCGTCAACACTTTACATCAGACTAAAAACGTAAATGTGATTTAATTTGAAATTCAACTTTTAAATTTAAGTGTATAATAAATTTTATTTTATGCTTCTCAGTCATAAACAGTTCTTCGAAAAACTATTAAGAAGGGAAAACCAAGCTGGTAATGATTATGGAGGTTCGTTACTTTAATTAAATTTCGTACTCTACTTTGATCGTTTAATATATTGTAATCGTAAGGATTATGTATTAAAAAAACGATGCCGAAGGTTGCGAAAGTGCTATAAATCGGGTTCAGTTAAGACCGTTTTACATGCTGCAATTCTTCTTTGCAATATGCAGTAGTCTTGAACAAAGGTATGCGCAGTTTGACAAAAGGTGCAAATATCTTGCCACTGCGCATGCCTTTGTTCAAGACTATTGCATATTGCAAGAAGAATTGCAGCATGTAAAACGGTCTTAACGCTGGAATCTACAGGCTGCTAAAATCTGAAAATATCGAGTTATCCTAAGGGATTTAAGTTCTATCTTGGCATGCGATCATGTTCCTGTGGAAATCGTCTTCGAACTACGGCCTAAATCCGGCAGTTTAAAATGAAAACACCAACGGTTCGTAAATAATGTTTCTCTTTATCAAAAAAATCCCATAACATCAAAGGATAGGGCCACCTCTTTGACTGTTAATGCGTTTTGTAATTGATCACATAATCGATCCTGTCGCTTTTTAACCGTATTACTAGCACGCATTAAACAATATTTGACGCAGTGTTGCCACTATCGTGATAGGTTTAATTGTTTAGAAATATCAATACAATAATTATGCATAGAAGGGACCTATTTTGATCGTGGTAATACCGTAAAGCCGATATATAAATAAATTTAATAACAACTAGATCCGAGGTTGATCTCTAGATAAATCTCAACTATACTGAATACAATACAGAAACGAGAGGGTCTTTTTACAATTTATTGGATTATTTGTACGGGGTTTAATCGCTCTTTGATAGAACGGAGTAGCGCCTTTGTTGACTTTCTCTACAAAAGATAACAGCATTTATGAATAGTATATTATTTAATAGTTTAATAAATTTTCATTTTTTGAAAGAAGCGCATACTTTTCTCATCAGCATCTGTAAACGAATAATATATCATTAGGGTCGAATGCATTGGATGCACCTAGAATAAAAATGAGTTTTAGTTGAACCGAGATAACAGAATTATCGGCCGAGAGCGCAGTGCTCAAAAACATAAGTTTCTATTTAGCAAATATTAAGCGTTTTTAACAGAGATAATATACTTAAATATTTAAAATATAATCTTCAAAAGAAATAAAATAACACCTGTTTCATTATTTTTGTAAATTTGCCTTCTCAGGCGGTGAACGGTGTGGTAAAGTTGAATATACAAACATTAACTTTGGACTGATAGACCACGCACCAGTCTAAACCGGTGAACCCAAAGATTTGAAATTTTAAAGAAATTTTCGTTAAGTGCTCTAGAGGTGTACTAAGGAAAGATTTTTCAAAATCTCATCCGTAAGTAGGTAAAAAGGGCTGGTAAACTTTGTATAAAGGAAAGAAAAATTTTAAGTTACGATGATGACACTTTGTATAGTCTTTAAAAGAAATAAAATAACACGGATTTCATTATTTTTGATAATCCATTTCCTAAGGAGGTGAATGGGGTTGCAAAGTTTGTATGGAGAAACATTAATTTTGTAGTATCAATTTGAAATATCTAATTCAGGTAACAAAAAATAATTTCATACAATCGAGCTGATCTGATCATGACATTAATCAACTTCAGAAAAAAAGAAGGTTATCAATTAGACACCAGGTATATTTTTTTACATATGTACATCGATTAGTCCGCGATGGTTTAACCAATGTTGATGAAATTTTCAGAAAATATTCAGTGCCGGTATGGTAGCAAGCATACCGAAAATGGTGAAATGACAACATTTTGAACTGTTTACGCAATGCCACTTTAAACAAAATGTGGGTTCACTATTCTGTCAGGAAAAGAAATTATGTATGTTACCAATGCATAATTGAACATATTATTTTATAATGATGTTACATATGCTGTGGACAGTGGTTATTTGTTAAACCAGAATTATACAATAAAACTCATTAAAAATGCACTAAAAAGTGAAAAATAGCAAAACTTGTTTTTAATTACTTAATCAGTATTTATAAAACCTCATCATATACGCATACGAAGTCGCGGATAAAAGCTAGTTAAGAATAAAATAGATGTAAACTTAAATAATTTAGTTTAATGAAAACCTACCTGACATCTATTCTCAAATTCAAGTCCTTCATTCTACGTATAGTCCTTTTCTGAAGTTTGAAAATTCTACCTAACTGAACTGGTTATATTTACCACCGACTTGGTACATGTCAAGTAGATGGTGGAGATCACTTTCAGCATTTGTTATATTAGCCGAATCAGGTGATTGCTAAGGATACCCCTCGAATATTATATTTATTTAAAAAACGTATGTGGACTCGTTTTACTTCTTATAAAGTCCCCAAATGACCAAGCTTACCATTTCAAAAAAAAAAGTTGGGGTTTCTAAAACTTAAGGGGTTGCAAGAAGGGGGCTGAAAATATTACAAAAAGACGAACAACCATTTAAACCACTTGACGTGTTTCAGCGTTTTTATGAAAAGTTACTCATACAGAAGATATGAATTTTGTGCGTATCTTTTACGCACCACTGTATATTACAAGAGGACTTGATAGTTGGGACTTTAAGAAAAATTTTTAAGGATTCGTTTTTTAAATTTACATTTCGATATGACGAGAAACGTCATCAGAAACAAACTTTTCATGGACAACCCCATCAAATTTTAATACAGGCAGATCGAGCTCTTTCTCCTGATTTCACGAATAAAGTGATGTGTATATTTATCTCTTAAAGAATATTACCGCAGCCTACTATATTCGAATAGTAGACTATATGATAATATTGAAAGGCGAATAACTCGAAACTGTAAAAGATATATATTCAAATTGCAAGTGGTTATGCCGGAACATCTTTGTTTCGCTATGGCTTTCAGCTAAACCGAAACCAAAATTTAAAAATTAAATACATAAATTGTTCCAATTGTTAAACCATCCTATAATATATAGAGTGGCAGTTTTAATTGAAGCTTGAATTACATTTTGACGTTGTATTCCTAGAGTCCGAATAAAAACTATGTAAGTTTCGTATTTAAATTTATATTCTAGATAAACCATAGAGCAGTAAAATCAACTGTCCCGCTCTTTAAAGAGGAACTGCACGCAGTAATATGGATCATTTGCAAGCCTTACGCCTCTGCAATATTATGTTAAAACTATAAGAAATATGTATTAGCTTCAATGTGATTTTAATAGGGAAATATGTATAGTTGAGCGCTAAATGCGAATTTTTATGAAAACATCAAATCTAGAGTTATAAAATAAAAGTAGATTTGTCCATTTTCGACCATTTTTTGACTACTTTTTGACGCACATGCCTTCGCATATAATTTTTTTTCCACAAAATGGCTCTTTACCGCCTTACATTGATCCTTTGTCTACGTAACTGCAAAATTTGAAATGGTAAATCGTACTCATGTCTTTGTATTTCTGCAGCATGTGAACCCTTTTGAACGCATTTTTAACCGAAATGTAATTTAAATTACCTATACATAACACATTTTTTTGTGAAACTTATAGAAATGAAAATAAAATGTTATATTACACACGTTTTTTTGAAACTGAAAACTAATAAGAAAAAAAGAAGGGCGTTGTATTTTAATTAATTAAACTATATTTAAGCAGTGGATGATGTTTCTAAGTTAAACTATTAATCAATATCAGAGAAAAAAACAAAAGCAATTGTAATAGTAGTACATCCAGAAGAGTTTAAAGGCTAGGCTTTATAGGATATCAGTCACCACTCACACGTGAATTGCAATTTTGAAAATATATATTAACCTTTAAAACCAAGTCTAAACATTTAGCAAAGTAGCTGATCAGACATACAACTTAAATTATTAAATTTTAGTCTAGGATATTATAGTAAGCATTAATTTCTAAAATCCACCTTACAACTAATAGTTTACATTTATTTCTGTTTAGATTATTTGTCTATCCTGGTAATAAATAAAATAATAGGATTTTTTTCAATAAAGAAATATTTTATAATCGAAAGCACATGCTCTCAGGCCATATTGAATTATGCTCTACCCAAACGCATAATATAATATTTTTAATTGCGGTATATTTAAACAATTTTGAATAGTTTTAAAAATATTGATTGAATTTCTAATATTTTATGAAAATATTTTTTCCAACTAAGCATATTATCCACTATATATCAATATATTTAACTTGCTTGCTATAGTGAATGTTTCATTTAAATCCTCCTATATTTTTGCACATTGTGTTATTTTGCTTAGATAATAAGTTATGTAAAATTCCCTATTCTATGGAAACGTCCAATTTGCGGAATACCCCTTGGCCAGCATTTACTTCTGAATGAACTTTTATCAAAATACAATTAATAGCGTCTTCTGTATTTGAATTTTGAAAAAAATCAAATGTGGGGATTTTTTTTTTTTAAATCAAAAAGTAATGATATTGGACGGTAATTGCCGCACTGAGTTTTATCTTCTGTCTTAAACAAGTATACTGAAATACTTGTTTAAAATGTCCACTTAATTTATTTTACAAAAAATAAAGCACATGATAATTGTTCAGATCAGATAATTTAAATAGCAAGTGTTTTCGTTTACTTGGTTAAAATAGATTTCCATTAAGTAACGGCTAGCTCTGTTCAATGTTTCTCCTTTAAAAATTGATGTTATATAACTATAATATGGTTCAACTGAAAACGAAACTCTCATTTTTTTGGTATTTTTTTTAAATTTATTATTATGTAATAGGTGAAGACAAACGTAAAATCCGATCTGAATTAGTGATAAATTTTAGTTGCAACACATACAACTTAATTTGACACGTCTCCGAAGCTGAATGTGATTCAAAATAAATTAGTACCCACTTCTAGAGCGATACATATACGAAGTCAAAAACAACTAATCAATCAATCATCCTTGTGAAAGACCCTTAAACCTAGAGAAGTATATTCCGAAAGATTGCATATTTCTCAAAAAAAAAAGTATTTCTTAAAATCGAACTGATATCACAATCTAGAGTAATTACTTCCTCCCATATTTCATATCAATTAATTTGGTGTATCTTAAAGATAATTCTCATCCTTAAGACTCCTACATACCAATTTTTAAAACATTCGATAAATACAACACATCTTTATTTTGCAAGAAATTGTCTATCTAATGTAAAAAACCGAATTCCGGTAGCTTATTTTGTTCATGAGTTATAATAACTTGAAAGTTACCAAAAAACGGTGCGTTGCGTTTCAATTGAGCAATTGTTTATTACTTCTCTGATTTCCGTCAGTCTTTCGGTCTGTCGGCCTGTATGTACGCGGCCACAGTATATATATATTCTAACGAAACTAGAATATACTGTGACGCGGCATAGCTCAAAAACTACTTATCCGATTGAGTAAATAGTAGTAGGATTTAATATATTTTTTATACACTACACAAATAAAGTTATTACCAAATAATTATATGCATATATAGATTGTGTTATATATACGAAGTGAAATTCTGAGGGGAGTTGTGGGTATGTTTAAAACACACGCTGTTTCTTACCGCATTAAGTTTATGGTGTACAAATATAGTCTGGGGCTAATTTTATTTTATTACATCATCACGCCCAGCGAACTATATTTTTTTAATGACATTATGATATTTTTTACCCCATTAGGATCGGTAGGTTTTAGATGTAAACTATGTTGTGACTCTTTTAGGATATATTTATTTGTTGTGACTGTTATTTGTTCTGCTAATTGTGAGCCTAGGCAAGATATAAATTAAATTGAGCTGAACTTCTTTTGGTTTGATTATTAAAATATAATTCTTAATGTTATACATATTATGAGATTCTTATTGTTTGTCGATCATTTAGAGTAAATTACTATTAACCTGGCGTATGACTAGATGATACTATATATCGCCTTAGGAAAACTACTATACTATTTTAGGATATCGATTCTGGTGAGACACCCTCTATAGGGAGGTTCGATTTTCACAATAACTTCGCAAATTAGTGTGTTATTTTGATGACATCAAATGCAGTGTAATCTCTTAAATCGAACCCTCATCTATCACGGTGTGGAAAATGCAACCGGAATAAAAATGAGCCTGCAAAAATGTTGCCTAGATACGGTAATAATTCAGGATGTGGTCGGAACATTAACCGCAGATATATGGATTTTTAAATCGGTGAAATGTCCCAGCATGAGGTTGGTGGATATTTTATTTTTGATCCTCCGGAAATATTTAATGAAGAATGACTAGTCGGTTTGATTCAAAGTTAGAAATTGAATATAAAACAGAATTTGGCCAATAAGGAATAAACATTTAACAAAAAATATAAGTTAGTTTGAAATTAAATTTGAATGTTGGAACAATTGAACGCTAAATAGAATAAAGAATTTTTTTACTTGTTCATATCTAGAACCACAAAACTGTGTCTTAATTTTTGTGACATCGTTTCTCCCTAACTTGTTTTTGACAGACCCGACACAATTAACGCAAAATAAAAATCAGCTCCTTGTTGAAGAAACAATACATGTTTATTCACGGAACATACGAATTCAATGTGAATGGCCACTAAATAAGTATCAGAATATGCATAGACAGCAGACAATTTCAAGTGTTACTACTTTCTAAGAACTAGAAAACACCCATGCACAGTATTTGCAAGGAAATGTCATGTCTTTTTGTTATTTATAGACACTCATATTATTAAAAACGACAGGAACTTACACAGGATGAATGCCAGTCGAAATATTTACTGACCTAGCGCCCTAGATTATTGTCACTTGGTCTTTTCAGCAATTGTACAGATACTTTAAGAAAACACCAGGTGTTAATTAGAAAACATGTGAAATGTAACAGAAAATCGGACTGGATAATATTAACTAAGAAAAACAACCTTTACACTATGTAGCTAAGTGACACTCCGGTTTGTGGAGGCTGCGAACAAGACATCATCAGTCATAGAATCTTGTTCTTATAGAGGGCTGGGGTACCATGAATATTTTGGCTTTAACGAGTCGCTCCAGTAATATGGAAAACCGAATTTCAAAACTGTTTTACTGTTATGTTGAACTCTTTGCCATTTTTTTAAAACCAATTTTAAATCTTCAATTTGCTCAGAGACCTGTGTCGAGGGTTTAAATCTGTAAGCAATGTGTACTCAAAAATCGTGTTAAATGTTTATACAAATCACTGCAACTATAATGAAAACACAATATTAACTGCAAACAAATATAGCATGTGAGAATATTATCATGAAACATACTCACGTCGTTTTTTGTTTAATTCTCTTAAGATATACTAAAAATAAACGCTTTCGCTTATCCAGTTTTTTTTTATAAATATACTTATGTTAAGTTTTTGTGTAGTGGCATTAAAGAGTGTAATTTATGCGTGTACCTAATTCTTCGTGATTCCAAATCATATATAATAAAATTAAGTCATAGGCATAAACTTCAAATGAGAGTCTACAAAAAACCAACAGAAAGTTTTCAATTCTTAAGGGAAAGGAATCCAAACTCTTTGAGTAAAGTTCAAAGCGATTTCGTTTAAAAGACCCAGCAGGAAATTGATTACCTTACATATAGTTGTTCTCCGAAGAAAAATAGTTGTGAAAATAAAAGTTTCTTCGGCAAGTTATATAAGTTTTTGCAAATGTTGCTCGGCATAACTCCCACTTTAAACGTGGAGTTCGGTGCAGCGGGTTTTTGCCTCAGGACATGCACAACTTTTGTTTCCGAACGAAGTTTTCTATTAAAAGTGTGAGAATGTTGGCAAATATTTGCCAAAAATGAAATATAAGTTTTTTTAAAGTGTCGTTAAGAAAGGTTCAATACCTAAAAGTCCTGGAATATTAACGAATAGTGTAGAAACATATTTCAAAGTCACTTCTATAAAAGTGTTATGGATTTGTTTTTAAAACATTTTAGTGAAAATTTTTAACACGTATTTTTTTTCCAGGTGAGTTTTGGGTGGCAATAATACAAATATTTGGTGGTAAGTTTGTTGTTTTTATTATAGAAAATACAATTAAGCATTTAAAAAAGATTTATGTTTTTCTTAAATTGCAGGTTATTTCTTACTGCATAAAAAACAACGTCTTTGAACATAGACATTTTCAGTCGTTCAATAAATGTTTGAAAATGTACTGCCGGAAATGTTTACTCTTTGATCCTATTAAAATAGTGATATTGTAATATTGCTATATTCCTACAAGGTATGTACATTGAAACTCTGCATCCGCAGCTTTCAAAGTTGGCTAAGTCTAAAAACATTAGCATTTTTGAAAAAAAACAAGCGAAATGACTGAACCGATTTTCTTGAACAAATTCGTCTGTACTCTAGAAGTATTCTTAGCTCTAACCTCGTGGTATAATGGTGTAGAGTCAGAAGTTTCACACTATTCTCGCGAGTATCACCAGTATCAATATTGCGAAACTGAGGGGTCATTTTGTGCTACAAGAAAAAAATTTATTTTTCCAACTTTATCATGTCAAATATAAATGCTAGTAAAGATTATAGATAAAGCATTGATCAATTTGTTTATAATAGTTAAGATGATTTTGAACATATGTACGTCATATAAACTATACAGGGTGCCCGAAATACAAAAGCAAATAAATCGAGTTTTTTATTTTTCTTAAGAATTGGTCTTGTTTGAAGTGTTTTGCTAAAATGAACCTGACAAACGTGAAGAGTGTAGATAATAGTTGATACTGACCCCTTTAATACCGTTAATGGTATATACCATATACTGTTTATCTATCTGGTAAGTACTTAATTTTCACCCTTAAAATTACTGATCTTCAACATTTGCTTCTCTTCACTTGATTCGATACATAATTTTACTTCGCAGACTATTCACAACATAACACAGAAAAATCCACTTGTTTTTCAAACGGAATTGCCTTATATTGGAAGTTAAAAGTGTCGTGACATCAATTACAGCATAACTCTACGTTTAATAGCCTGTTTTTCTGAGGCGCTCTGCTATAATAATTAGTTTTAATTATGTATTCTTGACGGCAGCCGTTGCAGGGTGTAAGTTTACGCTGCAGGAAGAGCTAATTGAGCACGTGATGCCGTCTGGGTAAGAGTAGAAAGCACGCCGTGTATTGTGGCATTGGCGAAATGGCAATATTTTCACGAAGATTACGTTTCAGAAGCTCCGGCCTATTGAATTATACTTAAGATGCAATTAATTTTCTGTATCTCTTGATTATATTCACTAAAACTTTAAATTGTATAATGACCACATCGAAATAGCTGCATTACTTTGGGAATTATATAATACTGTAATATGATTTAGTGTATTTGTATTATTAGTAACGTTCAGTGCGTTTCAAATTTTCTAGTAGTTAATTCCACTGACCAGAGTACAGGTTTTTTAGTTTTTTTTGTTTTTAGGCTTTACTTTCCTGGTAATCTAACAAAATTTGAGTTAATGTGAACGATATCAAAATTGACAAAAAGAGAAAATTCGCTTAATTGACAAGAAAGTTTCCTTTTCAATTTTTATATCTATCTGACTAATTCTTATACGCGTTTGGAAGCAATAGCCGGTGATTGATCCATCCCGATATTAATCATTATTAATTACTAATTTCAAATTGTGTGCTATATGTAATTGTGGTATAGGGATCAGCTAGTGAAATAGTGGTACCAATTCAAGATGACGGAACAAAATGGCGGCCAAGTATTTTTTTTAAATATCAACGTAAAAATGTAAAAACCACTTATTGAATTTATTTTAAATTATGACCAAAATTCAAATGTGGCATGGATAGAAAGTGGCAAAATATTGGTAGAATTCCAATAGGATGGAACAAAATTGTGTCTAAGAAAAATCTTTGAAAAAAGAGTATACTTTTGGACTTCCTAAATTTCATCTTTAAGAGGGTAAAAAGGATTGCAAGCTATTTTTATTTTGTTTACAATATCCATGTAACTAAATGTGATTTTAATCCGATATCTTCGTCAAGGGCTTTCGAAAATGATAGAAACAAATTTCTGAATTTTTAAACATTTCGTTTTTAAGGGTTTGCCTACAAACCCGATTATTTGGTCAGTTGCTTAAAAAATATTTGTTCTTAAGAGAGTAAAAAATTAATTTATATTTTTTACAATATCTCTTCAACCAAATGACCACAATTTTTTTAAAAATATTAATTTAAAAATCGGTTTCTGAATTTTTGAAATTTCACCCCTAATGATGGAAAATGTGTTTTTACTTTTCAACAGTACCTTTTTAGATAAATGATATTTTAAGATTTCAATAACAATAATCTAAAAATCGATTTTTAGATGTTTCGATATTACACCCTTAAGGTAAAAGGTCTTAAATGTTAGTTTACATTTTTAGAATATCTCAACTAAGTAAATGAGATTTTACGCCGAATTTTTGGTCAATGGCTTTTTAAAACCATTATCTAGAAATCATTTTGCGAATTCCAAAATGACAGTGACATTAAACAAAACATAACTGGTGAACTAAGAGTTTTAAGTACTATGACAACTAGAACTGGTCTAACTCTTAAACCTTTTTAGTGAACACGGGGGATTTTTGTCAGTTTAATTTAACTTTAGTTTGTAAGTTCCCAATTTTCAGAGTTTTCTCTTGACATGTCAGTGATAGATCAAATTTAACTATTGTTTCCATCGACTTATCTTAGAAACTATCTCATGTAGGAAAAAATATATACGGGACCATTGAATCACTGGCACTGGCATTTTATCACAATTTCGTTATTTGAGTGGGTCAAAAAGACTTTAAACTTGCACTAAGATAACAATTTTGTCAATGTAAAACGAAATAGAAGTGTTTTTTGCTTTTGTGATACTTTTATTATTTTTTTAGATTTATAAAAACCGCATATCTGAAGATGTGTAACAAGGTTTGGAATATACGTTGTTTATGAATTATTGTTTTAATAGTTACATAATGGTTATTGTTATCTCCAATCGAGTATTTCCATCGACGAAGCATTGGACAGGATTGCTATGAACGAGGATTTCCAGGCACATATAATACAACTCTCGGAGTATTGCCTTAAAAATATCTATTTTTCATTCAACGGCCACATGTATAAAAAAATAGATAGTGCTCCAATGGGGTCCTCACTATCACCAGCAGTCGCGAATTTATTTATGATATACTTCGAGAAAGAAGCTCTTGATTAAGCAAGTTTAAAGCCCAAATTATAGATCCGTTGGTTTAATTTCTAAAATAAAAAAGTGTTAATAAGTCATTAACAAATAGAAATGTGAATATAATGTATATTTTTAACAATTTGCCACTGTGTATAAATCTTGCTGATTATACCTAAATTTTAATATACTCGGTTTGACATTTTTACATTTAAACATACTTAATGGATAAAATGTGTCTTCCACATTGCTTTGAGTGGCAGGATTTTACTCATTTTTCTGAAGATAAAGATATTAATCCTAGTAAATTTATAAGAGGAGAACTAACTTATGAAACAGTTATTCTACTTTTTAGTAAGACTTTTTAATTTTCGGTATTTTCAAAAGATAACAATACAAATTCTGCAACTTTTCTTTTATAATTAATGTTTTTTTTGTATCCTCTTTAGTCAAAGCTAGAGATAGGTAGCTAAATATAGATGATTACTAAATGTTCATAGCCATATAAGTCCATTACATGGTGCTCTTAATATAATATTATGACTGTTAAATTGTCAACAGCTTTTAAATACTATAAAACTAATAAATATTATTCGGAAAGGAACACCTCGCTTCTCAACCTTTTTAAAGCGGATAAATGAACTTTTTCGTGCTTCGGCGGTTTTATTTAACACGACCGCGATTTTTATCGTCGCCATTAAACCGACTGTAAGTGTCTGGAAAAGTTTTTAAAATCCTGTATAAAATGTACTTCATGCGTCTGGTTTATTATTCAAATCTCGTATTTGGTATAAAACTGAGATTTTTATACGCTTTGTCCTTTAAAAAAGAATAAAATTTATACATACATAAATTCGATTAAGCCAAAATTAAACGTATTTGATATTAATATTTAGAAGATCTGTTAATCTTATTACTTTCATGCCTCTTTACTATGTATTATATTATTAAGTTTAATATAGTAACTAATTTCGTAAAATAAAATAGGTTGTAAGTGATCAGGTGTGCATAGTTTAATGAAAAACCATTTAAATAATGTATAATATAAGAATCTCAAATCAGTCTTGAGGGCATTGAATGACAAAATATTAAAATTCTATTATTGGCTCTTGGAATTAGACAGTGTCAAATTGAAATTACTATCCGACGTTTCGACTTCGATTGCATGACGCTTCTTCAGGGATCTTTTACTCCACGTGATCTAAATACTGATTGTCCTCGTGATTCTCGATGAAGAAAAGATCCCTGAAGATGCCTCGTGCAATCGAAGGCAAAACATCGGATAATAATTCTCATTTTGACACACGTCTAATCCCAAAAACCATGTTTTCGTAATTTATCTTAATTTATCAAAGCCGTGAAAGCTTCCGTTCTATGTTATATTAAAATTTTCTTTAATTAGTTATGCCAACACGATAAAAACTTTTTAAATGTCGATTTATTGTATACAAAAAACTATATTGTTAAAATGGTTCTTGTGTAAAACAGAATAGACCTTAAATTCTGGATATAACTAGCTAATATTTATGACGCCTGTTTTCTTGAAAAATATGAGTTTTAAAATTTTTACTTACAATATATCACTAATTTTCTTATAAAAGTTTAGAAACCAAGATATATTTCCAGATAAATTCTCTTTAACAAAATGGTAACAACCAAATTCTTAAACTTGGCCTATAAATCTTCATTAAGTCGTTAAAATCATATTTTCCACGTAATAACCTTTTCATGTACAATGGTAAAAATATACTTTTTAAGGTTCAAGGCTTTGAGGGTTTACGTGAAATATATTTAAGTTTTTAAATGATTTCTTAAAATTAATGAAGTCATGAATTCTTGATGTTATGTGCCGACATCTATATATTCAAAACACAAGACGATTTTTCCTCCGGTTTCCAGCTTGAACAATTTGAAAATATTTTTTTAATTAAAGCTCCTAACCCACAGACGTGTTAGCACTACTTTTATTTATATTTTATATAATTTTTACATTAGTTTAAAAAAGTTATTTAAGATACTGGATGCAGAGTTGCCATACACTTAAACAAAAGAGAACGACACATATTGTAATAAATTTTTATCAAAATGGGATTTTTTTAAAGAAATATGGTTTTTTGATATTTTAGGAAATAAAGGTTTTTACTGCAACATTTAAAAAGACCTGAATATGAATATACATTTGACCTCAACGTACATCAAAAATTAGATCGAGAAATAACCATGGCTTCTCAAGATCGGTGAAGTCCGACAGGTCTCGGATATGACCGCTGCTCTGCCTGCTTCTGTTGTTTGGAATCTAGGGTTTGGATTAGGCCTCGTTGTGTATTGTGCCAACCGTACCATAATTATAGTACATTACCATAATTTAAGTCCTGTGTACCACGTACCATCCCTACCTGTGATGGTACGCATATTGTACCATAATTTTATTTTCTACGTCCGACTTATATTATTATTTTTTTACTTACAAGATTAAACTATTAAATTAAAATTTTACTTTTTGAATATTAAAATCCCAAAAAAAGACCTTATCAGTGCTAATCAAATTGCAGGATGATATTTAAAACACAACCACATACAAAATTATAAGTTTGTTAAATGAAAACTTTAAAAAAAGCATCGCCCTTGGGGGAGAGGAGCTACCACTAAGCTAGCAGACTTCACAATAAAGGCAAACGAGCTTTTTTTAGAATCGGATGTTTTCAATAAGGTCAATTTAAGCAAATTATCTTAAGTGGCACCACATTCCGTTTGTTTCAGCGCACTGGTTTTATGTGCTTCTGTTTCCATGATGTATACAAAAACTCGTAAGATATTTTCTTAGTTTTGTTTTTTTTTACTGCGACATCTACCTTTTATTACCTGTGTTGTACAATGTTAGCAAAATAGGCATATATTGCATAGCGTGTTACTTGTTACTTTTACCATAATTGATTTTCGGATTATACCATAATTCCGACGAAAAAAGTTGGCAACACTGTCTCGTCGTTTCTGATGATTTCTTTCTGATCAGGTGGAAACATTGACGCAACGTAAAGTTTTTGAAGTGGGACTATCAACAGTTTCATTATTGTCTCTATTTCAATATTGTTTTGGCAATTTTCATTTTATTGCGATGAGTTAAGTAGTCGTTAAACGATTTTTGTAAGAAACTGATTTTGTGTCTATCTATTTAAATGTTGAAAATATATCCTGATATAAATGCTACTAAAAATATTTGCAAAGCTAGGAAAAGGTGCATATTAACAACACTCTCAACAACTTGGAATGCAACTAATATTACATAGAGGTCTATAATTAAAATTATTTGATCTATAATTCGATGTTAATACTAGTTTAGTAGAGCTAGCCTTTCATAAGTCTAACAACAATTAAGAGTTGCTTGCCAAAAATTATGAATAAAGGTATAACCAACACAAAACTAAAGTTCTTAAGCAGATGGAGTATCCGGTCCTCGATCTTTTATGTATATTTAAATTAATTGAGATTTCAATTTGAAAAAAATTATAGATAGGTATATTCTTTAGGATTGTCAATAACTCTATCAGAATAAACAGAGATAAAGAATTCCGCAAAAAATTCATCAAAATACCAAGAGTTCTGACAAGTCGTAGTTTCTGACAAACTACTAATAAATAGTTATCACGCACTATTGTTATTTTAAAATAGTTTTTACGTATTAGCCTACTGCTTTTAACCTACAGTTGCGAGTTCTGTAGAATAAATTTTCTAATAAATAATTAAAATATAAGGCCCCGCAATATAACCAAATAATTAGTTCAAAATATGCACGTTTGTTCACCTTTAATCCATATTAAAGCAACAGAACGTACGGTAACGGCGGCAACGTTCTCCAGACATCCATAAAACATTTGTCACTGCCAACTTAACGGTGAAATAACGGATAAAAAATCAATTAGGGAGAATCCAATAAAAGGAGGAAAAAGGCGCTACCTTTCTCCTATTCGAATGGCAGTGAAGGCTTTATTTACCAGAGTCTAAATTATTTTAATAAATTACTGTATGGTATTAAGTTGCAAAAATATTCAAAATTTTGCCAGTTTATTTTCCTCGCATATGTTATAACGTTTAAAGATATTTAAATAAAAATGATTGTAGATACATATATCTATAGGGTACAAAAACATATTTCTATGTTTAGTGCATGGTTGCAATTGTCATTGTCAATGGGTTTTTGATCAAGTTAAAGTATCTGTTACTTACATCAGCAAGTAATGACTTATTACTTACGGGCTACAATAAGTTACTCTAAATTTACTCATCCTCGCTTAGATCAATCACAATAATCGGTTTCTCACAAATGGATTTTCATCCAATATTTTTAAATAAGAAGATGAGATATCCTAATTTAGAGAGCAAACGATAAGTAGTTTTTATGGTTGAAGCTCGTACTTTCTCTAATTTTTCTAATAAGAAATATTTCGCGTATTTCTAGACTCGGGCCGAGATCGTCTTTATCAAAAATATTGAGTGTGTCATAAGCGTCATTTGAAAGCAACGCCATCATTGTTACTGTAATATCTGTCACTGTTTAAAATTCTGTTTTTAAAGACCGCTTGTTTAGCAACGTTTTATAATAGTGCCACGACTAGCTAGGTTGAGGAAAATTGCAAATTATTTAGTAACAATGCAGATGTGGACAGAAGAATATCGCGCGCTCTTAATCAAGCTTTATTTGAGAAACCAAGAATCGTAGGTTGCGGCACGTCACCTTTTTTCCAATCTTTTTAATATTTGCCGTGTGCCCGATGATTCGAGTCGCAGTTCAGAGCAATTGGTTCGTGTGTAAACAAAAAGCCGTCAGGCCGTCATCAGTCTGTAAACAAATCTGAACTTCGCTGCTGTTACTACGGGTTACTACCACGCGAAATCCACACAGGTCGGTAAGTAAACGTGCACAAGTGTTGGGTTTCTCCAAATTATCTGTGGATCAAATGCTGTCAAACAAGCTTGACTTTCATTCATATAAAATTCAAATAGTGCTCGTTTTAAAGCCGGAGGACTACGAAATGCGGTGTAATTTTGCACAAACAATAATCGATCATGATCAATGACTTAATCGATAATGTCTGGGGCAGTAAACAAACAGAACTGCCGCTATTAAGACAATGTGAATTCTAAAAAGATGCATGAACAACCTATGCATAGTCCCAAAGTCACGGCGCACAGTGGAACGAGGTATAGGGAAATATGGACATTGGCTGTTGTTTTAGAACTATTAGTGTGATTTGGATAATTTTGACCATTTTGAAACGAAACAACCTTTAAAGATTTAAATTCAGTCCCAAATTTGATTTTTTTCAAAATCGAAATACAGGGCGTTGAATAATGCACTGTCTTTTTGGATTTTTTAAAATACTTCAAAAGCGTAATAAATAGTGTATTAAGTTTTGTTACATGTTATGACAACACAAAAATTCATTTTTTCTGATTAAATATTTTTTCAGTTCCACCAGTGGCGTTCGTCTAACAACAGTGTCCAATTATGTTTTGCAAAAAAAATTGTGGATCTAGTAAAAAAATGTTAAAAATGTACATTTGGGAGTTAAAATTAGACCTTCGTCAATAAAATATCGTTGACGTCCAATGTAAATATTAAGCACTTGATATACGAGGCGTTTTAATATAATGTGGTCCACTAAGTAGATACGGTACACAGAGGAAATCTTTATTAGTAATCCTATACAAATCGAAATACTGTCATAAATTCGTGTATATACATATTTGAAAACCATATTAAGTATACTTGAAATGGTTGCAAATCAAGCAACCTTTATACAGGTTAAGCAAAAAATCATTCAAAAGGAGATTACTTTAATTGAAAGTATTCGGGAAAAATATTATTAAGAAAACTTCGAATTAAAATATCCCAAATATATCCAATTCAAAATGCTCCCATTTAAAAAAAAAATTCAAATAAAAAAAAACTTATGAGTTCTTAGTGGCCTACATTGTACTACCATAAATATGGTCCGATTTTATTAAATTTAAGAGAATCCCTGTATAGAACGAATCGATTTACAAACACTAAGTATAGCAGAAAATTATTTTTGATTGAGAAGCTGCTCATTGCTGCTGGATTTTTAATTTTCACAATACAAAGGATATCTCATATAAAGCATTAATTCGAATTTAAATTATTATTTTAAATAAATTCTACTTTACCTCAAGGGAATTCTTCCAGCAGCAATCTGTTCCAAATAAAAGACTTTGCAGTGAATAACACAAAATATATAATAAGGTAGAAACAAACTTAAACACCAATAACGTAGAAAGCTCTCAGTCAAAGCTTATATTATCTAAATAATAACAAGTACACAATTTACTACAAAGCATATTCTTCATTTTTAGTACTATCTAGTAGCAACAATACTTCTGGTTGTAAGTTGTCAACATTTATTTTATTTCTAATTGGTCGGAGATTAGAAATAACTGGATCAGATGAAATTAGTAAATTGTTTAATATATCTTCGTTGGTAAATTTTCTGTTGCATTTCCGGGATCTGAGCTCTCTATACTTTCTGAAGTCTTTGTTTCTAGCTTCTGCTGCTTCCTCTGAAAGGTGCCCAATAGGTATAAATACATCTCTAATTATTTCAGCCCCATGAAATAAGATCTTATGGACCGTAGCTGGCATATAGTACCAGCTGTATAATCTAACATATAGGTGGGCGGTTTGTTTTGCATAGTTGTGAAATGCGTTAACATCTATGTTGCGACCAGAAGCTATAGCCTGTAGTATGACGTAAAATCTTTTGACTAAATGAGTATCCAAACCGGTAATTTCCGCAGATTTTGTAGTATTTCCGAAAATCTTTCTTGCGGTGTTACCGTCATTGGTTGTGCCAAATCCTTGTTTCACCATATCAACGTTTAGTCCCAATTCCCTTTTAAACCTTTCTTGAATAATCATTTTGGTTTTTTTCTTCATATTTTTTTCTTCTATGGTTCTTGCTGACCATTTCTTAAATCTCATATTGTACGAAATATGGAGCAAACATTCAAAAGTTCATATCCATGCGTGTAGCGAGGACATTCCTAATTTGTAATACTCCTGAATTGGTACTTTACGAGCTATTAAATCCAAATTGTTCATTTCTGTAGGTTTTGCTCCACAAATATAGCAATTCATTGTGGATTTTGATCCTGATATTGTAGAACAAATTTTACCATCGATCATTGTTAAAAAAATTGTGTGTTTTATAGACGTTGTTTCAGAAAGTTCTGTATCATCCAGTAGATTGATTTCATCTTTTAAAGATTCCCATGCGTTATTTATTACCTCTTTAGATTCTTTTATAAACTGAAAGTTAATTGGGCGACAGTAAAACGGTGATGATGGCCGTGGATTTTCCCAAACAACAATTGACTCCTCGTTAGAAAAAACCAATTTAAGTGGAACATAGGCGGTCATAAAAATACTTGAGTCATCCGATTCACTGTTTTGAAAATTTTGCTTCTAGTTAGATTGGCCAGAAGCGCCATCAAATCCACATTTACCAAAAAGAGTGAGTCTGCCAGTGACACTATTCTCTAATGATTCGAGAATTCTCCTAACTGTGTGATCCAAAAGGGACTGCAAAGTAATTCGCGCAAACGTATCGGTAATCATAATGGAACTTTGTAGAGGGTAGCACTCACGTTTTGCTTGTTGAACCTGGTAATATGACGGATAACCTTCTAGCTCAGCAGATCTTCGTAAAGTTAAGTAGTCATTTTTTGAAAGTTTTAAGGAAACGTATATTGCTAGTGACTTTTCCTTTGAGTAGGAATGCTTGTGATACTTCTGAATGTTTTCACAAAAATGTCTTACTTTTTCTATGTGTTGGGGATGTTGAGATAAAAATTTAAATATTTTATTTATATCTTCATTTTTACAATTGCTCATTTTGGTAGTTATGGCAAAAGATAATTCTTCCACGTTTTCTTGCTTCAGGAAATTCGTTCTTCTTTTCTTTTGCCTTAACGAAAGATCTTCAAACCTCTTTCGTTTTTTCTGTAAAATATTCGATGCCGGTTTTATTGACTGAGACATTAAGACAAAACGAGGCCAAGCAAAGTCTCGTTTAATCCACAATTCGTTTTTCTTTAAAAAGTAATCATACGTACGGTTACATTCTCTCCATCTTTTTGACACATTTAGACAAAATTTTCTTAGGCACTCACTTAAAACGCAAGTCTCCGTTTCACTCAAATTGTCCAAATTAAGTTTTTTCACGGTAACACTCAGTAAAGTTTTAAAGACACTTAAACTAACGTCCAACGATCTTAATTGTGTAAATAAATTAAAGTTACTTCTTAGTTCTTCCATATTTTACTTGAAATGAATTAATTAAACGTATTTTATAATGCACGCACCAAAAAAATAAGTAATACAATTTTTGACAGCTCATATACTGTGATAATGTAAACAATTTCTCCAAAGCCCACTATGCGCCAAGGCACTCTACGACCTATAAACTCCAAATAGGCGCTTAGTGGCGGCCAATCTTTTTATATTTGTTTTAAGAAACCTTTGAACTCAATAACAGATATAAAAGAAGTTTATGCATATTTAAGCATTTTTTTAAAAGTCAAGATAAATTTTAGTTTTATGCAATACACGTATCGTAGAAAACTTTTAAAAATCATTGGTGCTAAATAAGTGTTGATATTAAAGTAACTATGCAATTTGCAAGCTCATATATCACATAGAATAAAACTATAAAAAATAATATAAGTTTTTGTTTAATTACGAAATTATGCCGTTTAATTTGCAATAGTCAGTTTAATAGGAAAATCAAAAAAATAATTTTCTTCTCAGAAAACACCCCGTGTATTACTTATTAAGTTGTCAAAAAAAAAGTAAGAATTATTTCAAACAAATTTGATGTTTTTAGAAGATATTTATTTAAAAATATATATCAAGTTAGGAATTTTGCATAATTGCTGTATGTCCATCTAAATACATTGGCTCGATCCACTGTGCGGCGTGGTGACCAATATCTGCTCGCCGAATTATTGGCCCATTCTTGTTTGAGACGTAAACAGCGACTGTTATGTTGATATGTGAAACGCTTTTTTCCGACCAATGCTTCAAGAATTCGTGGAATTTCATAGCAATACCAATGGCGCTCTTGTGTGGTGACCCGTCACTCACAGGACGACATACAGGAGGAAGCTTGACAAGCTCCATAGACTTGTGCCTGTCTAGGCATAACTGGAGCCATAAGAACCACACCGACCCGATCTATGAAGACCATTCTGGGAGTAGGTCCTCTGCACTTGCTTGTAAAGGAAGAGGCTCAGAAGCCTTCTGTTCGTTTAAACGACTGGGGTCCTTGGATACGCAGAGACTGGAATTTTGGGCATACGCGAGTCTGGACTGAACTGATCAGATGAGACCCTCTCCTAGCCAGGAGAGATGCCATTATTTCGGTCTCAATTGCCTCTAAAAGGTTTTGTGTAATTGTTCCTAAGAGAGAACAATGGAGAGATTCCTCCCTGTCCTTCCTTAAACTGGAAGGCCCTGTCTGGTTTACAGACGGTTCTCTAATGAAGGAGGGATCTGGGGCGGGAATCTATGGTGAGAGACCCAGGGCAAGAATTAGTCTTGTTCTTGGATGGTATTCGACTGTATATCAGGCTGAGATTACAGCAATCTTGTGGACTGCGTACAGGAATACATACACGTACATATCACGACATGCATATGCTGTGATAGTCAAGCCGCGATTAAGGTTCTGTCCTCGAACAGAGTCAACTCGCTTCTAACACTTGAATGCAGGAGAGCTCTAGAGAGACTGTTTGAATCCAATAGGGTTAGCCTCATTTGGATGTCTGACCATCAAAGCATTGGGGGTAATGAGGAGCGGATCAGCTGGTTCGGGAAGGTAGCCACACTGCTTTCACTGGGCCGGAATCTGCTCTTGGACTTGCTCTTTCAGCTGTCAAGGCTAGGATTAAGAATCGCACTGTCGAGGAATTCCGTGCTGAATGACACGACCTAGCAGGACTCAGACAGTCTAAGGTCTTCATATCAGACCCTTATAGCCGTTCTGAGGCTAATAGACTTCTAAATCTAAACAGAGCCAACTTAGAACTATTACCGGGGTCCTCACTGGACACTGGCTGGTGAAATATTACCTGCAGGTTTTGTGCTAAGGTAAATGAAACTACCGAGCATCTAGTCTGTCGATATGATGCTTTAGTCAATGCCAGACTGATTTGCTTGGTTGACACCTATGTGGAACCCGAGCTTATGGGACGTGCACGACCTGACAGGGTCTTTTCCTTTCTAAAAGGAAGTGGGCTCTTGACCTGACATGCCTAATTGGGGGATAGCACAATGGGTCCCAGTGAACCTAAGTGCTGCCCTTGTCGGGCTCCCCATCTACGTCTATGTCTATGTCTATTCTATGTTTATGGCAATACCTGGTTTCAGCAAGGAGCTACAGCCTATACCTTCAGAAGATCTTTGGCAATGGTACAAGACATTTTTCCGGAAAAAGTCATCTTAAAGTGGGAGACCTACACTGGCCCCCAAGGAGCTCTCACCTGAGTCCTCTAGTCTTTTTGGAGGGCCATCTAAAGTCCAAGATGTAAGAAACAGCACCACGCACTCTGAGAGCTTTAAGATTCCGAATTTAGGCAAAAATAAACTCTTCTTCAGAGGAAATAATACGAGCTGTTTTTAAAAATGTAAGGTTCAGGCTTCAAGAATGCGTGGCACGGGACGGAAGACATCTCCAGAACATTATTTTAAAAAAATAAAAATTCGTGTTCATTGTTATTCACGATATATTAGTTATTTTTTAAGTAAAAATGTTTTTGGACACCTGTTAGGTATTGTCTATTTTGTGCATTATTTATTAGTCGTACGAAATTGTTATATTTTCTTATCCACATGTTATAAATTTCAGTCACATAAATACGTTAATAGTAGATACACAAAATACTAATAAATACAAATATAATGAATTTGTCTAATATGCCAATTCTATATTTTAGAAAATTTGTGAAAATAAAATTCAGCTAAAAACAACTTATAAACTAATCCGACTTGATATTATTCAGATAGATGATAATCCTGATTATTTGGCATGATTTAGCTTCTGTTACATTTATGAATACCGTCATTTTAAAAAGTCTAGCTACAATATCCCCAAATTTTGAGGATTAATTATTAAGGTTGAAAACGTTCTACAAAATTTATGCTACTCGACCCATTTCCATTTGATGTTTTTGTTCTAAATGACACGCGATTTTAAATTTTTTAATCATAAAACATACACAAAAAGGTTCTACAAAAGATATCCTACTCGACCTCCCTTAGATTTAATTTTACTCAAACCGTTTTCCATTTATTGTTTTTTTTTCTAAATGACACCAAGGCGCGATCTTAAATTTTTTAATCATAAAACATTCACAAAAAGGTTTTAGAAAAGATATCCTGCTCGACCTCCCTTTACATTTTATTTTGCTGGGGCGTTTTTCCATTTAATGTTTTTATTCTAAATGAAATTCAGGCGCCATGTTTAAATTTTTTAAATACAAAACATACACAAATAGTTCTACAAAAATTTTCTACTACTACTTCTACTACGACTTCTCTTTACATTTAATTTTACTTGTGCACTTTCCAAAAAATTTTTAATCTTAAAAACATACACAAAAAATTTTATATTTAACCTGTTATTGAATTGTGCCAAACAACACTTTACCTACTTTAAAAAATAAAAGGGGTACATTAAAGAGCCGCACTATATATACAGTGCGTCCATACACTATTGCACAAATTTAACAAACAAAATCTAATAATTTCTGACAAAGGCGCCAAAATACTTGAATCTATTTATTAAATTGCAGTAATCCGTTCCAATTTTTTATTACGTATTTAAAATCTCTAACATACCGTACCCTACAATCAACTGTTTTCAAGATGTTGGTAATTGATAATTTAGGATTTCGAGAGACCCTAAAATTAACCCTGCACTTTAGGATAAAACAAATTATACATTTCTGTTTTAGTTTCTATTGTACTTGTTATAGTACTACTTTTTAATTCAATAATTTTTTTTCGATTTTTTTTCAAAACATGAATGAATCTTTAAATTTGTATAAACCAGAAGTTGGTGCTATAAGAAAGAAAAAGCTAAGATAG
Organism: Kuschelorhynchus macadamiae; assembly: GCA_030620095.1. Lineage (NCBI taxonomy): Eukaryota > Metazoa > Arthropoda > Insecta > Coleoptera > Curculionidae > Kuschelorhynchus > Kuschelorhynchus macadamiae. The sequence continues at coordinate 513,526 of JAUTXW010000289.1, read as the reverse complement.
AAATGGGCAATTCGTTTTGACTTAAGTCGTACCATTTAAAATGTACAGCCTTTCAAGGCCATAAACTATCAATTTTCAATATCTCGACATATGAATTTAGGTATAGGGTATTCTATGTAAAAATCGGTCAAAATTTTGTTCTGATTTCTAATATCTATTAAATATGGAGTACTTCATTGAAATACAACCTATGTCACATTTTCTAATCTAAAGAGATCCCGTGTAAACTTAACACTGCTCTCGAAGGAAGAACAATTTATTAAATCACTTCACATTATGTATTATTTATGTAAGAGAAATATGTAAGAAGCACTACAGACAGAATTGAAGTTCTTAGAAAAGGCAATACACAAACAATATATAAGCCACAAATAACCATAAATAAACTACTTGTAAACCCAAAAGACAAAGTCAAATTGAAAAACCACCGAGTACACAGCAGTCCATGCCAGGACTGTACAAAGTTGTACGCTGGGTAAACTAACATATAGCAAGAGTAGAAGAGAAAAATTCAGCATCAAAAATATACGAACTACCTCTGCTCTATTCCTACATTATCAGGAAACAGGGTACAAATGAAATTTGGAAAAGAGATTACTATTACTATATAAAGCATTATAAGGCCAAAATAATTCGAGAAGCCATATAAATTAAAAATATGATGATTTAAATAAAAGGGGCGAGTCATTAAAACTACCAAGTGAGTAAAAACAATCATCGATAAACCCAAAACCACAAAAAATCTAGCGGAACTAGTAGAACCACAGCACCACATATCAATAATGACGAACGACCACTTAGATATAACCTTCGACTCAGGGTTGGGTTAAAAAAGAAACTTGGTAGTCATCAAAACTTTAGTCTCCACTCGGACGCGAAATGGCAAATTGCATTTTTTTTTCGCTAAAATCACATTTAGCATTTCGCGTCCGAATGGAGATTGATGTTTCGGTGAAAGCTATTTGCTGCAGGGTTTACGCCTAACAACATAGTTCACTACGTTAAGGAGAAGCTTGGGACTACAGAGTTTATTCGCTGCTACCACCTAATCAATCATATCTCAAATATTGATTTTAAAATTGGAACTCAGTCAAAAAAGTCAGCTGAAAAGCTTTTAGACAGCAATCTGTGGCCCCATGGCGTAGTAATAAAACGGTCAGCTGTATCCGAACTTTCAGAAAAATCTACACCGAACCTCCCACCTCCCTCCACACCGAAAAAACTGCTCGCCAACTCGAGCTCCGTCAGTTCACTGGTTGTCTCCTCTCCAATTTCTCAAAAAGGCACTATAATATCTTCTGACAAAGAGGCCATTGCTGCCTGCAAAGCAAATGTCTTGTTGAGCGACAACTGCTACAGTCTTTCCAAGAAAGCTCCTATTGACCAAGAACCTATTTTTGATCCAATGTCTCCCCCAACAGTGAAGCTTACGCGAACCGAAAAAAGTTCTGATAACCGTTTCCTCATGTCTAGACTAAGAGAACCAGCCATTTTAAAGGCCTTCAAGTTATATCTCGCCCTCCTGCACGACCAACCTGCGCCAATTCACTTTGAAGGGTTTACAAATACAAGCACCAGGCTGTTTTTGGCTTCTGAAGGCATTCCTATAGATTATAGAACCCTACATAAGATATATTTCGATTTTCATGCTGCTTACGGATTTAACGCAGCAGAAGTGGAAGCGGATCTCGCAGCCTATGGATCCTATATATCTTCGGAGAGAACGATCCATCTTCAGAGGACCAGAGAATGCCATAAAAACTATTTTACCAGCAATTCTCCCAAAAAAAATTTTTAGAAAACACGACGTGTCCTGAGGAACTAGATTCCTCAAAACTTCCTGTTGTTACTAGTCTTAATATGGTTCTAATTAATATTTCTTCTCTAAGAAATAAGACTGACGAGTTGTACCTATTTCTGGAAGAATTGGAGTTCCCCCAACTTGTTGCAATTACTGAGCACTGGCTGAATCTAAACGAACCCTTTTATATTGAGAGGTATACCACAATAGCGAGATATGACAGAAAAAACTCAGCTCATGGGGGAACACTGATTCTATCCCTAAATGGAGATTTCATGTCGGTATCTAAATATGATCATTTGTTAGAGGATAGCTCTTTTGAATTCTCTATGGTATATAATCAAAACCTTGATCTTTATTTAATTTGTATTTATAGATCACCAAACTCTGATGTACAATCATTTTTAAATAGCCTGGTAAGTTTGCTAGACAGTCTACCGATTAAAGGTAAAAAAATTCTATGCGGGGACTTTAATATTGACTATGCTACTATTTGTGCCATTCAAAAATATCTAATTTCTATATTCGACTCTTTCGATCTTTCAATGCATGTATCCTCGCCAACTAGAATTTCAAAAAACTCTTCTTCTATCATCGATTACATGGCGTCTGATTTTTCTCCATCAGAGGTGCATTCACAGGTCTATAACTCAGGTCTTTCCGATCACGAGGCGGTAATTTCCAGGTTTAGTTTACCTACTGGGCCCTTACCAAGATCTCACCATCGGGCCAGAATTTTCTCTGCCGCAAATTTCTCAGTATTTCATAATATTTGCTTTAACACCGATTGGAATTTTAAATCTGATAATGTCAACACAAACTTCAGAACTTTTTTAAATAAAACTTTAAGTGCTTTTAACAAGGCCTTCCCGCTTAAGATAATAATAAACCGTAGACCACGAAAGGAATAGGAATTTCTGCTAAAAATATGCGCTCGCTCTCATATATAAAAAAATTCACCGACTCCCTTCTTATTCTCGACTATATCTCTAACTATAGAAGGATCTACACTACTCTTATTAAGTCAGCAAAAAAATTACACTACCGAAAACGTCTAACAAACTCAAATAACGGTTCAAAAGAAACCTGGTCCATCATCAATAACCTCAGAAACAAATCAAACCCTGTGACTCAGATCTTGCCAGGGGCTAATGATCTAAATGATTATTTTATTAATGTAAGCAAAAATGTTACCTCTAGTATCTCGCCAAATTTGGAACCTCTTTCGTTTCTCCCTCCTTCAAAAAATTTAGCTGATAGCTTTTTCTTAAGTCCCGTTAGCAACACTGAACTATTGAAGGTAATAAATAATATCAAAAGTAAATCTTCGTGTAGCACTGATGGCCTATCGATTAGAATATTCCAGAACTTGCCACTCCCAGTCATAGAGGCCCTTACAACATTAATAAATGAGTCCTTTATAAAAGGTGTATTCCCTGATTGCCTTAAAACAGCTATAATTATTCCACTTCATAAAGGTGGCGAAAAAACTAACTCTTGCAATTATCGCCCAATTGCTCTACTACCAGTGCTATCAAAAATCATCGAAAGGCTACTGAGAATCGTCTTATGCTTTCTCCTGAAAACATCAGATAATATCCCCGGAGCAGTTCGGATTTCTACCCAATAAGTGCACCAGCGACGCCATGTTCACGTTGCTTAGAGGCGTCTACTTATCTCTCAATAACAACCACCCAACTGCCTCAGTTTTTTGTGACTATGCGAAAGCCTTTGATTGTGTTAGTCAAGAAATTCTGATAAACAAACTAAATTTTTATGGAATTCGTGGTACTTCTTTAAATTGGTTCAAATCTTATCTTGGGAAAAGGCAACAACTTGTAAGGGCTAATGGTTCCGATTCTAATTGTATGTTGATTACAAGTGGAGTCCCTCAAGGTTCAGTCTTGGGACCTATTCTTTTTTTGTTATACATTAATGATATCACGAACCTTAAAATTAATGGAAGAATTTCACTTTTTGCTGACAACACAAGCATAACTTGGAGTGATTTTGATACAACGTCTTTACACTCTAGTATCTCCAAAGACTTGGTTATAATTAAGGCTTGGTCCGATTCCAATATGCTTTGTTTTAATGTCGATAAAACGGTGGCGTTATCTTATAAGGGAACTTTACAACCACTTCAGGTACATAACAGCAATATTGAATACGTAGAGTCGGTTAAATTCCTGGGTTTAAATATAAATAACAACCTAAAATAATCTAATCATATTGACACCTTAACTAAAAAACTTTCTACCGCCTGCTTCGCCATTCGATCAGTTTCAAAAGAACTAGACGTTTCTTCTGCCAGACTTACTTATTTCTCTTTATTTGAATCCCACCTCCGCTATGGCCGTCCCTTTTGGGGCTGCTGTACCACCGAGCAATTTCGTAGTATTTTTATGCTTCAAAAGAGAGCTATTCGTTATTTGTTTGGTCTAAATAATAGAGCTCACTGCCAATACTATTTCAAAAAACATGAAATATTAGCACTTCCTGCATTATTTATTTTGGAAACGGTATGTTTGCTGAGAAAACATATAAACTCCCTCCCAGAAAGGCCACAACATGTATACCCTACCAGAAACTCTAGGCATGATATATATCTTCCCATTCCTTCCTCAGAATTAATAAAAAAATCAATTATTTACAACGCCATAAAACTTTACGACAATCTGCCAGTACATTTAAAATCTATCCCTATGCTTGCACAATTTCGAAAAAAACACCAAAGCATACCTCATTGAGACACCATTTTACAGCGTTAATGATTTTTACAGCGAGTAAGTCTCTTTAAATTGTCACTAAATTCGCTTGTTTACTTAAATCTTTTGTGAGTCATGTCCTAACTCGTAGCATAGAATTTTGAAAATCATCATATAGAAAAAAGAACTGTCGAACATTCACTTAACTTAATTATTTTTGTTAGGTATTGGATTAAAAACAAAACTTAATTATTTTTTTTGTATACTACATTCTACACTAGTTCATTATACCTTCTGTTTAACATCACAATTATTTATATAACTATAATTACATAGAGTTTAAGGTCACATAGTTGCAATTTTGATTTCAATGTCATCGAAATTATTCACCTCGTACATGTGTGTTTGTTTACTTTTATAAGGTTATTAGGATTCATTAACTGTTTTGCGACAATGTTGTGTTATATTCTAACGTGTGTTTTACGATTTGGTAAATTGATAATTTACATTTTTAAAAAGCATTGACTTATCGAAATTCTTTTCGATTAATGTTTTGATATGTCTTATTTTAGGTATATTTTGCTTTGTCCATAAAATTGTAAAATTTTTCTGCGGCAATAAAGCATACTTTTGTTTGTTGTTTGTTTGTATTGTTGTGTATTATTGTACGCTTGGTAGTTTTAATGATTGGTCCCTTTTATTTAAATCAACATATTTTCATTTTTAATTGCTTTATATTGACAATCTCCTTTCCAAATTTAGTTTGTGACCTGTTTCCTGATAATATAGAAATAGTTTACTGAAATTTAAAAAAAAAACTTGAAGAATTGGGTATAGGCAAAACATATATTGCTAAAAAGCTACTCTTATCGGCTTTATAAATCAATATTGATTGATATACAGAGTGTCCCATTTAAAAAATCGATTTTCACACACTTTTAAAAGTTACCAACAAATATTTATTTCTCGACCACTCTGTATGCTTTAAGTAAGATATGTCCAAAAGATCAAATACTTAAAGATATTTTTGTACCGTAATCCAAATTTTAGCTTAAAATTGTTTTAGAGTTGGGAGAATTTCAAATAAATTCAAACAAATTTTTAATACCTCAAAAATGAACTACAGATAGGTATGGGGACGTAGTTTCTCAAAAATACATATAGAATCAAAAAATTCAAAAATATATAGGGTGGTCTATTTAAAATAACGATGCTGTCACCGGTTTTAGATAAAATCCGCATCGCTAAAAATATTTTAAAATGATAAAGGAAAATCAGTTATCCTCGCAGCCCAAATTTTAAGACGTAAATTAGTGCTCCAGTTATAGTATAGCAAAGTTGCTTTTTCTTTAATGAAATATATTATTGCATTTTCGGATCTATAAGTCAGAAACACGTGGCAGAGTCTCGACAAAATGTTAAAATAAAGAGGTACCGACAGAAAGTTAAAATTTTAAGATAAGATACGTCTAAAGAAGTTTGATATACAGCGAGAAAAAGGTTATGGAGATTTTATTTTAGAAGTATATAAAGAGGCCCAATAAAAATAGGAGATAAGGTATCATATACTTGATGCTCTACTACGCTAAGAATGAGAAGAGACAATCACCAGCGCTGTACTCTCGGATCGAGCAGGGAGTAACATCCCTAATGCAGGAAATTACACACTGACCACAGAGTCGGACTAAGGCATAGGGCAGACCAAAACCAAACGGAGTATATACAAAATTTTTGTAAACCATATAAAATGTGAAAGCAGAACATTCCGTGGGTTGTTTATCGTGGAGTTTCTTGGGTTCATCAAGCCCTACTTGTAATAAACCCTTAAGTCTCGGAACGAGCCTTCTAGGAGCGGGGGGGCGTGTCACAGTACTATCACAGACTACGATTCTTAAAACTATATTACTGCCAGACTAATAAATGAATTTAATTCTAATTACCGTTAATCAAAACGTAAACTAATTACACTTGAACTTGAAATCAAAAGTGCAAACAATTTCCATATTTTCTAATATAAATAAGCGCGCCTTTTCCAATAGAAAACCAGACTCGACTTGGTCTCAATTGAAATACCAGCAGCTCTAAAATATGTGGTGGTAGTAAATTTTCGAATGAATACAAACCAGCAGCTCTAGGAATATATGAAGCTACCTCTGGTACTAAACTCTCAAATCATTACCAGCAGCTCTAACAGTATGTAAGGCTAACTCTTGTACTTAAAATCTTAACATGGCTAGACCATCTTAATAATTATTAAATTAACCATTTCGTGATGTTATCGTAAAGGGATATACGTTTAGTAAAAGTTATCTAAATTCGAAAGTTAAATAATTAGTCTAAAAGTATTTTACAGGGACTAGAGTCGTAAAGAACCCACTCAAGAAATGTGAAGCCTACCATCTATAATATAGCCAAGCCAGTATATACCTCTATCGATTTAAGATTTATATATAGATAATATAAAACTTTTATTCCATCATCCCTGAGTTTTAGTTTTACGACAGTATATTATTGTTATCTGACATTACCTAACACACCAAAGGTGATTACTTACCTTTCGGTAAAAATGATGATTTTCAATTGTTTGTACCTCGGAAAGGTTGAATTTAGGAATAGGATATCATGTGAATACTTACCTTTCGGTAAAATGACGATTCTCAATTGTTTGTAACACGGAAGATTGAACTTAGGAATAGAGTATCATATATGACATGTCTAGACTTTTAAGTAGAATCCGAAAATGTAATAATAATTAGGATCATTAAAGAAAAAGCAACTTTGCTTTGCTATATCGTTTTGATTGGCCCATTATATTTAACTTTTCCTTATTTGAATAGATTTTTAAAAACCTTTAATCTTTGTCTTAAATACATAATACACACACACACACACACACACACACACACATAATATATATATATATATATATATATATATATATATATATATACGTATATATATATATATATATATATATATATATATATATATATATATATATATATATATATATATATATATATATATATACAGAATTATTCCACCCAGTCTCTAATTGTATATGAAAACGCTACCATTTCTAGTTCGATTCAGTTTCATTGTGGGGACAGTAGCCTCGTTATTGTGTTCCGGTTAATCGAAAATCGATGCACGTCACCTCACCTCTGACTTTTTACGGTTCAAAGCTTCAACGCTATAAAAAGTCCACAAAATAGCAGACAACGGAGCCCGGGGCCATCCATTAGGTAGAGCCACAAATGAGGCCGATAAGCCTATTTCGTAGAATTACCTTTGTGGAATAAAGGATCGGTTCTGCTTCCTTAATTTGACAACTTATAAAAATATCTAGAACAATAGGGACTTAAATACAAGTGTAAGGCCAGACTATAGAGTATGTCTCTGGACAAGTGAAAGAGGTGGTACGAACGACCAAAAATTGTTCCAACGAAATTTGCTCTTTTGTAGATGCATCGTTCTTTTTCAATAATTACAATTTTGACGCTTTGGTATGGGCGATTTATTTATTTATTGTATAGCTAAAGTGTCGTTTGAGTCGAAAAAGAAGCGGGAAGACAATGTTATAGTAATTTGAAGTTAAACATTAAGGCAACATGCCCAAATTGATATCGCATTATTTTTGCTGTTCCAAAGTAAGTCGACAAAGCTGTATAATAAATTTAAAGGTTTTAAATTTCAATATTGCTCCTTTTGGTTGATTTGAAATTAATTAATTTCAAAGAACATTAAGTTCGAAAATTAAAACCAAGCAATCAATGAACTTTTATTGGCTTTTTCGCAGTGTGAAAAATATTTATATAAATATAGATTAAATAAAAATAGTATAAGAAATTATGTGTTCTAACATGGAGACTAATCTACTTGCTGAAGCATATAATTTCTTATACTATTTTTCATTTATCCTAAAATCATTAATATAGTTTACGCTGCGAAATAGCCAAAAGCTTCGTTCATTCCTAGTTAGCCAGATTTTAACAGATGTCTCCCACGCATGGAACAGGTTCCTCTTAGAAAAATGTCAAAAGAAGTGATCAACACAGGAGTTTCCGAATCATTGATTTTGGCGATACAAGATGTTAAAAATATATTCATTCTTTTCTAAAAGGTTCAGAATATAAAAATAAAAATAAATGTTTTAGATGTTAATTAAACATAAGAATGCATTTTTTTATGAAAGTATTACTGCTTAAATTTTAACACTGATCGACACATATCGACATGTCCTTCTTTAATTTTTAAAAACGATCGATCTCCTTGACCATGTTTAAAAATCTCTTATCACTGTTATAATCTTCGTTCAATATGTAATAAAAAAATATTTTTTGTCTTTTCACCTAAAAGTGATGTTTTCAAAATAATAATAAATTAAAATTTTCGTGAAGAAAAAAAGATGTATGATTGAGCTACATCAAAATTTAAACCTGCTATTATTTCGGTACTTTTTTTTGTAAAAAATGCCACTAATAGCGTTTTTCGCAAATCAAAAGAAGATTCTAACGGCAGTAAGAAAATTTTTAAATAATTAGATTTGTGCTCTGTTTTTGATCTATTTATCATCGGCCTTTTCATTTAACGTTTATCATCGTATACTAACGACACTATTTGAGATGTGATTTTAGCATATAAAACTCGCTATTCACCATGTGTAAGGCGATGCATCGGTGCGCTTTCACCATTCATATGCATCAATGAACTGGCTCATATATCATCCATATAGTGCATCAATATTGTTACAATTGCATCTGCATGAGTGCGTCAAAGCTTTTGTTCAAATCTTAAAAATTAATTGCGAGGAATACATTTACACATTTACACTATACAAACATTTTTAAATAAATCGACGCATCAACTTAATCTTACATCTTTGTTAACTTATCCGATTACACACTGTAATTGGCTAATTTAATCTAACATTACCGTGTAAAAAAATATTTGAATCGCGGAAAGCGACACTTTCAAAAACATTATTTTACGATATAAAATATCTTTTTTACAGTACATTGTTAAATATAACATACATACATAATTGTGTATAAAAACTAAATTCGATAGCAAATTGACGTAGAATTCAATAAGGTCTGGACTGTGTGTGACATTAGTGGTCGATATCACTTAGCCTAGCCGATACAGGAAAATCATTTGCTACAAAAATGTTCCATTTTCTCTTACACATTATTTTATATTAATATGAGTATGACTAGCGATTCTATGGTTTTTCGAAGCCTATTTTACTAACAATAAAATTACCATTACTTTTATGTTACGGCCCTATTATAATGGATCGACGTGATAACCTCTTTTATTTTTACATTGGACCTGCTGCTTACGTGACGAGATTTTAGTTAATAAAAATATTTGACTCCGTGAGCCGCAACAAAAATGGAGAAGTCATTAAATAAATTAGAATTTGAAGATATAAATGACCGCAATAATGACCTTAAAATCAATTTGTTGTGTTGACTAATGTTCTGAAATTAAGTTTAATAAAACTTTATTTAGATACATCTTAGGTCAGGCAGACAACAATATTTTTACAATACAAGATAATTTGTGATGGATATTATTTTGTTATCCTAATATGAAATTATAAAATACAAATATTTGAATTCATATTTCTTTAAACTTCTACTACCGATGTCTCATCCGCGGATTTACAATTTACCCCCCCCCCCCAACAAATCTTTTTCTAGCAAAAAAAAGTCAGGGTTGTTTGAAAAAAATATTTTAAATCAAGCAACAGTACAAATATAAAATATTACGAATTAAATTATAAATACATAAAAAAGTTGCGGTAATGACCTTAGTGTCAGCGTACAGAATAAAACCCTACTTTACCTATTTTCTGAAGAATTGCTACAAATTGTTTCACTTATATTTTTACCTAGTTCGTACCTCACAATCAAAAACTAGATTTAAATAGAATAGACAAGTAAATAGGGCAAATATTCATACTCATAAATATATAATAGAGTCAGTTTCAAACTGATTTTTAATTACTTATTTACAAACGGACATTTATATGTTATATATTGAATGTCTATGGTATATATATATATATATATATATGTATATTTCTATATTTCTCTTCTTGAACCTTACAATTTATAAACCTTAAAATTTATGAACCTTAAAATTTATAAAGTACTTTCTTGGGATTAGGTTCGTGGATTGAACAAAGAAACTTTAATTGACGTTTCGCCTGTCCATTTCAGGCTTTTTCAAAATATTTAATTCTGCACATCTAAAAATTAAATACAAAAAGTGTATATATATATAAGTTAATAAATAAAAACAATTAGGTATAACGGCACGCACTAAAATTATTAAAACATTTATTTAAAATAGTACAGTACATACCTTAAGAAAGATGTTCTTTTACCTTGCTTGACGGTGTGGAGGTAAGTGATACACTGGTTAAAGAATTCTATTGTTTTTTTTTATATATATCCTTTAGTTTTTCTGATTATATTTACAATGTAGAACTATTTGTGGATACGGGTTGTTTTAAAAGTATTTGTGTGAGTCTGACAGTATACAGTATGTATTTATGATTGATGGAAAATAGTTTATAACAATTGAATTAAATTAGATTGTGATATATTTGGCTGAGATTGTCAATGTTTTTCTGATCGTTTACTGTATTTTTTCTTTTTTTATCTCGATGATTTCTTTGAATGTCAGTTTATGGCAATGTTGTTCTTTTGATAAGACCGTTGTACCCGAAAAATCAAATTCATGTTTCATGTCTCTTTCATGTTTATGTAGTGCTGTGGAAGCATTTTTTGCATATTTATGCCCATTTAGTCTATTTGATAGGTATTGTGTGGTCATGCCTATATATTTTTTGGGGCAGTTTAGGCAGGGAATGCTGTAAACTACGTTTGATTGTTTTGGTGTCTGACTTTTTAGTGGTGTATATAAAGATTTAAGGGTATTGTTAGATTTGTGGCATACGGTTATGTCGTGTTTACCGAGAATGTGTTTAATCTTTTCAGAAAGACCTTCAGTGTATGGCAAAGATATGTATGTAGTTGATTTATTGTTGTCATGATTATTTACAATATGTTTTGTGGCATTGCAATGTGGCAATTATATATATGTATATATATATATATATATATATATATATATATATATATATATATATATATATATATATATATATATATATATATATATATATATATATATATATATATATATATATATATATACTAAAAAAGGAATAAAAATATAAACAAGTGGTAAGAATCATGGACTAACATTATTTGAAATATGATATTATTAATTACACAGAGGAAATATACAAATTTTTTTATTACTTACCTAAGGCAGAAATCATTTCCCGTTAAATTACAAATTTTGAGTAAAAAAAACATAAAACGAAATACATTGCTTAGACACAAACAAAAAACAACATCTTACGGTCATAAATTAATACAGATACCGCACTTTCGTTCGGCGCGCAAATCATTACATAACCTCAATTTGGGCGGAGAATCTATCAACACAGCAGCATTGGGTCGGCCGGAGACAGGTATTATTGTTTCAGACGTAGTCGTGTGCAGTGGCGGGTTGTTTTGTTCTTCGAAGCCCCGGCCGCTGAAGTCAAGTATAAATTAAATTTAAATATTTAAAGAGTCTATTAGATAATATAAAAAATAATATCAAAATATGAACACTTCTAGAAAAGTCAGTGGTATGGTGTGTGCTGCCAAACAATGCAAAACTATAAGCTACAAATCATCTCATAGTTTTTTTAGATTTCCCAAAGATATGAGAACACAAGTTTTTTTGAATGTTATATATTTTATAATATTAATTTGAAAAACTTTAAGGCAGATGCTAAAAGAGCTCTAAATACGCTATAGCCTACGCTATACTAATTCATATTTTAAAAACAACTAAATAAATTTCGGTACTAATTGTGTACGTGTTTTGGGAGCCCTCGACAATAAAAATGAAGTTGCGGAAATTATAGACAAAGTAGCCATCCAACGATCGATACGTGCAGTAAGTGAGAACGTTTACATCCCATATCTTCCGTGGCTTCGCGTTATTAAATGTAGGTATTTTTCGAAATCGCTTTTTTAATCCCGGGATTTTCGAAACTGTAAACTGATTTCCAGATACCGAAAATGAAAGCCTTAATTGCAGGAATTATTTTTTCTTTCAATATCTTTGAATTGATTTGTCTAAAAATATTCAAATTTGTTATGTGGGCTTCATATTACCTACTTAAAATGTAAAAAACTTCTAATAATGTTTTACTTCCCTCGTAAAATCACCCTCCGAGATTTTTTCAGATCCTTAAGTTTTAACTTTTAAAATTTTGGTACGAACCGAAGATGAAGGAACAAAATGGCGCCTTAATCAATTATTTAAAAATTTAGCCTGAAAAACTATTTAACAGACTGATTTCAAATTGTGTGCAATAACTAACTGTGGTATAGAAATGAACTAGTAAAACTGTGGTACTAATTCAAGATGCCGGGACAAAATAGCGGCTATATTGAATGTTTGTAATCATGAAAAAATTACCCTCTCAGGTTTTACATATCTTCACGTTTTAGCGTTCCTAGTAACATTTGGTATGAATTTAAGATAGCAAAACAAAATGGCTAATAAAATATTTAAAAAATGAGGCTGAAAAAATTACTAATTAGATCCATTTCAAATTTTGTGCAAGCAATAAATGTAATATAGAGATAGTTGGAAAGGCTGTAGTACGAATTTCAAACTGCGGAACAAAATGGCGGCCAAATAATTTTTTTCGAAATCAACGTAAAAAAATTATTATTAAATTTTGCATAAAAATGAAATGTAATATAGGGTAAACTGGTACGAGTTCAAAGTGGAAGTGTGTGTCAATGCAAAAACTAAACAAAAATCAAGTGTGGCATAAGTTGAAACTGATAAAATATTGATAGGAATCCAAAATGATGGAAGAAAATGGAGCCGAAAAAAATGTGTTGCTAAATGACTATGCACTGAACTAAATTGAGTCACACTTGAAAATGAAAAATTCATAACGAGGGAAATTCCGGATAAAGGAAATTTATCGATTTTTTGATTATTATTTGCATGTCATGTAAATACGTATTACCAAATTTTCATTCATTGGTTTAAATTTTGTTTTTAACAAACTTTTATTAGGTTCACTTTTATGTAACTAACTATGTATACAAATAAATATAGAAAGTCGATTTTAACATACTTATGATTTTATTGTTGTATCGGTTTGATATTTAGTAAGCGTACATAATTCGGATGACAATTTAATAATTTGCTACCATCGGGCTGATCAATGGTTCCACATGATACTGATCGATTCTAACCTCGATCGACAGTAACAAATGGTACCGATCAATTTTCGCCTACTTCTAACTGTATGGATTTGAAATTTTTTAACGATATCTAATTCGGATAATAATACAATCATCTCGATGATACCAGTCGATTTTAACTTAACTCTAATTGTTGTGTCGATTTGAAAATTTGCAAGTAATAATTCAAATGGCAATATCAAAATTTGGTAGCAGCTAGCTGATCTGACCAGCTCGATGATACAAAATTCTACACATTGTCCTAGCTAGTAAACCTTTTTTGTTTGGGCTCATTTGGTTTGTTTGGACGAGTCCAATGCCTAATTTGCTACCACCGAGTTGATCTGATCAGCTGAGGAGTCATTTGGTTTGTTTTGACGAGTGCAATACATAATATGGTACCATACCAGTTTGATAAGTCCAGTAAAGTGTGTATAAAGTAAAAAAGAATTTATAGTTTTTAAAAAACTAGAAACAAGCTTTTGTCAGTAACGCACTAAAAAGTACAAAATAATTTAATGTTATCGAAATTAATTAAACGTACATGCTTCTCAAACGAAAAAGCGAATCACACTTTTTTTTCATAGTCATTGAACAAAATATATTTTTAAAAAATTACATTATTTTGTACTTTTTAGTGCGTTACTGATAAAAGCGTGTTTTCTAGATATTTTAAACTATAATTTTATATTAAACCGAGGATCACATATTGTTTTATTTATTGGGGTTCAGTGTTGCTCGCATTGATAGCATAAAGCATGTTTGTCACGTTACCTAAAACTACTATTTTTTATCTAATCTTCAAGCAAAAAACTGTATCATGGCTTGCAACAGAGAAGATCTTTTTGATAAAATAAACGATCTGCATAAAAGTCAGAGGTTATGTAGCTTAAACTTAAATCGATTTTTAAATCATCCTCTTACTTATATATGGATATTACAAAACATATAAATTGAATTTGTTGACGACAAAAACTGTGAAAATCAGAAACATAATATTCCATTTTTGTGATGTGAGAGAGTATAATAGCATACAATATTTACGTTTTTCACACGCACGCCAATGGCAGAAGTGAAATGAATATAACATGCGCTAAAATCCTTTTTATATGATACTAAAATACAATGTTTTTAAGTTCAGCGATATAACTGATCTAACAATAATATTAAATTTTAACTTTGCCCTTAATTCTTTATAAATCTATAAAAACTCAAACCACTGTGTATGTGCATAACTACTATGTATACACTAATTTTTTAATATAAATATATTAAACTTGGTTAAACATTACTCACAAAATATTTTAATAAGGTCCTGCTCAGAATAAATAAAGATATTTCGAGTACATTACTGAGTTCTCCGCCCAGCTAATAGGGTTCAAGTAAACACGTTTATGAATGAAAACTCCAGGAGTGCGGTATCTGATTGGTTGTTAATCTGTGATCATGTATTCAGTCAGTTCGGTGTTTTGATGTCTAATACTACGCGTATAATGTCTTTGTTAGTTTGGCGTTGACTTCACGGAGTAAAATTTTCAAGGTGGAATAAAATATTATTTTTCACTTTCTAGTGCACTTTTTTGAAGTCGGTTTCATTTTTTTATAAACATTTTTATGCATATTCGTTTTTACTTATTAGTTACTCTTTAAACACCTTTTTTATTTGTGCATTTCGATTTGCACGTGCAACGAAGCGCACGGGATCAGCAGACTGGAATATATTTTACAAATTACGATTATAAAATGGCAGTGACATAAGCGTAACATAACTGGAGAACTAAGAATTTTAAGTACCATGGCAACTAGACCTAGTCTACCTCTTAAACTTTTTAAGAGTACGGGGGTATGACTTTAAGTACAGTTTTAGTTTCCACTAATTTAAAAGTTATATCGAAATCAAATTAAGTCAATATATTATGGGGATATGATTTTGTGTGTAGGTCAAATATATTAAGGGGTCCTACATATTAGAAAAAATATATATCTTGAGAGCGCTTGAGCAGATTTTATTCAACCTAGGTATTTACGAAGCAGTGGCTTGCGGTAAAATATGTAGTGGAAACAAAAATTCTAAAATTTTTTAACTGGTATTTTGATATGCAACAAAGACAACCCAATTTCCGGACAGTAATTCTTTTTACTTTTTAAATTACTTTTACCAATATGGGAATGTTTAACCGCAATAACACTAGGTAGTGGGCTACCGAAAATCCGCACTTGGTAAGGGAAGGGGCATTCCAAGAAAGATTTGGTGTTAACGTCTGGTTTGGAGTACTAGGAACTTGAAAAATAGGTCCCATTTTTTTATGAGCTTCTGGATGCAGAACATTATTTGCAATTCCTCCAAAATACAATAGAGGATTTTATGGACAATTTACCCATTGTTTATTAGAATTAAGTATATTTTCAGCAAGATGGTGCACCTGCAAACAATTCCAGAGTGATCAGTAACTACCTGAGAGAAAAATTCCGCGACAATTGGATAGGTACAAATGGGCCAGTCAGATGGCCGGCGAGATCGCCTGACTTCACCCCGTTAGATTTTTCATATTGGGGCTACATTAAACAAAAGGTCTACAAAACAACATTAGAAAATCTTGCAGACCTTTTTAATCGAATTACAAGGGCGATAAAAGAAATAACTCCAAGGCAGATGAAAAACATTTTAAAAGAGTTTCATAACAGAATTCGTATGTCCCATGAAGTTAATGTACAACGTTTTGAAGACCATGTCTATGGATGACCTTTTTTCTTGGTTTTTTATTAGTCATGTAGCTTTAGTTCTATTTCGAGTGTTTCCTTAAGTTAAGAGGATGTTTTATATGTTAAGAACTCAATTTAATATTCTGCGAAATTCAAAAACCCAGTCCTTCCTTAGTACCTATATTTGATGACCGTAAAACGTTAAATACACCATTTGCAAAAACAGTTTTGAGTAGTACGTTTGCAAATTCTAATAGCTTGTTTTTTTTATTCGTACATTGAACAAAACAATAATTTTGAACTAAAGTACCTACTTTAAAAATTAGAAGGTGATTAAAAGAATGGCAGGTGTGGTATTTCTTTATTTCACAGCCACCATGGATTAGAAATTTAATATTTGTCATTTATCAGTCTATGCGTTAAAATAGTATATTGTGTAACAAGTGCGTGAAGTTAACTTTTATACACGAGTGTGATGTTTGTGGCCCGAGCCGAAGGCGAGGGTCACAATATCACACAAGGGTATAAAAGTCTTCACGCACGTATTGCACACTATACTTTTTCTACAACCGTAAATAATACAAGTACGAAATAAAATTAAACTATTTAATTTTCTCCTTTATATAATACAAATTAAACTAATGAACTATTTATTTAATTTTCTGTTTTATAATAATTGTAACTTTTTAATAGAACTTATAGTTAAATTATTTAATTTTCTACTTTATAATAATTGTAACTTTTTAATAGAAATTATAGTTAAATTATTTAATTTTCTTCTTTATAATTATTGTAATTATTAATAGTAATGTTGCAATTTGTTAGATTACTAAATTTAACTTCTGTAGCCTCCTTTGATGATGATTTGTTAATAATATTGCTGCTTGTGATCGAGGTCATATTTGGATTTTGAACTGACAAAAGTCTATTTGAAATATCATTTTTCTTGTTAAGGGAATTTTCTACGTAACCCTCAGCTACCGTTGAAGATTTCCAACCGCCGTGTTGTTTTAACATTAGTAAATCTGCACCGGTTTCAACTAGCAAGGAAGCAGATGATCGTCTGAAACAATGGCCTGTATATTTTTCTGGATGTGGTAGTTTTAAAAATTTTGCTATTTCACTAGGCAATTTTCCAAATTTGTTTATCCCGACGACTTGGCGAGTACATTTTCCTCCTTGATACTTGATGAAGAATTTGTTTTCTTGATAATTTTGGGAACGAAGGGCGGCATATTTTCTGTATAATTCTAAATGGTAATGGTAAATTTTCTTGTTATTTTGGTTTTTGTATCAGGGACGGATACAACAAGAACACTTCCTAAATCTTGAATATCGCACATTTTTAGCTTATAAATTTCGCTTCTTCTTAGAGCACCAGCAATTCCAAATATTAATATCACTTTGGTTAATAAAAAAACTTCGTCAGGAGCCTTATTTATGAACTTGAAAATTTGTTCTTTCTCCAATATTCGAGATTTTTGTGGAATATATCCTTCATTCTTCCGTTTTAAAAATGCATGAACTTTTGGATATTTACCAATGTCAATGTTATTTTTAATGCTAATAGTACTTTTTAGCATTGAATAATGACTCCATAGTGTTGATGATTTCACATTTTTTGACAATTCTGATAAATATGCGAGTAAAACATTTTCAGAAAAGGTTTTAATATTGTTCTTACTGCGCCAGGTCATAAATTTATTGTACGTGTTTTCATAAATTTCCTTTGACTTCTGAGGTAACAGAGAATTACTCGCTGTTTTCGCTGCTTCCGTAATATCTGGTGGAGTACACATTTCTATATCAGAGTCCATAATTATTGCTTATTATAACTTAAAATAATAAACTGTTCAAATTACTATTCGAACTTAAAGTGTCTATTTTAAACTGTTTGCATTGGCAATTTGACAACTCGTTACCATGACAACGATACAAATTGCGAGGCACGGCCGCCTAATAAAATTATTACCAGTGCGGGCCCGGTGCCTAAAATTAATGGCGGCCCATGCATTTCTTATTGAGCCGGTGCGTGAAGTAAATCCTTTAGGGAAAGCATTGTATTTCACGCATCGGTGCTTGAAAACAAGCTTTAGCTACTGCAATCAGTGTGTAAAATAGGATTTTAAGGACGGTTGTAGAAAAAGGTAATTGCACAGTGCAATTGGAAATATCTCGAAAAGTACTTGATATAGGTATAGGGTTTTATACACAAAAGTATTTAAAATTGTTTGAAGATTTACATGTTGAGTAGGTTTATAAGTCATCCTATTAAAATAAAACAAGAAAATATCGTTTGAAAGCGATTTTTCACTAGGTTTCCGGGTAAACCGGAAGTATGCTAATTGTCACATTAGATGCAACGAGTTGCATAACCAACACTATTTACAGTATTAAATTGGACCTATTTTCATTTGTTTTTCCAAAAAAAACGGAATTATTCATTGAAATTTTTAAAGTTTCATTCGCCATTTTATCGAAAACTATCAGGAATTGACATTGGGTATGAAACATGTTTTATGTTTCGAATTTAGTGTAGAATTCCAAAATAAATCAATATACAGGGTGTTCCGTTTAAAATATTAAAGTTGATAGCATTTCCGGTTAAACCGGAAACAACAGTCGATTGTTCATACAACGAAAGTCTTCCTCATAAGTAATCATATATCACTGTAAAATTTCATGTTAATAGTACTTATCTTAAAAAAGTTACAGCCTTGTTAGTAATTTCGTGGTCACCCGGTATATGTATAGTTTAAATCCCTAAAAATTTCTTTGGATTTTGTCGCAAACCAAAAGTAATTTATATATTTAAAATAAAGAGTTATTAGAGTTTATATGCGAAAATCCTATATTCTAACGCAATTCATTTATTTAAATCCCCCCAATGTATAAGGGCGGCATGTGGAAGCCGCTCTCCTGCTGCAGGTAATACGCAAAATTAATTTTCCTGCAGATGAATTCACGGCGCGGTCGGGTTGTGGATTCTCTATACGTACAGATGCGGTTTTCTATCAGACGGAATTGCGGTTTCAACCCAAAAGTCACTGCCAGCAAGGCTTAAAATGAATTACTTGCGCAAAAGAATATTACCTTAGCATGCTTATTTTTTCGTATTCGGTTTTCCCATAAAAATATCAGTATATTTTAGCGATTTATTAAGTGTATATTTTCAATAGGTTAGTTCTCGAAATAAATGATTTGGAAAAACAAATTAAATAAAATCTAGTAGATCATATCTAATACTATTTCTGTACAGGGTTATCCAGCGTAACGTAGATACTCCCCTTTTTGGCACAAACTTTCTTTCCTTTTATTAAGAATAGTAAATTGTGACCCAGTTTAATTTGACACATAGTAATTTATTAACACGTATACATATACTGTGTTTTCAAATATTTTTATTGGGCGCCATTTAGTTCCACTATTTATGCATATGTCACTGCAAATGATTCGCGTCTCAATATGAAGTTTTCTAGACTAACCAAGCCAAGAGATGCACTTCAAGGTCGAACACTCCCTACCCATTTACATAACAAACGCATCACTTTATAAGAAGCACCACCCACCAACCAGCCACATCAGCCAGTCAAACAATTTGAACTTGAAGAAAATTCTCAAGGTTACTTCGCGTAACATCCCCCATCAAAAAAATTTCAGGGTCATTTCAAACTCAAACAATTCGACCTTCAAAACATCCTCAGGGTCATTTCAATGTCAAACAACTTGACCTTCAAAGTATCAAGGTCAAATGGACCCAAGGTCAAGTGGGCGGGACACTTAAGGTCAACTTGATCTTCAAATTTTAAAGGTCAAATGAACCCAAAGTCAAGTGGGCGGGGTCTCCTTAAAGTCAAATGACGTCACAGGGTGAGGGTGCAGGGACGTAAGAGGGCGGTGTTGACCTTAAAAACTTTAAGGCCCTTTGTACCTAAGGTCAAATGGGCGGGGCCCCCTCAAGGTCAAATGACGTCACAGGGTGCGGGGGGCAGACATGCGGTTTTTATTAATTTGTAGGTTATGTATTGGAGATAGACGTCTGAAACTAGTTCAGTTTTATCGAAAATTTGGAAACAAAGAAATTCACTTTTTTTGTTCCGATTCAACCTATAGATACTGCTACACGTAGGCATTTGTTAAAAAAATGATTGTCAAAATTCCTTTTTTTTTCTACAAAAGAAAAAAATATGACTTCTGGTCATCGTGTAATACAAAATCTCATTTCCTCTATGATGCCATCAACATTTTTATATAAAAAAAAACTCGAGGTGAAGGCCAGTTCATTTTAATTTCCGATAGATTGACTCCACTAATAAAAAAGAAAAATGTGAAATTTAAAACTTATTTTTATAGATTTTTTTTTCTAGTTTATCAAATATTAAATTGTGCATTTTAATATGTAAAACATTTTATTTTTTTATCTCAGTTAATAAATATTGTGTTTGCGGAGTTGCAAATTTGGAAAATTAGTAATACTCCGCTCCTTTCTTTTCCCTCCCTCCAACAACGTCCCTTAAGTTCGTCCCTCAAGATTATATGAATTTTTTCCCTTTTTAAGTTCGTATCCCAAGGGGGGACGCAGCTCTTTCATTAAAAAACAGAAGGGACGGTTCGCTCTCGACGTTAAAATTAGACTTATCACGGGTTTATTATTCCATTAAGATATCTAAAACATCTGTATACAATTACAAAATACGTATATCACATATTAAAGGGAGAAATTAAATTTATCTGAATAGAATGCCCGAAATGAGACCGTTAATTTTAATTCGCTCCTTGTCCAATTTAGGTATATAAAAGAGGAATTTATCAAGTCAAGTGTATTTTCTTACACATTTAAAGTTAGGAAACAATTAATTTTACTATCCCCCCCCCCCCCCCCTTAAAAGAAAATTATATTATAATACTAAAAATAAGTATTATATGTAGTTTATTATGTATTATTTTAAGAAGCGCTTTAAATACAATGTATTTTTTCTTAAATTTAGATTTCTAATTAGTGTCAATATTGGGCTACTTTAGAGTTAAAAATCTGGAAATTAGTAATACTCCGGTCCCTTTTTTTCTTCCCTCCAAAAACTTCTCTTAGGTTCGCCCCTCAGAATTATATGAATTTTTATTTCCTCTTTAAGTTCGTATATCAAGGGGGGACGCAGGTCTTTCATTAAAAAACAGAAGGGAGGGTTGTCTCTCAACGCTAAAATAGAATGTTAAGATTAGATTGATCACGGGTTTATTATTCCATCAAGATATCTAAATGGTCTTTTTATAATTACAAAATTCTCTATTACTTTATCACATATTAAAGGGAGAAGTAGGGGAGCAAAATTAAATTTAGCTGGTGCATACTCTATAATTAAGTCAGTAGGATTTAAAAGAAAATCGTAGACTGCCAGAAATGAGACCGTTAATTTTAATTTGTTTCTTGTCCAATTTAGGCGTATAAAAGAGGAATTTATCAAGTCAAGTGTATGTCCTTATGTATTTAGGGATACACAGTTATTTTACTATCTCCTCCCTTCAATAAAAATTATGTTATAATACTAAAAATAATTATTGCATCTATTTTATTATGTATCATTTTAAGAAGCGCTTTAAATAAAATGTATTTTTTCTGTATCTGTATACAATTACAAAATTATTTTTTACTTTAACACATATTAAAGTAAGAAGTAGAGTAGAGTTTAGTGGGATTTAAAAGAATATCATAAACTACCAGAAAGGAATTTAAAAGAAAATCGTAGAATTCCCGAAGTGAGACCGTTAATTTTAATTCTTTCCTTGTCCAATTTAGGTGTATAAAAGAGGAATTTATCAAGTCAAGTGTATTTGCTTAGGTATTTAGGGATAAGTAAACAATTGTTTTACCATCTCCATCCTTCAATGAAAATTATGTTATAATACTAAAAATAATTATCGTATGTATTTTATTATGTATTATTTTAAGAAGCGCTTTAAATAGAATGTTTTTTTTTCTTAAATTTATATTTTTAATTTGTATCAACATTAGGCTACTTTAAAGTTGAAAATCTGAAAAATTAGTAATACTCCGCTTCTCTCTTTTTCACATTCCAATAATTTCCCTTCGGTTTATCCCTCATATTATATACATTTTTTTCCATTTTTAAGTTCGTATATCAAGGGGGAACGCAGCTCTTCAGACGGTTCGCCCCCGACGTTAAAATAGACTGTTAAAATTAGACTGATCACGAGTTTATTATTCCATCAAGATATCTAAAGGGTTTGTATACAATTACAAAATTATCTTTTACTTTATCATATTTTAGAGGGAGAAGTAGGGCAGCAAAATTAAATTTAGCTGGCGCATCCTCTATAATTAAGCCAATGGAATTTAAAAGAAAATCGTAGAAATCCCGAAGTGACACCGTTAATTTTAATTCATTCCTTGTCGAATTTAAGTGTATAAAATAGGAATTTATCAAGTGAAGTGTATTTCCTTATGTGTTTATGGATAAGTAAACAATTATGTTTCTATCTCCACCGTTAAATGAAAATTATGGTATAATACTAAAAATAATTATTGTATTTATTTTATGATGTATTATGTTAAGAAGCGCTCTAAATAAAATATATTTTTTCTATGTCTGTATACAATTACAAAATTCTCTTTTACTTTATCACATATTAAAGGGAGAAGTAGGTCAGCAAAATTAAATTTAACTGGTGCATCCTCTATAATTAAGGGGGCAGTTGCAGTCAGTTAGCATTGAGAAAATATGGCGTAAAATGACCAAAAATAGGTTTTTGAAATGAAACAATAACAGCTTCCTTGGACAATAGAATTGAACATTTATTACTAAGCCAACGTTTCGGCACCAATTACATACATATTGTTGTTACTTCACAAAATAAATAACGAACGAGCAGTGTTTGTGAAGTAACAACAATATGTATGTCTATTTAGACTACATAAGTAATTAGAATTTACTAGGTGAGTCAAATTCAGGAAAAAAACCTAATTCATTGTTTATCCAGGTACCAAGTTAAAGTAAATTAACAATTAAACTAATTAAGCAAACTCCCAAGTGACCTCAGATGAGTTGGTTTTATCTCTTTGTTTTAACAGTTTGTCACAATAATACCCTAAGTGTTGTTTTTTTTTCCTTTTTCTGTTTTTAATCTGCGTAGATGTGAACATGTTGTGTGTATGTGTGTATGCCTACATGTATTTATGTGTATGTATATGCATATGTATGTGCTTCAGTTCACCTACCTTTTGCTTTAAGTATATAATTAGATTTAGAGCGTTCCTTTGTGTTTTAGCCCTGATGATGGCACAAATTGGTGCCGAAACGTTGGCTTAGTAATAAACGTTCAATTCTATTGTCCAAGGAAGCTGTTATTGTTTCATTTCAAAGATTAGGATTAGTGGACGAAAAACCTACCACAAAAATAGGTTGTTTTCTGTGATAGTCTGCGAAGTTATAAAAAGGAATTTAACGATCCGAGTTTAACACATATCTTCTAAAACACTTCTAAATTAAATTGAGTATGTTGAATTTTTCATTTTAGCCTTTAAAAGTAAAAAAAAATCTGTTTATATGTCTAGTAATTTTTCGAAAACAATAGCGATACTAACCTGGAGTTTTCTATGCTCAGAAGTAATTTCGTCAAATTCCAAAATACTCAAATTGGAGAGCATACATATAGGTACATTTATGAAAAAACATTGATCCGAAAAACGTAGTAGTTTTTTTCCAAACTATCACCAAAGATAATTACTATAATCTTGGAATATTTTTAAGAGAATACGTTAGGTTGGCAATTGCAGTTGGTAACAGGTAAAGTTTGAACTCCTACCGCAAGAGGTCGACCCAAATTTTTCAATATTTTCTAATGGAAGGTAGAGCGCATTGACGTCACAGAAAATGGAATTCCGATCGCGTGTTGTCAATGACGTCAGATAAATAAACATTTATCTCTCGCATGGTCTGTCGTTTATTTTTTATCAGATTCTATGGTTTTTCTTTTAAATAACGTTTAGAATATTTTAATACATATCATTTTAGAAAAACTAAGTAATCAGTAGATTTGGGCAAATGGAAAAACATAATTTTTTAAACAATATTTGTATTTTAAGGGAGAAAATCGATCTTTCCTTAAACTATGTGGGATATTAAGGAAGAGGAATGTATGTTTAGGTCATATCTTAGTTAGTTACGGTGGGTTCGTGTAACAAATTTTAGTTTTATCTTTTTCTTTAGTTAATAAGAATTCACACCGTTATTGGTTGTTTTTTGTCATGTAACATCAAAAAAATCAATCAAACTATTCTAAGTGGCAAACAAATATGCCAAATACTAAATTTTAGAAAGTATTTCTTATCTCAAAATTGTTCTATTCTAAAAAGTGGAAATATATAGATTTATTTGACCCTACGCAAAGAAAACAAATTGATGTTTCATATAGGTATTTAGTAAGGTATACCTAACTGGACATTTTTCATTTCAAAATAAACAAGTTTATAAAATTTCCTGCATGCCTTTAAACGTCCTCAAATGTAGTTTATCATTTTTATGTCGGGTATGCAAAATAGTCCATTGTATAAAAAACAAAATACACCTTGAGCGGGCGAAAACCCTTCTCCCTCAAACTGTTAAGAAAATAGGCACAGTTGTATAGAATTTAAAAGTGAAGTAAGTACCTAAATGTACTATAATTCTGCCATAGCACAAAACATGAATAAGCACGTCGTTTCTACTCTTTTTTTTGGAAAACGAAACAGCTTTTTATGAACTATGACAAATTATTTTAGCATAAATTAAGCACTGAAATTTATTAGTCATTTTTCAGGTATATCTGGGTAGAAGAGTGTTTTTTTCTTTATTTTGATTCCAACTTCTACAATTTGTTATAAAGGTCAGAAAAAAATAAACTTCAAATACAAAATTTTAAAAAATATCCCCAAGATTCTAAACATGTTTAGTCTCTTGAAATCTTAGAATTGCAATGTCAGTAAAATGAAAATTGCTCTACTAATGCTTTAACTTCTAGTCTAAGCAGATAAAAAAATTGTTCTGCTTTTACAAAAATAAAATATTGTTTGGCAAGTTTCTGATGGGATTTTTCTATCTTCTGATAGGTCTAAAAGATAGGAAGAGAAAAAGTTTGAATATAAAGTTTTTTCTTTTATAAATATTGAGGATGGATGAGAAAATATAAAAAACTAATAGTAATTTATTGGGAAATAATAGCATTTACATAAATGGTATTTATATACTACAATATCATCATATACATTTTTAAGATTAGGAAAATAGTATCTATCTACAGTAATAATGAGTTATTGAAGAAACCAATAGATCTTTTATTTTATATAAAATGTAGTTGCTTAGTTGCTAACAGAACGACCTAACTATATTTGTAGTCTAATTAATATATTTAAGCATTGATTAGATTAAAAAAAAACAATAATTCAAATTATGTGCTCGAGTTGGTTAAAATATAAAATACTTATGTTTTTATTTTTGAACTACATATATAACCAACCAAATGTAGAAATGAACATATTTTTTATTGGTATCCTTAAATTACTAAACTAAATATTCCTAACTTACAAATTAGTAATTATCTTTTTTTTGCTTATAGCATTTAAATAAATAATATGTAAGATAACATTTTAGTAGCAATTGAAAGACATTTTTTGTAGTTTGGCTTGGTATTCATACGTATGCTATCAAACTGTGGAACATATACACTACAAATGTATAGTAGGTATATTAAATTATAAAATTCTGAGAATAGTTTGACTTTCTTGTATGTAGTGTAGTGTAGAGGTAACTTCAGGCTATTCTGAATGGATTTAAGTTAAAGCCTCCATACTCCAACACAAAAACAGCCAGTTAATAGTTAATATTTATTTATTTATATATATATATATATATATATATATATATATATATATATATATATATATATATTTATATATTGGGCATAGTTTAACTCATTGAAAAGTAAAACTCTAATTTATATCGACCTTTCGCTCATTATATTGAGCTCTCTCAATTTTTTTCTTGGAAACATGTCAAAATAAATATCTTGAGACAGCTCAATACAATGAGCGAAACGTCGATATGAATTACAGTTTTACTTTTCAATAAGTTAACCTATGCCCTAGAAAATAATTAACAAAATATTTATATATGGTCAAAGAATAAACACGAAATATATATATATATATATATATATATATATATATATATATATATATATATATATATATATATATATAAAAATCGATAAAAATGCGCTCTCACACATCTTTATCAAAAGTTCTTGGCCGGAAAAGATATATGTATAATAGCAGAAATACATAATTTCTGCAGGTGCGAAGCGGCCTACTAGAAGAATTGCTTTCGATTATGTCACAGGGTACGCTCCTGCGATCATGATTTCTGGGCCTCTACCCTCATCAGGCAGGCTTGTACCCAGGGAGATCTGAAATAACAGATTGCTCGATATGACAAAATCGAAAACGAAACGTCTATCATACTGAAACAGTACTATAAGCTAAATGTAACACTTAGCACCACCTATTGGGGCTCCGGTGATTTCCGGCTGCAAACCCATAGGTAATTTAAAAAGCATGCACTAGCACCATCATGCGGAGAGTAGATACTAAAAATCGATAAAAATGCGCTCTCACACATCTTTATCAAAAGTTCTTGGCCGGAAAAGATATATGTATAATAGCAGAAATACATAATTTCTGCAGGTGCGAAGCGGCCTACTAGAAGAATTGCTTTCGATTATGTCACAGGGTACGCTCCTGCGATCATGATTTCTGGGCCTCTACCCTCATCAGGCAGGCTTGTACCCAGGGAGATCTGAAATAACAGATTGCTCGATATGACAAAATCGAAAACGAAACGTCTATCATACTGAAACAGTACTATAAGCTAAATGTAACACTTAGCACCACCTATTGGGGCTCCGGTGATTTCCGGCTGCAAACCCATAGGTAATTTAAAAAGCATGCACTAGCACCATCATGCGGAGAGTAGATACTAAAAATCGATAAAAATGCGTTCTCACACATCTTTATCAAAAGTTCTTGGCCGGAAAAGATATATGTATAATAGCAGAAATACATAATTTCTGCAGGTGCGAAGCGGCCTACTAGAAGAATTGCTTTCGATTATGTCACAGGGTACGCTCCTGCGATCATGATTTCTGGGCCTCTACCCTCATCAGGCAGGCTTGTACCCAGGGAGATCTGAAATAACAGATTGCTCGATATGACAAAATCGACAACGAAACGTCTATCATACTGAAACAGTACTATAAGCTAAATGTAACACTTAGCACCACCTATTGGGGCTCCGGTGATTTCCGGCTGCAAACCCATAGGTAATTTAAAAAGCATGCACTAGCACCATCATGCGGAGAGTAGATACTAAAAATCGATAAAAATGCGCTCTCACACATCTTTATCAAAAGTTCTTGGCCGGAAAAGATATATGTATAATAGCAGAAATACATAATTTCTGCAGGTGCGAAGCGGCCTACTAGAAGAATTGCTTTCGATTATGTCACAGGGTACGCTCCTGCGATCATGATTTCTGGGCCTCTACCCTCATCAGGCAGGCTTGTACCCAGGGAGATCTGAAATAACAGATTGCTCGATATGACAAAATCGAAAACGAAACGTCTATCATACTGAAACAGTACTATAAGCTAAATGTAACACTTAGCACCACCTATTGGGGCTCCGGTGATTTCCGGCTGCAAACCCATAGGTAATTTAAAAAGCATGTACTAGCACCATCATGCGGAGAGTAGAAACTAAAAATCGATAAAAATGCGCTCTCACACATCTTTATCAAAAGTTCTTGGCCGGAAAAGATATATGTATAATAGCAGAAATACATAATTTCTGCAGGTGCGAAGCGGCCTACTAGAAGAATTGCTTTCGATTATCTCACAGGGTACGCTCCTGCGATCATGATTTCTGGGCCTCTACCCTCATCAGGCAGGCTTGTACCCAGGGAGATCTGAAATAACAGATTGCTCGATATGACAAAATCGAAAACGAAACGTCTATCATACTGAAACAGTACTATAAGCTAAATGTAACACTTAGCACCACCTATTGGGGCTCCGGTGATTTCCGGCTGCAAACCCATAGGTAATTTAAAAAGCATGCACTAGCACCATCATGCGGAGAGTAGATACTAAAAATCGATAAAAATGCGCTCTCACACATCTTTATCAAAAGTTCTTGGCCGGAAAAGATATATGTATAATAGCAGAAATACATAATTTCTGCAGGTGCGAAGCGGCCTACTAGAAGAATTGCTTTCGATTATGTCACAGGGTACGCTCCTGCGATCATGATTTCTGGGCCTCTACCCTCATCAGGCAGGCTTGTACCCAGGGAGATCTGAAATAACAGATTGCTCGATATGACAAAATCGAAAACGAAACGTCTATCATACTGAAACAGTACTATAAGCTAAATGTAACACTTAGCACCACCTATTGGGGCTCCGGTGATTTCCAGGCTGCAAACCCATAGTAATTTAATCGAAAGCAATTCTTCTAGCAGGCCGCTTCACCTGCAGAAATTATGTATATATTAAATATCTTTTCCGATAAAAGATGTGTGAGACACATTTTTATCATTTTTAAACTTCCGCATGATGGTGCTAGTGCATGCTTTTTAAATTACCTATGGGTTTGCAGCCGGAAATCACCCCAATAGGTGGTGCTAAGTGTTACATTTAGCTTATAGTACTGTTTCAGTATGATAGACGTTTCGTTTTCGATTTTGTCATATCGAGCAATCTGTTATTTCAGATCTCCCTGGGTACAAGCCTGCCTGATGAGGGTAGAGGCCCAGAAATCATGATCGCAGGAGCGTACCCTGTGACATAATCGAAAGCAATTCTTCTAGTAGGCCGCTTCGCACCTGCAGAAATTATGTATTTCTGCTATTATACATATATCTTTTCCGGCCAAGAACTTTTGATAAAGATGTGTGAGAGCGCATTTTTATCGATTTTTAGTATCTACTCTCCGCATGATGGTGCTAGTGCATGCTTTTTAAATTACCTATGGGTTTGCAGCCGGAAATCACCGGAGCCCCAATAGGTGGTGCTAAGTGTTACATTTAGCTTATAGTACTGTTTCAGTATGATAGACGTTTCGTTTTCGATTTTGTCATATCGAGCAATCTGTTATTTCAGATCTCCCTGGGTACAAGCCTGCCTGATGAGGGTAGAGGCCCAGAAATCATGATCGCAGGAGCGTACCCTGTGACATAATCGAAAGCAATTCTTCTAGTAGGCCGCTTCGCACCTGCAGAAATTATGTATTTCTGCTATTATACATATATCTTTTCCGGCCAAGAACTTTTGATAAAGATGTGTGAGAGCGCATTTTTATCGATTTTTAGTATCTACTCTCCGCATGATGGTGCTAGTGCATGCTCTTTAAATTACCTATGGGTTTGCAGCCGGAAATCACCGGAGCCCCAATAGGTGGTGCTAAGTGTTACATTTAGCTTATAGTACTGTTTCAGTATGATAGACGTTTCGTTTTCGATTTTGTCATATCGAGCAATCTGTTATTTCAGATCTCCCTGGGTACAAGCCTGCCTGATGAGGGTAGAGGCCCAGAAATCATGATCGCAGGAGCGTACCCTGTGACATAATCGAAAGCAATTCTTCTAGTAGGCCGCTTCGCACCTGCAGAAATTATGTATTTCTGCTATTATACATATATCTTTTCCGGCCAAGAACTTTTGATAAAGATGTGTGAGAGCGCATTTTTATCGATTTTTAGTATCTACTCTCCGCATGATGGTGCTAGTGCATGCTTTTTAAATTACCTATGGGTTTGCAGCCGGAAATCACCGGAGCCCCAATAGGTGGTGCTAAGTGTTACATTTAGCTTATACTGTTTCAGTATGATAGACGTTTCGTTTTCGATTTTGTCATATCGAGCAATCTGTTATTTCAGATCTCCCTGGGTACAAGCCTGCCTGATGAGGGTAGAGGCCCAGAAATCATGATCGCAGGAGCGTACCCTGTGACATAATCGAAAGCAATTCTTCTAGTAGGCCGCTTCGCACCTGCAGAAATTATGTATTTCTGCTATTATACATATATCTTTTCCGGCCAAGAACTTTTGATAAAGATGTGTGAGAGCGCATTTTTATCGATTTTTAGTATCTACTGTCCGCATGATGGTGCTTGCTAGTGCATGCTTTTTAAATTACCTATGGGTTTGCAGCCGGAAATCACCGGAGCCCCAATAGGTGGTGCTAAGTGTTACATTTAGCTTATAGTACTGTTTCAGTATGATAGACGTTTCGTTTTCGATTTTGTCATATCGAGCAATCTGTTATTTCAGATCTCCCTGGGTACAAGCCTGCCTGATGAGGGTAGAGGCCCAGAAATCATGATCGCAGGAGCGTACCCTGTGACATAATCGAAAGCAATTCTTCTAGTAGGCCGCTTCGCACCTGCAGAAATTATGTATTTCTGCTATTATACATATATCTTTTCCGGCCAAGAACTTTTGATAAAGATGTGTGAGAGCGCATTATTAACGAGTTGTGGAATCTACTCACCGCATGATGGTGCTAGTGCATGCTTTTTAAATTACCTATGGGTTTGCAGCCGGAAATCACCGGAGCCCCAATAGGTGGTGCTAAGTGTTACATTTAGCTTATAGTACTGTTTCAGTATGATAGACGTTTCGTTTTCGATTTTGTCATATCGAGCAATCTGTTATTTCAGATCTCCCTGGGTACAAGCCTGCCTGATGAGGGTAGAGGCCCAGAAATCATGATCGCAGGAGCGTAC
The DNA here is from genome assembly GCA_030620095.1 of Kuschelorhynchus macadamiae. Classification (NCBI taxonomy): domain Eukaryota; kingdom Metazoa; phylum Arthropoda; class Insecta; order Coleoptera; family Curculionidae; genus Kuschelorhynchus; species Kuschelorhynchus macadamiae. The sequence continues at coordinate 482,139 of JAUTXW010000289.1, read as the reverse complement.
CCTGTGACATAATCGAAAGCAATTCTTCTAGTAGGCCGCTTCGCACCTGCAGAAATTATGTATTTCTGCTATTATACATATATATATATATATATATATACATATATATATATATATTTATGTATATATATATATATATATATATATATATATATATATATATAAATATTAGCTACTAACTGCCTCTTTTTAAGAGTTTGACTGTTCTTGCGTCAAAGAAAAAACACGAAATAAATATATATATATATATATATATATATATATATATATATAAATATTAGATATTAACTGGCTCTTTCTAAGAGTTTGACTGTTTTTGCGTTGGAGTATGGAGGTTCATCATATGGGGATTTTTTTTATTAGGTCACTTTCTTAATTTAACAAAGGCAATAACTTTTGCTTTACTAAGGATGAAAAATGGCTTATTCGAAAGAGGGAACAGTCACCTAACTTGTGTTCCCTGCCATAATTGATATATTTCTTTAAAGAAGTCGCAGAGAAAGGGGTTATTTGCCAAAATAACTATAAAAAAGGTGTTTTTTTTATAGTTTTACATAAGTCGGTTTTTTTTGGTTAGCAATTCTAATTTTCAATTTTTATAACTTTGTCCAAGGCACTTAAATATTATATTAATATATTTCGATTATACTATGATTAAATTGGTCAAATACGACTTTTTTGTATTAAGATATCTGTTTACTATCGAAAATCTTTAATTAATACATATATACTTAAAATTCCCCAAATCACGACAACTTTGCATCAAGTTTAACATACTTTTGAGAAGCAATTTAAATTTTTTTCTAAAAAAGACACAGTTGATGGAATATTTAGGTATAAGAAATTAATATTACGATAAGGTTACTAACAGAAAACTCTTTTTTTTAAGTTAGACAATTATTTTTTTAGAATTTTCAAAAATCAGGAAAATATTTAAAAAAATATTGGAATTTTTGACCAAAATTTGGGATGCATATGTAAAATTAAAAAATAATCAACTTTTCTTAAGACAACTTTTTCATATTTTAGCAAATAAACCATTTTTCTGTAATTTTTTTAAAGAAATGTCAATTTTGACAGGTAATGTAAGTTTTCTGATGTAAGTCTTTTATAAATATGCTATAATGTAACAAATAAACTTGAAAATCATACCAGTATAGGTGAACCAACAAATTATTAATAAAAAAACATGGCTGATTCAAGCATTGGATAAATGGTCCTTATGGAATGTACCCTCCAGAATGCTTGTTGCACATACCACGTGGTATGATTTGGCAAACAACACAAATGCATGCAAAATAACAAACTCTCAATATAACATGACTATCACCAACAATTGGGATACCTATGGGGTCACCTTTATCTCTATTTCTAAGTAGAAACTTTTTGCATTAAATAAAATTCAAATATATCTGTACATAAAGAGATCTTACTACTAAATTCTGCACACAACAAACACACCTACTCATACTCATATGATGCATTAACTAGTCATGGGGATTTACTACAAAAGCATAAACTGTTCTACTAACGATTACAAACTTCTAAATCTATAAATTAAAATATATTTTTCTTTTCTGCTTTCTTCATCGATGGTGAGATTCAAAATTACATGGTCTATTGGCTTGTAGAGTTCGTAGCAATAAACAGTTTTCTTGTGATATGGAGTTTTCTTTGTACCTAGAGAAAAAATAACTAGAATTAGATTTTGCCCTGTTTATGTGAAAATATGGTGTTTACTCTCTACAATTAACCTTAATACATACCTAACAGAATAAAAAAATTAAATTCTGTGTCAAAATTAAATATGTTTTATCAGTACTACACAAAAGAGGTCCAAGTAAAATAAGTATAAGTTAATGTTTAATTGTAAAGGCTTTGGAAGTTTTAATTTAAAACTAGGTAGTAAGCAAAAAAGCAAATTTTTAAGAAGGGTTGGTTGCATTTTAATTTCTTACATATTAAAGATAGGCAAAATACCTTACATATATTTTTTGGCCTATTATTAGCAGTAATGATATAGAACAACTTTTCTTTAATGCTAATTAGTAGGAAAAAAAGACGCAAAAACTAGCTTCATTAGCGAGATGGGCTCGATGTAATAATAAAGCCAGAATAATTAAATATTATTTATATAAACTGAAAAGAATGAAAACAATTTTATTTATAATTACAACTTAACAGGTGTTTTCCATTAGATTCAGACAAAGTCCAAGCAAATAAAGAAAAGCAAGGGAAAAGTGTATATAAAAGAACATGTTTATTTTAATCATTATCAACTGTTGTCATACATATAAAAGTAAACTATAACTACTATTAGGACAAGCTACAGAACCCTCAAAATAGAACAGAAAAAATTTAGCAAGTTCTTTGAAAGAAAACATAATTGATGTACCACACCTTAGACCTAAAATTTTTAGTTATTGTTTTTTAATAAAAAAAATCGACTTTTTTGTATTTTGAATACGTACAAAGAAAAAAATTGTTTGAGATAAAAATAATATTTTAGTTTGCTTTAATATGATTTAAAGGTTATCTTTTGAAAGAATAATTATATTATCTGATAATAATAAATGTGATTTCTTTTTATACCATATTTAATGTTTAGTCGAGTACTTAATATGTAAAAAGTCTAAATAAACAAATACAATTTTGGGAATTTAATAGTTATAATAAAAAGTGTTTTACCATCAGGTGTAGCAGCTAAGAGGTTAAATTCTTCATGAATAAAGTTGGCAGGTTCCTTGATTTTTCTATTTGGTCTTGACTGTGCAAATTTCTGCCTTGCAACACTCTCTTTTTGCTTTCCATAAAGTGTGTAATCGGTTTTAAATTGCTTTAGATTTATAACGGAACTGACTGTGCCAAATACTGAAGCTGTTAATATGTATTTTCTAATTTCTCTACAAAATGGATTATCCCACTGCCCAACTGTATTTCTTTCTATAGACTCTAGAGACTATATCCTCTGAAGTAACCTAGAAAAATGTTCATATATTTAAAAATATTAGAGAGCATGTAATACACCAGATTATTATATAGAAGTATAAATGAACAAAGCCTAAAGGAAAATGAACGCTATGCAAAAACATACTCGCAAAGAAAGATGTGCCTACTCAATACATAAATGCCATTCAGTTGTCTTACTATATTAAGTTGTTCAGTTAATACTATATATAATATATTTCTAAAAATTGTAAGAATTATAGACTTTTGTGTTGTACATCCCACTACTACTACAACCAATATAAGTATAAATGAACCAAGCCTACAGAAAATGGGGGCTATACAAAAATATAGTCACACAGGAAGGTTTGTCTACATTTTCTCTAAATCGATACATATATTGCTGCCCTTCAGCCTAAAATTAATGATGGTCAATGTAATTCTTAAGGAGGCAATGTCTAAAGTAAATCCTATATGAAATGCAGTATATTTCAGGCGTCGTTGTTTAAAAACCAACTTTAGCTACTGCAATCAATGTGTTAAATACTATTTCAATTAATTAATAATTTTACTTTTTCTTTTTTTCTTTAATTTCTGCTTTGCCTCCAATGCATACCAAAAACAAGCTTAACATTGGATGGAAGTTACAAAATGAAAAACCTAATATTATTGAGATATAGTAAATATAGAGTAAAGAGAGAGAACAAAACAGGCGAGTTTCAAAAAAATTTAGTTTTAATCTCTTGATCAAAACAAAAATAAAAACTTTTTATTCCCCCAAACGCCATGAAATGGATAATTATAATCCTAACACTTTCAGCCCCTTGTCATCCAATCAAACTTGCAATGCTTGACCAAAATCGTCATGAAATATATTTAAAACATCCATAAAAAAATTATTTCTCCTTATTAAGACAGCCTGTATCTCAAAGACAAAACAAAACATAGACTATAGGAAACATGTTTATATGAATTCTCATAAAATATGCCAAAAAATGACCTACTTAAAAATGAGCATAAAATTAAGGAACAATGTATATTGTTTTATGTTTTCTCAAACAGTCTCACGTAATATATATATATATATATATATATATATATATATATATACAGGGTGGCCCATCGAAAACGTACCGCAAGGCATAACGGCCAGGGTAATTTTTTTTTCAAAAAATCCAAAAACACGTCAATTTTGTTTGTGAGGGGGACAACTTTTGCCTTTAAAATGATCGCAAAATTTTCAACCCTCTAAGCGGGGGTGTCATCCCCCAAACTTTTTCAAATGGGAAGAGGGGTCAAGTGGTACCGCAATAAAAAGGGCTTTCTATTCTCTATACATTCCCGCTTTGGTTTTGAAAATCGGTCAAGTCATTTAGAAAATATGAAGGATTGAAATTTGAAAAATACATTTTTCAAAAAACGCATAAATTGAATTAAATAAAAAAAAACTTACCGTATTAATGAAGCAAATGCTGAAAATGTTGCCCGTCGACCTCCATACAGTAATACAAATTAGCTTCAAATCGTTCTCGAACATTCTGAAGAACTTGAGGGGTCACTTCGCGACAAACGTCAATAATTCGTGTTCGCAGATCTTCTAATGAGGCAAGTGGAGTGCTATACACTTTACTTTTTATGTGTCCCCATAGAAAAAAGTCTAAAGGAGTCAAGTCGGGTGACCGGGGAGGCCACTCAATGGCACCCCTTCGTCCTATCCACCGCCCGGGAAAGTTAGTGTTTAAATAATTACGCACATTTTGAGAGTAATGTGGAGGTGCACCGTCTTGTTGAAATATCAGTTCCGCTTCAACGTATCCAGGATTATTTTCGATGATGTCAGTTAGGGCTGGGTCGATGGTATTTTCCAGTAAATCTAAGTACATATCACCTGTTAGAGTTCCAGGAAGAAAAAAAGGACCCACAATAGAATTTCCAAAAATACCAGCCCACACGTTCAATTTCTGAGGATGTTGTGTGTGCACCTCGTGAAATACCCTGGGGTTGTTCTCAGCAGAGGTACCGACAGTTATGCCGATTAACTACACCGTTCAAAAAGAAAGTGCACTCATCCGAAAAACACACATTGAATAGAAAATTATTATTATTGGCCACTCGTTCACTAATAGTTTCACAAAATTGCAAGCGGCGATCAAAATCGTCTTCGTTGAGTTCTTGTACCAACTGAATTTTATACGGGTGGAAATGGTGTTTTTTCAATATTCTTTGGACACTTGTACGATTCACGCCGGTCTCATTGGCTAATTTTCTTGTACTCAGCGTACTATCCATGGCAACTTGGCCCAATACAAAGACCTCCATAGCTTCATTTACTACAGGATTTTCCATCTGCCTCTTTTTATTCATAAGGGATCCAGTTTCGCGAAATTTTGCTACTAACTCGCGAACAATTTTGCCGGAAAGGTGTTTTTCAGGATGTCGTTCATTAAATATCTGCGCAACCCGATTGCCACATTCATTATTTTTAAAATAAAGTTCGATTATTTCCACTTTTTCTGCAAGTGAGTACACCATAATTATTGATAAAAAATTTAATGATATTGAGAAATTTAAACGCACAAGTTACAGAACAGCTATCTAGCAACTACCGCACCTGATCGTTGTGGCATGTCAAATCACTAAAATCAGCAGTAAACATCTAAAATAACAGGACAAAAATAGCGAATTGGTCGAAGGAATTTATCCTTATCATTTACTCTGATAATTTGTAAATAAACATTTTAAATTTCAATCCTTCATATTTTCTAAATGACTTGACCGATTTTCAGTGGCGGCTCGTGGTGTTTAGGCTAGGGTAGGCGACAACCACAATAATTTCAAGAATAATGACGTTATAAGAAAACGTTAAGCCGCGTACACACTTAGCTGACAACTAAGTTTTATAAATTAAATTTATCCGCCTATCTTTTAAAAGGGCGAATTTACTTATTATGACATCCGTAAAGTTATCAGCCTTCTGTAAGGAGCAGAACAACTCTTTTTCTATTGAAATTAGCGCAAGTGACGATAAACGTTCATTTTTTATTGTATTGCGAGAATACGTTTTTATTCGTTTTATACAAGAGAAATGTCTTTCCAATGAGGTACTTGTAATAGGTATGGTAGCAATTAACGCAAAAAGTTTGTAACTTTCAGGAAATATTTCTTGAAGTTCATTTTTTACGAAATGTTTTAAAATTGCCTCGACGCTCAGCAATGCAAATTGTTCATCGAGATATATTACACTAAGCTCATTAATTAATTTTTGTTTGTCAAAGAAATTTTTATAAAAGTTGGTCACATTCGTCACAAATTCAAGCGGAAAATTTTTGCTATATTCTTCGAATTTTGAGGAATCCGCTAAAGAAAAATATAATAACTTATCTTACACACATATCTGCAAACCTAACTTCTATTTGAGTCACAATATTGTCAATTATCTCATAAAATAAAATGCGTAAAGAACTTTGCTCATCGCCTTTAATGGTGTCCGATAACTTAATTCTTTTTGACAATTGCCCTGAGTCCCTATTATTAAAAATCCTTGTTTGGGCTTGTTCAAATATTGTATTAAACATTGTCTCATTTCTCAATAACTTGATACGATCTCTTGCCATAAATATTTGCTTTTTACAATAGGTGATGTCCAATGATTTTTTCTGTAGAATGTTGAAAAGGGGGTCAGTTATGTCAAAAATACATATGTTTATACACAGCGGTAAGAAACGAAAATTCTAAATCGTTCATAAATTTAAGATATCCCTTGGCCCCGTTTATTGACTCAGCCGATGATGATTGGTCGTCAATAATTTTAGAAAAAACTAATTTTAGGCCTTCCCATTCAGAGTGCAAGATTTGAATGATTTTAGAACGGGAAGCCCACCTGGTGTCTGAACTGGAAGAAATCCTCTTTCCTATCGTCGAATCTAAAGTAAATGTCCGTTTTGCAGACTGATGAAAAAATCTGGGAATCGAGGACGCACTTGCGAAAAAAATTCGGCAATTTTTTATATTTCTTGAACCAGTTTGTAAAACCAAATTCAATCTGTGCGCACTACAATGCGTAAACAAAGCAAAAGGAGCATCATCTTTAACTTTTTTTTGCAAACCATTCAATGAACCTGCCATCACACTAGCACCATCGTAGCATTGCCCAACTAATTTTGTTTTATAATCGAAATTGCCTATGACTGTAACAATTAATCCATACATTGCGTCCGCTGTTCTGTCTTCGCTAACGTCATGAAAACCCAAGAAACTTTCTTTGATTTCACCGTATTTATTAACGTACCGAATTGAAATCGCACATTGGGACTTCTCAGAAATATCCGTAGTATCGTCAGCTTGCACTGCAAAAAACAACGACTCTTTTATCTCCCTATGAATTGTATCTGCAAGGTAATCGGAAATACAGGATATCAAATCATTCTGGATAGTTTTTGATAAACCAGAAAAAATATTTCCAATTTTTTTTAAATGTTGTTGTATTTCGTTATCACGTTTAATTAACAGATTAAAAGTTTCCCGAAAATTTCCCGCACTAACGGAATCGCTTTTTTCATTATGGCCTCTGAAAGATAATTCTTGCTTTGCTAGGTGACACGTAACATCGACCAAATAGCTCATTAGAAGTCTGTTTTTTCTCACCTCCTCATTATAAAAACCAAAGCGGGAATGTATAGAGAATAGAAAGCCCTTTTCATTGCGGTACCACTTGACCCCTCTTCCCATTTGAAAAAGTTTGGGGGATGACACCCCCGCTTAGAGGGTTGAAAATTTTGCGATCATTTTAAGGGCAAAAATTGTCCCCCTCACAAACAAAATTGACGTGTTTTTGGATTTTTTGAAAAAAAATTACCCTGGCCGTTATGCCTTGCGGTACGTTTTCGATGGGCCACCCTGTATATATATATATATATATATATATATATATATATATATATATATATACTGGGTGATTCACGACCCACTGAACATACTTATGTGGTGTATAGGGTATCCCTATTGTATATCGAAATGGATATTTAAATTGATTAATTCGGCTTTATTACCAAGATACAGGGTGATTTTCGTATTTTGGTAAACATTTGTTCACCCTGTATCTTATAAACTGCTTAATAGATTTTTTAAAAATTTTGTACACAAACACTCTTGGTATATCATAACTTTTTGACGTTTGAAAAGTAGCAAAGTTCCAGGGCCGTATCCAGCCAATTCACACAGGGGAGGGGGGTTAGTTTTGAGACACCCTGTACATCGGAATTCGGTATTTTTCAATTTTTTTCTTAAACTACATTCATTTGTGAACAAAAATATGCCACCATCTTGAATGACACACTAAAGGTTATGTACGAAATTTAAATCTTTAGATAGTACATACCCCTTTTTTTAGCGGTATCTGTATTAAAGCTTTTAACTAAGTATAAAATTATTTCAATGATTGACTTTAAAAAAAAATTAAACTATCTCTACTAATAAAACACAGCCTTGTCGAATTAATTTTTATTTTCAGTAGCCCAAAAAAAAACTAAAATCTACCCTAACACAATAACGTCTTAAAAGCTACAAAATGTTTTCAAAATGCATACCACCGGTGTTTCTACATTTTTGTGCACGCTTTTGTAGGTTTGCAATTGAGCGCTGAATCATTTGAGGGTTTTGTCTAACCTCGTCGCAATAAAAATGTATCCTATTTATTAATTGATCCCTAGTTTCGATTGGAACACTGTAAACTTTTTGTTTTAGATGCCCCCACAAAAAGTAGTCGACTGGATTAAAGTCTGGCGACCCAGCTGGCCAAGGATGTGGTCCTCCGCGTCCAATTCACCGATCAGCAAATTGTTGATTGAGATAATTTCGAACATCAATTCCAAAATGTGCAGGTGCCCCATCGTGTTGAAACCATATGCCTCTTAAATTTACATTTTCTAATAAGCCCGGTAAAATGTTTTGTAGAAAGTCCAAATACACAACAGCCGTTAATCGTTGAGGGAAAATATGTGGTCCAATTAAATGATTATTTATTAAGCCGCACCAAACATTCACTGAAAACTTTCGTTGAGAATTGGCCAATCGCATGCTAATCTAGGCAAGTAGTCGCCTTCTTCTAATCTTTGTACCTCTTGTACATGGAAAGGGTATAAGTTTTCATTTTTTATAGTTCTCCATACTCTTGTCTGCGGTATCGCTAATTGGGCGGAAATTCGCCTAGTGCTTGTGGTTGGATCTTCCCTCACAAGGTTGAGAATATTCTCTTCTTGGACCACGTTAGTAGCACCCACTCTTTCAACATGAAGATCGGTTGAGGGAAACTTACCCTTTTCACGCAATATATTAAAGGTTGCGGCAAACGTTTGGTGATTTGGAATTCTCCGATACGGAAATCGTCTTCTGTATTCTTCTTTAGCAGCTCTTCCGTTACCATTACAAAATCCGTACACAAATACGATGTCTGCGTACTCAGCATTTGTAAATAACGGCATTTTTACAATTATTAAAACGTACAAACTTTTTGCAAAGAGAAAATTCAAATAAAAAATCTTTAATTAACAATGTCAAACACAAATGATTGAATTGTATGTACGTAATGTCATTTTTAAAATATCTGTCTAAATTCCAAGGCTTACTTTATTATTTTTAGGTATTAAAATTTATTGAATTTGTATTTTTTTGTAGGTTTTAAGGTTACGAAAAAAATAAAGGTAAATAAAAAAATTAAAAAAAAAACAAGCTCTTACACGTAATTTGTATAGAATAACAAAAATAAAAAAAGATAAATTTTTACGGTAGCCGATAAATGATCACGATCTCGAGCATTAGATAAGAGATGAGGCAAAAAAGACTCAAACAGAAATTAACTGGTTTATTAGTAGAGATAGTTTAATTTTTTTAAAAGTCAAGCATTTAGACAAAAACCTCAAATGTAAATGATTCAGCGCTCAATTGCAATTCACAAAAGCGTGCACAAAAATGTAGAGATACCGTTAGACAGGCGTTATTGTGTTAGGGTAGATTTTGGTATTTTTGGGCCACTAAAGATAAAAAATAATTCGACAAGGCTGTGTTTTATTAGTAGAGATAGTTTAATTTTTTTTTAAAGTCAATCATTGAAATAATTTTATACTTAGTTAAAAGCTTTAATACAGATACCGCTAAAAAAAGGGGTATGTACTATCTAAAAATTTAAATTTCGTACATAACCTTTAGTGTGCCATTCAAGATGGTGGCATATTATTGTTCAAAAATGAATGTAGTTTAAGAAAAAAATTCAAAAATACCAAATTCCGATGTACAGGGTGTCTCAAAACTAGCCCCCCTCCCCTGTGTGAATTGGCTGGATACACATGAATTATCTAAACCTTTAAAAGATTTTTCCCTAATTCATTTTGGCACATTGTATTACTTTTACAAATATGTGATACTTTTAAATATTTTACTGAAAGATCTCTTAATTTATACTCACAAAGATATTCCTGGAGACCTTGCTGGAGACTAATCTTGGAACTTTAAACTCTCAACATCATTACCAGGTTTCTTTGCAAAACTGGTTGAATATGTATAGCCTTTGTTAATATCATCCCTACAATAGAAGATGCATACATGTAGTTGAAACAGTTGTAATATTATGTGAAATATTAGGGGACTATATTTATTTTTTTTCTTTATAAATATCTTTGACATGTCCAATGTGCTAGTATATCTTAACAACATGGTAAACTGAATGGTATACCTATGGCACTTATATGATAATGCCCAGGGGCATAAACTTTTGTTTTATACCTGGAATTTTGAACTAGAAACAATTCTGTATATATGGAAAGTTTTAGACAATCTCGTTACAAGAATAATAGTACCTGCAGGCGAATTCTAGCCATTATGTTCTTGAGATATTTTGAAACAAATAAAATATTGCATTTTTAAAATTATGCAGTAACTTTTTTGATCCTAAAATTTTTTTAAAGTTGTAAACATATTGCCAAAGCATTTTTTTGTCTAAAATTTTATGGTGCTGTCATATTTTGAATCTGATGTTTCGTAAACGAGGGGCCATCATCAACTTTTAAATACACACCTGGATTTTTTAATTTGTTTTGTAACAAACTTATCCCTGTGATATTTGTTGACTTGCGCACTGCCTTAACAAATAAAATACCAGTTCTGGATGGCACAATTTCGTTCAAGTTGATAAGAAATATGACAATACAGAGTAATACTAGTAATACCTGGAATTTTGAACTAGAACCAATTCTGTATTAAAAAACATGCCAGTTATTATTGCAAGAGATAGAAAAATGGTTAAATATGAAAAGTTTTAGACAATTTCGTTACAAACCTAATAGCACCTGCAGGCGAATTCTAGCCATTATGTTCTTGAGATATTTAGAAACGAATAAAATATTGCATTTTTAAAATTATACAGTAACTTTTTTAATCCTAAAATTTTTTTAAAGTTGTAAACATATTGTCAAAGCATTTTGTTGTCTAACATTTTATGGTGCTGTCATATTTTGAATCTGATGTTTCGTAAACGAGGGGCCATCATCAACTTTTAAATACACACCTGGATTTTTTAATTTGTTTTGTAACAAACTTATCCCTGTGATATTTGTTGACTTGCACACCGCCTTAACAAATAAAATACCAGTTCTGGATGGCACAATTTCGTTCAAGTTGATAAGAAATATGACAATACAGAGTAATACTAGTAATACCTGGAATTTTGAACTAGAAACAATTCTGTATTAAAAAACATGCCAGTTATTATTGCAAGAGATAGAAAAATGGTTAAATATGAAAAGTTTTAGACAATTTCGTTACAAACCTAATAGCACCTGCAGGAGAATTCTAGCCATTTTGTTCTTGAGATATTTAGAAACGAATAAAATATTGCATTTTTAAAATTATGCAGTAACTTTTTTAATCCTAAAATTTTTTTAAAGTTGTTTTATGGTGCTGTCATATTTTGAATCTGATGTCAAAGCCATTCAACTTTTAAATACACACCTGGATGTTTTAATTTGTTTTGGAACAAGCTAACATTTTATGGTGCTGTCATATTTTGAATCTGATGTAAATTACCAAGTAAACAAGGGGCCATTTTACATCATTACTTTTTTTTCAAATACACACCTGGATTTTTTAATTTGTTATTGGAACAAGCCTTTGCATTCCAACAATCCAATCTCTTCTTTGAAGATGGGAAATATTTATAATCTTAAATATGTGTGCCGAGGTGCTGTCCGTTTAAACCAAATATTAAGTCTGTTATATTATTAGTTTTTTGTTCAGGTTAAAACGGTTTTGTCAAGATTAAATATATAAAAGCTTTTTATTTGTTAAAAAAAATTACATAAATTACCAAGCTTGTAAAAAACGAAAAAAAAAAGACTGTCAATTTTACAAGTTATTACTATAAATATTTTTCAAATGGGACATCCTGACTATTATATGTCCCTCAAATGGGTCTCTTCTTGCACATTATAATTATATCTGGTTTGATACCTATCCACTCCACTATGTAATAGTGTTGTCCGTCTCTCTCTAACACACTGCCTCATATGGTTTTTCTTAAATTGATCGGGTGTCTTTGAAGATAAAGTTATCAAACCAGATATTATATTTATAATCTGCAAGAAGAGTTCCATTTGAGGAAAATATAGTATAGAGTGTGTGCCGAGGTGTGTCCGATTTAAACAATACAACTTATGGTGATATCTTGTAAAATTAATAGTCTTTTGTTTTTCTAATAACCAGAAAAAAGTTTTAAGTAACCCTACAATTGGTTTTTTGTTCACTCCGATAAGTTAAAACGTAAAAAAGTTTTGTCAAGATTAAGAATATATAAAAGTTCAATTTTTATTTGTTTGTAGATACAAGACTAAGATATTTAATATGTTACATATGCATAGCCATGCGCAAGAATTATTTTCTCACTAGAAAGCAATGCCTTAGTAAATTAGGTATCGATAAACAGTTGCTTCCCAATAATTTTCTCTTTGTGATATAACTGTGGGGGTATACGCTGTTAAACCCTGCTACTGTGTACAATAGCAAAACTTTCTAAGTTGAAGTCACATAAAAAGGATCAATATAATATTGATAACTAAAAGCTTTATTCTTGCACAGATTGTCATGGATCCGGTGAGTTAAATTGCATCAGCCAGCATTATGAGAGTACCACTATGAAAATATTAGTGTTGCATAAAAAGTGTCTAATTTTATGAGCTTTTGATTTCTACCACTATAATATGACCAACAGGAAATAAGTTTTTATACCTACAGAATTACTATACCCCTGAAGGTACACTGTCTTTGTTAAAAGTTAAAATTTAAAATTAATCCTAGAAAACATATTTAAATTTCACAAATATAAAAACCATAGGTATTTATGTGAATTTCAGAGAGAATTCACCTCATGTATAAAAATATCAATATGAAATAAAAATGAACCAGAAAATTCTAAAAGAATCGTGTTGCCTAGGTACCTATAAAAATAAGATTTATTAGTTTTATTTATTTTCATCATTGTTTGAAAACAAAATAGTTTTCCTTCTTTAAAGTTGGGCTATTTTAAGTTTCAAACAAAAGATGTGTACTTCAGAAATACGTCCACCATGTACCTTCTGTCCATTTCTAATTCTTCAAATTCATGAAGGGTCTCAAAATCGAGCACCTATAGTTATATTATTTGAACTTACCTTATTCTGCATTTTCCCAAGATTCTCATTGCAAAATTTTTTGCAGTTCGGCGCCGAGGTCTTGCTGCTCTCGTATTTTTACACCCTTTAGCACTCATTACACGTATCCTAAATACACAGGTAACACAGGAATTTTCATAAACAAATCTAAACTAAACGTCGACGTTTTAAAAATACAAGTAAAACAACCATTTACTAGTCATTTTAAAACACACCTATAATAAACAAATAAATTCTCAACCCAAGACTCAAGCTATCATAAAATCACGTTCATAAAAATATAAGGAAATCAATATTCCGGTTATTTAGATATTAAAAAAACTTGTTTTTATCGGCAAACACCGAAAGGTGCCGAAAGTCGAAAGGCCCTGCAATTATTACTTCGGCTAGCTGATAAAAAAAACAGTCAATAGAGGAGATCATAAATATTATATTCTGTAAAAGAGGAATTCTTTAACATCGCTTTCTCGTTTTATTTCATTTCGCAACAAAGATAGATATATCAACGAGGCAAGAAATGCATGTCATGTGCGATATTTTGAATTTTCTATCAAAGGAATGTAAAACTCATAAAGTTATTTGCTTGGGATGGAGGGGATACCACAATGTTGCGTCACTGTTAAACGTTTTCTGAAATATTTGAATTTTTCCGTTAAAAGCGAAATTAGTTTTAGATATTACGTAATGTTTGCACATAAATATGTTATAACATTAAATATTGAACGTGTTAATTTATTTATATGGCCCATTTTGGAAAAATTAAAAAATAATCGGATTCCGACATTGATGCGTCATCTACAGAGTGGCTCTTGAGGTTTGAGTTCGAAAAATAAACAGGAGAAATTTTATAGCGTGGATTTGCACTCTTAAGTCAATGGGATTTAAGGGAAAATCGTAGAATGCCAGAAATGAGACCGTTAATTTTAATTCTTTCCTTGTCAAATTTAGGTATAAAAAGAGGAATTTCAAGTTAAGTGTATTTCATTATCTACTTAGGGATAAGTAAACAATTATTTTACTCTATCCACCCTTAAATGAAAATTATGTTATAAAACTAAAAATAATTATCGTATGTATTTTATTATGTATTATTTTAAGATGCGCTTAAAATGCAATTTATTTTTTCTTAAATTTAGATTTTTAATTAGTATTAATATTAGGCTACTTTAGAGACATTGGAACAAAACTGTTCGTAAATAGAAGGTACTACTTTAGTATTCATTTTACATGCATGTATTTGAAAAGCCGGTTAACGGATTGTGAAGCGATGTTTAGAAAATGGAAACGCGTTTTTTGCATTTAGAATCAATAACCGATTTTAATCTATTTTGCTTTCTTGCGTATTATATGAGGTGCTAAAAAGAGGTACATATCTAAAAACTGAAAATTTAAAATAGCAAAAAACATAATATCGAATTACAACTAAGATGCCAGAAGCTAATATACGAAAAAAAAACGTTTTAGTATGAATTATGCGACTGCTTAGGTAAAGCAAACAATGTTTTAGAGGCACGGAATCTTAGCATATGAAAGCAATTTTAAACCTGTGCGAATCAAGTTTTAACCAAAAAAGAGGAATTTGAAAGACGCATAGCACGGAAGAATAAGAAAAATCTTTTGAATAGGCGATAGTTTTATTTTTTATTATTTAATGCATTTTATAAACATTAACAGCCATATTCACTAAAAGAAGTTTACTTTAAATGTAACAGACATCTAAGATTAAACTTACAGCAAATAAGTTTTCTAAATGTTCATCTAAATCATTACAGAATATGATAATGCCATAAGCAGAAAATAACTGGTGAACTAAAAGTTTTTTCATGACAACTAGAGCTGATCTAACTCTTAAACATGTTCAGTGAATCAGAGGGTTAATATACAGTGTAATAGTTGCAGCCTAGGTACAATGAGAAAAGAATTAATACAGAAGTTTTGGAATTTTAAAATGGCTATTTGGGACATACTCCGCTTGGTAAAAATTAAATAATAGTAGGCTTTGTAATAAAGAGCAACGTATGTAGGAGAGCCAGAATAAATACTAAAGATTTCAGATCTTTACTTTCTATTGAAAGGGTTGATATTTTGAAATGTTTAGTTTTATTCGAAAGTTATATTGTAGAATATAAAAATTCGAATATATACGAAGTGTTCTATTTAAATGTTTTAACGAATCAATTGGGTATTATGTCTTTGTTGTATATGTTAATGTTCTAAATTTGAAATGAAGGGCAGGTACAGTGTCAATCGTTATATAAAGAATGGCTTTGTAAAAAAAAGTGTTTTAACTGGAGTAAACTGGAATGAGTCCTGATATGATGCAAAGAAAGGAAAAACGTAATTGTTCTTTTTTTTTAAGCAAAAATACCACTTTTATATAAATAGGGGAAAGGGGAAAAAAACAATTAATTTGTCTATTAATTTATCAAATAATTTTACAAATTTTATTCTAGTAGTGTGTTAATGTTAGAATAGTCCAATCCCAATTTGTAAATTCTGATGGTAATGCAGGTGTATGTGCTTCTTAACTTTTCAAATGTATTTGACCGTGTCGTTTATCGACCGACACGTGCAATATTGCTGCCTTCACTCCAACTTAATATTCGTCTTGAGACTCTGAACTTTGCAGTCGCTTTTTTAGATAGCAAATAACATACTCTAGCAAACTTTTTACATTAATCGTGAGAGTTAAAAATATCTAAACTCTATCTAAAAGGCATTCCCAATATTATTTTAAATTTACCTCTAATTTTCATTCAAATTTATTAAAATTTCACATCTGGAGTTGGTTGTAAGATTACTTTATGCTGTCATAAAATTAATTTCCTTTGTAAGGCCCCTAAATCACCCTTTGCTCTTTTACGTTTAAAGACAAAACATGCTGTAAACGCTAATTTTTTTTTAAATTTATTAAAACTTCATATTTGGAGCTGGTTTTAGGACTACTTTATGCTGTCATAAACGAATTTGCTATATGAGGCCCCTAAATTATCCTTTACTCTTATACGTTTATAGATAAAATCGCTAATTTTTATTTAAA
The DNA here is from genome assembly GCA_030620095.1 of Kuschelorhynchus macadamiae. Taxonomy (NCBI): domain Eukaryota; kingdom Metazoa; phylum Arthropoda; class Insecta; order Coleoptera; family Curculionidae; genus Kuschelorhynchus; species Kuschelorhynchus macadamiae. Next base: position 465,459 of record JAUTXW010000289.1, on the reverse strand, counting down.
TTTATTAAAATTTCATATTTGGAGCTAGTTTTAGGATTAATTTTTGGTGTCATAAAAGAAATTTTCTCTGTGGAGTCTCTAGCACACCCTTTACTTTTGCACGTTTAAAGACAAAACATGCCGTCACAGCTAATTTTTATTCAAATGTATTAAAACTTTATATTTGGAGCTGGTTTTAGCATTACTTGTCAGCCAAAAATCTGATCGACTTTAAACAAATGCTCAGAAAGGAAGAATGGAACGAAGTGTTGATGATATTGACGTGTCTTTTCAGAATTTTATCGCGACTGATACCCGGCATTTTGATACAACTTGCCCCCTAAAAATGCAAAAACCACTTTTAAAAGATAAAGGGTGGATAACAGATGATATACTCAATTACTAAAAGCAACCAAACTATTGAGGAACTATTACAATATATAAGAAGATGAAAAAAATGTACAGGAAACAGATCCAGGATGCAAAAGTAAATTACAATAAGCAGAAAATAGAAACGTACAAGAGTAAAGAGTATCCTAGTGGCCTCACAGGGGAATATCGTTTAGGAGAGCATAAAGTAACCCTAAAGCTATCTCCAAATATGAAGTTTTAATAAATTTGAATAAATATTAACTGTGGCAGCATGTTTTATCCTTAAACGTACAAGAGTAAAGAGTATCCTAGTGACCTCACAGGGGAAATTCGTTTAGGAGAGCATAAAGTAACCCTAAAGCAATCTCCAAATATGAAGTGTTAATAAATTTGAATAAATATTAATTGTGGCAATATGTTTTATCCTTAAACTTACAAGAGAAAAGGGTGTCTTAGGAGCCTCATAGAGGAAATTCGTTTATGACAGCATGAAGTAATCTCAAAATTAGTTTCAAATATAAAGTTTTAATAAATTTAAATACAAATTAGTGGTGGCAGCTTGTCTTTTCCTCATAAACGTACAAGAGTAGTGTGTGTCCTGAAGGCCTCACGCTGCTTGATGAAAACGACAGAAAAGTTAGTTCCGTAGGAAAACTGCAAAATTCAAAAAAAAAGAACTACTCACCTTTAAAGAACATCAAAGAAGAATTTAAGGTTTAATATCCTAAAGGAGGACAGCACAATTAAATGTGGCTGCTACATAATTAAACCTGTGGGATTTAAAAGAAATTCGTAGACCTACAGCCAGAGGCGAGATCGTTAATTTTAATTCTTTCCTTGCCGAATTTAAGTGTATAAAAGACGAATTTCTTAACTCGGGTTTATTTTCTTATGTCATTAGGGTTAAGTAAACAAATTTATAATTTCCAAGATACTATTAATTGAAAATTATATTCTAATTTTATTATAATTATTTAATTAACGCACGTATTTTAATAATTTCTGAATTAAAATAAAATTTTTATATATATAAATAAATATAAATATAAAATATTTCTTGACATAATTCCAGTAATATATTCCAAGTTCGAGAAGATTCTAGGTATATGGGATTCATAAATTTCTCTTTTTTTGGTATTGGATTCCGTTTTTAAAATTCTGGTGTTGTTGAAATTAAAAGTGTGTTTTTCATTTTGTTCGTGTTTGGTAAGGGCCGTTTGGTTGCGTTTGTCGTATTTGTGTGGTTTTAATCTAGATTGCAGGTATTGGCTAGTTTGACCAATATAAATGCTATTACAATCGTTGCAAGGTATTTCATATATAACATGTGTTTTTTTAAATTTTTCGGTTTTTGCTTTTAATTTGGTATAATGACGGTTTAATAAATTATATCCTTTGTGGGCAATATGTATGTTGTGTTTGGCTATTACATGTTGGATTTTTTCCGACAGTCCTTTAATATAGGGAAGAAAGAAGCTCTTATAAAAAATAGCTAGCCAAAACATCTTATACATTCTATTTTTAAAAAAAAAATACACAAATTCTACAACAAAACCGACGCTCGATCACAAAATAAAAACCAAAAACAAAATTATATAACACTTCCCTATACTAAAGGACTGTCGGAAAAAAATCAACATGTAATGGCCAAACACAACATACATATTGCCCACAAAGGATATAATTTATTAAACCGTCATTATACCAAATTAAAAGCAAAAACCGAAAATTAAAAAAAAACACATATATGTGAAATACCTTGCAACGATTGTAATGGCATTTATATTGGTCAAACTAGCCAATACCTGCAATCTAGATTAAAATCACACAAATACGACAAACGCAACCAAACGGCCCTTACCAAACACGAACAAAATGAAAAACACACTTTTAATTTCACGACACCAGAATTTTAAAAACGGAATCCAATACCAAAAAAAGAGAAATTTATGAAACAATTGAAATTAATAGAAACAGTTGAGCTATTAACGATAAAAGAGATATTAATTCCCTTAACAAAATCTACTTTAATCTAAATTAACATACAATAATAGCACGAAAAAAAAATATTGGCTTATAAAAAAATCAAAAAAATGTAAATAAAAATTTTAACTCCATTTCAAAAATAATTAAAAGAAATGTTTATAACGAAACTTTTATTCTAATTAAGGAATAGTACCTATCTCCTTCCTGCAACGTAAAAATATTCTTTCCGGCAAAAATCGATATTCATATATATTAGTACATTTGGATATATGTGGTACTCCGGTAATATAAAAGACAGAACAACAGTGTTTTACGGTTACCTGCGAAAATGTGGCTCGTTTTCTCACACATCTTTATCAACAGAATATATATGTATTAATGTCGTATTGTTCTGTTTTTATTTGGATATATGTGGTATGTACTTACGTTCTAGGGTAAGTCGATTTTATATAAAAGATTGTGCATGTCCCAAAATTTTAATTCGTTTTTTTTCATTTTGTAGTTTTGAAAAAGGCAAGGATTACCTGCCGAAACGTCAAGTTTTAAAGTATTTTTATTAAATATGACTACACACTAGGTCATATAATTTTTGCATTCCGAACCAATACCCAAAATATATATGTATATATATATATATATATATATATATATATATATATATATATATATATATTCATCGGCACACGAAACGAAACATATCAGTGGTGTGTGCACATTTTGCATTTCGCCAAAAGTACACAGTACAATAAGAACACATAGTAATATATACTGTTATGAGAATTCATCATTAAAAACATTTTTTTATATCAAACCACTATAGAGTGTCACTATAAATGTCATTATAAGGAGCGAAATACAGACATAAATAGTTTATTAAAATATTAATATAACTTCTTTATTTAGACTTTTACTAAAAGGGAACCAACAACAGTGGAAAAAATCATCATACGAGATCTTATTATTAAATGTTTTAATTCCGCCATTATATTTTATATCTTCTTTTTACCTCAATCTGCTTCAAAATTAATTATCTGAGTTAAAATAAAGGGCAATAATAACCTTCAGACTGTATAATCAGTTATTTGCCGCACGCGAAACTCCTATTAACTACAACTAAAACATAAAGATTAAGTAAACATAATTTTGCTATTTCTAAGTCTTGCTGTAAAAACAAACACAGCTTAAATTTATTGTTCGCCTTGCAAACAATAAATAAATAAGTTACTGGAGTTAATATTTACGCAGAGAAGATTGGATCTATTCATTTATATACTAAAGAGCCAACAATTTTAAAACATAATGTCTTTATATTGGTATTTTCAAGACAGACTGGAATCACATTATGTTTTCTTAATTTGTATTTTTTCACTTAGAAACTGTAGATAAGGCAGTTGTTTTAAACGAAGGCAGGGAGAGTTAGTTAATTCAATAGGTATTTGAAAATTTGCAAATTAAAAGAGAAGAATGGCTAAAATTTGGGTAGTAGACAGTGGCGCAACTAGGGGGGGGGCTAGGGGGAGCTTAGCCCCCTCAACCTCGAAATTAGCCCCCCCGCCAAACGATTGATGATCATATTTTGAGGACGCAAAACCGATAACAGTCAAATTGAAAACTGATATAGGTAGGGTAAATGTTCTAACATTGAAAAATAATGGAGGTCATTGACATAGATTTTTGTTGACTACACATATTTAAAATAAAAATAATATTTCAAAAAATGGCGAAAATTCTCAAAGTTACTTAATTGTTTGTATCAAAATAATGTTTATCCAGTATATGTTCAGGGTAAGTTTGGCAAGCGAGACCCCTCCTTGATATCTGTGATAGCTGAAAATAGAAAAAAAACTTCTATAAAATATTTTTAATATTCAACGGACTTTATTTTATGACGAGCGTTCTCTATACAGAATGTAGTTTCCCTCTACCATTGTTATTAAAATTGCATCAGTTAATATCTATTTGTAAACAACAATATTTCGATTTTAACTTTTTATTTATTAATAACTAAACAAATAATCAAGGAAGTAACAATTAATTAACGGTAAAAAACGTAAAAACTATTAAAACAATTAAACGTGATAAAACCAGTGGACGAAGTTTGGGATATTACAAAATGTTAAATTCTCAAATGCTCGAACGTGTTTCCATTTTGTTTGATACACAGTTGTCTTTGATTATTTTTCATCACATCTAAAAGTGTTACAGGAGTAATTTTGGAAAACACATTTCTAATCCTCGTTGTCATATATTCGATGGTAGTTGGTGGAATTACATATACTTGTTCTTTGATATATCCCCAAAGAAAAAATCACCTGGAGTAAGATCAGGTGATCTTGCCGGCCAGTTTATACACCCTTTTCTTTCTATCCATTTGTTTGGATAAATTTGATCCAAATAACTGCGAAGAATGTGGGAATAATGAGGAGGTGCCCCGTCATGATGGTACCACATAACTTGTCGAACCTGTAGAGGGGCCTCTTCCAAGTATGTAGGCAAATCGTTTCTTAAAAAATGTAAGTAAATTTCGCCCGTTAAAGTGCCGTCAAAAAAATGTGGTCCAATAACCTGCGATCCTAAAATTCCGCCCCATACATTTAAAGACCAAACTCTCATCCAATAAGGATTTGAAGTACTGTAATAGTGCATGTTGTGTTTATTAACAGCTCCATTACTTTTAAAAGAAGATTCGTCGGTGTATAAAATATTTCTCAAAAGTAGTTTATTTTCAATAACTCTCGTTTGAAGATCTCTACAAAAATTTACCCTGTTTTGGAAATCATCCCCATGGAGTTCTTGATTCAGACAGAGGTGATAAGGATGATACTTATGTTTTCTAATAATTCGGGATACTGTGCTCTGCGAAATATTCAGATCATGTGCTACTGAATAGGTACTTGGATTTAAATTGTCAACTATACTCAAAATAACATATACCTGACAGCTTGGTTGTCCTTTATCAGGAAAATTCATTTGATATCGACGTTTTGCTGATTTAATTTGGCTACGACATTCTCCATAATTAAAATCATATCAGTTTGTTCGTTTAAGGGAAACTGTCGGTTATTATGCATCTTTAATTATGAATGTAGAAAATAAACAACTCTTGAAACTAGATAACTTCGATCCTTGATAGATAGTTACGCACATGTTTAGCCTACTATTATTAATTATCACAGCCTCAAGTTAAGACGTCTTTTCGTGATAGACAGTGACGACATGTAAGGAAACATTTCATTTTATTTATAAAACTAAAACTATGTCCGGGGACGTTTTAAAAGCGTTTTGTAAAGATGGGGTGTTTCGATTCTTTTTATTAACTTTAAGAAGCGTAATATTGGTCTAAATTTGGCTGTGAATTCTTTTGTATTATTTGAAATGTTGGCATCTCACTCAAATTATGGATAACAATACAAGGATAGTCAAATAAATTTAAGAGCAGAGGAGGGGTTGCCCCCCAAAACCTCCTATGAGTGCGCCAATAATAACAGTAAATTTTGCAGCAAGGCAAGAAAGCTATAAAAAAAATTTTCAAGTATTATTTTGACTCATGGGCGCAGACTCTTAATTTTTTTCCGATTATACATATTTAAAATAAAAAAGAGGTAAATTTATTTAATTTTTTTGTATACATTGTAGTGTTAAGAATAAGATAAACCTAACATGAAAATTTTCATGGCTTTGTTGACTTGGAAAAAATATCATGCACAAAAAGTCATTCTTTCATTAAAATTGGTTTTATCCTCAAATCAATATTATCTCATAAGTGTCAGGGCTTGAGCCCCCCCCCCAAAAGTCGATGTCTAGTTGCGCCACTGGTAGTAGACGACAGAAGCGTTTCTTCTGCGTTGTCTAAAGGGCAATTTACGAAGCATCCATATATTGTTTTCACATGTCACAACATTTATCCGCATCTGTGCAAATAGTTTTCTAAATACGCATCTAATTGTTGTGTGCAATTTCTATACTGAGAATGCAGAACATATACCGAACAAAACATTTTATTAATTGTTTGTGTTGGTATTGTTAGCCCACATTCTTTACGAGTTAGGATGACAGACTAAAATAAATCGAAAGTATTTAAAATAAATGGTAAAAATAATATACCTCGATTATGCCTTGAAAACAAATGTGTTTTTACATTAACAAACCCCAATCTGTTGTCACATTTTTGAGCCGAACTGCAATATATTTTCTAGTAGATAGCAATAGCGCCGTTACCTGCAAGACTGATTGACTGACGATCATGTAATTATGTAAACACGTAACATAAGAGATTAAGTTATAAAAATGGCATTAGCAAAGAGAAGAAGGTACCGCAATTGCATAGAAAATACAGCTGAAATACTTAAGAAAAAATAGTTTTTACAGAATGCAGTTATAAATATTCCAAGCAAGACTTCATTAACATGAATATTATAATGGCAGTGGATTTCAGATTTACCAATTCATATAAGTAGTTATATAAAAAATTTAAAGTATTGCCTAAATTTTTAAATTTTTAATTAAATATTCAAGACTCAATTATTTTTACTTGGAAATTTTTGAATCATTAAGTTCATTAGTTTCAGCTTTGATTAAATGATTTAACAGCCGACTAATTTATTTAATCATGGTTTTGATTGTATCAAAATCAATAATTTCGCATTAGCAGATGTTATATTGAAAACGATGATTATTTTATTCGCTTGTTGAATTACCTTTTCACTCTAAGCTAAACATTAACAGTTCAGTGTTGCCAAGTTTGTGATAAACAAAAATCTTTTTTGGCTTTTTCGCAGCTGAATAAAAATATTTAAATTTAAATTGATTGAAGCAAATATTTGATAAAATTACATATCTCAACATGTAGACTAGTCTGTCTACGGAATGTTTCGATACATAATATAAACAATATTATTTAAGCAAGCATAAGAAATTATGTCATTTACCTTAAATTTTTATAGACACATAGTTGTACAAATACTTTCATCCTATCGGAACTCATCAGGGCGCCGATCGTAAGAGAGAAACATTAAATAATAGAAAAAAATTGATTTCAAAATTTTAAAATATGTTAGTTTGTTTGACATTTAACTTAGATTTGAAAAAAATGATAGTTTGCAGCCATCTATAATGTTATTTTTAAATGTGTTCAGATTATTTGTTGCGTTTAGATTGACAAACAAAAATCTGTTTTGGCTTTTTCGCAAATGAATAAAAATATTTAACTTTAAATTGATTGAAGCATATATTTAATAAAATTACATATCTCAACATGTAGACTAGTCTGTATACGGAATGTTTCGATACATAATATAAACAATATTTTTTAAGCAGGCATAAGAAATTATGTCATTTACCTTAAATTTTTATGTAGTTATACAAATACTTTGATCCTATCTCAACGCGTAGATTTATTTATTAAATATTTGCTTCACATCAATTTAAATTTAAATATTTTTATTAAGTTGCTAAAAAGAAAAAAAAAATTTTTGTTTGTCAATCTAAACGCAACAAATAACCTGAACACATTTAAAAATAACATTATAGATGGCTGCAAACTATCATTTTTTTCATATCTAGGTTACATGTCAAACAAACTGACATATTTTAAAATTTTGAAATCAATTCTTTTCTATTATTTAATGTTTCTCTCTTACGATCGGCTGATGAGTCACGATAGGATGAAAGTATTTATACAACTCCTGTGTCTATAAAAATTTAAGGTAAATGACATAATTTCTTATGCTTGCTTAAATAATATTGTTTATATTATGTATCGAAACATTCTGTAGACAGACTAATCTACATGTTGAGATATATAATTTTATTAAATATTTGCTTCAATCAATTTGAATTTAAATATTTTAATTCAGTTGCGAAAAAGCCAAAAAAGATTTTTGTTTAATCTATACTAAATATAATAAATAGCTATTTTGCAAATAATTTCATATTTTATTTTCTATGCATAATAATAAAGGATTGATGTGTTTTTAAGAAAATCCTATTATTGTTTGTTGCTAGAAATCGTAAGGTATAAGAGAATATTTCTAAATTTATAAAACTTGTGGTACAAGTAATGAAACGTGCCTAACTGTTAAATATATATATATATATATATATATATATATATATATATATATATATATATATATATATATATATATATATACATTATTTTAATTGCATGTTCAGCTTCTTATATGTAGATATACTATAGTTATATACAGGATATCCAGAATAAGATAAAGTGCATTGGGACATTGGAAACCCTGAGAAACCCAAAGTAGGTTAAATTGGATGAAAGTTGAAAGTTAGTTTCAGTTAAATGTAATATAATGGCGATACAAATTAAGGTAATACATACAAGGTGTCTAAAAAAATGCAAAATGCTCCTTTATGGAACTATACATTTTTTAAATCGGGATAGCCAGGCTAAACATAACGAATAAAAATCTGAAACACTTTTATAATTTTTTTTCCACAATATGTTTTTATTTAGAAAAATAAACTTAAATATTAGAACTCTCTATATTTGACACTGATTTACTATACACCTTGTGGAAAAAAACTTAATAAAAAATGTTTACATGTTTATTTGTTATACTTAAACTGGATATCTCAAAAAAGTCGATCTTAAAAAATCACAGTTTCACAAAGTAATATTTTGCAAGTTTTTGGGAACCTTGTACGTATTACCCTGCAATGCGTTCTAGAATTTAATTTTAACTGATGAACTGACTTTTTCCTAATTTAACCTACTTTGTATCTCTTCATGCAGTAGAAATTTCCATCCTTAATTTTTCGGATTTTTTTATAAAAGTTTGTTACTTTATAAATGAATAGTAGCGGCATTTTTAGCATTTTAAATGGTAGAAAATTCTACGTAAATATAAAGTATAATATATTTTTTATATGAAACCTCATTAAAATAAGAAGAAAAGTATGTTTTGACCTCCATATTTAAATCTGCCACACCTTAGCTGACCTTAAATCATTGTATTCTAAATTTCAGTAAAATTAGCAAAAACATTATGTTGACAGCTTTACCTCTGTCCACCATAATTAGTTCTTGAAAACTAACTCATACTCTTTTTTACTGAACTAAAATCCTTCATAATAAAAACGTCAATAAAAAAAAATTAGTGGTCATATTGGATCCGATATCGGGTGTCCAGAAACACTCCCGGCAAAAATTAAGGGGTAATTCTCCAACAAAAAAAATAATTTCCTGTGAACATTGATTCCAAAATGTACGTTACGGAAATCTAGGATGTTAAATATTTTAGGATTTTTAAAATTTTTAAATATTCCGAAAATCGAACATTTTTCAAGAAAACCCCAAAACATAAAAAAGTAAAAGTTATTTAGTTTTTCTGTAACGTAGCACTTTTGAATTCAAGTTAATAGGATATTTTTTTCTTCACTCCTTAAAATTTGTGGAGAGGGTTTCTAGACACCCTCCTGTACGTTTGTTTTGCTTCGATTTTCTTTATTTTAAATGTTTTTCAGTAATCTGGAAAACTTTGATCAAATAAGCTTTTCTATAATTTTTTCTTACATTGAGTTGGGTATTGAAAAAAAATATGTTTTTTAGAATATAACGACCCTCAAATGTAAAGATATTTAGAAACTAAAAATGTATTTTTTGTATGACCTACTTTCTAGCGAAGGAAAGTAAAAGTGCTGTTTTTGCCAGGAGCAAGCGTGAATTTGTGAGGTTAGGTCGACTTACTGTTTTGTCAAACTTTTTGACGGCCTTGTCTAAGTTTCTGTGAGTTTTATGTGTTTTTGAAAAAGTTTGACTATTTTATACCTCGGGTAGTGCATAGTTTCAATTCAATATGTTTTCAATTATAGGGTATTTTATTTTCTCCTACAAAATAATATATATTCATTTAAGTTTCGTTTCTGTATTGAAAACCCTTTTAGCGAAAATCGTTTGCCATTTGCTCGAGCTTGCAAACACTACACAGGACACAAGACCTTACACACTCACAAAATGAATGAAAAAATGAGGGTTTTTCTTCCAAAACGGATAGAACTATTCATAATTTAATAATATAAAAATTTCGAGTATTTTAAATAACCCTTTTATATGTACATCATTATAACGATTATCATTATTTGTTTACTTTCCTGTATCCGGCGTGAATTTTCTGTACGTCGTTTCACGTACTATATTAGTTGAAAACAATTCTATTGGTGAAATAGCACTTGCTGCCTCTTCCCGCTTTAAAACTCTATGACCTGGACAGATAAGTTATTCGTACTCAAAATCTAAAAATGTTGTGTTGTATTTCAGCTAAAAAAAATATTAGCAGTTGCCGTGATCCCGGGCAGCGTAAACTAATAAACGATTGCCCATTTATAACGCTCGCGTCTCACCTTTCTTTTAGGTATTTAATTAATCACAAAATAATAATTAATTCACATTTCTTGCCAGAGGAAGGGAACTTCAGCCAACTATTTAGCTAATTTTGAGCTGAGACACAGGCACGTAACATTTGAATTATTATCCTCTCATAGCACGCTCATTTATTTTCCGTTTTATCTATTATTTAGGTTTTCATGATTCTAGCTACTGCCTCATGTATTACATATATTGGGAATTGTTATCAATAAATCTAAATTACCTGACTTATTATTCTAACATTTAAATAGTTTATATATATTATTGAATAATATAAAATCATCCGAGTAGTGCAAATGATAATTCAAAATTAAACTAAATTATACAATGCATTTTAAACCTGGTCCGCGTATGTTCAAAATCTCCACAAGTCTATCGAAGGAGGAAGTAGAAAGTAGCATATATATATCTGTATACATATATTTTAAAATGTGATGTCTTATGTGGTTTTATTTCGTAATGTGTAAACTGCGATTTATTTTGATTTGTACATTTTCTGGATATTTTTATATATCTATATATATATATATATATATATATATATATATATATATATATATATATATATATATACATAATTTTGCATCGGGGAAACTACTAAATCAAAATGTACTATTTTTATTAGTTAAACTATGTTAGATCTATTTAGTCTCAACATGTCTCAGATTTGTTTATAACATTTAAACTTAAATGACCAGGCCTAGGTTGTCCATTTTATACCCATACTTGTATAAGCAGTGTTAGCGATTCTAATACTCTATCTAATGTCTATATTCCAGTTTATAGAAAATGGTAAACTGGCCATTTTATTTTTATAAAAACGTGACTTGCTTTCATGCTTTTTCTAACCTAAAAAATTCATTTTAATCAGGTCACCTCAGAAGTTTGACACTGTCTTGAATATAACGTTTTTCAGAAAACTGGTTTTAGTGCCGCCATTTTGGAAGAAAAATATAACTTCTAAAACATCATTGTAAAGGGAATTTTGCACAGAATACAACTGTGAAAAAAAATACAGGGTTCCCTTTAATATATTGAAATTTAGGTCCCTTCCGGTTAAACCCTATATATATATATATATATATATATATATATATATATATATATATATATATATATATGAGGTGACATGATTAAAACGAATCTTTTTAGGTTAGAAAAAGCATGAAAGCATGTTGTTATGTTTTTTTCAAAATATTACGCCTTTTCGAAAAAAAATTAAAATTACTACTTTTAATGTGTATTTTCTGCCAAAATTTAAATTGGATCTTGTATATTTTATTTATCCGTTTAATTTCTCGTTAAATTACGTTTCCAATAATGTTTTACTAAATCAAAATTTACCATTTTTATTAGTTAAACTATGTCAGATTTATTTACCCATCATTTTTAGTAGACAAGAACTAAGTATTTATTTAGTCTCAACATGTGTCATATTTGTTTATAACATTTAAACTTAAATGACCAGGCCATTTTATACCCATACCTGTATAAGCATTCTAATACTCAAATCTCAATATTCCAGTTTATAGAAGTAGGTAAACTGACCATTTTTTTTTTTATAAAAACGTGACAGTTGATTAATATAAGCATTTTAAAATAATTTTCGGTTATATTAATTTTTAGTTTAATTGTTTCTAGATGGTTGCTTACAATCATCCAACGTAAATGTAGCTTCAATTGCATACTACAACTGCCAATAATCAGATAATGATGGTCGTATTATGCTATTTTGTTTTTCATAGCCTACTACCTTTTCTCAATGTATGCGATTTAAGCTGCATTTACGCTGAACGATCGTAAGCATCTAGGAACAATTAAACTTAAAATTAATATTAGCGGAAATTATTTTAAAATGCTTATATTATGTATATTAATCAACTGTCACGTTTTTATAAAAATAAAATGGCCAGTTTACCAATTTCTATAAACTGGAATATAGACATTAGATAGAGTATTAGAATCGCTAACACTGCTTATACAAGTATGGGTATAAAATGGACAACCTAGGCCTGGTCATTTAAGTTTAAATGTTATAAACAAATCTGAGACATGCTGAGACTAAATAGAAGACTTAATTATTGACTACTAAAAATGATGGGTAAATAGATCTAACATAGTTTAACTAATAAAAATAGTACATTTTGATTTAGTAGTTTCCCCGATGCAAAATTATGTAGCTTGGAGGAAAAATTGAGATATTATTGTAATTTAACGGCAAAAGAATTAACTTGCGGCACATTATTAAAAACGTAATTTAACGTAAAATTAAACGGATAAATAAAATATACAAGGTCCAATTTAAATTTTGGCAGATAATTAACATTAAAAGTAGACATTTTAATTTTTTTTCGAATATGCGTAATATTTTGAAAAAAAAACACAGAAATACGCTTTTATGTTTTTTCTAACCTAAAAAATTTCATTTTAATCAGGTCACCTCAGAAGTTTGACACTTTCTTTTGTTTTGTGTGTTATATGATGAATATAACATTTTTCGGAAAGCCGGTTTTAGTGCCGCCATTTTGGAAGAAAAATTTAACTAACGTAACATCATTGGAAAGGTAATTTTACACAGAATACGACTGTGAAAGAAAATATACAGGGCTCTATTTAATATATTCAGGTTTAGGTCACTACCGGTTAAACCGGCAGTGATGTATAATGCAATTATCTGTCAAAATATGGGTCTTAATTAGTTACTAAACATACATAAGTTTCAAACCGATATCTGGAAAGGTAAAAAAAATAGAGCGTGTACCCTACGTTCTGTGTCACCCGGTATATTTAAATATATATATATATATATATATATATATATATATATATATATATATATATATATATATATATATATATATATATATATATATATATATATATATATATATATATATATATATGATCATGATTTATGAGCCTTTACTCTCATCAGGCAGGCCTGTATCCGGGAGATCTAAAGTAACAGATTGCTCGTTATGACAAAATCAAAAACGAAACGTCAATCAGGAGTATGCCTCTTCCATAACTATTTTTAAGATGTTGGTAAATAATTTCATTATGGAGCTTAGTAAGGTGATACCTATGTAGTTTTCTGGGTTTTTCTTTTCTCCTTTCTTGAACACAGGTATTATAATACCAAGATCTAAGTTTTCCAGCTATTGGTTTTTGTCCCATTGGTCTAGTGTTGTTAATTTAGCTGTTAAATGTATTTCTCCGTATTTGCTGAGCTCGTTGTGTTATTTGGTATTCTAAGGACGCTAAAACAGTTTACCAATTCATCTCTACACCACAGTTAATTCTTACACAAAGTTAGAAATCAATTTATAAAGATTTTTTCAGGCTGAATTTTTTAATATTTAACCCGTCATTTTGTTATGCCATCTTGGATTCGTACCAGAACTTTACCAGTTTATTACTACGTAATACTTGATTTTTCTGCAAAATTTGAGATAAATTAAATAAATAGTTGTTTGCTAATATTTTTTTAACATTTGACTACGCCGCCATTTTGTTTTGCCATATTGAATTTTTACCTAAATTCTACCAGGTCATCCTCATATGACTTTTAATTTGTGAGCAAAATTTTAAGTCAATCGGGCAAGTAGTTTTTTCTATGCCGTGAACAGGCAGACTGACAGACAGACCGACGGAATTGAGAAAACATGTTTTCCGTCATCTAGGGACCCTAAAACGTAAAGATCTAAAAAAATCTCGGAGAGTGATTTTTTCACGATTACATTGCTTTCCTTTTACGAGGGAAGTAATTCAGTTTTCTGAAGAGTTATATACGAGTATGTGAAAGCAATTTAAAAGACTACATATGTTTGATATATACTTTGTCATTTCAGTTGTAAAGTTTCGAAAATCGCTTTGTCGTCTAAAGGAGAAAATGTAAACATATTTATCACAATTTTAAAAAATAGGTTTTACAAAGAGAAAATGCTTTTAGAAAAGCTTTTAGTGGCGACGTAATTTCTTAAGTGAATGAGCGGGAAGCTTTTAAGATTTTTTTTACGTTTCGAACTCGGAATCGAAATGTTTCTAATTTATTAAAGAAGTACGATAATTTATTTAACATAATTTAAACCACAATAACTTTTAATATTATTAAAATGTTCTCGTCATATTAGCTAGGTGAAATTTTAATAAATTAATGGAATAATGACGATAATTATTGAAAATATTTAAAGTGTTACCTAAGGTACAGATAAACATCGTGTTTTACATGTCCTTAAAGTTACCCATTGTAATTAAATATTAAGTTATTCAAGAATTACGTTGTTAGTAAAACTAAGGAATTAACATATGCCACGTAATTAAAATAAAAACTGCTCTAAAAATTGTTTTGCTGTTTCGTTATTGAGAAGAATTACGTTAAAACTTACGAATTGACATTTTCTACTGAATTTTAATTAGAACTGTGTTTTTTAGTCTTTGGTATTTAATTAAATTAATCTTAATTTAAAGATGGTTTAAATATTTAATAATTTTAATACTTTTTAGGCTTTATTTTTCTAAACCCTACAGCAGCTTCAATTTCAGAAGCTAGTACACAAAGTTGAAGCTGTAAAACTAACGTAACTACTTAGAAATGTGTTCTTATATAACCAATTGAAGTCACTGTTCAGAACTAGGTTTTGAAGTTCACCATTCCAACCTCTTGTCGGTGCAAGCGTGTCTTTCTCAAGGTCAGCTTGAATAACTACGTAAAAAATCAGGATACCTGAAGTATTTCATATATGGCAAAATTCAACTAAAATACCTTTTTTCAACAAATTTCTAAAATGCCGACTAGGCAGTATATTTACCATTTTCAGACGGCTATCCTAGTAATTGGTTCGATTTTATAAATCAATATTGAAGCTATACTGCTATATTAGAAAAATATCTAATATATCTATAAGTAAATTGGAAACCTGTAAGTTAACATTTTTGAAGCCTTTACTGATCCATTCAGGAAGAATATCTTCACATTCCAATATTATTAGATGAACTTTTAAAGAAATTACCAACCTTTAAAAAAATCGGGTAAGTAGAACATATTTAAAAAATATCTATACCTAAAATTTGGCTTATAGAATTTGATAATTGATTAAAGAATAAAGCAAATATATTAAGCCAAGTAAAAAACAACAAATGTCAATCACAGTTTTGACAAAAGCGCAAAAGTTTAAACTTTAAGAAATAAGTATACTCTACTTACTAAACCAAATATTAATACGAAAAATTGCTCTGATGTGGTGACAAAATTCATCATTTGCATATTTCACTTTTGGATGTTTGTTTACATTGAATAATCGTAAAATAAGTTCTTTTTTCCTGATTTTTCAAGTGAATGTTTAGTTGTTGTTGCATGTAAGTATACTTACGAATAATTACAAGTGCATATTGGCGATTTTTAATAAATAAAGCTTGATTTTTACTTAAATAACCATATAGATATGTGTATTTTGCCTATGATTCCTTTTTAGATTATTATAGCAACGAAATCAGTTATCAGATTCTCAACAATAATACATCTTTAGCAAAGAAGAAAACGCGGTAGATTCAAACCGTGTGGAAGACCTGGTTTTGATCGGGCACTTGCTATGATCAAAGGGAATACTCTGCCAAGTATAAGAGAGATCGTTTAGAAGATTGAGTTAAGCGCTCTTTATACATTTTAAGCACATATTTACGTTGCAAAAAATAGTTAATGTGTTAAAACAGTATTTAATTTTGAAACCATTGTTACTGATTTTAATATACTTTATTAATAATATATTTTTGAATTTGTTACTTGCAGATTAAACTTGATGATTGACATTAACGAATTTATGTGCAAATGCTCTAAGAGGTCAATTGTTGTCATCATATGGCTGCATTGCTAATATTTGCATACCCCAATATATCCGTAACAGATGGGGTAAAAACCATAGATGATTGTTTGGTAGAAAATGGTACACGGAAGAAAATTTCTGAAATATACGAGAAAACAGTAGGCCAATTGTCAAATGAAACCTGGTTAATCGCAAGGAAGAATCGTTTGACTTCCAGGAATTTTGGTTCTGTCCTGTATGATAAATAAAAAATTCCCACCTTCATTATATAAATAACTCACAGGTAATAATCATTTTATTTTTAATAATTATTCATTCAGTGGGTATATTAATTGGTAAGTTTTATTGAGTTTTAAAAAGTATATTGTGTTTCAGTTACTAATTCTATTCTATATATGTATATATCTAAATTATATTTTAAAAATTTATTTACCACAAACAACATGAAACAGGTCAATTTTGTGTATTTTGCAGCCTTCTCAAATCAAAATACTTTTTTTGACCACTGAACATCCCAGCGTATTTTTAGCTTCTTGGGAGTTGGATATGTTGGTTTCGGTAAACTAGGTTGACACTCTTACATCTCGTTTATTTTTGTTTTTATCTACCATTCTAGCAGTCCAAATTGAGAAAATGTGTGGAAAACTCTCATCAGAACTCAAAATTTACTTTAAGATATAATTATTATACAAATCAAAGGTAATTTTGATTTCAAACATCTTTCCGACTGTTTCCATCGCCATGCTTGTTTTTAATTTGATGTGCGACCTTGCCATAATCATAATTAAAGAAATACCTATCAGTTATGATACACGTAAAACTAATTTTTTTTATAACAAAACTTATAATTAATAAAAATGCGGATTAGGTTAGGTTAGGACCTTCGTTAAAACTATAATAATAACAATAAATAATTACAATTCTGTTGTCCAAATAATTTTCAATTGGTCATTTCGTTTCCTCTAACAAATTGGTAAATCTAAAATCTGGCAACATTGCCAAATTTTTCGTTTTAAAGCTGTCAAATTGTGACCGAGTGTGACCTTTAATTAATTTTTTTAGGAAAACTCTTGCATATCCCGCAATTTTTATTTTTGAAATGTAATATTACAAATGTGTACTTTCTGGAAAAAAAATAAAATATGCAAAACTCGTCTGTCAGGATAGTTTACCGGACCCGATATGTTTTGTAGGTGGTTGTGGTAAACATCAATTATACACGTCATTTAAATAAATTGCTTATCAGTAATGTCACTGCTATTATATTGAATGCAGTTACCAAGGGCGTCCATAAGGGGTGGGGAGGAGGATTGTTCCCCGCAGTATTTTGGAAAATGTCCTCTAATCGCTGAACCACCTGCGTACGCCCTTGGCAGTTAATTTGAGCTAGGTCATATGAAATGACATTTTTGTAAACTTACTAGTAAAAGCTCGCAATTAACTATTTAAGCAGTCGAACTGAGAATTGTATGTTTTTTTATCATAAAAATATTAAAAGGATAATTTTCTCAAGTGTTAAATTTAAACTGGTTTTATTGTATAAAAATTTATGAATATTTTTTTGACAAGAATAGGACAATTATTTGCTTATGGCAATATCTGAATATGGCTATTTCCGATCTGACATTTGCAGACTAATGAATATTTATCTGCTGCCTCTATCTTTTTTTATACTTTGCAGTAAGAAACACTTTAGATGGCATAAAGACCATACAATGGCAGCAAGACACAAAACTAATGGGAATATTTGAAAAACACCGAAATGCTACCGTTACTCCCACAACATTGTGGCTTGATAAGCGTGGGTTTATTGGAGGGAGTACTGATGGCCTAGGGGAGAAGATATATATATATATATATATATATATATATATATATATATATATATATATATATATTTATTTATTTAAGTAGATACATATCATTTTTAAGTGGAAATAAAAAACTGTAAAATATATTTTTTTGTCATAGACCCTACAACAAATTATATGTAATAAAATTTTTAAATAAACCTTTATCTTGTCTTTAATTACAAAAAAGTACTTTAAGTCAGTTATTTGAATATAATATAAGCAACAAAAATTAATTTTATTAATCAGCATTGGGAAAATTTAGTTATGCAGAATAACTCTCTACAGAAGTCTATAGTATATTATATAAGTGTTGAAAGTGAAATTTTTCAAACGAGATAGGTCATAGGAAAAATAGTAAACTAGTTTTCTTACAACCACAAAGAGTCTTCAGTAGGATTTTATTTACTTACCATCTTTCAAATAGGTACTATAGTGTTGAAATTGTTTTTTAACACACGTGTGATATAAACCACTTTCTAGTGTAAACAGTGCTTTTTTTGGCAGTTTCATATGAAGCTGCATCACAAAAAATTTTGTCTATCAAATTTACTTCAATTCCAATATGTAGAAAAAAATAACGCAACAAAACCTGCCTCTATAAAATTAGTTGAAAAGAGAAACAACCAGTTTTTTTAATGAATTTTCTAGTTTTTGTAAAACCTTTTTTCTTTCCTGTCAGACGAAAGATTTTCTTAATCTGGAATAATAATCTATTATTTATTATGACAAACCAGCAAACCAAATATCTTTAAGAAAATGAAACAATATCTACATTTTTATCGCAGTTTTATTCATAGACTAACAGATACACAAATATATACATACATACATATGTACAACTTAAACTAATGAAAAAAGACTAATATAATTAAAAAGCTAATAAGATTTTATCAAAATAGAAGAATTATAATTATATAAAATATACAATGTTACATAAATTTAGATTGATTCTATTTTTGCTATCAGAATCTGCAAAAACTGAGAATTTTGTTAATGTACCATGTATTAAATTTGGCAGAGTTTCAATGCCAAGGTTTCACCTAGCCCATACACAGCCCAACTCTTGAAAAGTGAATTGTTTAGACAATATTTTTATTGATTTTGAAATAAATGAAATTTAAAATGGGATGTTTTGATCGTTAAGGCTCAGATTGTGGATGTGAAATTTGTCTCAATGGGAATGCAGATGTATAAACGTATATATAATCAAGTTAAACATCAAAACTTTTATAATTACCTTTCACAGAAAAACTCGCAAAATAAAATATATATTTTTTCATGACACTTTTTATTACTTTTACGACCTGTGCTTTCCACTAAAATTAAATAATAACTAGGGCCACATAAATTTAATATGAATGGTTGGGTTACTGAAGAGATAAGGGTAGTAAAGCAAACAGTTATGTTATGCCGTGAATGCTTTTGTTGGCAGTTGGAGTAAAACCTTCTCTTTTTTTACATGAAGTCACTTCTTTCGACTTTCTTCGTCCTTTGGAAACCCAAAAAATTAACCTTAGGTCCTTTCGGATAGATTCCATTGCAATTAGGTACAAAACAAATTCTAAATTCACATATTTCTTTGCAAATCCACTTTTTATTAGAATTCATGTGTTAACCTCACTACCACGAACTTCTATTTTGACGAAAGTTTTATAGCACCAGTCTCAAAACTAATAGCACTAACACAAATATGTACAGAAATAGTTAAAAACTACTAATGTTCTAATTTATTTGTAAAAACGAATGCAAAAAACACGCCGTAAACGAATTTCCAGATAGCAGTTAACCACAAAAATTTACTACTAGTGCTGTCAACGGCCCACAGTGCTTCGAGTAGTAGAGATTATTGGACAAAAATAATACCACTTACCTCTGGCGGTCATAATACAATTTCTGACAAAATTGTTATTTTTTTACTTAGGCGAAAACATTTTGCACATAATTTTCTAAGTTAATCGCATACAGGGTGTCCAGAAAAACTTACAACTAAGATTTGTAACATTGACATAGAGGGTCAAAAAGAAAAATGTGCGTTTATAAGCCATTGTAACTTGTTTTTATTATAAAACACAATATTAAAATTTAACAAACACTATTTAAACTACACTAATACTTAATTACTAAAATTTTTAAACATAAAATAAATAACAAACGTTAAACTCAGAGCTAATTATTAGTCCGAATCGCTTTCATTGCTTAATATTTCAGAAACATTGAATTCCAAATTTAAATCTTCTGAAACAACTAAATCATTTTTTTTTAGATATTTATTAATTTCATTTTTATATTTGCTAGTTTTCTGTTTCATAACTTTTCGGTTTATTGATAGTAAGGGCTCTGATGTCAGCAATAATATGTTCATCAAATCTTTGTTACAATTAGTTCGTGATGATTTGCGGGTGTGAGATAATCGGTTTTTCCTAACTTCCTTGTGCCTTGCTTCTAAGGCGTCTTCTGAGAGTTGTCCAATAGGTAAGTCGAAAGCACTTATTATCTCACACCCATGAATCAAGACTTTGTGGACAGTTGCAGGCATATAATACCAACTGTAAGAATTTATATACAAATTACGAGTTTCCTGTAACAAACTCCGAAACTTTTCTAATTCAACATGGTACCCGCTAGCCAATATCCTAAGTATCAACGAAAACTTAACAATAAGTTCCTTGTCGATACTTGTTATCTCCGAGCTGAGATCGGGATTAAAAAAAAAACGCCTTGCGGTGTTTCCATCATTTGTGGAGCCATATCCCGGTTTTGGCTTATCCACAATCAGTCCCATCTTCGATTTAAATTCTGACTGGATACGTTTTTTATTATTTTCTACTATTTTTTTATTTTCATTTCCTTCAACCCGCCATACTTTTATTGGGAGTCTATACGCAATATGCAAAAGGCACTCAAAAAAACGTATCCAGCAGTGAAGTGTGGATAAGCCAAAACGAAAGTTTTCCCTATTTACAGACCGATTGACAACGTTTTCGTGGTTCATTTGCTTTGGGGTGGCTCCACAAATGATGCACTTGGATGCTGAGTTGGTGCCGGAAAGAATATTAGTTACACTACCGTCCATCATAGTGAAAATTAATTCGAAAGTTATATTATAAGTTTGATTGTGCATATTTATTGTCGATACTTTCAGCAAATTGATATTTTTTATCATTTTTTGCTCTTCCAATCGCACTAACTCAGCATTTTCCTTAGCAAAAATAAACTTTATTGGTCGACAAAACAAGGTCGAGGAACTTGTCATATTTACCCATACATCCTCATTTGTGCAAGTATTAATCAATTTTAATGGCACTAGTGCAATTAGAAAGATATATTCATCCGTATGTTGGTCATTACTGAACTTCTGCTTATATGTGCTATGCCCACTACTGCCATCAAAGCCCCACTTACAAATTAATTTTAATTCTTTCCCACTCGGTACGCTTGAAACATTTAGAATACTTTCTGCGGTTTTATCTAGAAGATCTTGTAAATTTACTTTAGAACTGACTTCATCAGTATTAATTTGAGACGGCAAAAATGCCTTTTTTGCAATGTTTAAAGCGTACAAACTTGGAAAGCAATCCTTGTGCAAAGCATTAACTACTGACCTTAAAGCTAAGTATTTTCTTTCGGATAAGTCTAGGTCCAAGCACAGGGCTAAAGCCTGATGTGGTGTCAAAACCTTATCTAAGGAATCTTGATTATTAGAGCTACCAGCCAAATTAGCAGCAAAGTTAAGCTCAGCTTGAGATCTGCTTTGTATTAAATCTAAGACGCGTCTTTTTTTTGTTTTTGTAGAAGCTTCCTCAAAAGGGATGGTGGGTCTTCCTCGAGATTGACTTGATCGTGGTTGCAACGCCAACGGTTGTAATGGTTGCACTTGAGGTCTTTTAAAAGCCACAAAATCTTTTGATGTGGCTACCGGTTTGCTTAGCCAACTTTTGTTGCGCTTTATAAATCTTTCTCGAGTTCTAGAGCTTTCCTGCCACAGTTTAGTCATTTTCATGCAAAAAATTCTACCCATCTTTGAAATTCGTGCCGATAATTCTTCCGAACAATCTGTTAAATCAAGTATTTCACATATTTTGTTAAATGTGTTTTGCTGGCGATGACTATGTGAACTAGTTATCCAAACATCTACCAGATCAGCGTTTTTGATATAAATACACTCTGAAATAAAATATCTGAAATTACCTGTGGTGGCAGGTAGGGGCAGAATATCGATACAAAATCTGAAACCTTATATTTTCTCCTACTTAACTAAAACAGTATCAGAAAGAGATATTTAGAGATATTTTGTAAACCTTTACCAACGTTTTCAAATATAGTTGTGTTAACAACTAATCTGTTATTGCTAATTGAAATATCAGGTAAAATCGTATATTTGAACTCAACAATTAAATATATAGTTAAAATTTAATAAACCTACCTGGAGCTTGACAATCCATAGCGATTTTCTTTTTAGAGTGAACAGTTTCAACAATAACTCGTTAATAAAAACTCCGTTCTGAACGCAAGCAAATTATTGTTAAACTGACAGCTAGGCGTTGATCGAAATTTATTTGTCTCTACAGTGCTAATCAAGGATGACCTGATTTAAATAAACTTTGTAATGCGTGTTTTGGATACTTATACTTATATTGATGTTATAAAAATATAAATAATTATTACTTTGTTTTGTGATTATTGTCCATTGCTCAAAGCACTGTGCGGCCGTTTCCAGGCTATCTAGTAGAGGCGGTGTTGCGTAGGCCCCATCAAATGACGATTGTTCCACAATCACACACTCATTGACGAAAATTTGGCAGATCATGGAGAATCAGATCAACCTCCTTGTTTAAAATGGACATCTACTGATGTAACGCAACAATATGATAAAGAATCAATATTCAGATCAAAATTGATACCATAGTAAATACTCAACCAAAAATCTTTGTGGGAGGATAAATAGATCATACAGACATATTTCAGTAAAACGTATGAAGTACTTACATAGTCGATAAAAAGCCATTTATTTATTCAAGAAATTACTTGAAAAGTAAAACTGATGTATTGTTGTAGTTAATATGTTTAGAAAGTCATGTATTTCATTTTTTTAAGATCAAAAGTGTAAATAAGAAAAATAATTCAGACGGAGCAAAAATACCCATGAAAAAATATAGTATTTACCACATTTTGGAACAGTAAATCGAACTAAACCAAAAAACGTAAGAGTATTATTTAAGACATCTGCAAAAAGGTTTATGGCTAGTCGAATAGTTGCCTAATTTATAGTCCCTATTTGTACTATTCTCTTCAAAGAATTTTATTTAGTTTTACGATAGAAAAATTAGCTTTTACAGCTGACATTTAGGAAATGTTTTTTTACAAATTAGGATTCGACTGGAAGACCGCTGTTTATAGCATATATAAATTTATTATAACACCATATTGAGAAAATTACTCAAATCACATATACTATATTATTGATAATAATATAGTTTTCCATCGACCGGTGAAAATTCTACAATTATATCCGATACATTTCTCATAATGCCGTCTTTAGCAAAAATCTTAGATTAAAATATAGGTGAACTGGCTCTTTCAATCGACCCTGATGTAGTACTACATTCACTAGAAACTAAAGTAAAATTTGAAGGCCAGTAAAACTCCCTCACTTATCAGAACTGTTTGAAAATGAGTAAATAGTGCATTTACAGAAAAAAAAAAAGCTGAAAATGCCAACTTTGATTACATATAGCCTAGGTCTCTGAAACTAGTCATAGGATTGAGTTGCGGCAACATTTGATCATCACCACAAATACAACAATAACTACAACAGATCAAAAAATATGTTAAATTTGACCGGGGGCCATTTTCTATAAGGTCTGTGCGAGGTCCTTTTGTTCAAATGAAACTATATATTCCGACCCCCAAAAAAATTGGAATAAATGGTAAGATCTACTGCAAGTTTTTTAAGATTTATTGAGATAATAAAGACAAAGTACGATTAAGGCAAAGGTGAATTTATTAAATAAGGAGTAAAAAATTCAGAAATTTTGTTGTTTAAAACGTGCGAAAACATGTCCTCTAATAACAACAACATAACTAACAACAATAATAACAAGTTATCTGAAAAATAAGAAAAATGTATATTTCAAGTAGACTTTTTAATCTAGCACATGTAATCATGTTTCCTTCATTGAATATTTGACCAATTTGTATAATGCAGGTCCCCTTTTTTTCCATATTTAAATAAGATTCATTCCACTACATCGACAGTGTCATCGGTTAGAACCAGACAATTTGTTATAGTACACGTTACTTTATTGAATGTTTATCCGTTATAGTATCGATCGAAAAAAGTGATTTTTTGTTTTCTCAATTGGTTCAATTTCAATCAACAATCGTTGTTTACCGAATCCTACAAACCTCAATTTGTGCAGGTATGATAACCTCTACAAATTGAGGGTTGTAGGATTAGATCTTGACTCTGCGTGTTTTTTTGTCATGATAAGATATCGCTTAAAACAAATTATTTGGATTATAAAATCAATATGTTAAAGATATGTTTTAAAATGTTTGCTTTACAACGGAGCATGTCTTACTAATATTTGGTTAAAAATAGAAATATTTTTTTTGTTTCGATATTATTCATTGTTTTGAAGAAATTAACCACAAGGGGTGGGTGCACCCGTATTCCAGACCACCACTCATCCTTAGAGTAACATTTTACTAAAACTTGTGATGTTTTTTTCCTCAAATTTCGTAATTATTTTTGATTTCGAAAAGTCTAACTCTTCTAATGTCTTCTTTAGAAAGAGGGTCACAGACCTCTCCAAAAACTAATGCTGCTTCTTTAATTAATCTTTTAATGGCCTACACGCAGGTCAAGGACATCGGAAGTAATCTTATTTTAAAAATCATAAGCAGAAATGGTGATTGGGGTTCTAAACACATTGCAGTTTCTCCAAGCAATCAAATCTATATACTCCAAAGCGTCAAAATTGAATAAGATAGTCTTTTAATTTTGAAAACCTTAAGATTTTCGTGATCTTGTAACAAAATAGCAAGCTGGCAAATATGAAACGGACGATGAGTTAACATTCTAACTAAAAGATGGGCAGCGAGATTATTTTTTCTACTACTTTAAACATCACCTTAAAATGTTCTTTTAAATAAGTTAATAAAGGGATAATCCGCTACAAGTTCTTTGGATAATCTTTAATTTGCAGATTGCTTTTAATTAAAAACCATCCTAGAACATACATCCTTGTAACAAAATTTGCCACTATCTGCAAGCACCACTAGCTTCCGCTCCAAGATCATGGTATTCCAAAGGTCTGCAAAACTTTATGTTTCCCTTGATCAATTTTGATGTTTTGGATTATATATGATTTGAACGATTTCAGTAATTTTAATGTGACTAAACCTCAATAACCATATTTATTTTTGTTGATGATTTTAAAATAATTTTAGATTTAAGATTACTTTCATTGCCTTTTACGCGCAGGCACTTGAGAAACGGCATTATTAGAGCCCTACATAGTATCCCTAAGGATTGGTAGGTAAACTTCAAGCTATTTGCCTAAACACAACATCTAATCCCACACTTTTCAATTTTTACAAGAACAATAGAGTAGGTAAATTACTACGCTTAAAAAATTAAGCAAATCAAAAATTCACTTTTTTTTCGAATTACCAATGCCTAAATGCTTAAATATCTCCCGCCAATTTATAAAGACATAATAATAATCATAATAATAATAATGCTATTTGAAATTCTTACAGTAAGGACTTTGATTTCAGTTTTCGGATTTTCGGTTGCACAAGCCAACTGGAGCGAGATTTAGCTTAACTAGTTATTCTTATAAACTACACAAACATCTGCTATGGCTACTGGGTTGATACGATCTGGTATGCGCTGCATATCCCCGTGCATATCAATCTGTATTCTCCAGCCAGCATTTTTATCAGTTTTTCATTTCTCGTCACTGTACGCTAGGCTGACGCGATGTATGTACAGTATTTCGAGACTCTTAGGCTTCTTATGTTCATGATGCCTTTTTTACGTTTTTGCCTGTTTGTCCCACATGCTCTGCAATGAAAATTCCGAATCCACCACAGTCCATCGGTTTTAGCAAATGAACACTCGAGTAGTGTTTGCCTGCTAAAATAAATAAAAACAAACCAGTTTGTCTAAGCGGAGAGTCATGAACGCGTAGGTTATGCTAGAATAATCACTTTCTAAATCGCTATTCCGATAGAGACCTCTGCAAAGACCGTGATCGCGCTGGCCTGTGCCTTTTTTAAAGCCTGGTTCTCACTGTCCTGCCAAATTTTAGACCAGATATAATCCGTATTTTTAATAGTTTCTAAGACTAGACGGCAGATCATACAGAGTTTGAAGAATATTCGCTAAACTACAGATTTTGAATTTTTTTGATTTACGATGTTTTGGTAAATCAAGTTTTCATTATTTTCTAGGGAATAAAATTAGCCTTTAAAATAGTCTCGACCGAATTTATTATTTGCAATAGTGGAGTCAATCTACCGAGAATTTTCTTGAAAAAGGATTTGCTTTTCCCTTCGGGTTTTTTTGTATAGACATGGTGGCTTCACAAAGGAAACAAAACCTGAGTTTTCATTGCACTATGACCAGAAGCCAAATATCTCTTTTAAATGGCGTTTTGATATTTCTTTTTAACAAAGAGATAAAGTATAGCGGCTTCTATTAGTCCGATCGGAACAAATAAACTAATTTCTGCATTTTTAATTTTCCGACAATACAGTGCCGATTCGAAATTTCTATATCAAATACATAACGTACAAACAACAAAACCAGATGACAAAGAATTTATACTCTAAAATAGTTTTAAATGTTGTTTAATGCATTATAATAAAATATAATAAGACGCGTCTAGTAGTCACTAATAAGCATACCAAATTTTAGGTATCTATTAGAACGATTAAAAACTGCAATTTAATTTAAAAATTGAATCGTCGGTAGTTTTTGTGCAAACCGAACAACTCTGTTTATAATAGCCCTAAAAAATATTTTTTAAATAAAAAATTCTATTTAATTTCTTAATTAAGAAAAGAAATATTTGATTTAATCTAGGGACAATACCCATTATACTCAAAGAAAAAGCTAAAAAGTAACAAAAGCTCATTTAAAAAAAAGTTCATATCAATAATTATTTGAATAATAACAAAGCAAATTTGGTCAAATTTTTTATTTTTTAATAAAGAAGTTGATTAATATTAATAATAATAATAAGACATTTATTAATCTACAAGAAAAACAATCATTTTGGGATTAAAAAGCCATGCATAAACCAAAGTTTAGAGGCTGTTGAGGCCTTGTATACTTAAAACTAAATAAATTACCATGACTATACAAACTATTTTTAAACAAACTATATATAAAAATAGTTACATTTATTGATATACATGAATAGAAAGAAAAAGGCAAAGAAAGGGAAAAAAAGGGGGGAGAGGGAGGAAGAAGTAGAAATGGAAGATCAACAGCCAGCAAATGGAAGAAGTAACAAAATATCTTAAATTAGATTAAAAAATTATACAAGCATAATGTGATGCTGATTGTTAAATGTTAAAGCCTTTGGAGATGCTGAACTAACAAAACTTTCTAAAATTTTCTTTTTAAAGGTAAAGACGCTTTCTAAATAATTATGAATTTTACATTTATTGATAACTGAAGCAAGAAAATAGGAGATTGATCTTTTACAAATTTGTATATATATATATATATATATATATATATATATATATATATATATATATATATATATATATATATACGAGCCCAGTCGCATATGTATATTGGACCAAGGGCGTATTTAAAGTAATTTTATTTTTGTCGCCTAGTATTTACTACATGTAACATAGCTTCAACTAATGCAGCTACGGTTATTTGATAGTATGTGGTATTAACAGTTAATTTACAATATGGCATATCTATATCACTACAATAAATACTAGGTAACAAAAATAAATATCTCTTCCGTATTCCTATTCCAATACATATGCGACTGGGCTCGTATATATTAATTAAGTAACATAAGGATAAACAGCCACAAAATATTAAATAAATCTAAAGCAAGTTTTAGCTATTCCTGTTGCCTATATTAATAATTACATAAACAAAAGAGTGTACAGAACTACCACGAACTGCATGCCTAGACATTTTTAAACAATCGTCGAGCAAATTCAGGTTGTTAGAATAGTTTCTATTCTTTAACAAACAAAAAAAGGTATTTTAGCTATAAGTAAAAAAACGTCCTTATTTTGTACTATTTCTATAGTTTTAGCTTAAATAAAAGTGGCTCTGGCACCACTGACAGTGCCCCTCTACAATCAGTCAATCAAGAGAATCCCTAATTAAAATAGTATATTTGTGCAAATATGTACGTTACATTGTACATTCAGGTCTGTAGTTATGTGGCCCAGGTTGTTTTATACTTTATATTGCACGTTATGTTTAGTATGTACATCTTTTTCCTTATCCTGTAATTGGCTAGCCTGCTGAATATTCTATAATAATAAATAAATAAATACATAAATTCTTTAACACAATACTGAGGCAATTATTATCTAAAATCAATTAAATTGTTCCACCTAATGTTTCCGTTTTCTTTCAAGTTGGCAATAAAGGTATTTGCGGCATTAACTATTAATTAGATTAAAATCATTATACCTAGAAAGTAATTTCTTCTTTGCATTTCTAACTAAATTGCATACCTGCAAAAAGTGAGGCCCTGTGGTTTAAGGCTGAACTGCACACAGCAAACGAAATATCAGCGACAAGGTCAAGTCACGTTCAAAGTAATATGAAAAGGTGGGTAATATGATGATGTGTTGGAAAATACAAATATAACACTGAAAGAAACTGCGGCTAACAGAATAAATTACAATTTTATTATTATTTGAGCGGCGGCGCCTCTTATAATATTTAGGAATTTACTTGCTATGCTTGTCCGTAGGATGATGTCGTGGGAGGGGGCGAAATTATTTTAATTTGTATAAAGTGCAGACTTTTTTTGGTTGTTGAATTTTATTATGATAATTGAACATGTAAAACAGATAAAGGAAGGATCTATAGATCTCGTTCAGGAGGAGGGGGCGAATTACTATTTTCAACTGATGCAGTGCTTTCGTTTATACATAACACTGTATGCGGTGCCCCTTTCCCCCTCTAAATCCGCCAATGAATTTATCAGCTTTGATTTTGATGTGCGGATCATTATTCGTTATTCCCTCGTTCGATTTTCGTTTCATTTTCGATCTGCGATTTGCGAATTTATAATAAAATTTATCAGTGTTTTTGTGATTTTTACTTCCCTCATAAAAGAGAGGTATTGTAATCGTGAAAAAAATAGCCTCCAAAATGTTTGCACTCTTCACCTAGAGGCCGTAAAACATATTTTCTTCATTCCGTCGCGTCGGTCTGTCTGTCTGTTCGAAGCATAGCTAAAAAATTACTCACCCTATTGACTTGTTGACAAATGTTGGTCAAAAATTAAGGGTCAATGGAGATGACTTGGTAACATTTTGGTATGGTATGGCGGAAGAAAATAGCAGCCTAGCTTTAAAAAAATTGTTACTAAAAAAATAACTGACGAAACAAAATGCCGGCCTAATAAAATATTAAAAATATCAGCCTGGAAAAACTACTTATTGGATTGATTTTCAATGAAGAATGAAGTGTGATATAGAGTGAATAGTTAAAATTGTGGTACGAATTCAATATGACGGAAGAAAATGGCAGCCAAATGTGTTTGTAATATAATATATATATATATATATATATATATATATATATATATATATATATATATATGTATATATATAAAATATCACCCTACCAGGTTTTACATATCTTCATGTTTTAGCGTCCCTAGATGCCAAAAATTATGTTTGCTTTATTCCGTCGGACTACTGGTCGGTATATCTGTCAGTTCGCAGCATAGCTGAAAGCTACCTACCCGGTTGACTTCTGGTAGTCAAACCTTAAGGATAATATGGAGAATGTTAAAATAAAATTAAAATTTTTTATATAATTTACCCCAAATTGTTCACAAAATCAAGTGTGTGAACTGTTAATATTTTTGTCCAAATCCAAGTTAGAAAAACAAAATGACGGCCTAATAAAATGTTTAAAAAATCAGCATGATAAAATTACTTATTAGATTTAATTCAAACTTTATGCAAGCATTAAATGTGATTTAGACATAAACTGGCGAAATTGTAGCACAAATTCAAGATGGCGGAACAAAATGGCGGCCAAATAAAATATTTAATAAACATATTCAAATTTTACTGGCTTCAAATTTTGCACAAAAATTAAATGTAATATAGGGATAAACTAATCGAATTTAAAAAGATGGGACAAAATTGCGGTCTTAAAAAAATCAGTGTAAAAAGTACTTCAATTTATTTGAGATTTTGCTCAAAAATCAAGGGTGGCACAGGTAGAAACTGATTGGTACCCATCCAATATGGTGGAACAACACAAATGTTTGAAAAGACAGTATATATGTGTTAATAATTAACTATGTGTGGAACTAAATTGGGTCACATTTCATTATTCCTAATGACCGTACCACTTAGTCAAGTAGCTACGGTGTGTACCCTTTAGTCAAGGGTTGATGGAGGTGTGTATCTGTCAACCAACGTGCGGGCTGACTGCAGTAATGATAACACCCTGTATAAGGTGTGGAAGTATTGGTCAACCAACGTGCGGGTTGACCACAGCTATGATAACACCCTGTATGTGGCGTTGGGATATTGCCCCTGTATGGAATAATTATAAATACCACCCCTGTGGTATAGTGAAGCACAATGGTTAGTTTGATACTTAATTTATTCAGTCAAATCATCCTATATTTATATATCTAGAAACTACTAAGGTATGCAGTTTGTTGTATTGATGACTCTGCAAAATAGAATTACGTCTGGTTTGTTGTTGTTCTGGTGACCTGCTTCGGGCGTTCTGATTTTATTGTAATTGCGTGTTACAGGGTGTTCCAAATGAGATGTCTACGATAGCTAGACATTCTGGCGAGACCGGCAAAGTTAGTTGGCTGAATCCGACTAGGCTCGTAATGGTTCCAAGGGAATGCCTTCTTCGGAAGCAGCATTATCACTGGCTGTCGTTCTGAGGTCTCTCTGTCGATTGTTTCTTCGGCAATACCATAACGTTGCCAATACTGTAGCTGTGATCATTATTAAAGCTGAAATTAAAGTAGTGCTGATTATTACATGGTTGTGGATTGGTCTCCAATGAGCATCATCAAGATTCGCTTGAATGTTTAATTGCTCATCTGTGAGTGTGGATAATGGATTAGGAGCATCGATAACAGGTTCATCTTGTGTCGTCTGGCCATGGTGGATCACAGTAACTGATGATATGTTGATGTGGACTGGTCGTACAAATGCTTCTAGGACCGTTATCTTGTCTGAACTTTTGGGGATTAGTATGTTCATTTTGGTCTTAATTAGGCAGTCCGGTGATATCTGAAGAATTGCGGTTTGGTTGAGATTGACATCTTCGCGAAGTCCATTGCATATTAGTGCAATTGTTAATAGTTCAGCTGTTATAACCATCCAAGCATTTGGGGTATTTAGTTTTTTCCATGTGACAGTTTGTAGCGCATTTTGACGGATTTGGCAGGACATGTCATTACTTCGCTGGTATATTTTATCTATGATGCAGTTGGGACTATTTGCAATGTCTCGAGTTGTTGTTGGTGAACAAACATATACATCTTGGCTTATTTGCATGCTTTCCTTAAGTTCTTGTTCGGTAAGTTGAAAGAACAATTGTGAGTTGTAATCAATGGCTAGGATGCCTTCCGATAATTCTAGGATCCAGTAGGCTTCTTTCGTCACCTTCAGGGCAAATTCATTTGTTGACTGTGGTGAATTTTGGTTGTGAGAATTGGGTACGGGACAATCTTTATGTTTGAGGGAAGTGTTCCTGATGCTGATGCGAGTGTGTCCTCTACTTGCGTGGCTGATATAAGTTCAAACAGGTGTCCTCGGTGATAATGAATATCTAATAGCCTTTTGTGATAATCCATTATTTCATCAATGTAATTGGATACTACCTGGTAAATACCGAGCAAATTAATATTCAGCTTATTCTCATCGATAGTTTTGAACCACTTCTGGATGTTGCTTATGGTTGCCAGGCTGGAACTGATTTTCTTCTAAAATATGTTCAATTGGTTGTTGATTCTTACTTCGGTATCATTAAAGGTGGCTACTGCTTGTAACATGAACTTAGTTTGGTAATTGGCAGCTTTGATAAGTTCGCGTTGGTTCTGGTCAAGGTTTGCGATGTCTGTATAGACTTCATCATTAACCCCGAATACGGATGTTAGTAGCTTTCCTAATATACCTCGTTTTGAGCGTTTTGCCATAATGCCTTGAATGCCCTTGTTCATCCATTCAACTTGCCTTTCCTTGTCTTGTAAATGCTGGATTAATGACGTGCATTGAGAGTTCTCTGTTAGAGATTTGATTTGCTCACAAAGCATGTATACCTGTTGTATAGTGGAGTTAATGTTGACCACATTATCTATGAGTCTTTGCTTCTCGAACTTTAGTTCTATCCTGAACGTTCCTTGGTCTATTTTGGCATGGCCTACGTGCTCAACATATAAACCGGGAGGATAGTGAATATGGTACTGTTTAGCAGTTGTTCGCTGTAGTGTTGTTAAAAATACTATGGCAATCAGGACGATTTTCCATAGTTGTTTTGCAGGTCTGAGGCAAAGCTGTTTGTTGTTGTACTTGTCGGGTTGTCTCTGAGCGTCGATGGATTCCATTGGAAGTGGAATTAGTTCATGAATTGGTCGTTTAATAAGACCTCCTTCTGCTCGCCTTAGGGTTACTACTCGAACTATATTGTCAGTAGAAGGATGTATTTGTGATATTCTAGCTAGCGGCCATTTGCATGGGTTGATATCTTGCTCTTTTATTATTACTCGGTCACCAACCTTACAGTTGTCGTGACGTGTCTGCCACTTGTACCGTTGTTGAAGTTGGTGCAAATACTCGGATGACTATCGATTCCAAATATCCTTCTTCATTTTCTGAACCAATTTCCATTTCTCCAACAGATTGGAATTTATATTTGTAGAGATCGAATCTGGTGGGGATACAATGCTTCGTCCTACCAAAAAGTGACCGGGTGTAAGGGCATTTAAATCGTTTGGGTCTTCCGTTACTGGGCATAACGGTCGTGAGTTTAGACATGCTTCAATTTGATTTATCAAAGTTGTCATCTCTTCGTAAGTTAATGGAGTTTCTCCAATGATTCTTTTGAAGTGGTACTTCATTGATTTCACTCCTGCTTCCCAGAGGCCGCCAAAGTGAGGAGAGCCAGGAGGGATGAAGTGCCATCTTGTGTCAATAGAGACAAAATGGTCTTGGACATCGTTATTTTTAAGTGTTGCTTTGATTTCCCGTTGGAGTATTTTATTTGCCCCAACAAAGTTAGTTCCATTGTCGCTGTACAAGTGTTCACAGGGACCTCTTCTGGAAATGAATCGACGAAAAGCGGCTAGAAATGCGTCGGCTGACATATCACTAACTAATTCTAGGTGGACCGCTTTAGTTGCGAAACACACAAATATTGCAATGTAACCTTTGTACGCTCTATGGCCTCGTCCTTTCGTGGTTTTAATTTGTAGAGGGCCAGCATAGTCCACGCCGGTATGAGCAAATGGTGGCGAAGGTGTAACTCTGGCCCTTGGTAGTGCTCCCATTAGTTGTTCTGCTGCTTGAGCTTTAAGCCTAATGCACTTAACACACCTGCCAATGACATGCTTTATTGCTTTTTTGCCACTAATGATCCAATATTTGTTTCTGATGTAGGTTAACGTTAGCTGATTTCCTCCATGCAGTACCTTTAGATGTGAGTCGAGAATGAGGAGTGTAAATGGCTTTTATGATGCAGGATAGCAGGATGTTGGGCATCATATGGTAGCTGCGGTTTCTGCAGCCTTCCCCCCACTCGAAGAATCCCTTCAGCATCCAGAAATGGGTTGAGACTGAGGATCTTACTGCTTTTGGCACACTGCATTCTTTTCTGGAGTGTATTAATCTCATCCCCAAAGTACATTTGTTGGTAATTTTTAATGATCTGGTCCATAGAGTCCCTTAATTCTTCCACACTCAGCGTTCCGGTTTGTTTGGTTTTGTTTCTGCAGTTGTTTAGGAATCTCCGACAGTAAGATATTACTCTAAGTAACCTGTTTAAGGTAAAAAATCTCGTGATTATATTTTCTTTAGGTTTGTTTTGTTGCGTCATGACTGCGTGCAAACAATTTTTTCTTTCTTCCTCTGTGGCTGCATTTTCTTCTGGTATTTTTAAATCGTATACTGTCGTTGATTGTAACCATGACGGGCCGTGCCACCAAACGGGGTGATCCTTTAATTTTGAGGGTTTTAGACCTCGTGAAATAACATCCGCTGGGTTGTCGTCTGTCTTCACGTGGCGCCAATGACGGCCTGGTAGGTATGTATTTATTTCAGACACTCTGTTGGCCACAAAGGTTTTCCATCTGATCGTATCTCCTCTGATCCATGACAAAGCTATCATGGAGTCTGTCCAAGCGTCCCTCGTGGATTGTGAACAGGATAGAGCAGCAACAGTCCTTTTCATGAGCCTGGATAACAGAAGTGCAGTGCATAGCCTGGGAAGTGTTGTTTTTTGTCTAACTGGTGCCACTTTAGATTTGGCCGTCAACAAAGTGATAATACTTTCTTCTGCGTTCATTACTTTGACGTAAATAACAGCACCATATGCTTTTTCTGAAGCATCGCAGAATCCGTGAAATTCAATTTGGCTATGTTGATTTTGTTTGGTCCATCTCGGTATTGTGAGGTAATCAATATTTTTTAAATCCAATTGAAACGCTTTCCATTTGTGTTTGCGTCGAATACCACTCTTAATTTAGTTGTCGTACTTGACTGTTTAATAACAGGTTGGTGAGGAATGTAATATTTTTGATTATTTCTGGATTGTTTGATAACCATCTTCATGTGATCTAAGTATAAATACTCTTGTAGGAATTGTTTATAGTCATGTTCAAGTTGCTCTTGCTTGTCTAGCTTTCTTTCGAGTTGTTGTAATCTAGCTGCGGCCCTTGTCTTAGAGTCCCCCAGTTTATTTTCTTGTCCGTTAAAGGGGATGCGAACCGTGTATGTTCCATCTTTGTTTCTTATCGTGTTTGCTGAATAATGATCTTCGCAGAACTGCTCATCTTCTGACATTTTCCTTGTTTGTGGTACCTCTTCTAATTCCCAAAATTTGGTCAATTGTTGTTCTTCCTCGACACACGTTATCATACTAATCAGGTAAACTCTCTTTTGTTGTTAACCACTATGTTGCCTGATAGGATCCATCCAATTTCTGTATACTGCCCAAGCAGTCCCTCATTGGTTTTTGTAAGCCCGTCTAGTATGATCGAACCGTATTCTTTTGCACCTAGTATCATGTCGATTGGTCCGGGCTTGTGGAAAGTGGGATCAGCAAGTATATCGTTGTTCCATATTTCTACATTCACATCGATTTGGTTGGCCGGCAGAGCTTGAGTTAACCTTGGAAGTACTAAGCATTGTACTCCAAGTTTAAATTCACTGGGGAAGCGAGGTATTACTAATATGTCTATCTTCCATTTAGCAGTTTGTGGATCACCCGCTCCTAGACCTGCCACTTCTGCTCGTACTGGCGTGCGAGGTAGTCCGAGGAGGCTGGCCGCTTCTTCTGTTATAAGTGATGACTGTGAGCCCGGATCAACTAGTACTCGAAGAAATTCTGTGGAGTTGTTCGAGGTTCGAGCTCTTATTAGTGCTGTTGCTAGGAATACTGCTTCATTCTCTCGTCCTATATAGTTTCCTGTGTGAGGCTGATGGTTGCCAGAATACTGGTTGCTGTGGTATGATTTTCTTGTTCCTTGTTGAGATCTTACTGACTGCCTTGAATCCTGATCCTGGTATTTTTGATAGTGCCTCGCGTCTTGAGTTTTTGGTGGTTTATCAGCTGTATGTAACATGGTATGGTGGGCCTGGATGCAGATGTGACATCGGATTATTGAATTACACTTGATTTTAAAGTCGTGATTTAGACAATTATAACATAACTTTTTGTCTTTAATTGCTTTCAATCTATTTACAGGAGTCAAGGCTTGAAATTTCGGGCAATGGTGTATAGCATGAGAAGTTCCGCAGTACTTGCAGGAGTTTTCCGTAATGGCTCTCTCTTTTGTGACGTCAATTGAAATCTTCCTCCTAGCTTGGGAGAATGTTTCCAATAACTGAAATCTTGCTTGTAGGAATTTCATTAAATCATCCAGGTTTTGGATCTTATGAGGATCGCTCAGTAACTGTTCGTATATTTTGTTAGTTTCAAAATCCCATTTCCTGCATATTATACGACAGATTAATGGACTACATGAGGTAGTGTCTATATTCAGGTTTTTTAGTGCCTCCAAACACTCGATAACTGTGTCGTGCAGTTGCTTTAGTTTCTAGGCGGATTCATATTGTATCACCGCAGCGTCGAGGATTTTGTCAATTAGTTTTGACACTATTAGTCTATCATTATTGTATCGATTACTAAGGACATTCCAGTTTGTTTGATAATTTCCGCTGGTTATCTGAAGGTGTCGAATTAATCTACCCGCTTCTCCTTGGACGTGTGTTTTTAGGTATTGCATTTTTTTCAATATCAGTGATTATCTTGTTTTCATGCACAACTTTGGTAAAGATATCTCGAAATGTGACCCATTCATCATACCGTCCGTCAAATACTGGCAGCTTGATCTGTGGCAGGTTGATATTGCAAGCTCTCATTGTCACCACTGGCGTAGTTGGCTGCTCTTTCTTCTCTAATTGTTCCAGGATATTTTCATATCGTCGTTCAAGGTCTTCGTATATTTCTCGAATTGAATTGGCTTGATCTTGTACTTTCAGCTCCACATAGATTTCAGCAATTATCTCTGATTGTTTCTTGATTTTGTGCGCCAATAATTGGCACCGGGAATATGCTAGGCCAGTTTCTAGTTCAAGAGTGATTTGATCTAGCGCCTGATTCATCTGCTTTATCCTTACTTTTTCTTCTTTCAAACGGTTTGCCTTTAACTGCAACGTTAACTGGTTTGATGCTGATTGTATTTTCTGGCGTCCTTCCTGGATGAGTTTCATCGTGCAGTTCATGCCTTCTATCTTTGCGTGATTGTCCTCAATATTATTTCAGAGTGATTCTACTGCGGCCTGTTTGTCATTGTAGTATTTTTCGGTTTTTCTGACTGTAGAGTCTTTTTTTATATTTGTAAAATATCGTAGGATTTCTTTGCCTAGTTGTTCCTGAGATTTAGCAATCTCGTTTACTTGTTCCATTTTGTGGCGTTAGATTTGACCGGTACTGGTGTTTGTCAATTTTTTTTTTACTCTTCTCCAAATAGTTCCTTAAGTCTGGCTTGTAAGTCGGTAGTGTTCTTCTCAATAGCGGACGTCGTCGATACTCTTGATTTGTATGTTCTCGATTCACTGTTAGTTTTCAGCTGTGTCTTTGGTTTCAGTCTGGATGATGTATCGGGAAATTCAAAGGTTTCTTTTTCAATGGTTGCTGTCACTGGTAGACCTGATTCGTGTGTTTGGATTTGTATTTCCTCAGTTGTGGTATTTTTAAATAATTTTAATACCTCCTGCTTGGCTGTTTATCTTTTTGCTTGTCTTTGATTTGAAAATACTCGCCTTTTTTGTTCTTGTGGCGGAACTGGCACAGGTTAGTATATTGAATTCCTGCAGTATTTTTCTCGCCAGCGTTAACTGGACAACTAGAAAAAATACTCGCCTTTTTGTTCTTGTGGCGGAATAAATACGCAAACCCGCCAGCGGTTAACTGGCACAGGTTAGTATATTCAATTCCTGCAGTATTTTTCTCGCCAGCGTTAACTGGACAACTAGAAAAATACTCGCCTTTTTGACTTTTTTGTGTAGATGTAGTCGTGTAGATGTTTGGTTAATTGATTTTTGGCACTTCGTTCCACGCCTCTAGGGTGCTTCTTCACGTTATGTTACTCAATTCGCACAATGATACCAGTAAATTTGTGGACACTGTATAATGGTATCTTCCTTGATTCTTGTGGGCTGTTGTTTTTTTTTTCAAAATCCAAATCCAAACTTACGTCAAATTTTCTTTTGCTCGAAGGACCAAATGACCGTACCACTTAGTCAAGTAGCTACGGTGTGTACCCTTTAGTCAAAGGTTGATTGAGGTGTGTATCTGTCAACCAAAGTGTGGGCTGACTGCAGTAATGATAACACCCTGTATAAGGTGTGGAAGTATTGGTCAACCAACGTGCGGGTTGACCACAGCAATGATAATACCCTGTATGTGGCGTTGGGATGTTACCCCTGTATGGAATCATTATAAATACCACCCCTGTGGTATAGTGAAGCACAATGATTACAAACTACTAAGGTATGCAGTTTGTTTCTTACATTTAAACAATATATTAAACAATGTATTGATGACTCTGCAAAATAGAATTACGTCTGGTTTGTTGTTGTTCTGGTGACCTGCTTCGGGCGTTCTGATTTTATTGTAATTACGTGTTACAGGGTTTTCCAAATGAGATGTCTACGATAGCTAGACACCTAATAAATGGAAAAATTTATAACGAGCAAAGTTACGGGTAAAGGAAATTTATCGATGTTGATAATCATGCCACGCCACGTAAATATTCTAACTGAAAGCTACGCCTGGAAGTAAACGAAAAAGTTTAAAACAAAAAATGAATATACTAAAGCAAGTACGTAATTAGTATTATATTATGGTAGAATATTAGATAATGTATATCAGGGTTACCGGTTTTCGAAGGTTTTACTGCGTAATTCCATTATTAGTGATGAGAGAGAATTGCGGTTTTACTTTTTTCTAAAATGAAAGACGCCATAAACAAACTTTTCATAGCCCTCTTTGATTCTCAGATACAGGCTGAAATTAAAATCATTGCAATTTGAGACCTCCCAAATTTTTCGATTATGCTTTACCTTATCGAAAAAATAAAAGCTATATTATGTTATACAGTTTCTTACGGGTTTTCCAAAATATAACCCTTATAGGGGTGAAATATGTCTACATATTTTTACAATATCCCTTTACCTAAAAAATATTTAACGACGATTCTTTCGTCAATGGCTTTTAAAAATAATTATCCAAATATAAATTTCAGAATTTTTTAAAATTCCACTCTTAAGCGAATAAAAAGGAGTTTTTTTTTATTGCCCCATATAACAGCTAATATATTGTATTATTAATACACTACGTACGCCATACATATTAAGTATTAAACTCGCAAAATGTTTGTCTAAAAAATATAAGTTGGGTTTAATTTGAGTCCCTAGAATACAAAAAATATATTTTTAGAACAAAATTTTAAATTAGTGTCTCGCGGGGATTAAATTTTGGGTGTCATGGACGTAGATTTTCGACATTTTTAGGGGTATAAAAATAAAAAAACATATAACATGGGAACGCAACAGTCAAATTGAAAACTATGAATAGTTGGGTTTAATGTTCTGACATTGAAAAATTGTGTGTGTGTCAAAAAATGACGAAACACGTCAATTTTTTTATATGAAAAATAATGTTTTATTTACATTTTATTTAAATTATACAGGGTAGTCCTGTAAACAAGATACATTACGCAAAAATCGCTCTGACATGTCAAACTTCTTTTTTTTCCTTAATAGATGTCTAGGCTTTGAAAGAAACCTCGTTAATATTTTTATTTTTTGACAATGTATATTGCTGATTTTCTATAAAAACTTTCTGAAATCGGAGTCAATAAAGACAGCAAATTATACTCATGGTACTAGATTCAAGACACGCATACATATAGGTTGTTGTGCAGTAATGAAGAATTAGTTTGACGCCGACTTCAAAAAGTGATATTTTTAAGATGGAATAAAATATTTTTTACTTTTTATTTTTTTAGGTCAGTTCAATTTTTTTATATTTTTTTACACAACATAATAAATTAAACCTTTGTTTAGCATTTTGCTAGTTTAGAAAAAAATGTCTCTTATCCAAAGCTTTCCCGCGTAGTAGTCAATAACTGTAAAAAATAAAACTACTTAAAAAACACCGAAAAGTCAAAAGATTATATCTTATTCCATCACAGAAATTTGACACCAACTAAGACCTGTAGTGTTTAGTGTCACCATCAAAATTTACAGTTTTTATTAGTTTGACGCCGACTTGACGAAGTTAAATTTCCAAGATTGAATTAAGTATTATTTTTTACTTTTCAGTGTTTTTTTAATCGGTTTTAGTTTTTCTGTAATTTTTTTTATTTAATCTTTCATTTAAAAAAGAATCTATTGTAAATGCCAAGCTCAAGTTCCTGAGGCCTAAACCTAGGTACTGGGGTCCAATGAACTTAATTTTTTACCAGAATCACGTTAAGTAATGATATATATATATATATATATATATATATATATATATATATATATATATATATATATATATATATATATATATATATATATATATATATATATATATATATATATATATATATATATATATATATATATATATATATATATATATAATAAGTGCAGTCTATACGTAGTTATAGAAAATACATACACATTTTCGTTGCCACAAATAAATATGATTAGTATAAGTAAAGTTCATTTTCATAAAAACTACGAAAAATATAAAACACGATACTTCAGAACATTTATTTTTATAATTTCTACTCGTCCCCCACCACGCACGTCAGTTATGACATTGGAAAAGTTTTATGTCCAGAATAAACTTATCTAATATTATTAACATTCATTAAGATTTGTAATTACCTAGTGAAATAACCTGACCAGGAAAATTATTGCCTCGAATTAGATCAGGGCTTTACCTCCAGCTATGCCAAAATTACATTTTTTGATTAATTAGAGTTTCATGCTCAAAATTTCAATATATATTAAATCATTTAAAAGCTTGTGCGAAAACTCTCTGGCAGAAAATAATTTAAAGTGTGGTGATTACTCTATTTTTACTTTTTTAACATATTTTCTATGGAATAACCCTAGTACCACACTAAAAACTTCTTTAAAAAATCATCTATGTTGGCCACAATCTCCCCGAAGTAATCGGTGTACTTAAAATCACATTAATTAATATTATGGATAAACGATATCTTGATATGCATAGAAAATCAGCAATCCCAACGGTTAAAAATTAAAATTGTAAAATTGCACTGTGTCCCTGAAAACCACGAAAACTATATAAAAATTAATATTTTTAGATTACCCCTTCCGCATAAACTTTTTGTGTCAAGAATAAAGTTATTTACTATGTTAAAAACGTTTAAACTTATGACACTAGAAATATCATTACTAAGTAATGAATCCAACCTTTCCTTTCATGCACTAAATTTTAAGGCAATATAATAAAGCAATTTAAAGTTACCGCGAAAAGGGATTCAAAATGGCGCTATACTATAGTCTACATGACCACCCCGGTACTCTCCTGAACAATTTATTCAAATCTGGCAATGTATCACTAAGTATAATCGAGGCTCATACATAAATAATCGGTAAATTTCCTTTACCCGGAACTTCCCTCGTTATGATTTTTTGTTGGGAATAGTGAAGTATGAGTGAAATGGGACCCAATTCGGTTCAGTAAATAGTCACAGTATATATGTGTTACATATACTGTCTTTTCAAACATTTTTATTGGACGCCATTTAGTTCCATCATATTGCATTCCTACCAATATTTTCTACCTTTGCTACAATTGACTTTGGGGCATAATCTTAAATAAACTGAATAAATAATTTCCACATTGTAAAATACCGCCATTTTGTTACGTCATGTTCAATTCGTACTAGTTTATCCCATTTCTCATTTAATTTTCCTTAAATTCGTACCACAACTGCACCAGTTTATCTCTATATCACACTTAATTCTTGCACACAAATTAAAGTTCATTTAATAAATAGTATCCTCAGGCTGATTTTTTCAGTATTTTATTAGGCCGCTATTTTGTTTTGCTATCTCGAATTCATATCAAAATGTTACCAGTTCATTTCTCTCTAACACTTAGTTTTTTGTGCAAAATTGGATAATTAGTTTTTTTAGTAACAATTATTCAGCCATATTGGATTTTTACCAAAATATTACCCGCTCATCCCCATATGACTCCTAATTTTTAATCAAAATTTGAAGTCGACCGTAAGTAGTCTTTAAGATATGCCGCGAACTGATAGCTATACAGGCAGACCGACAGACGAGCCGACGGAATCAGTAAAACATATTTTTGGCATATAGAGACGCTAAATCGTGAAAATATGTAAAACCTGAGAGGGTGTTTTTTCACGATTACGAGTGGAGCCGTAGGGCTGTTAATTGCCGAAGGACCATATGATTTCCATAGAAAAGTGAAAATTCATAAAGATTTGAGTGAAAATTACCAATTAATCGCAGATGTTGACGCACATAAAATGAAAAGCACTCACCGTTATTTCGACGTGAAATCGGTCTGGATTAATGTTCTAGGCTAAATATCACTTCACTCAAAAAAAATAAAAATGTGATGAAAGATGTGTGTAACTTTCACGTGTCTCGATACTATATCGATTGCTTGACGTCTTAAATTCGAGTGTGCTCGACTTGTCCCGTATGCTCTTCGATGCATACCGGCCGGGAGTTTTTTTTTTGCCCTTCAAAAAATGTGCGTATTTGGGCGCGTATATTTAAATATTATATAAATAGTAACAAAATAATAATAAATCATATAGTCTGATTAGACGTTAACGAGTAATAATACCAAAAATAAAATTAAAATATATTTTGAAATATAAAACAATAGCGCGTTTCCAACATTCCCCACACCAAAAAAAAAACACGTTAGCTTTTTCTAACGCGAACAAAGAAAAAAATTATTGTCCAGGTAATGGACAGAGCTTTACAACTGGACGCTGTAAAACTCCATTTTGAGTTTTTAAAGTAGCCACTCTAACTACCCCGTCTTTTCCCGGATGAACCTGAAGTATTCGTCCCAGAGACCATTCCAACGGAGGCCTCTGTTCATTTTTGATGAGAACCAACATATCAGGTTTAATGTTAGGGCTGGACTTTGTCCACTTACAACGCTGTTGAAGTGTGTGAAGATATTCTTCGCTCCAACGCTTCCAAAAATCATAGTGCATTTTCGCCAACATTTGCCAACGGCTCTGGAGTTAAAGGGGTAAGGTCATTGGGATCTTCACTCATTGGAGACAAAGGACGGGAGTTCAAGAGGGACTCAAGTTGTGTCAGTAAGGTGTAAAATTCCTCGTATGTCATGATTTGCTCACCTACAACACGATGAATATGGGTTTTGACTGACTTCACAGCGGACTCGCTAAGTCCATTAAAATGGGGCGAACCGGGAGGATTAAAGTGCCATCTAATAGATAGCTTCATACAATCATCAGTTTGCGAAAATTTCTGAAGTTGGTTGTATGCGCCTATAAAATTGGTGCCTTGATCAGAATATATATCTGTGACTCTGCCTCGGCGGGCAATAAACCTACGTAAACAGGCTAGAAAGGCCTCAGATGATAAATCGGAAGACAACTCTAGATGAAGTGCTTTAGTGGCACAACAGACGAAAAGGTAAATATATGCCTTGGAGGTTTTTATACCCCGATGCTTTCCCATAGTGATTAAGAAAGGACCGGCGTAGTCAAGACAAACTTGGGAAAATGCCTTTAACTGCGAAATTCTAAATGCGGGTAGATCCGCCATTACCGGGGTATAAGATTTAGGTTTTGCACGAAAACATTTAATACATTTAGAAAGGCATCGGTAAATAGCATTTCGTGGAGAAATTATCCAGAAATTTTGGACAATCAGGTTGTGCACCGTTTTTAAATCCGGATGCAGATTATCATTATGCACCTGCTCTATTACCAAATCAGTAAATCTATGATTTTTTGGTAATAAAATCGGATGTTTTGAATCAAATGAAAGAGAGGATTTTCTCAGCCTACCCCCCACCTTAAGGATTCCTGCATTGTCCACAAAA
The DNA here is from genome assembly GCA_030620095.1 of Kuschelorhynchus macadamiae. Taxonomy (NCBI): domain Eukaryota; kingdom Metazoa; phylum Arthropoda; class Insecta; order Coleoptera; family Curculionidae; genus Kuschelorhynchus; species Kuschelorhynchus macadamiae. The sequence continues at coordinate 420,960 of JAUTXW010000289.1, read as the reverse complement.
ACTGCGAGCTTCCTATAAGGCTTAGGGAGAGACAAATTTTTGTCACAGGCATGAAAAATTGCGACAAAACATTCTTTTTGCACGCATTTAATTATAGCTTGTAAAGCATTATAATTATAATCCAACGCTAAAGTGGGCGTATTTTGGATTTTCCTAAATACGCTGGTAAATCGTAATAAATAGGCGGTAATTCGCTGTACTTTTCTAAGAGAAGAAAATTTCCAAAGTAGTGCTAAAATTGGATTGTCATCTGTTTTTACAGAGGCATGTAAGGAAACTTGTTTTTCTTCTTGAGATATATAGGAAAGATTTCCATCTAAAGAAGAATCTTGTTCTGGCCAATTATCTGAATTTTGATATAAAAACTGAGGCCCATGCCACCATAAGTCATGTAATAGAAGTCTCTGAGGAGTAAGACCTCTAGATACGCAATCAGCTGGATTTTCTCCAGTAGGTACATATCTCCAGCATGATGAAAGCTAGGGTCACTTTCGAATCAGACCACGCATAAATTGAGTTAAACGTAAGATAATTATAATATGATTGCTTAACAGAAGTGAGTAAATCAGCCAGAAGATAAGCAGAACATAGTTCAAGTCGCGGTAAAGAGACAGATTTAAGCGGAGCTACTCTAGATTTTCCAGAAACTAGATTTACTTTTATAGTTCCACTAGAAGTAATAAATCTAAAATAAATTGCACAACCATAGCTCAAAGTACTGGCATCACAGAAGCCATGAATCTCCAAACTCGCTATAGGGTCAGAGTGCAATAATCGGGGTATTTTTATTTCTGAAATAGAGGGAAATTCTGTTTTAAATTGATTCCATATATTAATTATATGGTCGGGGGGTTTTTCATCCCAATCTATTTTTGAAAGCCAGAGTTGCTGTAAAATTTGTTTTACAAGAAGAACAACTGGAGCAAGGAAGCCCAAAGGATCGAAAATTCTTGCAACCTGAGAAAGAACATTTCTTTTTGTACACTTTGCCTCAATGGGAGTGCATGTATACGAAAATACATCTAAATTTGGATTCCACTGGAGACCCAGAACCTTGATGTAGGTAGGACCTTCGCTTTCGAAAGAAAAAGGCATCTGAACATCTGAATTTGGGACAGAAGATAGAATATCTGGGTGGTTACTCACCCATTTTCTTAACATAAATCCGCCCTTTTTTAAAAGGGTTATCAGTTCCGTTTGGAGACGAAGAGCGGCCTTTATAGAGTTTGCGCCACAAACACAATCGTCAATATATACTGACTCTTGTAAGACTTGTGATGCTAAAGGATGATATCTTGTTCAATATTTGCCAATTCTTTTAATGTCCGAAGGGCCAAATATGGAGCTGATGATACTCCAAAGGTTACTCTGTTAAGAGTGTATTCTTTGATTGATTCTGTCTTTGAGAAACGCCACAGAAATCTTTGAAAATGTCTGTGCTCAGGTGTAATTAATATCTGACAATACATTTGTTTAATGTCGCACGTAAACACGACAGGGAAAGTACGAAAACGTAATAAAATTGTAGATAAATCCTGATGAAGTTTAGGGCCAGAATATAAATTATCATTCAGACTCATGCCAGTGTCGCTTTTAGCACTAGCGTCGAAAACGACCCTGAGTTTAGTCGAAACGTTGTCCGGCTTCAAAACACAGTGATGTGGTAAATAAAATGCTGAAGATGAGCAGTAGTCAGAGGTCGAAACTTCGGAAATATATTCATTTTGAATGTATTCCTGGATAGAATTAGAATGAGACGACTGAAGCGTCTAAAAGCTTGAGTGTAAGTATCCCCAAAATCTGGATTCTCATGTTTAAATGGAAGTGCAACTACAAATCGGCCGGAACTGTCACGCTGAACTGACCTTTTATATATAGATTCGCACTTAATATCCTCAGGTGACAAATAGTTATTTATTGTCGGAATTTGCTCGATTTCCCAAAACTTTTGAAGAGTTGTGTCTACCTGTGGTTCAAAGAAAGCATGACAGCTAATTAAAGATAAATTTGACGTCGGATTCTCTGTACGACCTTGTAGAATCCATCCAAAAATAGTCTCTAAGGCTACAGGTTGGCCTGGTTTTCCAAAAATTCTTCCAGAACCTAATACGAAGGGTACAAGCTCAGCCCCAATTAAAATATCAATAGGACCAGGAGTCTGGAATTTTGTGTCTGCTAACTTCAAATTTTTTATATGAGACCAGTGTTGAGGATTAACCATTACCTTTGGTTGTTCTGAGCAAACCTTGGGCAAAATAATGGCTTCAAATGAAAATGTCGGACTAACTTTATCACAAGGTTTTAGAAAACATTGAGTAATGCCTTTATGGGAGGTTGAAATTAAATTATTTATTCCCTCAATGGGAACAGAAAAATGTTGCCTTTTCAGGCCCAAACGATTGGCACAACTTTGAGAGATAAAATTAGCCATGCTGGCAGTATCTAAAAGGATACGAACTCTCTGAAAGTTTCCCCAAACATCCTTAATTTCTGCTTCTGCAGTAGAAAGCAGAACCGTGAATGGTTTATTTGAAGAAGTAGAAGTACTGCATTGTAAAGCCTGTGAAGACTGCACTGAGTCTTGTGGGGTTAGCACATTTTCCTCTGTAGCAGCTGGGACTACAGAAGGAAAAACTGCATCCTGAAAAGAAGCTGATACCTGTCTGCCAGAGGTCCGCGCTTCTGAAGATGATTGAGAGGGTGCAGTTAGCCGATTAGACTCAAAATGAAGTAGGGTGTGATGCGGAAATTGGCAAATCCTACATTTGGTAGAAGAAGTGCAGTTACGCACAGGATGTTTAGAACGAATGCAGTTTTCGCATAGTTTATGCTGTTTTACTATAGCATGCCTCTGATGCCACTGATACCATAGAAACGTAATTGGAGAAATTATGACGCTGCTTTCCTTTTGAAGCAGACTGAGATGGTTGATCCAAAGATGGGCCACTCTTGTTACCTGTTTTAGATTTACAATCGAAACCCGGCATCATACATTGCACAGACTCTAAGGCCTTATATTGATTGTGTAAAAAATCAGTAAGATTTTTATAAAGAGGAATTTCGGTTGTGCTATACTCTAACTCAAATCTGTTCTGGTTTTAGAATCTAACTTTTGCAATAAAATGTTAAAAAGCAAGAAGTCCCAAGAATCCGTGTCAAAGTTCAAGTTTTTTAATGCCGCAAGGTTCTCTGAAAATATGTCCAGTAGATGACGCAGATCCTTAAAGGAGGGCCTTTGCAAATGTTGAGCAGTGTATATTTCATTAAAATAAGTGGTCTCCAAAAACCGTTTATTTTGATATCTTTTAAGTAGAGTATCAAATGCAATTTGATAATTATTAGCCGTCATAGGAATTGATTTAACCAAATTAGAAGGTTCATTTTTTAGCGAAGTTATTAAATAATGAAATTTTTCTATATTTGACAAGTTTTGATTTTCATGAATAAGGTGTTTATATAAATCTAAAAAGGTTGGCCAAGATTTTAAGTTACCTTTGAAAATTGGCACATTAATTTTTGGAAGCTTTGCACTGGGCGAAAAGCCACTATTTGATGCATTTAAATTACCACTTCCCATATTTGCACAAGTAAATTCCATTTTTTTACCTTTTATGTGATATAAATGTTTATCAGCTAAAATTCTGAATTTATCTTGAACCTGAAATTCAGTGTCCTCAGAAATTAATGAAATAATTTGATTGTGATGTCTCTGAAATTCTTCATATAACGTGTCTACATATTCAGCTCTTGCCAAAAAATTTTATTTATAAAATGGATCAGCTGTAGAATTGTTACAGTAATCGTAAATTTCATTTAATCTATTTAAAGGAATTTTACGTTTAAAATCAAGTTTAGAGATTTGTTCTTGATCAGTCATTTTAAAATTATTTTGGTTCAGGAACAAAAATATATGTATTTAATTTATAAGAGGAAGACACTGTGTAAATCACCAAATGATGCAATAAAATAAAGAAATTATTTATATCTAGTCGGCGTGATATTTATAGAAAGATTTGGATAATAAAGAACTGTAAATCCACCACTATTTATAAATATACCTGAGAATATACCCAATACCTGCAAATAATAAATAAGTGTATTTATCAAAATAAATGCAAAACTCGTTTTGTTTGAAACGTCAACAAAACAAGCGTTGTTGAATAGGTAGCGCGAGGCGGTTGAATCAGCTGTTCCTTAAAAATCCAAAAAATAGCCGGGTTGGCTGTACAGCAAATTTGCGCCTACTCGATAGCAGTAAGAGCGAATGTTGGAATAGACGCACACTGTTTGAATAAAAAGAGATAGCTTTATAGAATGATTTTAGAATTGAAACGAATAAAACTGTACCATCTGTCTTAGATTAAAATACGATTTCTGATCGTTTAACTATGCGCTTAGAATATAGAAATAGATAGATATCGACCTTAAAATGTGTAAAAGAGATAGATATATTGGTACCATCAGATTTAAATGTTTAAATGATAACAATAAAATAAAAATGGCTAAGACGTATGAGATTTATTTTAGTGTTAAGCGAAGTACAAATTTTTAAATTTTGTAAAAGCTAGTGCCTATCCGTGCTCGATCGGACCAAAAATGGAGCCGTAGGGCTGTTAATTGCCGAAGGACCATATGATTTCCATAGGAAAGTGAAAATTCATAAAGATTTGAGTGAAAATTACCAATTAATCGCAGATGTAGACACACATAAAATGAAAAGCACTCACCATTATTTCGACGTGAAATCGCTTCAAGAGAGCTCTCTATTCTATTGGTCTTCGGATCATCCTAGATTCGTGGCCTCTGGATGGTCTGGATTAATGTGTGTAACTTTCACGTGTCTCGATACTATATCGATTGCTTGACGTCTTAAATTCGAGTGTGCTCAACTTGTCCCGTATGCTCTTCGATGCATACCGGCCGGGAGTTTTTTTTTTGCCCTTCAAAAAATGTGCGTATTTGCGCGCGTATATTTAAATATTATATAAATAGTTACAAAATAATAATAAATCATATAGTCTGATTAGACGTTAACGAGTAATAATACCAAAAATAAAATTAAAATATATTTTGAAATATAAAACAATAGTGCGTTTCCAACAACGAGCATTTTATTTGGCCGCCATCTTATTCGGTCTTCTTGAATTAGTACCACAATTTCACTAGATGATCCCTATATCAAAATTAGTTATGGCAAACAATTTGAAACCAATTCATTTCAATTTTTAAATATTTCGTTAGTCCGCCATTTTGTTCCGCCATCTTGGATTCGTACCAAAATTTTACCATTTGATTGCAACATACTACTTTAATGTTGGTGCAAAACTTGAGATAAATTGGATAAGTAGTTTTTTAATATTAATTTTTTTGACATTTCACTAGGGTGCCATTTTGTTTCACCATCTTGGATTTTTACCAAAATATTACTAGATCATCCCCAGATGACCCTTAATTTTTTATCAAAATTTGAGCTCAATCGGATAAGTAGTCTTTAACCTATGCCGCGAACTGACAAACAAACAGACACTCCGACAGATGTACTGACAGAATTGATAAAACATATTTTTAGCATCTAGGGACACTAAAACGTGAAGATACGTAAAACCTGAAATGGTGAATTTGTCATGATTACAAACATTTTATTTGGCCACCATTTTGTTCGTCCATCTTCAATTAGTACCACAACTTCACTAGTTGCTCCCTACACCACAATTATTTATTCAGCTGTCATTTTGTTCCGCCATCTTATATTCATCCAACCAGTTGATTCTAACATAATATTTGATGTTTGTGCAAAATTTGAGGTAAATTGGATAAGTAGTTTTTTAATAATATTTTTTTTAACATTTCACTAGACCGTCATTTTGTTTGGGCATATTGGATTTTTACCAAAAATTACCAGGCTCTCACCATGTCAATCGGGAGTTATGTAGCCAGAAATGCCCTTATCTGTATATTTACTTATCTACGATGTTTACTTTACCTTAGCATATAAATAGGGCCCTTTTCTGTAACGCACCACTTAATTTTCGAACTTCACGTAGTTAAGTCCTTATTGTGTAATTTTAAAGTTTATTTATAAATAAAAATTGTTTTTAAAAACAAAGTTAAAGAAATAAGTTATTTAACTGGCGCAGTCGTAACGGATCCTTGAAGACCAGCAAAAGTGAGTTTAGAAGGTGCACAGTGCAAACTTCCTGAGACAAGCTGCCTGGCCGTTGGTTTTAACCATTCATCAAGGAAGATCCACCCCCATTCCTGGTAGGAAAGCTGCAACTACTTCGGAGGAACCGAGAGTAAAACAACATTTCCTTTCCAAACCTTTGAAACTTGTAAATTGGTATATGATTTTAATTTCTATCATTTATTTTGTTTGAAATTTTGCTATATCCCCTAATTTATTTACTGTTCCTTGAGTGTTATAAACTATATTGCTAACTTCTTAATTCTATCTAAAAAATCGTTTCTGCATTTTTTGATGAACGAAAACATAGACGCAACCAACAATAGTGACACAGACAGGACTATAACCGAACTAGCTACTTTAATAAACAAAATCAAACTCGACGACATGACCACTCTAACAGCAGCAAAAGAAATTGCACACACTCTAAAACCTTTTTCAGGTCGATCTGAACACTTGGAATTTTTCATCAACTCTATTGACAAATTCTATAATAGATATTATACTACTACCCAAGACGAATCCTTGAAAGAATATGTAATCGCAACTATTCAATCTAAAATAATTGACGAAGCAGGCGATCATTTACTTTGCCATCCCGAATTGGCAACTTGGCCATCCCGAATTGGCAACTTGGCCTTTAATAAAAACCGAATTGAGAAACAAATTTGGAGACAAAGTTAACAGACATACACTATTACAACAACTCAACTTTCTCACAAGAAACAAAAACGAATCTATATTAGAATTTTTAGACAGGCTCAAAATTTTAAAAAATAGGATAGCTCTAAAAATTAATACAGAAAATCTTGTTCAAGCTACAAAAGTTGCTTTAATCGAACAAACAGAACAAACTGCAATTACTGTCTTATTAGCCAACGCGAATAGCGAACTTCGAACTATTCTGCTAATCAATAACCCTCGAGATCTCGATGATACTTACGGACTCGTTCTAAATCATTCTCTTGTAGAACAACAACTTAATAATAGAACCCAAATGTTGAGACACCATGCTAATATGCAAACTCCTAATCATAAACCCAACATACCAAAACATAATCCATTCAATACTCGCGAAAATTATTCAACGAACCCGAGCAACAACAATTTTAACAGACATCAAACATCCTTTTCCAACAATGCATTCCTTAACCCTTCACAAAACGGACCAACACCATTCCCCAGAGCACCTATTAATGTTCAACCTCGGCATATCCAACATAAATTTCCCACTAACCGAGAAGTTTTTGGCAAACCAGCCAACGCTTTCCCTAAATACAATCCCCACAAATCTTTAGATACGCCCAAACCTATGTCTGGTATAAGCTTTCAATCAAATAGAAATTTACAAAGACCTTTCAGCCAAAACCAAAACCAAAATTCAAATCACAAACCTAACCAATGGAGACAAAACTCTCACCCTTTCACATTCACAGAACTCACTCACTTAGAAAACAATTACCCAACCCAAAATACTAGTTATCAAGAACAGTATGCCGACACAAATACAAACCGATACAATAACTTCGAATACGACAATATGTACGAAAATAATACACATTATCCCCAAGACTTTGATGACGAAAATTTCGACAACCTATATTTTAATCAAGCCATCAATCTTGAAAATCAAAACAATACAGAGACCTGCGAAAATTTTCCAAACGAAGCCTCCCTAGAGGACAGTCCTTCTTAGATATCATCGCCTTTCAAATTAATTCATTGCCATATATAAAAATCCAAAAACCCCCTTTAAAATTACTAATCGATACCGGCAGCCACACTTCTCTCTTAAGACCCATAATTGCAGAACAGAATTTTCCTAATCAAATATTTAATTCTAAACACACCTTAGTCACCTGCATACGCAAAACCGCTACCCACAATAAAGCAAAAATCGCACTTCTCCGTGAATTTAACATTGATAACGAACTAGAATTTATCTTGTTTAACTTCCACGATTACTTCGACGGTATCTTAGGTGTGAAAGACCTAAGGAGATTAAATTTAAATATAGACCTAACAAATAAACGCCTATATAATCATGAAGAAAATATCCCCTTATCTTATAGAGACAATTTCGATATTCAAAAAGTTGAAATCCCAGCCAAGACAAGCGTACTAAAACATATTTACACTGCCCTACCAAATAATTCAGAATTATACATACCGCACATAAGAACAAAAGATTTTGAAATACCATCGTCCCTTTTAAAAGTTCAAAATAATTATGTTACCCTCGAAATAAAAAATGTAAAAGATCACAATATTCTGATATATTTCAATCCACACGATATAGAACGAAAATGTACCCCTTTTAATGCATCCGAAAACGAAATTTTTAATATGGAACAAATTGTGTCCGAAATTAATACATTTTCCGAAACTTTAGATTCTAACTCGCCCATCGATTTCTCCTTGATAAGATCAGACCATTTAAATCCCGAAGAAACAAAAGCACTGCAAAATTTACTTTCTCTATTCCCGAACATATTTCATAAACCAGGCGACAAATTGACCTTTACAAATCAAATTAAACATGAAATCAAAACGTCCGACGAAATCCCAGTCCACACCAAATCTTATCGCTATCCTTATATTCACAAAGAGGAGATTCAAAGACAAATCAGCCAAATGTTAAACGATGGAATAATTAGACCATCCTCAAGCCCCTGGTCCTCCCCGTTTGGATAGTCCCCAAAAAACTAGACGCCTCAGGCCAACAAAAATGGCGAATTGTGATAGATTATCGCAAAATTAATGAAAAAACCATTGATGATAGGTACCCAATTCCTAATATCAACGATATTCTAGACAAACTTGGCAGATGTCAATATTTCACAACCCTCGACCTAGCGTCAGGGTTCCACCAAATCGAAATGGACCCTTTATCTATACCGAAAACTGCTTTTAATGTCGAAAATGGCCATTATGAATACATACGTATGCCATTCGGCCTAAAAAATGCCCCTGCCACCTTTCAAAGGGTCATGGACAACGTCCTGCGGGATTAACAGGGAAAAATATGTCTAGTGTATATGGACGATATCATAATTTTTTCCACTTCCTTACAAGAGCACATCAACAATATCAGACTAGTGTTCCAACGATTACAGAATAATAATTTAAAAATACAGCTGGACAAATCAGAATTCCTACGCAAAACGGTTGAATTTTTAGGGCATGTGGTTACCCCAGAAGGGATAAAACCAAATCCGAAGAAAATTGAAGCTATTCTTAACTTTCCAATTCCTAAAAACCCCAAGGAAATAAAGTCATTTCTAGGACTCATAGGCTACTACAGGAAATTCATTCGAAATTTTGCCAAGATCACTAAACCCCTAACTAACTGTTTAAAGAAAAACCACAAAGCAGAACACACTCCCGAATTCATAAATTCTTTCGAAAAATGCAAAACTCTTTTAACCAACGATCCAATATTGCAACACCCAGATTTCTCAAAACCCTTTAATCTAACTACAGATGCTTCAAATTTGGCAATTGGAGCTATCTTGTCCCAAGGCCCAATAGGAAAAGACTTACCCATCGCATATGCTTCACGCACCCTCAAACCCGCTGAGTGTAATTATTCCACAATTGAAAAAGAATTACTTGCCATCGTATGGGCAACTAAATATTTCCGTCCGTACTTATTCGGAAAGAAATTTAAAATAATAACTGACCATAAACCCCTTCAATGGTTATTCGCTATTAAAGAACCAAATTCTAAGCTAGTCCGCTGGAGGCTCAAATTAGCAGAATTCGATTACGAAATAATTTTCAAGCAAGGCAAAAATAACACAAACGCTGACGCATTATCTCGTATCCCCAATCAAATAAATAACATAGAGGACGACGACAATTTATCTATCTTACCAAACGTTGACCTATCAGAAGAAATTCCACACCTCAATTCTCAAGATCTCGACGACATTCTACAAACATTAAACGTAGAAAAAGATAAACCCAAAATAAATATCATATCTGATATCACTATCACACCGAACAAACAAAAGGAACCCCTAGACAAAACGGACACACAAACAGTTCACTCTAGCCACGAAAATCCCATTATCGGCGCCCCGTATGTCAATAAAGCACTAAACACATATAAGACACCAAGTCATTTTCAGATATTCGAGAGACAACAAAGATAAAATAGAACGTTCACAAATTTTCGATAAACAACGGACAATTATCTTTCTACCCAACGACCCATCAGAAGAACTTCTTTGTAAAATATTAAAAGAGAATTTTGCACTTGGGAAGACGTACTGTCTATACTTTATAAATCAAACATTAGAACCACTGATAATAAACCTTATTCAAACATACTTCAAAAATAACGCATTTAAACTTTATATCTCTAGACTACTCTTAGATGACATAACGGACGTTGACGAACAACAATTGAAAATAAAATATTACCACGAAACAAAAACCACACATAGAGGTATTCAAGAAAATATAATCGCACTAAAGAAAAGATTTTACTGGCCTAACCTCGAGAACGACGTTAAAACCTATGTAAACATGTGCGAAATATGTCAAAAGTCAAAATATGAAAGACATCCCAACAAATTAGTGTTTAAACCAACTCCTTTCGGCTATGAACCGTTTGATCACATATACTTAGACACATACAAAACTCACAATACTACCTTTCTAACAATTTTAGACAGCTTCTCAAAACTAGGTCAAGCATACCCCCTACTAACTTGCCATGGTCCCGAAATTCTAGAAAAGCTCATACACTACATCAATCACTACGGATTACCCAGGAAGATAACAACCGACAACGGAACATCCTTCAAAAATGAAAATGTACAAAAATTTTGCATGCTCCATAATATCGAAATACATTACTGTACACCACATAACCCCAGTTCCAACAGCTACGTAGAAAGATTTCATTCGACTCTCAATGAAACGATACTAGCCCTTCAAAATGAAAAACCCAGAGAAAATATTTGCAATCTGATGAATTACGCCATTTTATCTTACAATAATTCCACCCATAATGCTTTGAAATATACACCATTTCAAATCATTAAAGGTAAACTTGATTACAAAAATCCTCTCGAACTCTCAGAAGAAGAAAAACTAACACACTACATGCAAGAACATTCCGAAAACATTAAAATACTAAATTCCCAGATACTTGACACTCTCAAAACAAACCAAACTAAAATTTTAGAAAAACGTAACGAAAATCGGCAACCTGAAATTAAAATCGATCCCAAAAAACCCATTTACGAAAAAACCTTCCCAATCAAATCAAAGACTAAACAAACAAACAAATACAAAAAATTGAATGTCCCCATAAAAGCATACCCCACAAAAATAATCGCCCAAAAACGAGCAATCCATATAGTTGGCGCATTACCTTTCTGGAATGACGTCATTTTTGGTTATTTTTGTTTGATTTATGTTAACTGACAGTGACAAAAAAATTTTGAAAAAACTCATTGTCGTTTCTTTACAACAGTCAATGCCGGTTTTGGTTATGTGTCTTTCAGAATATATTCGTCAAAATTGACATTGATTTGTTGACATTTTATCTTACAATAATTCCACCCATAATGCTTTGAAATATACACCATTTCAAATCATTAAAGGTAAACTTGATTACAAAAATCCTCTCGAACTCTCAGAAGAAGAAAAACTAACACACTACATGCAAGAACATTCCGAAAACATTAAAATACTAAATTCCCAGAGACTTGACACTCTCAAAACAAACCAAACTAAAATTTTAGAAAAACGTAACGAAAATCGGCAACCTGAAATTAAAATCGATCCCAAAAAACCCATTTACGAAAAAACCTTCCCAATCAAATCAAAGACTAAACAAACAAACAAATACAAAAAATTGAATGTCCCCATAAAAGCATACCCCACAAAAATAATCGCCCAAAAACGAGCAATCCATATAGTTGGCGCATTACCTTTCTGGAATGACGTCATTTTTGGTTATTTTTGTTTGATTTATGTTAACTGACAGTGACAAAAACATTTTGAAAAAACTCATTGTCGTTTCTTTACAACAGTCAATGCCGGTTTTGGTTATGTGTCTTTCAGAATATATTCGTCAAAATTGACATTGATTTGTTGTGATTCTTTTTAAACTTTTGCAAGATGCCGCGAAGATATAATCAGCAATCACAGCTAATAGTTTTAAATATCTTGGCTTTTTTTCAATTGGAAAAAGAGCAAGCTAAAAATGGAATCCTTCCGCAAACTGATAATATAATTGAACGAGCTTCAAATGCAACAAAACTTAGCCATACAACAATCATAAATATTAAGAAAAGAGGAATAACGAGCGATGAATCCTTTACCTCCAGAATGTCTCAAAAGCAAAAAGAGGTAAAAACAAAAATTACAGATTACTTAAAGAACAAAATAAGAGATACGATCTACTGCATGTATGCGAAAAATGAATATGTTACAATGCAGACTTTGCTTAAAAAACTAAAAGAGATAAATGAATATTTTAATTTTTCCATCACCTCGCTAAGAAAATACGTAAAAAGTATTGGTTTTAAGTGGAAGAAATCAAATAATAGAAAATACCTGATGGATTTGCCCCACATCGTCCACAAGAGAATCAATTTCTTGAGGGAATATGTCAAAAATCAAAATCTAGGACAAGATGCTTATACCACCGTATTTATTGATGAGACTTGGATTTTTAGTAAAGGTTCGTTTAGAAACAGCTGGCAGGATAACACTATGTCTACAAGTTCTAAAAAAGCTAGTGAAGGTCATCGATATATTGTAGTTCACGCTGGATCAAAGGAAGGATTTATTAAGGGGGCCAGTTTAATATTTAAAAGTGGACTAAAAAGCGGAGATTATCATGACAATATGAACAAGCAAAATTTTGAAAATTGGTTTAAAAATCAGCTGGTACCAAATCTTCCTCCAAAAAGTTTGATAGTGATGGACAACGCAAGCTATCATTCCGGCCTTTTTGAGGATATTCCAAGAAAATCATGGACAAAGCAGAGATTGATTGGATGGTTAAAAGAAAAGAACATTGACTTCCCAGAGAGGGCCATGAAGGATGAAATATGGAGCATTGTAGAAAAAAATTGTAACATTGAAAAAACATTCTACCTTGACGAATATGTGAAACCTTTGGGCCACAAAATACTAAGACTTCCTCCATACCATTGTCAATTTAATGCTATTGAAATGGTATGGTCTGAGTGTAAGAGGAAATACAACCAATACATTGCTAGTCTGAAGGGGACACCATCGGAAGTTTTGGCCATGTGGGAAAAAGCGATAAATGAAGTATCTTCAGAGCATTGGAAAAATTATGTCAGCCACACAGAAAGGGTAATCCAAGAAGCTTGGAAGACAATACAGATATGTGATGCTTCAGACATTGCGCCACTTGTAATTAGTACCGACGAAGACAGCAGTGACGATGAAGAATTTAGTTCTGATTCTGAAGCCAGTGAAGGGGAGTAGTTTTTATTTTTAAAGTTAGTTAGTTATACATTAATTTCTCTCTTTTAGTTTTTAAAGCAAAGTCTGCATTGTAACATATTCATTTTTAGCATACACGCAATAGATCATATCTCTTATTTTGTTCTTTAAGTAATCTGTGATTTTTGTTTTTACCTCTTTTTGTTTTTGAAACATTCTGGAGGTAAAGGATTCATCGTTCGTTATTCCCCTTTTCTTAATATTTTTTCAGTATTGTCTGTAATTGAGAATTAAAATAATTTTGATGAAAATGGGTAACTGGCGTCAATTTATTACATTGCAAACAAATAATAAGACTAAGATGAAAGAATTTATATTAGTAAAGTCTTATTTGCAAAATAATTTTAGTTTTTGAAGTTATAATAGTTATTTTTGTATTAAGTGTGCAAAATGAGGGTTTTTTTATGGCAATGAGAGTGTTAATTTTTTGCCAGCCATTTTCGACAAGTTGCAGCGCTTTCTGTACAGAAAATGCCAATTTTAAATTCGCTTTAGCCAGTGCTGAACGCACCCCTCCTATCTACATCACTGCATACGTTTAGGTTAGGAATCATCGCTGAAATATAAATAATATAAGAAATACTTTATTTGAAACCAGCGTGACGTCATTCCAGAAAGGTAATGCGCCAACTATATCAATCGCCTGAAACCACAACGTTCTGTTTCAGATGATGAGGATCCTGCTCTTAGTCCTCGCTCTTCCCACAGTATGGTCCTACGAAGAAAATGAAGTCATTAACCCAATATTCCCCATTGTCCTGGGACCCACATACATTACAAACTTACACCATACCGCCTACTATCACATCAACATAGAACAAATATAAATATGTCTAAACAATTTAGAAAGATCTCTAATTACGGCAGAAGTAATACTGAATAAAAAACACCAAGCAACAGACTTCCCATATCTAGTATTACAAAAAATGAATCAGACGCACGAATTCTTACACTCCCTCAAATCAAATATATTTTTATTTGACAAAAACTATAAACAAAAACGCGGATTGTTTGACGGAGTAGGAAAACTCAATAAATGGTTATTCGGTACACTCGACTCAGATGACGAACAAAAATACGACAAATACCTAAATGTTCTTTCTAATAATCAGCAACTAATACAAAACGAAATAAAACAATCAATATCTATACTTTCCAATATAACACAAACATACGACTTACATTTAAATAAAATCAACGAGAACCAAAAGAATATTTACTCTAAACTTACTCTTTTAGAATTAAAACAAATAACATTCTCTGATACCTTATACCTATCATTAATAACCGATAATATACATAACCAACTTTTAAGAATAAAAACAATACTATTAAATATTGAAACTGCTATCAGCTTCGTTATGCTTAATACGATGCATAATAGCATCCTAAATGAATCCCAACTGAAAAATATTTTACAAAAAATACCATACCTCTCTCGAATTTAATCAGTTATTACAAAATAATGACCCCTGAAGTAAAAGTAATAAATAAGCTCATAATTTTTGCAATTCATATACCAATGGTATCCCCAACTCAATTTACATTGTATAAAATACTTACCATTCCTATCCAGAACCAAACATTAGTCATACCCAAACCCTACTTACTACTCACAGAAGAAAAGTATTTTTCCACCAACTTAGAATGCCCTAAGATTGAAGACATCTTCGTATGCCCACAAGAAGCGCTTTCCCAAGAAAATACCTGCGTACCAAGAATATTAGCGCATAACCAGAACACATGCCCAATGGTCAAAGTACACTATACATCTTCAAGTGTAACGAAGATCAACGATAAAGAAATCTTAGTTATTCCCGCCAGACCAGTGCCAATAATTAGCAATTGTCAAGAGCTGAAGCGATCCTCCTTAATAAAGAAACCCACACTCATCACGTTGAACAAATGTCCAGTAGAAATCAATGGTCAAAAATACGCTATTGAAAAATCCAACAACCTGTACTACAGTTTAAACATCCCAAGAATCGAGATTCAAGACCAGGAAAACTTACCTCACCTAAAGCTACAGGAAGTCAATCACCAAGAAATTCACGAAGCAAACAAGATGATTTCCACAATAAAATTCCACAAACTACAAACACCTGGAACTTTCGCCAACCATTGGACTTCAACATTATCTATCCTGCTAACACTCATCACATTCGGACTCTCGACGATCCTTTGGAAACTCATACAAAATTACTACAACCGAAGGAGATCCCTACCTAAACAGAACCCTCAAGTTTCGATAGACATTGACAAGCCAGAAACGATGGATATCAGCCCTTCAAACCAGACGGATATCGAACTCCAAACACTTACACGGCCGGAAAACCGTCAACCTCTATTTTCCGAGCTTAAGGAGGGAGGAGTTATGTAGCCAGAAATGCCCTTATCTGTATATTTACTTATCTACGATGTTTACTTTACCTTAGCATATAAATAGGGCCCTTTTCTGTAACGCACCACTTAATTTTCCAACCAGTTGATTCTAACATAATATTTGATGTTTGTGCAAAATTTGAGGTAAATTGGATAAGTAGTTTTTTAATAATATTTTTTTTAACATTTCACTAGACCGTCATTTTGTTTGGGCATATTGGATTTTTACCAAAAATTACCAGGCTCTCACCATGTCAATCGGGAGTTATGTAGCCAGAAATGCCCTTATCTGTATATTTACTTATCTACGATGTTTACTTTACCTTAGCATATAAATAGGGCCCTTTTCTGTAACGCACCACTTAATTTTCGAACTTCACGTAGTTAAGTCCTTATTGTGTAATTTTAAAGTTTATTTATAAATAAAAATTGTTTTTAAAAACAAAGTTAAAGAAATAAGTTATTTAACTCGGGTAAGTAGTTTTTTAACTATGCCGCGAACAGACAGACCGACGGAATGTTATGGCATCTAGGGACCTTGAAACGTGAAAATCGGAAAAAATCTCGGAGGATGATTATTTCACGATTACAATACTTCCTTTTTTGAGGTCGGTACCAATTCAGTTATATGCAGATTGAATTAGATCCGACATATTTTTAATTTGGGTTAAATTTTACTGTAAAATATCTATACCTTAATTCGTTAATAAAGCACCCCGATTCGTAAACAAAACTTTAATAAAGAATATACGCCACAAACAAATAAAACTTAAAATTTTACATGAGACGTTCAAACAAGTGTCTTTCGAACTAACGTATATAATTCGACTGAGTACCGGATCGCACTTCTTCCTTGCAGCCGGTTCAGTATATTGATTTTCTTATAAATCTAAAAATAGATTTGATGCTTATTGCTAGGTCAAGTCGATCACTGAAGTAGTGGAATTATATTTATTTCCATAGTTTAAAAGACGTAGTGTAAATATATTTTTTTATCATAACATTTCACCTGTTTTACATTTTGCATCATTTTTATATTTCTCCACATTTTTATTTTTAATTAACAGAAATTTTTCCACCATTTAACGGGAAAATAACCATGTCTTTTATTCATTAATATTTAATTTGAAAAAATCCCTAAAAGCGTATAAAAGTTTTTATTACCTACATGTAAAATTGTTAATTTTTTTTTTTAAAGATTAACAATTTTACAATTTTACATGTAGGTAATAAAAGCTTTTACACGCTTTAAGTATGTAGGTTCCCATAGGCGTCCGGAGGTTTTTACCGCCCCCCCCCCCCCCGTATAAAAACAAATTGAATCGTCTTCCGGCCGCTTTTGGGGTAACATTTATATACCAAGTGGATTCCTTTTTTTCCTGGAATTTTTGAAGATTGTTGCTTCCCTTCTGCGGGCATCCATGGTGGTTTCAGATATCATTTGAGACTTTTTTGCATTTATATACATACATAAATCTTTAAAAACGACATTTAAAATAACTAAGCGCGTATATGTAACAACCTTCCCAAAAATAGACAAATTACGTCACTCTTGCGAATTGACTATTTTTGGGAGCTTATAACTCCAGAAATAACAAGAATTTATTTGGAAAAGGACGAATAGTGTCACCAGCGTAGCAGCTGCTTCGACGACTTTTTTTTATTGTTGTAAGGGCGGCTGCGAAAATTTCTGTGTGTTTTTC
The DNA here is from genome assembly GCA_030620095.1 of Kuschelorhynchus macadamiae. NCBI lineage: Eukaryota > Metazoa > Arthropoda > Insecta > Coleoptera > Curculionidae > Kuschelorhynchus > Kuschelorhynchus macadamiae. Next base: position 403,191 of record JAUTXW010000289.1, on the reverse strand, counting down.
TTAATTTCCAGAAAATGTGACATTTTTGGAATATGAACTGCTCATTGTTCATAATAATAACCACTATAGTTTAAGTTTATAAACCTAAGAACCATAAAAGACAGAGAAAAGACTTTTCCCATAGTTCGTTGTTTTCTTTGAAGTTATAATTTATTTTGTTTTTATTTATACAGAATGTTGCATTCTTCCTAGGTTGATATGAACTTTTTTATTTTAAATAGGACATTCTGTATATTTTATGATTATCGATTATAGATGACGATTTAAAGGCGATAAAGTTCAACGATATATATTAGTATGGGTTTGTAATGTAATGTTTCAGGTTTATTGACACTTTGCTCAGTTTTATCTGTCTCAAATTACCAGAAATAAAGTAATTGTAAATTTTTTAGAGCAAAAAGAGTTTAATACTGTTTTAAAACTTAAGTAATGAAATTTTATTTACAGTCTAATACTTAAGTTTTAAAACTTGAAAGAGTTACAGTTGCTATGTTGTACGACGTACTTTTGTTTTCTTTAAATTAAACCCCCTGTATATTATAATACACTTAAATACAGTATTAAACGGCAATTGCAGCGATATATTACAATGTGGGTCTAGGCCTCACCATTTCAGACTTCTCGACGACCGTCTTTAACATGTAACTTATGTAAAAAATAAATATGTACGCACTAATAGTTATTACATATATTTTTTATTCACCATTTTCCTCTTCTTATATATACCTGCATATATCTACATATATATATATATATATATATATATATATATATATATATTTATATAATATATATATATATATATATATATATATATATATATATATATATATATATATATATATATATATATATATATATATATATATATATATATATATATATATATATATATATATATATATATATATATATATATATATATATATATATATAATATATACAGGGTGTTCAAAGTTAAGTTGGCACCATTGCTAACTTTTTTGTTATGAGAGCTACGATGTCGGTTAAATTATGAAAATGTACGATTCTCGAGATATTTGCGAAAAAGTATATTTTTTTAATTGAACACCCTGTGTATGTCTAGTTCATTCGATTCGCCGTCAAAAATGTAATAAAAGTTGTTCTTTATCATTTTTGCCTAAAGTGCAAAATAACAGAGAAAACAGCAATTTTTAAATTTTAATCTAGTTACCTATGGCATAAGAAAAATAATAGAGACGGCGCTGACATTCACTAACTCTAAAGTCAAGCTATTTTCAATAGTAAGCTTGCTCTATTATTAATAGAATAAAAATGGTGTTTACTCGGTTAGAGTGTGTGATATGGTTTTTCAGTATTTCTCATATTGTAGATAGAGATAGAGAAAATTAGGAAATAATCCCGGATTTTTGGAAAAATGTTTCAAAAATGTAAGGTAAAAGGTTCTTATCGGGTTTATTATTTATTACCCTGTACAGAATATTTACCCAGGTACCTCAAAGTTGTGCATTATCCGGTTTATTTTCGAAGAATTTGGCAAACACCAAAAATTACAGCCCTGTACCTCATTTGGTTCTCGACATATGCAGGTCGGAATTCATCACAAATTCCTCGTGTTCCTTTTGAGTGAGTGTGAGTTTAGTTAGAAACTAAAAAATGCGATTTTTCCGGTTATTTTTAAATTAAGACAAAAAAGATAAAGCGTGACATTTTTTATATTTTTGACGGAGGATTAAGTTAAGTAAAAAATATACAGGGTGTCCTATTAAAAAAATGGTCTATTTTTGAAGTATTTTACAAATGCGACGTTCAATAACAAAAAGTTAGCAACGGTGCCAACTTAACCATTTGAAAAATTGGCTTCGTCACTCCATAAAACTATTTGTAGTTAATTAGAAATTATCCTGCAATGATTAGGAAACCATGTACAAAAATCAAGTCGTCTTTGAAAATCACCTGTTTCCAAGGTTTGTATTAGGAATATCAGTTGTAGGGAGCAAATTTGTGTTTAATTTAATAATAAATTTTAAAGTTCTTCCTTCTCCTCGACTATTGAAATGTCTTGGTGTTACACCTCTATTTGTGATAAAACCTTAAGGTGGATTTATGTTTAAGTTTAAACTTAGTCTTAATAATAAGATCCCACCCTGTTATTGGTTGTTATTCATGTGATTTCTATAAACCAATCTAAATGCTTGTCCTTATTTATTAAGATATTGCTAAAACTAAATTTTCCTACTTGAACCAAGTTTTAAAAATAAACGACGCGTGACGGTTTGGGAGATCGCGTTTTGAATACTTTTCGCTATAACGCTAAAGTGCGTCGGTAGTATTTTTCTGCGCAAAATACACATAGTGGAATTCTATTAATAATAGAGCAAGCTTACTATTGAAAATAGCTTGACACTAGATTTAGTGAATGTTAGCGTTGTCTCTACTATTGTTTTTATGCCATAGGTAACTAGATTAAAATTAAAAATTGCTGTTTTCTCTGTTATTTTGCACTTTAGACAAAAATGATAAAGATCAGCTTTTATTACATTTTCGACGGCGAATCGAATAAAGTAGACATATACAGGGTGTTCAATTAAAAAAGCATACTTTTTTGCAAATATCTCGAGAATCGTACATTTCACTGTTTTTCTGCTTTCGCTGTCGTAATCAGCAGGAAAAAATACAAAACTTTCATAATTTAACCGACATCGTAGCTCTCATAACAAAAAAGTTAGCAATTGTGCCAACTTAACTTTGAACACCCTGTATATCTATATATATATATTATATATATATATATATATATATATATATATATATATATATATATATATATATATATATATATATATATATATATATATATATATATATATATATATAATATATATAGATATATATATATATATATATTAATATATAGATATATATATATATATATATATATATATATATATATATATATATATATATATATATATATAGAGAGAATTGTACTGCACCAATTTACATGATTTTTTTTAATAATCATCTGGTTACCGAGATATATCAACACTATTTTTTTTATTGTTTTATTGCTTATTTTTCTATAAAACCAATATGCTTTTCCTCAAGAATATTTCTGGACGATACGGTGAATGCGCCCCATATTTCTATAATTTCACTGGAAACTCATCGCGATATACAACGGAAAAGGCAGAACAAGGTCTGCCGGGCCAGCTAGAATTATTAAATTTTTCATCAGCAAAATATACATAAGAGTTTGGCACAATTTAATGGACCCAATGTTGTCTGGCCCTCCAAAAACCAGGATTTTACCCCCTATACTTGTATTAAAATAAATGTCTAGATCTTGTGTACCTTAATTAAGAAAAAAACAAAAAAAGAAAGTCGTCGAAGCAGCTGCTACGCTGGTGACACTATTTTGTCCTTTTTCCAAATAAATTCTTGTTATTCCTGGAGATATAGGCTTCCAAAAATGGTCAATGATTGACGTAATTTGCCTATTTTTGGGAAAGTTCTTACAAATGCACGCTTAGTTATTTTAAATGTCGTTTTTAAAGATTTCTGTCTGCATATAAATGTAATAAAGTCTCAAATGATATTTGAAACCACCATAGATGTCCGCAGAAGGGAAGCAACAATCTTCAAAAATTCCAGGAAAAAAAAGTAATCCACTTGGTATATAAATGTAACCCCAAAAGCGGCCGGAAGACGATTCGATTTGCTTTTATCCGGGGGGTGCAAAACCAATTTTTAACTATTAAATATATGTAATATACAATATTTGGATCTTCCTTGACTCTTCCCCTACGGACGCCCATGGAAACCACTACATACTTAAAGCGTGTATAAGCTTTTATTACCTACATGTAAAATTGTTAATCTTTTAAAAATAATGTATTTTAAATTTGTTTTTGCCAGATCCAATCAACAAATAACTCCAAATGATATCAATATTTTCCTAAAACTAAAATAAAGGAAGCAATTAACAAATTTTATTAGACACAAAATTAATAAATAACTTAGCGCAATAAAACTAAAATTTTAAAACAGTAATATAGAAACAATAATGAAATATCTATTGATTCTTAATCTTAAAAGTAAAATCAATAGATACGAATGACTGAGGCCAAATCTAAACAACAAATTAATCCGAATGATGACAAAATTATCCTGAAACTGAAATATGGCAGCAATCAACGCTGTGCGAGAGGCGCAGCATTTCGATGATTCGAAGGGATATTTATATTTACGTCTTTTTTATGGTAGTAATGGTAAAATTTTCATTTCATAAAATACCAATAAAATACCAATAAATACTTTCAATCCCAATTAAAAAAATGTAATTTTAATGAAACGTTTTCAACAAATATGGAAAACGTTCACCTCACGTAAGGGATATTATCTTCCTTTTTTAAATAGATGGCAACTCTGTGCTAGCTTTCCGCTAGGGCCTAAACAATTAATTTAATCTTTGTTTTTTTATTTGAAAATTATGTTTGTGGGTAGATTTTTAATTAAAAATGAACCAGAGAAAAAAATCGCATTGTATTTTAAATTTATAGATTACAATAAACCATTCTACCATAATAATTAATTATCAGATTAATTTGATTTACGTTCAACCAAAAATTAAGCAATGTAACTTAGGTCATATAGGTAAATGTAAATTATTTTTGTATTTCTCATATAAATAGAAACCATTCATTCTGCGCATTCGACAACAGATTTTCTATTTAATAAGGTATTTAAGAACTTGGCCAAACCTCTTCATTGAAACCATATGTGTTCGACATTTCCCATATATGCTTCGATAAAAGCTCTGCATTTATCTATTTCAGTTTATCTAGAAACTCGGTAAAATAAACTTGCTGACTTGTATAAACTGTATCTAATTTGGCCTAGTTAAGCATTCCTGTCAAATTCAAAGTTCCCTTATTGTTAAAAGAGCTGAATTGAAGACAACTGCTTTTGTGATAGAAACAATCGCTATGTAAGTTTCCATATAAATATAAAATCCTACTCCACGTATTTCTATTATTTTGTAGTAAGTAACTGATTAAATTATACAGGATATAAATGGATAAACTACTCTCAAAATTTGACATTATCTAAACAGAATATGTTACTTTCAGTTCGATAGACGCACGACCTTTTTATGCAGATTATCCGAGAAAACATGTTTATTTTAAAGTGTTTAAAAGTGTATTTATAACAGCAATAAGTACGATATCTAAGTATAGATATCGTAAGTAACTCAAAACAATAATATGTGTTATCCCTTTACCTACTTTTTATAGTTTTTTACTTGCCAATTAAAATAATTATAAATAATAGTAGTCAATTAAATTAGAAACTAATCATAGTAAGCCACTTACATTCAAATAGTTCACTGACTTCTCTCGAGTAAATATCATCTAAAGTAAAACCATTACAGTGTTTTAGTAATGAGTCCTATTAGTACAGTTACTCGATATTCTATAAAATATACTTTTCTGAAGTCTGCGCGGGGCCCCAATAAAACGTAAGATTAATGTGGCCATTTTTTGTCTATGATATCAACGAATATAGACAAACGTACCGCATTGATGAGGATTCGTTCGGGTCTTTGCGGTGCACCGATAAAACTCAGGGTAAATGCGACACTCTTCAGTGTACACATGGACCCATCCCCAGAAAAATCACTTAACGTAAGCATTACTGGTACTCCAGTAAATTCTGTAGTAGATAAGACTGTTCTTCCCAAACTCTCCGTAATAAAAAAAACATGCAGCACCATGATAAGAGACCATGGAAGGCGGGCAACAACCCACAGAGATATTCTAGAACTTCCACACGCAGACGAAACTAGCAGCCAGCAGTCGGTACAGAAAAAAATGATGAGGCTCTATCAAAACTAATACAATTTTAAGATAATGGGTTTTATTATGAAAGCTAGTCAGTAACCAAAAGAAAACTCATTTACATCGGCTGCCCAGATATTACAAGAAAAAATCATTGGAGGAACCAGGAAAGAAATTCCAGACAAGCACTTAAGAACCTACACAAAAGCTAAGTAAACGAATGATGGATTATGTCCGCCTAACTTAATTACAAAATCATGGCGCTGTTCACAAAGCTTTAGATCCTATATGATAATACCAAATATCAAGGGAGAATCTGTTTCACGTGGATTCAAGCGAGGCATGTCAAAATCGAACTGTAAGAGCACGATTTTCAGCCCTTCTCTGACGACTCTAAATGAAGCAACAACACCAAAACTATATTCGGCACGTACCCGGTATTGGGAAGTAAACACCAAAAACAAATCCATCGCGCCTTCCACTCCTGTTCCCATATCTGAGTAAGTGCCTCTCACCAGAGTCCAGTACAGTTATACACCTATTTTTCTATGTTGTAAATTGAAATTAAATGTGATATGAAGGCGCACAAACATGAAATTTATTTTTATATATATATATTTATATATAATTAAGCAAATTTTTCTATATATTTCAAAGGGTATTGTGCGCTACAAAACTCGTGCAACTTTAGCACCTGAGGAAATCGAATATGATATTTTACCGAAACTCGAAGCTGTTTCAACAAAAACTTAACTAGTCAAGCCTGGAACACAGTGTAAGTTTCATAACCATTGAATGTAAAAGCAAATGTTACACAAAAAGGAATTTTGACGTTTGCAGTAAATATAACCAATATTTCAAAGTGTGCACAAACCACAGAAAACACGCAAAGAAAAATAACGTTTAAAGTAAACGTAATTTGCACGTATGTTCCATCCTATATCCGGCAGTCATTTTTAACCCAAATTAGGTATGTTCAAAACTACATATCGAAATGACAAGGACATGCATAAGTGTGGTTTTGGTTTGGGTTTAATTGAAATTGTTTTTTGAGATCCTCTTGAGTTTCTCTATTAAAAAACAACCATTTTCTCAAATTGAGTAAAAAGCATTGTTTGACAATAAAAAAAAACGTTATTAAAAATTTAAGGAAATTTCGAAAATAAAAACCGTTTTGACCTAAAGATATATTGCCACCAAAATTTTCATGAACCGTTGTTTATTTCATTGTTAAGCTGAAAAATCAAACTGAATAATGTTATAGCCACTGCTTACATTTTGTCACACCTTATAAAGCACATGTATATTATAACTTTATGTGGCAATGCTTTTGATTGTAAATTTGGCAATATTTGTGTGACAGATCAGCAATATGGGAAGATAATCGTTTATAAATCTCAAGATATTGTTTTCATATTGAGTCCCTGAAAATTTGAGTGTAAAGAAATCATAGAAAAAGCAATTGAAGAAAGTTCTGACGAACCAAAAATTTGCAAAAAATTAAGCCGTTTAAAACACCCTGTAAAGCATTTTCGCAAAAAGACTCAGAAGCTATTCCTACTAGAGCATGTATCCGAAGTCTCGTGTACACAAATGCCGAAAAACGCATATAAACATCTCGATCCGTATTAAAAATACTTAGCATTAAATAATCAATTAAAAACATTATGGGAAACTTCAAATGGCCATCACTTGATTCAAAAAGAACTTTAAATCAACAACGCAAATATACCACTCATTGAATACACCACATATTAAATCTATTGTTACGCCCACACACTGCTGAATGTGTACTTAGTATATATCCAACCAAAAAACAATAATCGACAATATCGCTACAGACTTTTTAAACAAAACAGCACTATCACAGACGATTTGAATGTAAAACACCAATACTGGGCCGATGTCAGTAGGGCTACTTTCGCCCTTCCCCGTCTTTGCTTGATTTAATTGCGCCTTTTTTGCCCATAATTAAGCGTTTCTACTCAATATATTTGCAAGTATCAAATGTTCGCCCCCCTTCCCCCACGCCATTTGTACCTTACTCTTACTACGCCAACGATGTCGGGGTACTTACTTATATAATAGCAAAGCCTTGTCTCTTCTGCGCATTACAGATATTATCACACCTACAGAACGCAAATTCTTGGGTGCACGTGTATACCTACTAAATTTTCTGGATATCTTGTTGACCAAGAATCAAGCGCCCCAGCCAACATCAAATTCAATAACAACATATCATCGTAAGACACTCGATATTAGAACCAAAAATTATAGGCTGTACCAGAAAAGATTCCAATAACTCAAGTCTTTTTAGACAAACTTTAGACAATATCCAGCCCCTAAACAACTTAACAATCACCACGTCTCTAGCCCAAGCGGTCCCTCAAGGAAGTTCCAAAAAACGCGAGGTGGCTAGGCCTTCAAACAAAATCACGGAATGTCTGTGATCTAGATCCTTTCAACAACTCTAACAGAGCATAATTTGGTTTGGAAAAAAGTTAATACCAAAACCGGCGAAAGCCCCTTCACAATGATTCATAACAAGATAATCCTCCCAAATCCTTCAGACAAACTAGAAGCGTACAATATTAACAATTGATTGCGGAAATATGCAATTGTTAGTTATTTTGAGTGAGTATAATTACGAGTTTAAAAAAACATATTTATTACCCCCGATTATCATCAATATAGTTTCTAATATAAATTGGAATATATTTGAGTTTGTTGATCATTTTTAACTTATATATTTTCAATTGTAGAACATTAATGCCAATATCTAAATTTGTAGGAAATGGCTCTAGCGCATAAAATTGTGTCATTCTCATAGCTAAGCTACTGAAGATATGCCATAACTTTTTTATGGGGATATCATATCTCTATTTCTTTTTTTATGATAACTTTTTCCAACCGTTTGGGTAACGTTTTCAATCAACTTTTTTTAGTTTTTAATTTTTTCGCAACTTTCCTTTTTTAATATACGAACTTTACGCATATTTTTCAGTTTCTCGAATTTGAACAGGATCTATTTGCCGAAAATTATCTATAGTTACTATACTACCGCATTTTTCGCCCAAAGAAATAATGCGACATATTCTCATTTACTCCGCTCCGGCAATATCTCGAATATCCCCTGAAAATTTCAACCAAATTGGTCAAAGCATCGCGGAGTAATCGATGTATAAACAAAAAAAATACATAGGGTTAAACTGATAACCTCCGCCTTTTTTAAAGTCGGTTAAAATTATAATGAGAGTAGTCGGTTAATAACGTTTTATTCATACAGAATGTTCATTTTTCGAAAATGTCGAGTAAAATACTAGATTTGATAGAGATTGAGGTTGCACATTTTCATGGTCACCCTGTGTACATGAAATTACATAACAGGATAGCAAAAGAGATACCTTTTGGCAAATGGGTTTGTATGTCTATTACACATGAAAATAATATATTGATCTTTCGTTATTTAAATAAAACACCCTGTTCGTAAACAACTCTTGCCTCTATTTTAATCAACCTACCGCTTACAATACTAAAAATAAACTAAACTAGTCTGTAAAATACCGCTGTCCTTCATTCCTCTTTTTATCACAACCCGACCGTGACGGCAAAATAAACAACTATAAAAAACTAGCAATTCGAAGAAACGAGTCGACTAAATATAAAGAAGGTACAGTTTTTAACGCGCTATCGACATTATTTACGCACTGTTATATTCGGTGGAAACATTTTTTTTACATCCTCCCCGGCCGCCTCAACTTCCAACGGAAAAAGCAACTGGATTGGCCTTTTTAAGATGGTTCCATTTCCCGTTCTAACCTCGCAGGCTCGTACACGATGATCTCTTCCAATGAAGGTCTTCTCAATCCTTACCATCTTCCATAGCAGACGTGGGGTATTTTGTTCATATAATAACGCTATATCTCCAGGCTGGAAACTCCTAGCTGAAGTCGGTATTTTGTTATGATGTGCCGACCTTAGTTGCTGCAAGTAGTCAGCATGCCAAATTTTCCAAAACCTCTTTAATAAATTTTCTCGAATGCTCCATGATCGTAGAATATCATCTCTAGAGCTCGTCCTTTTGTCCAGTTTCATAACAAAATTATTTCCTTCAAATAAGAAATGTCCTGGAGTTAATATAAAATTTTCCGGATCGTTGTCTATGTAAGTGAGTGGTCTGGAGTTAACGATAGCCTCAACTTCAATTAATATTGTGTTTAATTCATCATAAGTTGTTCGTGATTTTCCTAAAACTGCTCTAAGGGCTTGTTTGACTGTTTTTACCATTCGCTCCCAAAAACCGCCCCACCAGGCAGCTCGTTCAACAATGAACTTCCATTCTATACGCAGCTGAGCAGACAGATCTTGTACTTCGTTTTGTCTCAGGCATTGAAACAGAAGTGATAACTCCTTAGATACTCTTTTAAAAGTCAGGGCATTATCTGAATAGATTATTTCCGGTACGCCTCTTGGTGAAAAAAATCTACGTAATGCTCGCATACAACTGTCACTGGTTAGATCAAGTACTAGCTCCAAGTGCACCGCCCTGATAACTGCGCAAGTCAACAGCATTATATACACCTTGGATTTGACGCCCTTGTCATCAAAAATATACAGTGGTCCTGCAAAATCCACTCCGGTTACCTTAAAAGGGTGGGCTACTTTAATGCGATCCTTAGGTAAAGGTGCAAAGGGTTCAGTTCCAGCCTTTCCCTTTAACTTTTTACAGGTTACACATTTTCCTAGTAAAGTTTTTATTCTTTGGCGACCCTTTATTAACCAATATTTCTTTCGTAACTGAGCTAATGTAATATTCACTCCACCGTGAGCAACAGCGAAATGGGAATTCCAAATCAACAAGTCACCGAAGTGCGATTTGTTGGGCAGCAGAATTGGATGTTTCATGTTAAACGGTAGTTCAGATTCTTGTAGACGTCCTCCGAGTCATAGTATATCTATTTCCTACCATTTTTTAAAGCATGAATTTCATCTAAAAATGCTTTTCTTTGAATGTGTTTTATCCAGTAGTTCAAAGAACCTTTCAACTCGATGGCATCTAAAACATCCTTTCTTGTCTCTTGTGGGTGTTTTAAATTGAACACAAATCGTTGAACGTAAGCTGTGATTCTGAGGGCTCGTTCTAAATCACTGTAATTTTCCAGACAAAGTAGAGGGTCCTCTAGGTTTTCTTGAACAACCGATGGATTTAATAGCATCGAGACACTTTCAGTAGACAAATCATATTCCTGTGCAGGCCAATCTTGTTTATCCCCCATTAACCATTTCGGGCCAAATTTCCAAACATCAGATTCCAGTAAAGTTTTAGCCTTGATTCCTCTCGTTAATAAGTCTGCTGGATTGTCAGGGCCAGGACAATGGTACCAATTTCCTTTCGTTAACATTTGAATTTCCATGACCCTATTAGATACATACGGTTTCCACTTTGATGGTTTTCCTCGAATCCATGCTAATGCAATTTTAGAATCCGTCCAAAGGTAAATGTTCGTTATTGGTATATTTACATTTTTTAATATATAATCTTGCAACCTAGCAGCGCACAATGCGACAGTGAGCTCCAATTTTGGTAACGTTAAAGATGAGTTTCCTGTCTTAGCCAGAGGTGCCAAGCGATTTTTTGACATTATCAAATGACAATCCTTATCCTTAAGATATGCCACTGCACCATAAGCTCGTGGACTGGCATCAGCAAAGACATGTAGTTGCGTTTGTGCACTTACGTTACTGAGAATACATCTAGTAAATGACAGCTCTGCTAATAGGGGTAGCTCCAGATTCCATTTTAACCAGTCAGAACTCAGTTCTCTTGGTAAAAGGTCATCCCAATCTAACTTCTGCTTCCAAATTTCCTGAACAAGAATTTTTGCCCTAATCGAGAATGGGGCGCACAAGCCTAGTGGATCATAAACTCTTGACATACCACTTAAAACGTTTCTCTTTGTAGGATGTTTATTGTTTACTTCTGATAAAAGTGATTTTAAATCGATGGAAAGTTCATCCATGTTCTTATTCCATAATATTCCTACAACCTTTCGAATTCCGTTTCCTTCGTTATTATTAAAGATTTTTTGTAACTTGTAATGATTTGAATCCCACTTTCTTAAATTCATGTGTGCCTTTGCGAAAATATTTCGCGACTGACAATATATTTGTTCCGCCTCTGCCACCGTATTACATGCCAAAACTAGGTCGTCAACGTAAAATGAATTTGAAAGAATTTCGCAAATATTTTTATATTCTTCTGATTGACAAGATAAATGTTTTTTTAAGGTTGCAGCTAACAAGAATGGACTACAAGTGACTCCAAACGTTACACGCGTCATACGATAAATTGCCATATTGGGCAAATTCTGCTCATTCTTTAACTGCTCCTCAAACCATAAAAACCTATGTGAATCTCGATCGCCTTTATTTAAGGAAATTTGCAGAAATGCTTTTTCAACATCTGCCGTTAGTGCAATGTCACCGATTCGAAAGTTTAGTAGAATACGAAGCAATTCCGGAAAAGTTTTCTCCAGAATCCAGTACATCGTTTAGAGACGAAAATCCACGTGCATGCGCACTCGCGTCGAATACGATACGAATCTTCGTAGTGTCCTTTTCTTCCCGATATACCGGTCGATGCGGCATATAGTACGTTCGTTCACCTTTGATTTCAGAAACGCGCTCCGCACAATTGTTTCTAAGATAATCACGCATGACGTCATCGTATTCAAGTAGTTTCGAGTCTTTAGTTAATTTATTCACTAAAGTCTTAAATCTTGATAAGGTACCGTCATAATTAGAGTCTAAAACTACATTTTCGTGAATCCATGGCAGGCACACTTCATATCTTTCTCCGTTAAACTTTATTTTCTCTTCGATGAACTGCGTTGTGGAGTTTTTTGCCATTGTTACGTCACTTGCGATTCCAATCGATTCTAGTTTCCAAAAGTCTTCTACGTTAATGTCACTAATAGAGTTCCGCACAAGCAACACGTTTGAAATACCTAAGTTAACCGATAATGTTTTATGATTGTCCGTACCAAGGAAAGTCCAACCGAAAATAGTATTAACCGCAGTTAAACGTTCCGATAACTTTTTCATTTCACCCGTTATTACTTTACTGTAGTTATCCGCGCCTATTAACAAAGATATACCATCAAAGTCCCGTTGATCCAATTTAGTGTCAGCCAGGTGATTATTTTTCGCGAATTCAGCTAACACTGGTTCCCGAACTGATGGTGGACTAAAATTGTCGAAACATATTTCTGGAACTTCTATAGCTGTCAACTCTATAATTGCATTACGACATTTCGATTGAAGACTAAACTTGACGCGTCGACACTGCGTTGCAGGTGCAGCTTCAGTGCTTCCGAATGACATTATTGAAATATTATGTGTTCCTATTGCTTCCATGTTCAGTTGCCTTAAAACTGTTTCTTTAACGAACGTTGTCTGACTACCACTGTCAAGAATAAGCCTTATGAGAGTTGGGGCTGTTTCATTATTTTTTATGTAAGCAGTTGCTGTTTGAAGGTAAATATTATTTGAATTTTCGCTAGCAAATAAACTAGAGGATACTTTATCGTTATTACCTCCACATTCAATACCTTCATTTTGAGAAGCGATGTATTTTGGATCACACATTGATGTGGCATGTCTTTTGTCGCATTTAGCACACTTCAAGTTTTTTGTTCTACATATGCGCGAATTATGATTTCCTTTTGTGCAACGAAAACATAATTTTTTGGACTTTAGAATTTCTTTCTTTCGATCTAAACTAACGTTAGAACCGCAACTTATAGTTGTATGGTTTCCAGAACAAAACAAGCAGTTACTGTCCTTTAATGTATGCGTTAAAAGCCCTACAGCGGTAAAACTATCTTTATCCCTTTTTTCAAAAATTTTAGGATTATTTGATGTTCGTTTAGAGTGTTCGCCATCTCTCGAAATGATCTGCGCATGCTCTACAGATTCAATTTCTATTTTTAAAAAGTTAAGGAGTTTGGCAATCTGCTCTTCATATGACACGTTATTAGATGCACTGGATACGACACTAGCATCATCAGAGGAGTCGTTTATCTTAAGTTTATTATACTCAATACATAACCCGTAGGGAATAGCTTTTAAAATTACAGATTTTAACATCATGCCATATTGATCAGCCGCTATTCCCAACGCCTGCAAAGATCTTGTGACAGTAGTCGCTGTATTAAATAACTTTTTAAGTGAACTTATATCACTTCTACTTTTAACTGGCTGTAAGGCTAACAATTTTTGAACATATGTGTCTATTAGTTTTTCTGGATTGCCAAACTCATTATTCAGTAACTCAATGGCGTCCTTATAACATACTTGATTGGGCGTTAACCCTTGAATTGCAATAGCAGCTTTACCCGTTAGTAATGTTTTTAAATAAGTAAACTTAGCGTTATCATCCAAACCGGCATTGCTATGTATAGCTGCATTATATTGTTCCCAGAACATTGCCCACTGATGTAGGTCGCCATTGAATTTAATTAGCTCAAGTTTAGGTAACCTTACCGATTTTGTCATATTACTCTCCGCCGTGGCCACTGGAAGAGTTTGCACTACGTTAGTACCTGTACTTGTATTTGAACTATTCCCAATTGTATGCTTTCTTATGGACACCTCCAATTCTGCCAAAATTGTCACTGCAGAATCGTTATAGTCTAAAATAGAAGTCCACTCCGCGGTTAAAGTCGCTTCGTCACTTTCACTAATTGTCTGCATATATTTATCATTAGCGCTAGATAACTTTTCATATGCTTCCCGTACGCGAACTTTACACACTTCTAATGTCTTGGCATTTTCGGGATCGTTCAATAAAATATCTTCTGCCGCTTTAATCAGTTTAGTTAATTGTGTCCGACACGCCGTTCTGCACGCTTTTTCCATCGTTATAAAACTTTATTATATTACTTTGAATTTACTTTAGTACTACGTTACGTTATAGTTAAACCAATAATTAATTCACTACGTTATAGACAAGAGTTCCCGGGTTTCGGCACCATGAAAATAATATATTGATCTTTCGTTATTTAAATAAAACACCCTGTTCGTAAACAACTCTTGCCTCTATTTTAATCAACCTACCGCTTACAATACTAAAAATAAACTAAACTAGTCTGTAAAATACCGCTGTCCTTCATTCCTCTTTTTATCACAACCCGACCGTGACGGCAAAATAAACAACTATAAAAAACTAGCAATTCGAAGAAACGAGTCGACTAAATATAAAGAAGGTACAGTTTTTAACGCGCTATCGACATTATTTACGCACTGTTATATTCGGTGGAAACATTTTTTTTACAACACACCTCAATGATTTAGTTTGAAAATGATATTTAAAAAAATGTAAATTTAATTATAAAACTCGCTGGTCAAGATAGTAGTAGTATAACTTACAAGCGATGTTTAGGATAAACGATTTTACACATTTCATACTTTTCCATTTTTTAGTAAAAATACCACGATATTTGCAGATTCTAGAAAATATTATTTGTAATGTATTTTGAATAGCCAATCAAATTTTCACGAGAATACTGAAGAGAATAGCGTAAAATTCAGGAAAATATAATTTGGTAATTACATAACTTAATTTTGCTAGTAATGGAGCTGCAGAGCCATTATTTTTAAAGCGTTTTGTGTCGAGTGCTCAGTTTTGTAATTTTGTTAACTAATTTACAGCGAAACAAAAATCCCCAGAAGTAGTAAATAAATTGAAAAACGAATTATGTTAATTATTTTGTTACATTCTTTTGTGCAATTAAAGTTGGAATACATGTAAAATTAAATTTATTTAAATAAAGGGCTAGGAAAGTAACTTCAAAAGTACCCAGTGGAACAGAATAAAATTGAGGTAAAAAAGTAGCCTGTATAGAGTTTGCGACAGAAATACTTTTTCTTATTCTAGCATTTAAAGAAAGTTGAAAAGTGTCAATATCATTCAAATATGTTTAAAAACTTCCGTATTTAATATTTCTTGCAATGGTGTATGACACTACTAATAATAAAAATTAAATCAGAGTGAAATTTAGAACTTTTTTAGAAGATATGCTAAAATCAAGATCAAGAAATCAGCTATATTTATTAGATTAAATTTAAGGTTTGCAATTTCAATCAAACTTTAAGCAACAAAATAATTATTCATTTGGTTCGAAATGTCAACCAAAATTGCGAAAACAAGATGGAACTATTATTTGTTTTTTCTTTCGGCGGTGGTTAGGCCCAACTGAATATCTTGCAACAAAAGTTCACAGGTCTCGTTAATTTTCATTATTTTTGTAATAATGATCCCAGTTCCTTGTTTCTTTGTACGTCACAAATCAGATTCCTTAAACATCCCGAAACAAAAAAATCTAAGAGCGGAATATCTGGTGACACTGCGGATATAGATTACTGGCGTAGCTAGAAAAATTATTTGGATGGCGTAGGTCTGCACTGTTCTATTCACTGAATATACATTCTAGCACAGATTTTCCGGACTTTTCGCTATCGGGGTAGGGTATGAACAATAACACCCTGGTAAAAACATGTGTGAAATATATCGTTAAATTTTGACACTTGATTGGGTGGGTGAAACTACAACGAAATTCAATGTCTATTCACCAATATTAAAAATACCTTTCATATCTAATATAATACCTTTGTCTGGTCGCTGCGCTATACTGAATCTTAATTTGACAGGTTTTTGGTTTACCTAATTTTGAACTTTTTAATCCGAGGTGTGGACAGATGAATTTTTGCGGAGTCCGTTCCGTCGTAAGTAATTTTCGTCGTTGTTGTAATACAAAGTATATTTTAATAGCTGCGTCTTTGCCTATCGCCCCCCTGGATATACGCTAGTGAAATAGACCAATGTCTTCCGATCAGGGACGCACCGGAGAAAAAATATTGGAGGTGGTAAGTAAGTAAGAAAAATAAAATCCAACTAGCTACCTAGTATCATTCATTGATATATAAGTCTAAACCCTTCGGCTTTGAACAAAATTATTTTAATTTTTTAATTTGATTTGTTTAACAATTTGTTGAAAAATGAAATAATTCCAACATGAAATAAGATTTTGCCGACCGAATAAAATATTGGGTGGGGGACGCTCCCGTCCCTGCTTCCAATCCATCTATTTGAATGTTTTATTATCGACTCTGCAATCTCAATGGTGGTTCACATCTCGAACCCAATAAACTAGTATTTTCTCGATTAAAATTTAATTAAAATTTAAATCCCTAAATTTAGTTTAATAAACATGTTTGATTTCTTGGTCTTATTAGATTTGGCTTTGACATATATTCTAAAAATTTGGAAATCCGGCTAATATTTAATTTTATTATTATTAGTGTCAAACATCATTGTAAATAAAGTCGAATACGGAAGTTTTTAAACATACTTAAATAATGTTGCTGTTTCTCAATGTTCCCAATTACTTTTAAATTTAATATGACACACACTAAATTTTTTTTTGAAAAGCAGAAAAACTCGGCTTACTCCTGCTTGGACCAGAAGCTAATGCATAAGTAAGACAATAAAAAAAAAACATAAGTAGGTTACATCAAGTAGGCCGACAATTTTGTATAAAAATTGAATAAAATACAGGATGTTGCATTCAAATTAACGAATTGTTTGATAAATGTTTTTTAAAATTCAATAGTCAGTTTTTTTAAACATCACTAAAATCTTTAAAATTTTAAGTATTAAAAGAGATATAAGGCATGTTTAAAGATATCTGAGTCACCGTGTACGTACATCCATCTTCCTTTAGAATCTCGGTCATTTTAGGCCAGCCTATCCATACAAAATACGGGATGATGTCGCCTAGGGGTGTATTTGGATTGGATTTTTCTTTTTGGCCTTCACCATTTAGCTAGCATTCGGTCACTGGTCCCATCTGGGGCTTAGTCAGAGCTGGTGCAACCCTTCCAGATGATTTATATCTTATTCTAGACATTATTAGTAGAGTGTCCGGTCAGCGAGCTCAGTGCTTCCGGTCACCCCGATTATTCTAATTATTTATATCTGTAGCTAAGTCACATCGGTTTCTCTATCAAAGGGTTTACTCCTAGAACTTGCGCACTTATGTATGCTGGTCACTGCACGACCTTTGGACTTATGAGATAAGCCTGTCCGAAGGAAGAAATAACAATTCCCACGTCCCCTAAGAATCTCCGTCTCACAGCGATTGTCCCGTTAAGCAAGACATTTCCCCAGTAATATGTTCTCAATCGCCGGTAGACTTCCCCTCGAAACACTTCAAAAACGACAGTACTTTCCCGCCTTCAGAGCCTTCCCGGAACGTATCTTCAGCTCAACGTTTAGAGAGGAAGTCATGGGTGTATTTAGGAGGGTGACAAACGGGGCAAATACCCCCCCTTCCAGGTAACAAACCACAAACATTTTTAAATCAATAACAATTTTATTACGAAGTTGAGATGAAAAAAAAATCGTATAAAATAGAACTAACCGATGGTAGCCTTCAACGTCAAACTATATTTGATCTTTTTAATATAAAGGGAAATCAAAATATTATTAGCATTTTTTAATTTTCTTAAATCAACTACAACCATGTTTATTTTATATTTATATAACTTCTTTTCATTAAGTATGACACTGTCATTGGTAAAATTTTTGATTTCGAAGTTAAAAAGTACAATATGAGATTAATTGGAGAGATGAAAATTGGTCATGTCTCAGCTATTTTTTCTTCAGGTCTGAGATTGTTTATCTGAAAGACAGAGTTTTTCGAGTCTGTGTTTCTGTATATCACAACTCCGCTAAAAACAAGCTTTATGTCTGGTTGTGACGTTTTGTCTACCTTCTTACGTTATTTTTTTATATTTTTGTAGGCCATATCTGTAGAGCTATGATTTAAATAAACACTCGACTTTATATGGTTTTTACATATTTTATAGATTATTAGCGTACTGCTAAAAACCGAGATAAAAAAATATCTGCAACGGCAAGTTTTAGAGTGTTATGTAACCTTGTGAAATCGGAAAAAGAATCCTCTCATAATCTAAATATAATGGGCTGTTATATCCGTAGACAGATAGAGATATGGAGGGGTGACTTGAGCCAACCTATTACTTAGGCCTTTCAGGTGGGCCCATTGTAACCTCCTTAGGAGTTTTACTCATCGAGCCAGCCAACAGCATTGTGTAGTTCTACACTGAGACCGAGCATTCTCCGATTATGACCATTTCTGGCCATCTTTCCCCTATAATGGATTATATGGTATTTACGAGAGCAAGAGAGTAGCAAAGAAAGTATTCAGCACTCACCGCGTCCGAGATGGTACCCTGTCCGAGCGGCATCAGGGCCGTGTATAGAGGCACCTGCGTGTCTGAGCTCTTGTCTCCCTTTCCTGACTGCCTATTTGTCTTAAGATTAATCACCTTAGAGGACAGCTTCTCGAAAGGTTCTGGACCGCATGGTTTAATCTTTGCTCCGCTACGCGACAACCTACCTGCTGTTTCATTTTCTTCGATTCCGCTATATCCCTCAATCCAGGAGACTGTGACCGTATTCCTTTGGGAAACCGTCTCCAGTGTCTGCTCACACCCAAGAATGATGTCTGTAAGAATAATAATGTTTTCACCCATTATTCTTTCTTTTTGTACTTGTATGGTGCCCCCAAGTAATTCTGCCTGGAACATGCCTAGGGCCATACTAATTTCCAGGTTGAGTTCTGGTATATACACACCCAAATCAGCCCCAGATTGGTTCTGAGGGCCGTCTGTGTAAATGTGCTGTCAATTTCAAAGTTTTTATTGAAAATGAAGTGGGATATCAGGGCATCCGTTCGGTGTTTCACAAGATGTTGTCGGGCGACAGCCTCCAGGAAGATTCAGGCATGTCCCAAGTCCAGTTTTTTTCCCACACCACAGGTCAACGGCACGCAGCCTGATTACCGGTCTCTCTGCCTCGCCTCTCAGATATACATCAAGAGACGGCAAGCACAGTAGAACCTGCATTGCCATCGTTGGTGTGGATCCCATTGCGCCTGTAACCGCCAGGTGTGCTAACTTTTGCAGCTGTTGCATTTTGTTTTGTGCTACTACTTGTTTGGCATTGGTCCACCACACAATGGCTTCATAAACGAACATAGGTCGAATTACGATCGTATAGAGCCAGAGAAAAACTTTGGGCAACAAACCCCAGACTTTGCTTGTAGCTCCTCCGCACTGCCAGCATGCTCTTACAACCTGTTTCAATTTTTGGCTTAAGTGCTCATTCGAGTTAGAATAACTTCTAGATATTTGACCTCTTTTGACAGACCGAGCTGCATGCCGCACAGAAAAGGTGGTCTTATTTTGGCCAGCTTCATTTTTCTACTGAAGATTACCACCTCGGATCTTGTAGGGTTCACGAATAGTGCGTTTTCTGCGCTTCATCTTTCTACCATTCTCAGAGCAGCCTGCATGGTTTCACAAAGGACGTTTTCAAATTTTCCTGTTAGCAGAACAATAATATCGTCTGTATAGCCAATTGTGTTGAATTCAAATTCTTTAAGATTCTTAATAAGGCTGTTGACTACCAGAGAAGCGGCGACAGCACGCCACCTTGGGGGTAGTCTCTGCTCGCATGCGCTTTCATCGTGGTGTCTCCCGTTTTTAGTTCAACTCTTCTATTCTTCAGCATACAGCTGATCCAGCCAATATTGGTTGGATCAACGTTATGCCTCGTCAGAGCCAGTTCTACACTTTTAAAGGTTGCTTTGTCGAAGGCGCCTTCTTCTAGGAAGGCTCCTAGGAAAAGCTATTCCTCACAATTCAGAGTGATTTCTATTGATTTCCCTAGTTCGTAAGCATGTTGATTAGAGTGTATTTCCAGTAATGGCAAATTTGCATCCTTAATCAGTCTGTCGCAGAGCCTTTCCAAAGTCTTCATAACAAATGAAGTTAAACTGATACGTCTGTAAGATTTTGAATAAGAGTAGTCGTCTTTTTCAAGTTTAGAGATAAAGACGACTAAATTCTCTCCATTTCATGGGTATATAGCTTAGGCCTAGAAGACATGCAGACAGAAATTCTAGGTATCTGATTGCCTCCAGACCCCATTGAAGCATCGCAGGGAAAATGCCGACAGTTCCCACGGAATTAAATTGTTTAAAAACATTAATTGCCCATGCTATTTTCTTTTTCGTCACTGCTATATTGTTCATATCCCAGTTTGCTCTGATAGAGACTCTGGGTGATCGTCAGGCCACATATGACCTTCGGTGGTGTCAATAATTTTACATTCTAGAAAGTAGGTTTCAAATAGTATTTTTGCTGTGTCTTCGGAGGTAACTAAGATCAGTAAGCTAGCTGAACCGCCTTCTCGTTACCTGCAATTCCACAGTGACTAAGAACCCAAATGAGTTCTACTCTTTTTGTCATTGCCAGTTTTTCCAGTGCGTCACAGCAGTCTTGGACCAAGACCTTGAGTGAGTTCAACGCTTTTACAGCTTCTTGGTTATCTGAGCAAATGACTACTTCATCTTTTAAGCCTTTTTTAACTTCCTCCATCGTTGCCGCCATCATGATTGTCCTACCAATATTTTCCCAATAGGTAACCAGTTTAATATCTGCCCGTTTCTCCACGTTTTCGATTATCTTTACAAATACATCATCTTCATAAGTTTAAAAAAAGTCTTTTACAAACTAATGTTTTGCAGTATTTTTTTTGCTATATTTGGATCTATATATACTTTTAACTAGGGTTATATTTTATATATCATACTCGCTTTGTTCTTTAAGAGTTACAGTTACGTAATTGCTGTTAGAGAGTTTTTACTATCTAACATTTCTATTAATTTCTGACTAGCATCCTGACACCTATAAGTTGACATGTCTAGGCTTGCGAGATTTGGTGAAATGTAGGGAATCAACAACTTCAGCGTTATTTTTATCTCTTTTCTCGTTTATATCGATAACATTAACAGGAAAATTCATACCAGTAATATCCAATTCGTTTTCAAAATACAAATAGTTCGCGACTCTATATGCATATTAACTAGAACCAACTGGTTGCAGGTGAGCCAAGACTGACCACATTAAACATTTTTAATCCTAGTACTGAATGTTTAACGCAGCTTTCCTTGCTTTGATCTCATTTGGTACTGGAATGGAAATTGCTAGGGGACCCAACCTGTAAAGAGAAAAAAGTTACTAAAACTAGTTACTAAAACGAAAATAGTTCTGAAAAAAATATAAATATTAAAATAAGCACCATCCAAATATCAAATATTATCGAAAATTGCTGACAAGCTTCAAACAAAATATATTTAGATTTAAAATACACCTACCACTTTCTTTCTGCAGGAATTCTTTTTTTCCAGTATGGCCGTAAATTGGTTGAAAAACTCCTCTAGATTGGTGTCCGCGTCCTCCACTTGGAACTTGGTATTGAAGAACTTGACCTTTTCTACCTCTTTTGACTGCAGGACTCTACACTGACTCTCAGGTTTTCGAATTTCCTAATACTATCCTTCACTAGCTTGACGAGTTTCCCCTTGATATGTTGTATAAAGATATTGATGCTGGTTAGATCTTGTTTGGAAGAAAGCCAGTAGGTAGCTAATCGATTCCTGAATGCACTAGTTGAACATCTTCCCCTTTCTCCACGCAGGTGTGGGTTATATGTTGGACACTCCTCAGACCACCAGTCTAGAGGAATAGGATGAGCAATATCTCATCGATGAGGTAGAAGGTTTTATAACAAACAAATTACAATTATAAACGTGAAAAAAATTAAAGGAAAAATAAAAATATACTTACGGTTGTCATGGTCAAGCCTAGCTTTCCTGCAGGTGTATGGTGCTCATTTCACAGTCATGTAATACTCTGGTAACACCACCTTCACTCCTGACTCCCGAACTCATAGAAACCTATAAAAATATGTTACAGTTGACAAATGCAGCAATGGCTATGACAAGAAGCGGGGATTACCGCTTAAGCCAGGTGGAAAAAAAATGTACATATTATAAAGCCGTTAATGACAGGGAATCGATTGGGAAGTGTAATTGCATAAAAAATGCATCCGCAACCACTAAAAAGTATGTTTTATCAAAAATTCTTGATTACGTCTATTGGAATAAACTACAGGAGTTAGCGAAACTGTTACGTTTGCTGTGGAGTTCAAATGTTGTTGTTCGATAATAAAATAATGTCACTTATCGAAGAACTTCGTGAGGAAGATATATTTTATTAAGAAAAGTAGCCACCTAATTTGATTAGTATTTTAAGAGACATGAGTTGGAACTATGAATCCTAAGACTGAAAAAAATTGACAATGAACTTCACAGGAAAAAAAATTCCTAGAAGACATACTAGTATTGGAGGGTTCGGAAACTTGTGGCAAATAGATTTGGCCGAAATGCAACAATGCAAATGAAAAGTTGGTTATCGTTATATCCTAGTGTGTATAAAATGATATTACAAATGTGTCTGTACTCTGACTGGTGTTAAAGTCAGTGAAGCAATGAAAGACATTATTGAAGATGCGTGATATATGCCAGTAAGTCTGCAAAGCGAACAAAGTAATTTTTTTTTTAATTATCTATTCGAGAATCTTGTCAAAACATATAACATTGACCATTATTCGATGTAAAGTACCAAAAAAACTGCTATAGTTGAACGAGTTATGTGCATGCTCAAAAATTATCTGAATAAGGAGTTTCCAGCTAAAGCTTCCTACAAATAAATACAACTTTTGTCGTCAATAATGAATACCTATAACAATACGAAACATCGTGCTATTGATATTAAACCAATAAGTATTATTGCATACAATCAGAAAAAAAATCCCCAAACGTTTAAATTTTGTTTGAGTGATGTAGTTCGTGTAAGGAAGTACAAAAGTGTCTTTCATATAAACTATACACCCTGTTGTTCAACACAACAAAAGTTACCAATCCACCAAATTACCTCTTGAAATCAACAGAAGGTTGGCCTATTAAAGGATGCTTTTCTGAAGCTGAGCTGCAAAAAACAAATAGTTTGAACATTTAGTGGAGAAAGCACTTCCCACCGCAATTATTTGTAAAATGGTTAGGATTTTCAAATATATTTAATTCACAAATTGATAAATCAGATATTGCTTAAAATTTTATATTTTGTAATACTTTTTGTCCTACCTACATATTTATATTGATTAGCGTTAGTATTAATATATACACACTAAATTTCAAACTTGTTTTATTTAAATACGTATACAATTATAATTTAATCTTATCACTAAAAAAAAACATCGTTCTTTATCATATTAGTCATTACCACAAGGATAGGTCTTCATTTATGACCGCGACTACCAACATTTGCAATTTGCTTATGTAGTTCATGTACTTCTTTAATAACATACTCTTTTGTAGCAGCATCATTGTTTTTAGTTGGATGAGCAACATTGGTTAAAGTCTTATCATAAATATCATATGATCCATCAGACACATGTTTAAAACCGATCCCGGGTGGCCTCATAGTAATCCGACTTTCCATTATTTCTCTTTCGCTCAAATTTAACAATCGTGTCTTTAATATTAGCTATTTTAAATTTATACCAAACTATTGTCTCATGATTTCCTAATTAATTAAATTAGACAGGCGCCGCCGGATAATTAGTTATCGTGGTTCCAAATGTATATTTTCATTTCGCATTAAAATGTTGCAAAACTAGCAAAGAATGCTTACAAACATGAGATATCTTCACTTGTATCCAGTCACTTTCTCAAATCAAGGGTATCTATACATTTGGAAGCACAATAACTGAGTTTTCAAAATTTTTTATAAAACTGAAATGGGCCAATCCTTCTCGCATCGAGACCCGCTGGAAGTTAGCGCAGTCAAAAATTCAAATTGCAATAACTTAAAAACTAATAATCCGACCAAGCCCGTCCTGTGCTTGCATAAAGTGCATGTCATTGACTACCATTTCCCGAAAGATCTACGGTATAACTAAAAAATGGCCGACATGAATTTTTGAAAAAATGGTGAATTTTCCGTTTTTTCCGGATTTTCTTCGAAACTAGTCATCCTATCGACTGCACTAAATTGTTTATAACAAATTAATAAATAATAGTTACGAGTAGAAAAAGCATAAGCATGAACCAGCAGAATGTGTTTTAAGTGATGGCACAGTTGGCTTTCAGGTATTATTTTTTCACAAAATCAATTTTTCAACATTTCTGCTCTATTGCCTGGCCCATAAAGGGTTTTGACGCAGTAACTCGAATAAATCTCCAAAATGATAGCTTGTATGAAAAAATTCTAAGAGTAATATTTTTTTGTAAAGAAGCCAAGCCATAAAAGTAGGCAATATACGGAGTGGTAAACAAATATGACCATACATGCAAGAATGATACTCCTGTTCAACGGCTCTGAAATGACACATATGGCTGTCGTTTGTCGGGTTAATGGGTCTTTCGTAGTGATAACATGTTCTAAAATTGAATTTGATATCTCGCTCCTAACAGATGTTACATAATAAAATGTCTTTTTTAACACACATGTTTAATGCCCTGTATATTCTAAACGGTGAGGCTTAGAGAAAAATTATATAAATTTTTTTTTCATATTTCGTCAAGGTTTACATTCCTGTAAATTTTCGTTACTTATTTCTGAATCACCATGTATATATATATATATATATATATATATATATATATATATATATATATATATATATTCGTTAAAGCACTTCCAGAACGCACCACACGATATTTCTATTTACGAGCGAAATCTCACTTCAAATAATTAGCGTTTGAATATGTGGTTTTCTGTACTAACCAAATCATTTTTGTAGAGGCAACCTGTAAGGTCAAACACCCCATACGCACACACATAGCAATCGCTTAATAACAACCCCCCCCCCCCGCCGGAAAACCACTTCTCAAGTTTTAACAACGTGGCCTTCAAAACATCCTAAAGAACCTATCAAAACGAAGTAAGATACGACGGGTATCTCAAGGTTATTGAGGACGTTTCAAAGTCAAACTCAAGGTCGATCAACTTAACATTCAAATCATTACCAAGGTCATTTCAAAGTCAAGGTTATTTGGGGCAAACAATAATAATGATCGCAAAGTCAATGACATCTCAAAGTCATCCAAGATCAAATCATACATAGTCCAGGTGGACGGATCATACGAAGACACTTAAAAAAGGGCATACAAAGTCAAGGGTATTTGAAAGGCAGACAATAACAATGACATCTTAAGGTCAAGTGGGAGTAGAAAGGGGAATACTCGGACTGGTAATAATATCCAACTGGTGATATTTACCATTACAATACTTACAAGGAAAGTAAAAATCCTACGGAAATCCGTTGTCATATTTTTCTAAATAAAGATTTATATAGCTATTCAAAGAGTTCGGCGGATCATCAGTTTTAGTGACCTAGTTTAAGTTAGAACCATAACCCTTAACTGGCGCAGTCAGAGAATAGTGGAAGTGTTCCTCAGGATCCTCGTCATTTTTTAACGTTTTTCCACTAGTAAAAAACCTGTTTCTAAGGGAAACTCTTCATAAGTTCACCCCTAGAATATTAGCGAAAAAGTGCAAGTTTATTTAAGTGTAGTGTCGCTAGTGAATAAGTGTTTTAGTGTAAGTTAGTTTCAGAGCGACAATACATCTTAGCATCGTACTATTTTTGTAAGCATAACCTATGTCTTCGGAACAACACTTACTCTTACATTTTACTACCCTTTCTCTTAATACACCTATAAACGAAAGTACCACCTCTATTCATATTGCTCTACTTCTTCTTCTACTCTCCCAATTCAACATTCAAACTTTGACATTCCTGTTTTGCCAAGCTCACCTACAAGAATTTTCGCAAGATGACAATGAAGGCAACCCAAATGGACTTTTCAATTTTATTGACGTTATCACCATATTCTTAAATCAATTGTGGAATAATGCAGAAGTTGATTGTTTTCAAAATCATGATTACTTAAACCATGATCAGTAAATTTAGAGGAAGAACACAGGAAGAATTTTCGATATTTGGTTGTTTCGACTAAGGTGCCATCAAAAATACCCTAATTCAAAATTTCGCTGATCAAAGAACGAGAATTCCTTTACTAGAGATTTCGTTTATCTCAAACAAGGTCCTACTAAAAATCCGTAACAATTTTATGAAAAAGCAATGGGTTTTCCTAACACTGTATCCAATTATATCGAGCTTCACAACGACAACGAAGAAAAAGTAAAAAGAATGTCTTCCAACGCTTACCACCTTCCTCGCTAGGCTTAAAGAACCTTTGGGATCCGCTATAAGAGCAACGAGACCACCGAATCTCCCCTCGGCACTCCCACAAACACTAGCTCAGAGTTACGCGACGTTTCAGTGTACAACGCCAGTCAGTTTTTATACCATCCTTCGTTTCATCTCAGTGGCAACCACTCGCAAGACCACCAATGCAACACTGTCAACCACAATGGCAAGCAACGATGCATAGACCATCAATGTTCCAGCAGCCGCCACCTTTCAGACCACAGCCTCAACAACTGTTTGGTTTTCAGAAACCAACGAACGGTTGAAGGTCTGTAATTCAACCCCCAAGTTTTCAACTCAGTACCACCTCGAGAGTAAGGACCCACAACAGACCTAATTTCAAGATGCAGCCTCAAGTCACGCCCAAGTTTACCTTTGAAGAACTATTTAACATAGAACAGCAAAACGAAGCCCGTGAAAATCCTGAGCCATATGCGGAAGAAGAAACCTTGACCAACTACAACCCAAAAGTATATTCCCCAGACGAACAAGATGGTTACGAATACCAATACGAAGAAATTTTTCAAGAGGACGGAAGAACAGACGAAGAAAGATAGTAGAGCTACGCAACTATACAGATAAAAAGGAGCTTCCCTACATTTCAATTCCACTTAAACTCCTCATTGACACTGGTGCTGTGCTACAAAATCATTTCTAAACCCAGATATCGCTCAAGAATATAACTAAATCAATATTACTCACGAACCTTTTGTTATAACTTCTATCTTTCAAAATCGCTCACAAAACTATAGTACAAGATTTTCAATTTTGATCAAATTCTGAAATCAAATTGTATCTGTTCAAATTTCACCAGATTTTCGACGGCCTTAGACGACTCGGCAACCTAAAGCTTTTAAAAGCCAAACTAGGCCTCCCAGGTTCAAAGCTTATAACAGAACATGCAATGCTTTCGATTTAATATTATGAAACCCAAAAAATGCTGTTTTATTCAATCCAGTTAGATTTACAAACAATCACTCGTGTCCGCCTTCCTGTCAAAAACTCATAAGGTACTATCTTGATACCCAGAATGCAAGGAGCAGGAATAAGAAAACCACTTACTACTGCCTGCCAAATGGCCTGGACTGAAATAATAAACACAGGCGATGATCACTTTCAAATAGCTTTACTTGATCCTGTGACGAGTTATCCAGCTGACATAATTCTCGAGTCCGTACCGAAAACCAACATAGAACTACTAATTCGAACGGATCACCTCAATCAAGAAGAGGAAGAAAGAAATATCAGGATATTGTGTAAGAAATATTCAGACATCTTTCACCATCCAGACGCACCACTGACTTCACCACCAATCAAGTAAAACACCACATACAGACCACAAGCCAAGTTCTAGTGTTCACCAAGTCTTATCGATATCCACATATTTACAAAAAAAACGTTAAAAAGCAGATATCTTCAATGTTTGACGACCTAGTTAATCACCATGGTATTAACCTATATGGGTGGTTCCAAAAAAACCTGACGATATGGAAAAATCAAGTAGCCATTTTTGTAGACTATGAACAGGTCAGCGAGAAGACTATAGACAATAGATATCCGATTCCGAACATCACCGATATCTTAGACAAACTTGGAAGATGCCAGTACTTCATTATCCTCGACCTGGCTAGTGGATTTCACCGAATTGAAATGGCAGCAAAAGTCATTCCAAAAACGGTATTTAAAGTGAAAAACTGCCACTGCGAGTACGTAAGAATGCCTTTTGTATATAACAATGCACCGACTACCTTCCAAAGAGTGATGGATAAGGTTCTAAATGGACTATAAGGAGAATTTTGTTTAGTCTACATGGATGGTATAATCGTCTTCAGCATATCATTACAAGAACATCTAGTAAACCTATCAAAGATATTTCGACGTCTTCGAAGAACCAGCTTAAAAATTGACAAATGCGAGTTCCTAAAGAAAGACGTCCGTTCCCTAGGACATGTCATTACACCAGATAGCATGAAACCCAACCTAGACAAAATCAAAGCAATTACGGCATACCCAATACTAAAAACCATAAAAGACATCCGAGTATTTCTTGGATATTACAGAAAATATATCAATCACTTTGCTAAGATTGCCAAGCCTCTAACTGTATGCCTCAAGAATGATGTCAAGAAAAGAACTCACTCCTGAATGTCTCAATTGTGTAAAAATCTGTAAGAACCTTCTCATTAATTAACCTCTTCTGCAATACCCTAACCTTACGAAACCATTCAACCATGCCACCGACGCAAGCACCTATCGCATATACTTCGAGAACATTAAACGAAACAGAGACCAATTACTGGACCATAGAAAAACAGATAATCACAATAGTTTGGGCTACCAAATACTTTAGACCATACCTCTTTGGCCGAAAGTTCTAAATTCTATCCGATCACTGACCTCTTTAGTGGCTGGTTTCTCTAAAGGACCCAAACTTTAAATTGCTTAGATGGCGACTAAAGCTGCAAAAATATGATTACGAAGTCATTTGTAAGAAAGGAAAAGCCAACACCACGCTGATGCTCTTTTAAGAATTGAAATCTATTTTAAAGAAACTTACGACACAAATCCCCAAGACGAAGACAACGCCTCCCTTTACAATCACCCGCCATCAATACTCGATCTAGCTGAATATGCTACTAGCCATCCTGCAGCTGGAACAACAGAAGAGGAACTCCAAATAATAAGCGAATTAATAAAAGATGAAAAGAAAGTCCAACAGATGGAAATAGACACAAATGTATCCAGACACACGGCAGGAGAAAATCCAATCTTAGGGATTCCTATAAGCGAAAAATCTTTGAACTTTTATAATAATCAAGTCACAATCTAGACAGTTAACTACCATCCCGCAAGACCATTGACAGAGATAACGTTTCCGAATAAAAGAAGAATACACGTTGAAAT
This sequence comes from Kuschelorhynchus macadamiae, assembly GCA_030620095.1. NCBI lineage: Eukaryota > Metazoa > Arthropoda > Insecta > Coleoptera > Curculionidae > Kuschelorhynchus > Kuschelorhynchus macadamiae. Next base: position 373,194 of record JAUTXW010000289.1, on the reverse strand, counting down.
GTCGGTGAAAGTGTGGATATCATGACATTCAAAATGAATGCTCTTAAATGTTTAAATAATGTTTTTTTTATTAAAAGAGAACAAAAAAGTTCTATTTTATATTTTTCTTTTGTTTTCTTGTTCGGAGATTTTATTTTTAATCTTGATTTGTGTGAATTCTATCAAAGCAAATTAAAAAGAAAAAAGTTGCTGTCAGAGAATTATATTTCTATCCTATCTCCAAGGTTATTTTCATGGATACATTTTGTATGGATAAAGGGTTTTCAGTATGTACACAATGTTAAATGAAAGTGGACAGGTAAATTTGTACTTTATTAAGTACTTTTTACAGACATGCACTTTTCCTACACATTCTTGTGAGCCTATCAAAAGTTTTTTAATAATTGCATACTATTTTTTTTAAGTAATAATGAACTGATTTTGGGGTACTTAAGATTGTCGACTGTATGGGGTGTACCCAATAAATTGAAATAAGCTCTATTTCTGTATTATTTTTAAATAATTAAGAGATTGTATAATACTAAGAAAATCAATATTTTAATTAAATAATGAACAAATTCTTTAATTTTGATAAAGTATAACTTGCCGCTGAATAAAACCAAATCATGTTAAAGATTGTATAGAGTTAACAGAGCGTTTAAAACTAACAATACCTCTATTACGCTAGCTTTTAGGGTCAATGTTTAACCAATTTTGCTGCTTATAACAAGATACTCTAAGGAATCAGAGAACTATAAGGAAGTTAGTATTTTGAACCGAAAACTGTGATTTATGTAAAATGTAACTCCCCACCTCTTGTTACCGATATTTGCTTATAGTTCTGTTATGGAATATATAATATTAATATTGAGTATATTTTTATTAAGCTATGTTTCAGACATACCAATACAAACAGCTTTTCAGAAACAACAAAATCAGAAAACACGTATAAAGCTTGTCCCTATGCATTTTAGGTTAAAGTTGCAGATCACAGAACTTAAATATGCCATATTACATCAGTATACAAACCAAAACTAGCGATATAGGAAAACAAAGTAATAAGTATTAATAAAATCTTCCTTCACCTTACCTATATTGACAATAATAAGAGACAAAAACACACTCCAGACGAGCCCCGAAACCAATTGAATTTGGCACTGATATCACAAAGGCGTTCACAAAATCTGGAAACGCATCGCTATTTACATCATTAATTTTTCTGAAAACTTCTTTAGTTTTTTCTACTCAGAAAAATCTAAATATTCTTACTAATGAAGGAGCGGAAATATTTTCAAAATATCATTTTAAATGTACGTAGACGAAAAAAATTAATATCTATGCGAATAAGTTCCATATTATCTATAAACCAAAAATACCCTTAATTGGTGGCAAAAGCTTGAAGATTGTTGCACGTAAAAGTCGAAGATGAGCAATGAAGAGTGTGTATACACGCTAGAGCCTTTAACTGGCATAAATTCAATAACTCGAAAAATGTTCATAATTTCGAAAAACCATTTTACCGTTTACGAAAGACAAGAATATTGTCTTCAGGTCTACGTTAGTTAGGTGTGTGAATTTTAGTATCTTGTATACATTATGATTCTAGTGTAATCTAAAAAAGGTGATTTCTTTTTTTGACAAGCAATAATTAATCTGTGTTATCCTGTACAAGTGATGCATAATTTAAAGCAAATGGTTTCTTTCTTTTAGCCTATTACGGGCAAAATGTAATCTGTGTTATTTACGAAACGTGAAGTGTTAATAAAAGGCAAAATTAATTGTCTTACTTTGCAGACAAATTACGGCTTAATTTCATTAACTGTAGTTGTTTATAGGATTGTTAAGTGACATGATAATTTTATTTGTAAGAAGAACTTAAATGTTTATCCGTAAAGTAAAAAGAAGTATAAAGCAGGAGTTGGATAAGACCTTCTATCTTAAAAAACTTGTACACAAATTTATTTTGTGTGTCAAATTGAAAGCAACAAAGAGGTGCAAAGAAGATGATATTTGTCAATAATGTGCTTGTGTATCAGACTAGATTCTCCAAATTTTAAAAATATTTTGGACTATACAGGGTGCACTCACAAAGTAGGGTGCCACAAGCCACAAACATATATTTTTTAAATGATTCACCCTGAACTTCGACTAAAAGCAATGTTTATCTGCCTGTCCCAAAACATAATCATATCGATTAATTTATTTGCCACAAAATTTATTTTAGTTAGAAACAACTTGACAATAAACTTGTCCGAAAAATAGTTTAACTTCAAAATGAACCTAATTAAATAATTTTCCATGGCTACTTCGTTCTGTTGACAACTTATTTAAGAGAATCTAAAACTAGAAAAACTAAAAAAATCAAGATATTTCGAAAATTGTTAGATATAGGTATAGGCTATTATTGAAGAGTTTTAGGTGAGGTATAAAATGGTAGAAAAATATACGGAGTGTTCCATTTAAAAAAGATTTTTTTAATATTAATGTGACTTTCGTCCTCTAGAGGAAACAGCCTGTAGATTTTCAAATATTAAACATATAACAAAATAGTCTTGGAATCACGCGTAGAATTCAAAAATTTACAATTAAAAAATGTGTCTTTGTGGCATCCTACTATGTGAGAGCATCCTGTATAACCCAAAATATTTTTAAAATGTGGAGAATCTTCAACAATATTATTTTACAAATGCACTTTTTTGACAAATATCATCTTCAAGGCAAAATATTACTCCGCGCTATCGTTGACTCTCCCTGTACATAAAGGTGAAGGAATTATACGAGGTGCTTAAGTTTTACAAGTTAGAGTTTGCTCAAACCATTGTATAATAAGATAGTACAATACTCAAACGAATGCGGGATCGCAAGCGGGAGTGATTGCAGTCTGGAAACTAATTCTGATTATTACAAAATAATATCCTCATCATCTGATAAAGATGAATAATAATTATACTCTGTCCGGCGTTAGTTTGAGTACACCTTAAATATGTAAGTTATTAAAAATAAACGAAACGAATTTATTGGTCATATAAATTTAAGTAGAGGATTTCGAGAAATAGGTCAGTTCGGGTTGTCGTCAATAGAATCGGGAACAAAATTAATAACAGGGCTATTGCCTTATTCATCGCTTCTTCATCGGGTTAGTGACTCAAGTATAGAAGCTATGTTCAGTTCATACACCAGAGATAGAACTAATTCAAGTGTAAAATGGATATTGTATTAATATAGGGCATGCACGAACAGTGATATATATCTTTTTCTCTCCTTTCGTTTTCATAAGTATTACAAATTAATTTCCTAGGATATTAGTCAAATTCTAGGCTGTGGTATATATGAACATTTATTATTATTATAAAGATCGACTGTTTCTAAATTTGTTTTCTAATTAATTTGTTCGTTAATTCAAAGTATATTTGTAGCAATTAATTTTCTTACTAATTGTATAAACAAGTTTATAAAGCGATTAATATAATTTTTTTATAATACTTTCTATTAAGATATATAAGACAAGCGCGAATTGAATCCACAGCGTCGATGTTACCATAGTTTACTGATTCAGCATAATGATCTATTGTCAAAGCAGAAGCCATATGATTCGTGTCGCTGAGAGCAGACAACGTTTTTACGGAAAATGTCACTTTTGCGGGGTTCATATATATGTAAGCTGTAATGCTAAAAATCAAAATGAGCTAAAAAGTGTGTATGTCAAGTCAGGTTTCTTATAAAACCTATACATTAAGTGAAACAGTATGAAAATATATAATTATATGAACAAGTTTGCAAGAAAAACAAAAAAAAAGAAACGAAAATAACAGATTGAGCATTTTAAAAATAATATATTAAAAGAGTCACTATAACGCAAAACTTCTCCTAAAAGCACACAAACTCATAAGGGAAAGGTCAGCATCCGGAAAGTGTTTATTGTAATTCCCATGAATCTAATCTATAAAAGAATTAAAACCGTAATTAATCATGTGTAGATTCTCAAAGAAAAACCAAAGCTGTCCCGTAAGTCTGATCGGTGCTTGGAAAGGGAAAGACTCGCTAAGTGATTCACAGTCTATATACCCATTCACAACCTTATAAAGGAACACCACCATGTCAACTCTTCTACGATACTCCAAGCTCATTATGCCAGAAAGCAGAAGGTTGGTTCGTGTTAAGGAAAATGATATTTGTATAACAAATATTTTGCAAATTGATTGCAATGTTGATATTGAAAAGATAAGGACTCCAAACAACAAAACAGAATTCTTCTGACAAGGGCATTATATAAACAAACAATTGCGTGTCCATGATATGCTTGATATAGCAGCAGACAACAGAATTTTTGTCGTTTGGTTAGTCGAAACCAAAGAAATATCTCCCGAATTACTAATTTGTTGCACAAATCTAGTCCTATGTAGAGTAGACCACAAGACTAATCTTGGTAGCAAGACCAAGACCTGTAAATCGTTTCAAGATCAATACCAAGACTCTCAAGACCAAGACCAAAACTACCTCTCAAGACTCTTGTTTTGCTCTTGGTCTTGAAACTAAAAAAATGAGGTATATTTAAAAAAAGTTCATCTATTCTTACTTAAACAGCCATAAAACTATGAAAGAGTACCGAACGATCGGGGGTGGTCCAGCGGCGTCCAGATCAAAAACAAAGGCGCGATCTTTTCGGTGACGCGTTGAAGGGCGATAAGCTGCTCGCTGGTACCATCGCCACCAAAGGTATCTAGAACAAAAATTATGTATCAAAAGTTTATAATCGAATGGTAAATTTGTTCCATTCAAGCTAAAATACCTACATATATATATATATATATATATATATATATATATATATATATATATATATATATTCTCGACTGTGTTAATAGTAAATTACGTCAGTAGTTTCAGGTAAGCTGTCTGTGACTATTCAAACTCTATTCATTTTAGATCTCGATATTTCGTCAAATTTTTATTGACTTCATCAGGAGACAACTAAAAACAATAAATTTTTCTTAATTAACATACCTCAGAAAATATACAGTTACATTGAACATCAAAATATATACTTACAATGTTAGAGATTATAAAACAAGGACAATAAAAGCAACATTATGCAAATTCAGAACAAAACCAATTTTTACACTTAACAGGTATTCAATACAAATTCAAAACGATAATATGCGTTTACCGATGTTTTGAACAATGATGGAAAAAGAATAAACAAACAAGAAAAAGATAAATTGATAGCATGTGGTTCTTATACATTCCTACACGTAAAATAGTGAATTCTAAACTTAAGATATAAATATAAATATATATATATATATATATATATATATATATATATATATATATATATATATATAGGATGTTAATTTGTCACATTTGGTTTAAAATATTACAGTAAAAATTGCTTAGTTTATTTGTGTCTAATTTTGAATTAATTACTTTTTGTTGATATGGCACATTTCAAGAAACAGTCTATTTTTATAATTATCATGCTGTTCTAGTATCTTGACATTATTATAGTCAAATTTATGCCCCGTTTTCAAGTGATGCTCTACCAATGCGCACGAATTTTTGCCAATATAGCAATCACTTTTATGTTGAGTTACTCGTTGCTTCAACCATTGTGACGTTTGGCCAATATAACAACCGTCACACCCCAAGCAAGACATTTGATAAACACAATTGCTTTCATATACAGATGGAGTTTTTTCTTTGACCTTGGAAAATAACGAGTAATTTTGTATTAGATTATATTTGGCTATTTTTATTCTAGAAAAAGGTTTAAAAAGTCAAAATAATTGAATTAGTGAGATTATTTATATAAGGAAGTCTGGTATATTTTATTTGTTGTTTACTATCTTCTGTGGGGCCATCATAAAAGCTTGTGTTGTAAATGAGCTTTTTTAGAATGTGTTTAGGGCAACCATTGTTCACAAATATATTAAAAAGTTTGTTTAGATTAGATTGTATATAAATGTCATCACTAATGTGGGTTACCCTGTTTTTCACTGCAATGACAGTATTGTATTTTTGATTGGTTGGGTTAAAAATTTGACAAAACATCGAGATCTAAAATAAATAGAGTTTGAATAGTCACAGACCGCTTACCTGAAACTACTGACGTAATTTACATTCTTAGTCCCTCACGGATGGAAAAATACAACGTGTTTTCATTCCGGGTGAACATCCGTTCACTACTGTCGTTCTGAAAAAAACAGTTTTGCTGAAATTTCGCCAAAGTCACATTTGGAATTTGCGAAGCTTTCTTTCTCGCGTCCGACTGGAGACTGCAGACAGTCTATATATATATATATATATATATATATATATATATATATATATATATATATATATATATATATATATATATATATATATATATATATATATATATATATATATATATATATATATATATATATATATATATATATATATATATATATATATATATATATATATATATATATATATATATATATATATAGTTTCGTATATTTATATGAATCCGGAAATGTACTTGCAAAAACCACTGTTGCTCGGGTCTTGCTGGCCAAGAAACTGAGAATATTCTTTAAGCATTAATAATGAAACTACTGAAATTGGGAATGAGAACGAATATAAGACATTTTTTTATGATCAACTCGAACACCATGATTTCAAAACCAAGACTGAGCTAAATCTTGTCTTGGTCTTAACCCACAAGACCAAGACTTAGAACGCATTTATTGTTCAAGACCAAGACTAGGTAAGTCTTGTATTGGTCTTAGTCTTGCGATGCCCTAGTACTATGAAAAGAATCCGAATAACTATCGAAAATATTACTTATTGATGATTAGTTGAAACTCTACATATCCATGGAAGCGATCTGCAGTTGACAAATCTAATCATTTTATTTTTATTTTTTTATATTTTCGAGCTTATTTGATTTTTTACTACATTCCACATAGGGGTATTTGACGAATCTAATCGGTCAAATCAATTTATAGGAACTTGAAAATGCGCAGGAAATTATAATATAAAAAAATTCTTATCTATTCAAAAATAAACTAATTAAATAAAAAATATTTGCACTTTTAAAAAGCTCTTTTATCCCCGAGGACTACATGTATAGAGGAAACAAGATTTTATATACATCGAGATTTTTATATACATAGAGATAAGGACAAGTTTCGCAAAAAAAAAATATTTTAAATTTTTTTTGGGAATGTTTCATGTTTACGACTACCCTATATAATAAAAAAATGTATTTATGTGCAAAAAAAAGAACAAATTTGACAAATTTCGCCATTTGTTAAAAAAAGCTAAACGCTCTAAATTTTTTTTTCGTGTTCGAGGGGTTGTGTCGTTCTAACCCTTTGAAGAAATATTTTCTAATTTAGAAACAAATAAAAAAAATTTGTGTTTTAGCAGTGTTAAGCAACCTAAGTTCTTTTGAATTTTTTTTTATTATTGTCAAGTCGCTGTTAATTCCATCACACACACGCACACGCAGTCATACACACACATTCACACACACACGCACACTTTTTGTTGCCTATTTTAACTTTTGACTAGATGAAAATAAAACGACTGCATTATGAACTATTATACGCCACACTGGCCAGTACAATTTTCTTTGTAAAAACGTACTAATTTGGTCTGTAAAATAATGATAAATCAAATGTTTGGCTAAAGTAGAAAACCTTTTTCTTTAGAAGTAGGAAGATATCAGATCAGATAGTCGCTATAAACATGTTTTAATACTGATTCAGACATTTTTGTCGATAATTTGTTTCTAGTCAGAATCCCTTTGTAACGTCTCTCATTTTACTGGATTATCACCAATTAACTTTATGGCATTCTAAAAGATACCACATTTATTATACACGTTTCAAATATTAGTTTCACAAGTTTGTAAATTTCTATGAATTCAATCCAACATTCAAAGGATATATTAGTATAAGTATGTTGTGTGCATGATTATAGCTACTTTCCCTTATGTTATTTTAAGCAGAATTTAATAGAAAATATTTTTTCTAAAAGTGTCTTATACAGGAACATTTGTTTCTATAGTTCAAATTGCCGAATTGCATGTACAAAACCGTTTACGTTATATTAGACAGGTCGTTCGAAATGACAATGAAAAATGTTTTAGGGATTTAAATCAATTTATTGCTTTAGTTGCTTGAAAATTAATAAACAAATTGAAATATTACATTATTTAAAGAATATGACGAAAAAGTAGTAGTATAGCAAACATTTATGTAGTTTGTAATTATGTAGCTTTTTCTGGACTTATGCGAATTCCGAAGTACTAAACATTGTAAGTAGCCAATGGACTAACTTGGCTACCCCACAGTCCTTCCAATCTGATCGAAGAGCTATGTCTCCCTGCTGCCTTAGGCCCACCTAAAATATGGTTAGAGGTGAATGAATTTCTGACTACTTCAGAAGTTTTATATGTAATGTTTCAAATAATACGTTTTTAACTTGTGGAAATTTTGGACATCTGTATTAGTTTATGCTCACTGATTAATTGAGGCAGTATTATGAATTTTAAAAAGATGGTATAGATATAGGCGAGAAACAGTAAAACCACACAATAATGTTTATTAACACCGTCTTGCATGAGGTATCATTGGCAATTCTTTGCTTTTATATATCAGTCAAATATACAAAAAAGTTTTGCTTTTATATATTAGTGAAATATACAAGGTTTTATTATTAAGGGCTATTTAAAAGGATTCTTTGTTATAGTTTGATGCGATTTAGTGAAGACATGGTTGCTAAAGATATTTATTACCTTTAAAAGATCTAGTCGTAAATCTCTGAAAAATTGTTTACTATCATTTGATGCATTACGGTCACCAAAAGAATTTTCACAGATTGTTTAGAACAGATTATCCCTATATCCATTTTATACAAAACATAATGGAAGTAGCCGTATTGCCCACTTGCTTTTTTTTAAACCGTTGAGTAGAGCATAATAGAAATTTTTTAGTATTTCAAGTCGAATTTTTTCGCTTTAAATCTATATAAAGTGTGTTTATAGTCAAGTCGTAATTGGTTTTAAAAAGAAACTCTCTAATTGTTTGAACACATTTCAATAAATAATAATGGATATGATCTTTAAAAGAAATTATTAAATTTAATTATAAGATCTAGCTTCTCTTACCGAAGGTAACTAAATATGCAATAAATACGGTGAATGTGTTTAAGCTTTAAATCCATCTGTATAGTATAATAGCCAAACTCTTAAATAGATAAAAAAGTGTTAAAGGGAAACTTTAGGGTATGCTGACAAATAATTTTATATTTACCCACCTGGAAGTGGTATGAAAGATTAAGACAGTTACTGAGAGTAAAAGATATTCATTCAAATTTACGTCAGATAGGTAAATATATATATATATATATATATATATATATATAGGTATGTAGGGAGTTGGATAGATAAGTATCACGTGAGATATGTAGACAGATAGATATATAGACAGGCTGGTAGTTACTATACTGCATACCAGGGATCTGGATGAAATAACAACGAAGGAAGAAATTATTCAGGCGGACACAAATCAAACCGACGTTAAATCAGAGGCGTTCGAAGTCAGATCCCTACGACCAGTATATAGCACTTAGCAAAAAACCCCTATAGTGATGCATACAAAGGAGGCTGAAATTCTTCTCAGTATGGAAAAAATGGGGGTCGGCTGGCTAAATTGCTAGATAGAAGATAAATGGAAATATGGCCACAAGAAAGCACAGTGTGTCGGTCATGATAGAAAAAGGTTATGCATAATGTGCGGTGGAAGGACATAATGCAGTAGAGTGCAAAAACAAAGCATACTGTGTGCACTGCGTGGAGGAAGGGTACCAGTCTGGAAGCCTGAGATGCACGAAGAACAAGAAGTACCAAGGCAGAGCAAAGAGACTACATACATTTCAGATTGAAGATGAGGTTTTTAGAAATCAATACCAACCGGAGCCGGCTAGCACATGATATGGCCCTAGCTGTCGCTAGGAATATAGGAGCAAAACTGCTACTCCTAAGCGAACCTAACAAGAACGCTATTAGAGTTCGCCAAGATTGGACATATGATGGACAACTGGACACTGCGGTTAAGGTGCTGGACAGTGATATAGCAATTAAAGCGCAGGGAAGAGGCATGGGTTTCTCTTACTTCAGTACAGATGCCTTCACGGTGTGTAGTCTCTACTCGTCTAGAAACAAAGATATAGAAGAACTAGAAGAAACAGTGGCCGATATTCAAGCCTTGGTAAGAACAAAAAAAGTTGAAATCACCAATCAAACGGGAATAAACTCCGCCGATCAGAGAGGGCAAGTGGCAACCGAGTAGATTGCTTAAAACGACGTGTGTCTTGTAGATGAAGGGGAAACTCCGACCTTTCAAACCCGAAGTCGATCAACCATCGCACCTAGCTGCTGAAGGGTATAAAAAACATTGACAAATAGGAAGTAATTGAGGCAGAATCCTTAAGCGACCATAACTACATTGTATTCGATGTAAACGAAACGATTACAAAAACACAGAATAAAAATCAAAAGCCTGAAGGATGGCAAGTAAGGTAGCTTGATAGGGAAAAATTGAGCCACGCCTTGGAAGGAATTGACAATGAGATTAGCGAGCTGCCGGAAAGCGCCTCTCAAATACACTGCGCAAAATATGCGATAAAAGCATGTCCAGAAGGAAAGACGTTGGCAAAGGAGAGAGTATATTGGTAGAACGAGGCAATCGCAGAACTACAACGTGAATGCATTTTTTTTAAAAAGAGGAAGAAATTTCCAATAAAAAATTCCCGACTCCTGAAGATCTATTTCTATTATTAATTATTTTAAATTAATGTTGAAGATAGAACTCCGCGCTGCGAACGCTAAGCCCTTGCGATGCCCCAAAATCGACCGTAACAAGTAAAAAAATTGTACTATTAAACATTAATTTAAAAAAAAATTCTGACACTTAAAGAAACAATATCCCTATAAAAAAAACAGCTGATTTTTCATAAAATGAGCCTATTGTTAATTAACAATTGTTTTTAGAGTTTTCGTTTGTATCTCAAGTCGGATAATTGTTAAACAAAAGCCACTAAAATTATTTCGCTTCCTGGAAACTTTATCAAAACTGTTTTCTATGGGAGTATGACATTGCGATGTTAGTATAATTGTGATAAAGTTTCCATGAAGTAATAAATATAAAATATAATAATAAATAATTTTAATAGCTTTTGTTTAACAAATATCCAACTTGAAATATAAAGGAAAACTCTAAAAAAAATTGTTAATTAACAATAGGCTTTTTTTTAAATTAATATCATTTTTTTTAATTAATATCGAATAGTGTAAAAAATGTTTTACTTGTTACGACCGGCTTTGAACAATATTTTCAACATTAAATTCAAATTATTAATAATAGAAATAAAGTTCCAGGAGTCAAGAATTTTTTTATTTCTTAAATGTTAACGGTTATTTGCAACAAACTAAACTCCTTTTTTTAAAAATCTTAATTTGTTAATAACTTTTTAAGTTGTTTATTTGCGGGTTTGAAATTTCTGTATATTTTTTTAGGCATCATGTCATTCCGAATCCAACCCCTCACTCATATTTTTACTATCAGTAGCAAGAATTAACACCATTTTCAGTTTTTGCACTAGACCAAAGTTTACTAAATATTATTTTTATTCAGTAAACTTTGACTAGACTATATAATGTTTTCAGGACTTATTCATTTTTCTAAACATATGTCCTGTTATATGCCAGTAAATGGTTCAAAATATATCATACCTACATTAAGATAAACAAAATGAAAACAAATTAAAATTTATTCAACTATGAAAAATATTTTGAATTTTTTTTTTTCAGACTTGAACAATGCGCCTAAAATCGGCGGACGGTACAATTCAAGCCGTCCATAACAGAAACAACGATATCTTAAACTCCCCAAAAAGGATCAATACTGTTCAGAACAGCAACTATTCGCAAAACACTCAGGTAAATGAAAAACAAATGTTATTTTAAATAAGATAATTTAATTATTTTTTTTAATTTTATATTTATTCTCATATTCGCAGAGTGGAAAGTGGTTTGAATATTAAAATTATCATTGATTCTGTTTGCAATAAACATAATAGCAAATAATAAATTGTGCGAGTTGAAATCATTATTAATAATCGCCCTTTCATTTTGTTACAACAAGAACTAAATTAATGTTGCAAGCTGATATATTTAATTTAAATATAATATATTAATATATTTTCAGAATACCATTAGTCTATACAAATATGTTACTACGAACGAAATTAGTTACATTAAAAAGAACATCCAGCAGCTCACCATTGAGGATGTAGCTGCATTGAACAACGGTCACAACGATACCCAGGAGGTAAGACTAAAGCGATAAAATATAGAGAAATATCTACATCTTTAAAATTCTGTTTTGTTTTAGAAAAGGTATGACATTATTTGTTAGAAATTGCAATATATTAAAAATTACATGTACAGGAGGGTATCCCAACAAGAACATATGTTTAAAAATTGTATACATAGGTATACAATATATTTAAAAAACCGGTGTATTGTTTCTTTGTTAAATAAGACATACCAAAATTGCTACTTTTGACTCTGCAGACATAGTAATATGTAATAGTATAATAATATAATAGGATATTACATATGCATATATCTTAACAAGATATATTTAAATTGTTTACTGGTTCAGCTGCATAAAATTAGACGCGTCTGTAAGTTCGAGCCACCGCTCTCTTCTTTTTGTCACAAAGACAGGAGATTAGTGAAAGGATGTACAGGGTGGTCGAAATTGGTCTGTTTTAACAGAGAAAACCTATTTCCTGACTAGATAGAGCAAAACTGACTTAGGTGTCATGGGCTCGATTTCTGAGAAATGTTTAATGGCAAAAACCGCCTGCCGATATTTTCACTGCCAACTGAGATATAGGGCGTTTTTCAATTTTCGGCCATTTTGAAAATTGTCCATAACTTTTTTATTTTGCGGAATATTAACATTCTGCAAAGACATTCTAAAGGCACTTTTTTATGTGCAATCCAGTGGCATACTCAGATTTTTTCTATAGTTGTCCGTTTTATCATAAATAGGCAAAACTTTTTTTTTTTCAAATGGAAATCATAGTTGGCTATAAATTATAAAAAATGCTCGCATTTAGCCCTTTTCAGTGATATAAAGTTATAGGTACTTATTTTCAAAAATAACGAAAATATTAGGTGTTTTTGGTTTACATCGAAGTAGGCTTTGATTTGTGATGACAATATCTCAATTATGTATTGTTAAGATTTATAGTTTGTTAGCAACTTAAACACAACTTTAAATAACACTAGCTAACGTTATTTTAATTATTTATTATTAATTTTTTTTATTTTTTTTTGTTTACATAGCAAAGTTGAACAAAATTAACAAACTAAACTACTATTTACAGCTACAAGTGAAAATAAAAAATAATTATGAAAATCTAGGTATTTAGTTAGATAGGTTTCTGATAAATATATTTAGAGAAGTTGTTCAAATTGAGCCCCTCCCTGTTGAATACAAACTAAGCATCTTTTGCGTACCGAGTTGCAACTATTTATTAGTTCAACTGGGCTAATAGATGCAAAAGCTTGCCTAGTGGCCTCTTGCAATTCTTCTTTTGTGTGAAAGGTTCTTCCTTTAAATATCAAGTCCTTCAATCTTCCCAAAAAAAAAAATCTAAGGGAGTTAAGTCACAGGACCTAGCAGGCCAAGGTATGGGGCCCCACGTACCAATCCAATTTTCTCGAAATTCGAAGTTTAAAAGATCAGTTGTGATCCTTGCATTGTGCGGGGGACAACCATCTTGTTGATAGTAGATATTTCTGGCATCAGCTAAAGGTATGTCTTCCAACAAAGGGACAATATATGTGCGCAAAATATTTACATAATCATCTGCAGTTAAATTTCCATCGTAAAAATAAGGTCCCACAAATCTTCCTCGGAATATCCCCACCCATTTATTGAATCCACACCGACCTTGCCGGTCTTGTTGCACAACTACGTGTGGATTTTCAGTGGACCAGTGATATGAATTATATCTATTAAATATACCAGAAGTATCTACTCTGGATTCATCACTCCAAATAATATTTAATGGAAAATTCTCATTCTCCATGAATTTTTGCTCATACCACTGACAAAATCTCAATCTTCTAGCGGCGTCCCCTTCACGGAGTTGATGAACTCTTCTCGTTCTGTACGGTTTGAATTTATGTTTTTTGAGTATTTTTAAAACGGTGGTCTTTGGAACATTCGTTATATTAGCCAATGTTCGAGAGGAGGTGCCAGGATGATCTAATACCTCACCAATTATATTTAGCTGCTGGATTTCCTTTTCTTCCTTTAGTTCATAATGTCTTGTTCTTAACTTTTTAAAACTTCCGTAATTTACTAAATTACTTTTTAATGTTTGATAAATTCGGTTATCCGGTTGACGTCGCTCGGGAAATGTATTAAAATATAATTCACTAGCTGCTTCAGGAACTTCGTTAGATAATATGTAACATTTTAACATATACTTTTCATAATTCTCAAACATATTTTGTCAGCAACTTAACACAACTTTATAAAGATAACACCAAAACGCAATAATTACACCAGACTACAGTAATCTGACAGCAATATATTCAAAATATTGAACGCGCGTCATTATTCCAAGGCCTACTTCGATGTAAACCAAAAACACCTAATATTTTCGTTATTTTTGAAAATAAGTACCTACAACTTTATATCACTGAAAAGGGCTAAACGCGAGCATTTTTTATAATTTATAGCCAACTATGATTTCCATTTGAAAAAAAAAAGTTTTGCCTATTTATGATAAAACGGACAACTATAGAAAAAATCTGAGTACGCCACTGGATTGCACATAAAAAAGTGCCTTTAGAATGTCTTTGCAGAATGTTAATATTCCGCAAAATAAAAAAGTTATGGACAAATTCAAAATGGCCGAAAATTGAAAAACGCCCTATATCTCAGTTGGCAGTGAAAATATCGGCAGGCGGTTTTTGCCATTAAACATTTCTCAGAAATCGAGCCCATGACACCTAAGTCAGTTTTGCTCTATCTAGTCAGGAAATAGGTTTTCTCTGTTAAAACAGACCAATTTCGACCACCCGGTACATCTGGAAATAAAAATACATCGAATTTTTTCATACGTGCAGGACTAAGAAAAAACATCTTCAGAGCCTTGTGCAGAAAGGTTTATTGGCATCTGAAATAAATAACAAAAGAATAATCAATTAATACATGTCATTCTAACCTAATCAGGTCAATCTTCCTATGCTTTCTGTGAATCGGTAGAACCCACATCTGTTGTGAAAATATAATTCTTTTCCCAAAAACCGATTCTCTTGTATGGACTTTGGAACCGTTTCGACCATCTTTAGGATTTCCATGACATATGGATTGTTATCGAGAGGTATGGTAAACGAGATTATATTAGGTTAGGTTAGGTTTCGTTAATTATAATAATAAATGTTTATTTCCAACAATCATAATTATAAATATTACAAATCTATCCTATCCAAATAAATGAAGAAAGCCCCGCTGAGCTCATTAACATAATCTGTGTTTGGGTGAGTGCTCCTTTTATTCTTTCTTTCTTTTAAATATATGTTGATTATGTAACTGTATAAAAATTTACAATGTATTATTATTTTTTTAAATATCTGCATATATACGTAACAACAACTTCTCTAGGAATTTCGAAGACCCATACTTTTAGATATTTTTTAAAAGTATATAAGGGCTATATAGTTATCCTAGTCGTTCATTTGCTTGTTGCATTAAGTACTTAGCCATTCATTTAAGTCTTTTATGATACCTGTGTAATATGTGTGGCATGGTAGTAATATGTTTATGCTATATGGGTTACATATACTTAAGGCTCGGTAGCAATAGATTTGTTTTAAATCTAATATATTACTTTTTTTAGCAGTATTTGAAGGACATTTTTTTGTACATTTTTTAGTAGTTTTGAATGGGTTTTATAAATTCCACCCCAGTCTGATATACCGCATAAAGACTGTAACAAAGCGTAGGAAACTATTTTTAAATGGTCGCAGACAAGTGCAATTCTTAGTTGTTTAAAGGACCACTCACAAACCTTATGGAAAATCGTTTTCGGTGAAATAGGCAGATTTTTTTATAAGTATTACTTCTTGATATCCTGAGCAAAAGATACCATGCGCAATCTAATGCTATGGCTAGTTTTTATTATACAGGGTGTAAAACTTTGTCCGAATCCCATATGAAAAAAATTGGTGAATTTCGTTTACCCGGAACTTCCCTCGTTATGATTTCTTTTCCATTTGTTAAGAATAGTGAAGTGTGACCCAGTTTATTTCAATGCATAGTCACAGTATATATGGGTTACATATACTGTCTTTTCATTATTATAGAGCGCCATTGTATCCCATCATATTGGATTCCTACCAATATTTTACCATTTTCTTTCTAGTAGTATTTACATTACATGCTGAGTTAGTACCAGTTTATCCCATTTTCATATTTAATTTTTCTCCAAAATTTAAAGTCAAATATTATCAGTCTTTACCTATTCGGTTGGTCCGCAGATTTTTCCCAGATATTAAGTTCCTAAATAGTCTTCGTTAACGATCCGCTTGTTGTTATGTTAGAGTAGTGTATTATTTAGAGTTAGGATCCAGTAAATAAGAAACAAAAGCTTTTTTTTAAATCGTCGACGTTTCGCAACTTTATTGTTGCATCCTCAGGACTCGTATAGATTTTATATTCTACATGAAAGTCATATTATCAGTCTTTATCTACTCCTTTGGTCCGCAAATATTTCCTAACCGCAACTAATACATCACTCTAACATTACATAACTCTAACATAACAACAAGAAGATCGTTAACGAAACCCCTTTAGAAACTTAATATCTGTAAAATATCTGCGAACCAACGGAGTAGATAAAGACTGATAATATGGGTTTCATGCAGGATATAAAATCTATGTGTCTTGAGAATGCAACAATAAAGTAGCTAAACGTTGAAAATTTAAAAAATGTCTTCGGTTTTTTTACTGGATCCTAACACCTAATAATGCACTACTCTAAGATAACAACAAGACAATCGTTAACGAAAGCCGTTTAGAAACTTAATATCTGCGAACCAACGGAGTCGGTAAAGACTGATAATGTGATAATACGGGTTTCATGCAGGATATAAAATCTATATATGTATCCTGAGAATCTAACAATGAAATTGCGAAAAGTCGACGATTTTATAAAAGACTTTGGTTTTTTACTGGATCTAAATCCCAAATAATACACCACTCTAACAAAAACAAGATGATTGTTAACGAAAACCAGGTAGAAAGTTATATCTGGGGACCAACGGAGTAGGTAAAGACTGACAATATGAGTTTCATGCGTCATACAGAATCTATAGATGTGTCTTTGCTGTTATGTGAGAGATGTATTGGTTGAGGTTAGGATCCAGTAAATACGAAACAAAAGTCTTTTTTTAAATTGTTGAGGTTTCGCAACTTTATTGTTGCATCCTCAGGACACGTATAGATTTTATATCCTACATGAAACTGATATTATCAATCTTTACCTATTCCTTTCGTCCGCAGATATTTCCTACCCCAAATAATACACTACTTTAACATAACAGTAAGAAGGCCGTCAATGAAAGCCATTTAGAAACTTAATATCTGAGAAATATCTGTGAACGAACGGAGTAGGTAACGAATGTTAATATGGGTGTCATGCAGGATATAAAATCTATATGTGTCCTGAGGATGCAACAATAAAGTTGTGTAGAGTCGAAAATTTAAAAAAAGTCTTTTGTTTTTACTCTAATGTAACAACAGGATCCTTTACAAAAACCGTTTAGAAACTTAATATCTTGGAAATATCTGCGGACCCACCCAGTAGGTAAAAACTGATAATATGGGTTTACATGCAGGACGTAGGATCTATGTGTCTTGAGGATGCAACAATAAAGTTGCGAAACGTCGACTATTTAAAAATAGACTTTTGTTTTTCTTTACTGGATCCTAGTCGATAAATAATACACTACTCTAACATAACAACAAGGGGATTCTTAACTAACCATTTAGAAACTTAATATCTGGGAAATATATGCGGACCAACGGAGTAGGTAAAAACTGATAATATGAGTTTCATGCAGGATATAGAATTTATATGTGTCCAGAGGATGCAACAATAAAGTTGAGAAACATCGACAATTTATCTTAACCCCGAATAATACACCACTCTAATACATTTTTTTAACATTATTCCGCCATATTGGATTTTTACCAATACATAACCATATGGAGATGCCCATATGAACAGATGGGCCGACGGAGTTGATAAAACATGTTTTTTCGCATCTAGGGAAGCTAAAACGTGAAGATATGTAAAACCTGAGAGGGTGATTTTTTCACATTTGTTCCGCCATCTTGAATTAGTAACACTATTTTACTAGTTGATCCCTATACCACGATTAATTATGGCAGACAATTTGAAATCAATCCTTGAAATAATTTTTTTCATTATGAATTTTTAATATTTTGTTCCGCCATCTTGTATTTGTACCAAAATCTTACCAGTTGATTCCAACATAATACCTTGATGTTAAATTTGAGATAAATTAGATGAGTAGTTTTTTAATAATATTTTTTTTAAACTTCACTAAGCTGCCATTTTGGATTTTTACCAAAATGTTACCAGGTCATCCCCATATGACATTTTTGATACAAATTTGAAGTCAATCGGGTAAGTAGTCTTTAAGCTATGCCGCAGACTGACAGACAAACCGACAGATTTGATAAAACATATTTTAGACAGACGGACCGACGGATTTGTTCCGCCGTCTTGCATTCGTACCAAACTGTTACCAGTTGATTCAAACAAAAAAACTTGATGTTCTTGCAAAACTGGATGAGTTGTTTTTTAATAACAATTTGTTTAGCATTTCACTTGACCGCCATATTGGATTTTTACCAAATTGTTACCATGTCATGCCCATATGACCCTTAATTTTTGACCAAAATTTGAAGTCAATCGGGTAAGTAGTTTTTTAGCTTCGCCGCGAATAGACAGACAGACAGACCGACGGAATTGAGTAAACATATTTTTCGTCATCTAGGTACCCTAAAACGTGAAGATCTGAGAAACTTTCGGAAGGTGATTTTTTCACGATTACAATACTTCCCTTTTACGAGAGAAGTAATTCATAGGAAGTACCATACGTTAAATATGTTGATCAAAATGGTTTATTTATATTTTCAGGTAACGGTTATAGTTACCTGAAACAATGCAAAACACATCTGTTATACATAATTGATATTAAATCCCTTAAAAAATGCTATTATAGGAGATATATATATATATATATATATATATATATATATATATATATATATATATATATATATATATATATATATATATATATATATATATATATATATATATATATATATATATATATATATATATATATATATATATATATATATATATATAATATATATACATATATTCTATAATTTATTTCATTTTTTGAAGTGTTTAATTTATTTATTATTATTATTTAACATTATTTACGTAGCCTACAAAAAATAAATTATGTCATTTATTATTTTCCTTGATAAAAAAGTGGTTTTATTCCAGTAAATGGAATTTGATTTAATATTTAAACATTTTATTAAACTGCCATTTTGTGTTGCCACAGAATTCGCTAAAAATTTAGCAGTCTATCTTTGTTTCTGCAAAGTTTCGTGTCAGTTGGATAAGTTACTTTTTGTTTTTGTTGAATTTTTAAACATTTCATTAGGCCCCCGTTTTGTTCCAAATAGATTTATAGAAAAATGTTAACAGTTTATCCATATAACACACTTTATTTTTGTACTAATTTTAAAGTTCATTCGATAAGTAGTTTTTTAGTATTGATTTTTTTACATTTTGAGCTATGCCGGACACAGACCATAGAAATAATACGATTAGATCCTCAATGTGGCAAATTTAGGAGGCTAAAATGTAAACAGGTTGTGCAATTTCGAGCGTGCGCAGTAAATATCTAGCAAACTTCTAATCTCATGCCGTCTCTGCCAATTACAACACAAATTGTTGGAGTCCTTCTTGTTGGTTCGTCGTTTATTTCCGCGTGGTATAAATAAGTTTTTTTTGAATGTTTAGCGTGTGCTTCCTGGCTCAGTGGCAGAATTTCGGCTTTGAATTCCATACATGTGTGTTCGAGCTCTCCGCTCAGGCGATGACTATTTTGAGTTTTTAGGATTGGTTAGGTTTGCTGTAAGGAAAGCGTGCAAACAAAATTCCGGGTCTATATAAGGATTGTTATTAACAAAACCTCTACTGTTAAGTTGATCTATCCTGTTAGCCCCGTTCGTCGATAAAATTCATTAAACCTATAAACCATCATCTTGAAAATATAGGGAAAATATCGTGTTACTAATGGAGAAGACTGTTTAGGGCCGTACTACAAAACGTTTTGCAAATAAAGTAGATGGCCATTTGCAGGTAACATTAAATTATTGGTGTTAACTAGAAGCCACAGGAATTTTAGACATTTGCAAAAACCTGAAGCAAATTACGCCTTAATAAAAGTTTTACGTGTGCACAACTTAAAAATTCGATAGTTATTGATATATAGATTATTGTATATATATATATATATATATATATATATATATATATATATATATATATATATATTAATATTCTAAGTTGTTATGTTAAATTCTGAAGTAAATACCAGTGCCTATTTACAATAAAATTATCTGTATTAAATATGCATAGCAGTTTAGTAGGTCACTTCTCAGATAAAAAATCAACCCGAACACTACACAATTAGAAATATAGAGATTTAAGGATTATCGGGTTCGTTTAGGTGCAAATTGAGGCAAAAATTCACGGACAAATTCAAAAGGGAGGAACACTGTTAAATATGTTTAAACATTACTATTTTTCACTTAAAATTCTAAAAAACGAAAAACAATTAATGGTGTACATTATTGTTGGGCTTCACTTACCGGAAGTGACCCTAAACGACCGGGTCATTTTAGTAAATGTCCGCTCATTTTTAAAAGTATTCAATTTTTGAAAATGACTACATAAATGACCAGCATTTACTTATAAGTTACCGATTTTTGATGACTGTTAAATAAAAATGCCTTTGTTTATTTAATAGATCCATTTTGTTTGGTATGAATTGGAAGCTTAAGCTAAAGGGAAACTTTTAGGCATACTTTCGAGTATTTTTAAAAATGACCGTATAAATGACCATAAGTAACCGGTCCTTAAATGTCATAAGTGACCAATTTATAATTAACCTGTCATTTTCCAGCACTGGTATACATTAGTCAAAAAACATTTCTTCCTTACCTAATAAAAGCCTAAACAGGTGTATAATTTTAATCATTTTCAAGTTAAAACAAAAAAAAACTATTCTTAAAATAAAAAAATATTTATTGCAGATTTGTGTAACCATATTTGTATTTGTATTATTATCATTTATGGTTTCCAGTAAACCAAATAAGCAATATATGTAAACTATTTATAGTATAAATCCTGTTGTACTACAGTATTAGTAACGTAATAAAAATTTTTCACCATTACCCACAACTTTCCTCCTACAGAATTCGACTACTTGCAATAAACAGGTTACTATGCATATAATTATTTGGTAATAATTTTGTACAAATCCCATAAACTAGTTTATTTCAAATTCTTTCAATTTTTAATTTATGATTACTATTCTTATTATTATTTATTTTTAATAACAATATTTACTTAGTCTACAAAAATGAATTATGTCCTTTATTATTTACCTCCATAAAAAGAAGCTTTTATTCGGAAAATGAAATTTTACGGAATATTTAAATCTTTTATTTGGCCGCCATACTGGATTTTGATTAAAATGTTAACTTTCATCCTTATATAGACCTTGACCAAAACTCGAAGTCAATTAGATGAGAAGTTTTTGAGCTATGCAGCCTACAGAGAGAACATGTTTTTCGGAATCCAGGGACCCGAAATCCCAAAGATTTGCAAAAATCTCCGTGGGTTATATTTCCCTGATTACAACAAACCTAAGGCTTATTTGATCCTAAAATTTAAAAGGCTTAAAAAATGCATAATAATAAACATGGTTCAATTATTGTTCTGAAAACAAAATTATTTCTGAAAGTTTTTTCCTAATTAACTCATTCCCCTTTATTTGTTCAGTTTATTTCATTGTGAAACTGTATAGCTTGATTCTCGCATATACACAGGTAACACTTTTAATCAGTTTTATCTGTGGATTTTTCATTATAGCATGAATAAATATATATATATATGATAATTTATTATTTAAACACAACTATAAAATTCTAAAAAATGAAAAACAATTAATGGTGTAGTAGATTATTGTTGGGCTTCACTTACAGGAAGTGCCCTTAAATGACCGGGTCACTTTAGTAAATGACCGCTCATTTGTAAAAGTAATCATTTTTTGAAAATGACTACATAAATGTCCAGCATTTACTTATAAGTTACCGATTTTCGAAAGTGACATCATGAACTGACCGATTTTTATATGACTGTTAAATAAAAATGCCTTTGTTTATTTAATAGATCCATTTTGTGTGGTATGAATTGAAAGCTTAAGCTAAAGGCAACCTTTTAGGCATACTTTCGAGTATTTTTAAAAATGACCATATAAATAACCATAAGTAACCGGTCCTTGAATATCATAAGTGACAGATTTATAGTTAACCTGTCATTTTCCAGCACTGGTATATATTAGTCAAAGAACATTGCTTCCTTATCTAATAAAAGCCTAAACAGGTGTATAATTGGAATCATTTTCAAGTTAAAACAAAAAAAAATGTTCTTAAAATTAAAAAAATTTTATTACAGATTTGTGTAACCATATTTGTATTTGTATTATTATCATTTATGGTTTCCAGTAAACCAAATAAGCAATATATGTAAACTATTTATAGTATAAATCCTGTTGTATTACAGTATTAGTAGTAAGATGGAGGGGACAAGCCCAGCAACTAGGCCTCAAAGGCCCTTTTCACTAACCCCGGCTCCACCCACCTCACACCACTGCCCTACAAAGGCGACCCGTTCTTCTAATGAAGGAGAGCAACTTGCCCCAGTCGAGGTGTTGTAGTTCTTCCTTGGAAAGGGACTCGACGCTGAAGGTATTCCAGCGTAGTCTTGTCCACTTTTCACACGTACCAACAAGATTATAGGGCTCCTCCTCCTCTGTCCCACAGTTAGGACAGCTAGGGCCTTCCGCTAGCCCCAGTCGGTGCATGTGCCTGTTAAGTATACAATGTCCTGTCAAAATGCCAATTAGATCTCCAATCGCCTGTCTACTCCTTGACATCACCCAAGATGTCCTGGACTTGCATGGGTTGGGCAGGATTTCCTTTGCCTGTCTGCAATGGTTTATCCTTGACCAATTCTCCTTTGTCTTACCCCAGGACCATTTATTCAGGGCCTGGGAGCTTTGTTGTTTGCCTATACCCAGGCAAGATTCTGGGCCCGAGAAATGAAGGTTCGATCCATTCCTGGCAAACTCATCCGCTTTCTCGTTGCCCTCGACTCCACTATGCCCAGGGACCCATTTTAGTATTACTACCTTTGTCCTTGCTAGCTCACTTAGCGCATCTCTGCATTCCTGGACAAGAGCTGAGCTCATCCTGGGCTTGCTGGTGGCTTTGAGAGCCGCTTGACTGTCTGAGTGAATACGGATTTCACTCTCCGCTCCCATCCTGACTTCCATCCTGTATTGCAACTTGCAATATAGCATAAACCTCAGCCTGGAAAACAGTAGTGTGTCTTCCCACTGGAAAGGCCTCTCCGACACCTCGGTCCAACCGGTATATTCCGGCGCCGGCTGACCCAGAATTGGCCATCCACGAACCGTCCGTATACCACGATTGAACGTCAGCCCGATGAGGTGTCATATCCTCCTTCCATTGATCCCTTGTTTGAATTTCAATTTCAAAAGGCCTTTTGAGCCTGTATTACAGTATTAGTAACGTAATAAAAAAGCTGTCATTTCACCTTTACCCACAAGTTCCCTCCTACAGAATTCGACTACTTACAATAAACAGGCTACTATACATATAATTATTTGGTAATAACTTTGTACAAATCCCATAAACTAGGTTATTTCAATTTCTTTAAATTTTTAATTTATTATTATTATTATTATTTATTTTTAATAACAATATTTACGTAGTCTACAAAAATAAATTATGTCCTTTATTATTTACCTCCATAAAAAGAAGCTTTTATTCCAGGAAATGAAATTTTACCGAATATTTAAACCTTTTATTTGACCGCCATACTGGATTTTGATTAAAATGTAAAATGTTAACATTCATCCTTATATAGACCTTGACCAAAACTCGAAGTCAATTAGATGAGAAGTTTTTGAGCTATGCAGCCTACAGAGAGAACATGTTTTTCGGAATCCAGGGACCCGAAAACCCAAAGATTGGAATCTCCGTGGGTGATATTTCCATGATTACAACAAACCTAAGGCTTATTTGATACTAAAATTTAAAAGGCTTAAAAAATGCATAATAATAAACATGGTTCAATTATTGCTCTGAAAACAAAATTATTTCTGAAAGTTTTTTCCTAATTAACTCACTCCCCTTTATCTGATCAGTTTATTTCATTGTGAAACTGTAAAACTTGATTCTCGCATATACACAGGTAATAATTTTAATCAATTTTATCTGTGGATTTTCCATTGTAGCATGAATAAATATATAATCATCAAAAATCCTTTTTACACTTTCAAAAATTTATTAACAAATCTCTTTATGAAGACAATTATAAATGTACGCTCTTTAGGCATCTCAGAAATATCGCAAAATAACGCCGAAACCGTACGAAAGTTTTTGCGATGATACTGCTTTCCATTAAGCCGCTGGTAAAATGTAGCCTGTGTGCACGATCGAACACGTTTTGGACTGTGATAATGTGACTGTAACGATTGCCACTTTTGATTGATTGCTGTACTTGATAAATATTATCGCTTTACTTCTGTAGGTGGATGGTACTGCCAACAGACAACATACCGACAAACTGACAGAAAATATTGTTTTCTGGGTCCAGGGGCGCAAAGTTCTGCAAAAATCTCGGAGAGTGATTTTTCTCTTACGATGGAAGTAAGTAGTTATAATAGGGGAGCGCCTCCTCCTCCTCCTCTTCCTCTCTCTCATGTCCCTCATTCTTAACTTCCTCCCCTTTTATTCTCATTCGCATCATATTTTTTAATTTTTTCTCTTGTTCTCCCACATTTGATTTTGCATTCTTAAGTCTTATAAATAGGTGCATCATGATCATTTTAGTATGCCGAGACACATTTACTAAGCTGTGCTCGAGTTGCGTAAAAAGTTATTTTTGAATTTTTCCACCAATTTTGTATAAAACAAAAAGAAAAAATGTGTCAAGTAATAAGTGAATTATGTGTAATCGCGAAAAATTAACTACAACTATCAGACAGTTAAAAGTTAAATATCTCAATTTCTTTGAAGTGATTTCGAAAGATGAATACACCAAGCTGTTTTATCCACTGAAACGAGATTATTTGGAAGCAATTGACTGTTGTGATGATTATTTAGAAGGAATTATAAGCCTTACTACGTTTTTCAATACATTTGGGAAATCATACTTTGTAGGAGAATTAAGCCACCTAATAGAATTTATAGGAGAAGATTGCCAATTTATACCTGCTATTATTGCAACCCAAAAGAGGTTTCAATTATACGAAGATAAAAAACAGGTATTATCAAAGAAAGTTAATCCTATTCGCAAGAGACGTCCCCCTACATATTTAAAATATTATGTTAAATAAATGAAATGGCTGAGTTGCTGATTGCAGTTAAATTATTAGAGGAGAAATTTAGTAATCTTTCAAAAACCTATTTCTCATATTGTATGGCAAGTGGTCCGGAGTGGATAGACTTTTATTGTAATCAATCTGAGGAATTCGTAAAGGCTGCCCTCTGTTGCAACAAATACATTGAAACATTAAATTTTTTTCAACTTATTCAAGATCTAAAAGATATTGGCTTTGGTTACTATTTAAAAGACTTGAAGCAATTTATTGACGAGGATACTATTCTTCAAGAAATTGAAAAGGAAGAATAAATTTAATAATATTTACAATGGAGCAAATGGTTACTGAAATGTATGAAGAGTTTATTATATCTGCTGCATACTTCCAATATTTATCAATTGTAGGCGAAGAAGACGCAGAAGCACAAGATTTGTCAGCATATGTTAATAATATAGATCGAATGAAACAATGTAAATTAGCCGCTAAATTTTGTAATGATTATTTAAAATATAAAAATGAGTATGAACTTTTAAATGAATTTAGAAAATTAGATTTAAGGTATCATATTAATTGTATTCAATCATGGTTGGTTAATTCAAAATAAAAAGGTAATTAAGTTTTTTTTTATATTTTTATTCATTCATAAAACAATTGTCAAATAAAAATAACACATTTGTCAAAGCACACATACAAGGTGATTTTGAATGATAGAAGCATTTTGGTTCCATTAGCTTTAGCGCTGGTTGTTCATCTATTTCAATCACATGCTTTTTAGAATATTTCTGTATAAAATCCTTTTTTTCGCTTCCTTTTACAAAAACAAAATCTGCTTTCTTCGTAAGTGTTTCAATTATTTTTGGGAAATGATGTAATGGAGTAAATCCATTATTCCAATGTATACAATGATAATTTTTCGTTAACCATACCGCCTGCTTGTGACAATCAGGTGAAAGAAACTCCATTGGAAAAGGCTTTTTAAAAATGTAATGAGTCATTTCATAACCATCAAAAGCTGCAAGCTCTTTCGGTATAAATTTATTTTTTTCATCTTTGAATCCTTGAATATCTATAACCAATCTCATATTTTCAAAGCAGCAAATTTTTTAATGAGACTTTTTTTACTTGAATAATTTGCAATTTCTTCTTTCAGTTGATTAATTTTAAAAATAAATTTTTCAATTTGTAGTTGTAGTTTTGATGTCATGATTAAAACTAAAAGCTTTTGAAAATTTCTTTAAATTAAATCGAAATATGAAAATAGTGGGGATAAAGTTTATAATTGTTTCACAATTTTAGTAAGAGGGTTGTAGCTAAATAATTTGTCATGTAAAATAAGACAATAAGCAGAAGTATCTTTTTTAATTGCATTGTGTGTCTCAAATTCAATTCTCATTACTACGGATCCCGTTTGAATTGTTTCTTTTTGATGGGAGCAATCAATATGTGTAATAGGACTAATGTTTTTGAATTGTTCAGGATTAAATATGGGTTCATTTGGGACACCATAGTAAGACTGTCTAAAGTTGGCAAACATTTCGTATAAAGCAGAAAATTTGTTTTCTTCGAAATTTAAGTACAAATCGTGATAAGGATATCTTTCAGAATTTAAATATACTCTAATATTTGACAAGGTAATATTGTCAAATTTACTCATATCTTTAACAATTTTCCCTTTTCTGTTTTCTTGA
This sequence comes from Kuschelorhynchus macadamiae, assembly GCA_030620095.1. Taxonomy (NCBI): domain Eukaryota; kingdom Metazoa; phylum Arthropoda; class Insecta; order Coleoptera; family Curculionidae; genus Kuschelorhynchus; species Kuschelorhynchus macadamiae. The sequence goes on along the minus strand of JAUTXW010000289.1, from coordinate 345,642 downwards.
AAGCCAATCACAACATGACGAGGAGCTTCTAGTTTACTAGTTGTTTTTACCGGCCATGTGTGACGGGTTGTTTCGGTTAGAGAAGAATATTCAACAAGTTCCCAACTCCTGAATCCTATCAATATATCTTTATTTGATTCTAATATTTTTGATAGAGCAAGTTGTTGTGGCATATCAACTAGAATGTGAGGAACTTTCCAATAAATTTTATCGAAAGTAACCAATGGAGTGTCAGGAGCAGTAACAAGGTGTGCCGGATCTTCTTTGAAAATAACACCATCTAAATCATCAGTTGATCTAATAAGAACCAATTCCTGTTTCATATTCATAATAATTTTTCTGTAATCTTCAAAAAATCCTAAAAGCATTTTTAGTGGTATGGATACGGAGAATTTTCCATCATTATCAACTAAAATTGTATCACCTTCTTTCCGATGTGGAAACCAACCTGCATTTTCCAGTTTTAAACTTTCGTTGGTATTGTGAGAAAGGTAGCTTTTTAAGGTTGATGCTAATCCAACATTTCTTATTGAATCTATAGTAATTCCGTTTAGTTCATAGCGGATTTCTCTGAACAAAAAGGCTATACCATTGTTAATAAATAGCAATTCTTTCTTATATTTACCTTCTGTATTAGTTAATTTTCCTTCGATATAAAGTAAACTATCTGATGGTAGAGTGTAAGCATCGAGTTCTTGAATTGGGATCCTTATTTCATCATTGTAATCGAATTTTGAAGAAATATATGGTTGATATGTGTGAAGCTCAGAACTGACGATGGAATTGTCTACATAAAGCTTTTCGTTTACGTTTAATATGTTCATTATTTTAAAACAGTGAAACCCAAGGATGTGAGAAATTTACGATTATCTCGTCTTAACTTGTTGGTGTTGGATTTGATACTGAACTGTTGTTTAGGCTTCTTCTTTTTATAAGTTTCTACTTTGCTGATAGTGGTAGGGGCAAGTCTCATCCCAAGGGCTCTATTATATCTAACAACCATTTTATATTTCACTTGTTTGTAAATGTAACCTTACTGTTATAGTTTCTCCTCTAAAACTGATAAGTTCTCCATCTTGATCAACTATTTTAACTGTTATATTGTTAATTGCTTTGACGCTAACTGGAAAATACAAAATGGGCAAAGGAGATTCAACTATTTTATACCCTGGAGCTACAGTTGGATAAAACTGGTGAATAATATGAACAGGTTTACCATTATTGTAAGAACCGACACAAATATTACAGTCAATACAAATAGCATTCACCTTAGTTATTTTTGCAACATTATCTGATTCTTCCTCTTTCATAGCTTCTAGTATCCTGCTATTAAAACCCAACATTTTTCCTATCGAATCTTCCTTGGTAAAATCAATTATTCTACTACACATTAAAAAAGTTTTTAGAGTATTAACATTTGCTTTTAAAAGAAAAAAAGTTTTTTCATTCGGAAATAAATCTTCTATACTTTCTCTTATGTATGTTTCTATATCTGTAATGTCATAAGTTCCGTCGGGAATAACAATTACTTTTTTATCTATATAAAATTTATTATATCCTTCTTTTATATTGGGGATAGTCATAAACGTTTCAAAATCAGCTAAACCCAGGTAATATTGCTTTTCATCCTCTAAATATATGGGCGGATTAAAATCAGCAGACAAAACAGAACTGTTTCCTGATATGGCAATTGTGGTAGACATTGCAGTTTATTTATGAATGAGATATTACAATAAATAATGAGTTTATATATTTTTTTGCAAAAATTTTAGGGATAGTTGACCACAGTTATATGAATTAAATTTTTGTTTATTTTCATAAGTATAAAATACATCCACTTTGCCATTCGAATTAAAATATTTGAGAAGTTCAAAAGGTGGTTTTAAATTTCCATAACTATCAAAATATATTACATTTTTGTTATTTTTAATATAAGCAGTCCAATGAGATCCTTTATTTTGTTTTTTATCCAAATTTACAATACCACATTCTTTCAGATTAATTTTTTTTGGAAGTTCATCGAGCATAAAAACACCTCTAAAGCCAGTTATTTTTAACAGCTTTACATATTTAATAATATCATTGTTCGTAAGTGCTCTTTTTGGAAAACTTATTTTGAGTTTTTTTTTTGTCTGATTGCTTTCATTTTGGCGGATCCTCCTTTATAAGGTCTAATAAATAGTCCCTTTCCTTTATATGGTCTAATATATAATCCTTTCCCTTCTTTAGAAGCATTTTCCATTGCAATATTATGTCTATGTATTTCTTCTAGTTGCTGTTTAGCTGCTTTAGCATCATTTACTGCCTTAGCAATTCCTGCCGCGCCTCCACCTAGTGCACCCAGGGCGCCAAGAATGGGAAACAAAAGAGGTAGAAATCCTCCAATTTTTTTGGGTGTTCGAATGATACGTTTTTTTCTCAATTTAAGTTTACCCCCTTTTGTATTTTTTAATCCCAAACCGAACTTTCTTTTACCCTTCATTATTCCTGCAACACTTAAAGCTGCAATTTTTTCACCAATAGAAGAATCTTTAGCTTTTACCCTATCCCAGGCTTTTTTTTCTAATATTTGGTCAGATATGTGTCTTTTTGATAAATCTTCAGTCTGAGAGTAAGATATATCATGTTCTTTGCAAGCGGAATCCAATGGATTTATACCAACGTCACCTCTAGTTAATCTTTTTTCCAAGTTGGTGCCGGGACCACAATAATTATATCCTGGTATATGAACTTCGAAAGGTAGTTTGCTAATTTATTTATTTACTAAACCAGAGCGTTTTCTATTACGTGTTTTAATAGTTTTTTTCAACTTATGGCGACCTACAGTCACTGAAGTTCTTTTTATACTAAAAGCACATTGACATTTTTCTGGTATAAATACTTTTACAGCTAAAAATATTTACTAGTGTGATTAAGAATGAGGATTGAAAAACAAAAATTCTCATTACCAGTAAATAATCATGATGAAAAAATTTTAAGTAAACAGTTGAGAAAGCATGGTGACTTATTTTGCGGTGGTTCAAAAAGAGGGCTTATAGTTGGTTGCAGTGGTAGCGGTAAAACCAACGTTATGCTTACACTGCTCGAGCATCCAAATGGAATTAGGTTTGAAAATGTCTATGTTTATTCAAAGTCATTAGATCAACCAAAATATGAATATTTAAGAAAGTTGTTAAAACCTATGAAAGAAATTGGATACTTTGAATATGATAGCGATGAGAACATTATTTCACCTCATGAGATAAAGCCAAATTCCGTTATCATTTTTGATGATATTCCTTGTCATAATCAATCTATTATTAGGGACTATTTCACGCATGGAAGGCATAGAAACACCGATTGTTTTTTTATTTTTCAAGGATATTCCTCAATCCTTAAACGTCTAATTCGAGAAAATGCAAACTTATTAATTTTATTTAAACAGGACTGTTTGAGTTTAAAACATATATATAATGACCACTGTATATTGGATATGACATTTGATCAGTTTAAAAATATTTGTGCTAACTGTTGGATGGATCCATATGGCTTTCTTGTAATTGACAAAGATTGTGAAGTAAATCACGGCAGATATAGGAGTAAATTCGATTCCTTTATATATTTATAAAAGTAAAAAATTTGCAGTTTTATTTCATTTAAAACTTGTACAGCATGGATAAACGTTTAGCTCGAGAATTAATAAGATCGAGACAAGCCGTGAAGCAGAAATATCAAAGCTTGAAATTAGCTACTTCTACTGCTCAGTCCGAATTAGAACAAACTTATAGACCAATAACACAACCACTTAAACAGCTAATTTCAAGTATTGGTAAATCCGAACCATTCGATTTAAGAGAAGAAAGAGTTTCAAAGTATGAAGATTTCAAAACACCTACAAAGCTTTATAAAACATCAACTCCGACGAAAAATATTCAGAAAACAGGAAAAACTCCGTCACTCCCTACAGAACTACCAACATTTTTACATTTTTAATGACAGTAGTATCACTTCTTCCTCTCCTGTAGTACAACCATTGTCATCAACTGTTATAGCAGAAACTTCAGATCCTTCTAGTGACACAACAACAAATTTAAACTTGTCAGACATATTGGAACAAACTAGAAAAACAATTCAAACCTATGTTGGTACACCATCATATAAAGATTACTTAGCAGATTTTCATGAATTACCCAGATCATATATTGATGAGGGTATGAAAGATACACAACATAAATTTGACCATTATTATGGAATAGTTCATGACCTCGAAACGGATAAGTTTTCTTTTGGTTTAACACAGATACCGGTAGAAATTATTGGAAAAGACATTAAGGTGGGAGGAATAACGTAGACAGGCACGCCAGGTTTATACGAATTGCTTTTCAAAAAAGAACCGAAAGGTTATAAGAAGGAAGATTTAGATAATTACATGAACATTCTAGCTAAAACAAATGTATATCGTAGGAATTTTGATTCAAATGAACAAGTTCAAGGAAATACATCACACAAATATGTTACAATAATAGGACCATATTTACAAAGAAAGGGGATTACAAAGACAAAAACCTTGCCAAGATTAGTTACAGCATTTAACAAACCAAAACCTCCGTTTAGAACAACTAGAGCCAAATCTACAGGAAAGGGATTAATTTTGAAAACAAACAGATCAAATACAGACTATGTATACTGGAATAATGTTAACGAAATTGTTGATAGGCTACGTTTATTAATTTCATCAAGTGATGCGGGAAATAATGCTCATAGTAACGAGATTATCTCTATTATTGAAGAATTAAGAGAAGATAAAGTAATACTATAAATAACAGCTATCAAATATAATCATATTTATTGTTTAATGAAAGCTCAACATGACAGTTGATAAATTTGGACGCCATATTTCAAAACAAAATCAAGAGAGAATAAGTGACATTAATAATTTAAAAAGGAGATTAGGTGAAAATGAAACAAATAATGAAATCTTTGCTAAAAAGCTTAAGGTTTTTGATGAAAATTTTTTAAAGTATGAAAACCAGATTAAAGGATGCTATAACTCAATTGAAAACGTTAATAAACAGTTGCTAACGCTAAATCAAATAAGTAAAGATTTGCAATTTTTAAATGAACATGTTAAAAAGGAAGACAAAAAATTAAGTGATGATATCAACAAAATTAATAAAATAATGGAAACAAATATAAGAGAAGTAATAATTGAAAAACACAAGGAAAAAATTAAACAATTAAGAACTTTTATAAAAAGGTTAGATGATGAAAAAAAAGAAATCAAAATAGCATTCTTAACAGTAGAACAATTGACCAACTCACTTTGGAAGAAAATCAACAATATATTTCCTTGGAAAATATAATGTCCAGTGTAATTAAGAAATTAGAACAAGAATTAAATAAAACAGAGGAGGAATTAAAAAATAGTGATAGTAGATCAACTACTTTCTTAACTGGAGAGATAAAAAAATCCTTTAATGCGTTAGAAAAGGAGATTACTAAAATTAGTAAAATTTTAAATGAAAAAAGTTATACAATACAAATTGATAAATTGAATGAATGGGAAAAAACATATAAAAGTTATATTTCGAATTATTACAAAACATAGGAAGTGAACTTCCTTAAAATTGAATAAACAAGTTTGTTCTCATGACAACCGTTAAACAACAAGTCGTTAATGAATTACATAAACCTGCTAGAAAAAACTTCAAACGCAGAAGGGTGGTAGTGAAAGGGTTAAATGATCTTTTTCAAGCTGATTTGGTTGAAATGTTACCCTATGCCAAATTTAATAAGGGATTTAAATATATCTTGATTACCATAAATGTATTTTCTAAGTATGTTTGGGCCGAACCGTTAAAATCTAAATCTGGAAAAGACGTAACAGCGGCAATGAAAAAAATATTAATCAGTGCAAAAACTCCACCAAAAAACTTGCAAACGGATAGAGGGAGAGAGTTTTTCAATGTAAATTTTCAAAATTTGATGCAACAATTTCGAATTAACCATTATAGCACGTTTTCCAATTTGAAAGCGAGTATAGTAGAAAGAGTGAACAGGACTTTAAAGAATAATATGTGGAAAATATTTAGCATTCAAGGAAATTACAAATGGTTTAATATATTAGCGGATATTGTAAAAGATTATAACAATACAAAACATTCTTCAATAGGAATGAAGCCAAAACAAGTAAATAAAACAAATGAAAATAGAATCTTGAAATCTGCATTTACTCATGCTAAAACGTTAGATATAAAATCTCCAAAGTTTAAAGTGGGTGATCACGTACGAATAAGCAAGCATCGAGAGGCATTTTCAAAAGGTTACACACCAAATTGGTCAAATGAGATATTCCACATTAAAGAAGTTAAGATGACAAACCCTTGGACATATTTAATTCAAGACGAAGATAATCAGGACATTCTGGGTGGTTTTTATGAGCAAGAATTACTAAAAGTAAAGCATACCGATGTGTACCTTATTGAGAAGATTTTGAGAAGGAAAGGAAACAAAGTTTATGTGAAATGGTTAGGACTTGATAAAAAATATAATCCATGGATTGATAAAAAAAATATTGTTTAATTAAATTGAAATTAAATTTTAGTTAAATTTGTTTTATTTCTGTTCCTCACTTTATGCTTTAGCTGATACAAATTACAAAGTCTTAATGTGCTAATTAATTTCAAATAAAATTCACATTTACTAAACTAAAATTTTATTAAGTAAAACATCAAATACAATTTTTATTAAAACGTGTCAAATATATTTTATTTCTATGTTCCTCAGATAATATCGAATCTAGAATAAGTTTACAATCATTTATTCTTTTTTCAAAACGGAGTCTATCTAAGTACCACATCTGAAAGTTAATCCTACGGGCTTGTCTGTAAGCAAAGCTCCACTTCACTAACACATGCACCTTATTGTTCTCTTCCAGAAAAGATATTGTTTTCTTCGTAATATTTTCTTTTTGATCCATTTTCATTGTTTTCTTCGTAATATTTTCGTTTTGTTCCATTTTGCTTCAATTTGTTTTCCATTTGTTCAGGATATAAAGCAAGTAATTCCATCATAGTTGAAACATTTTCACTGTTAGGATTTTCTGTTGGACTTATTATATTATAAACATGCGTACACAAGTCGCCACAATCAGATGAAATATTATTTTGAAATATTTTGAAATATGTATTGAATTCTTGCCTTTTAAGTATAGATAATCTATAATCAATAATTTCCTTTAATCGCCACAAATTGTCCAAAGACTCTTGTCCTAAGTATATGAAGTGTGGGCCTTTTGTAATTTGTAGAACAGGGGTATCATTTATTTTCTGAACCTGCAGATGAATGTTGTTTATATTCACACTGGTTTGATCAACTTGAGGAAAGTAGAAATTGTTTACAATAATTCCTTGATGAACACAAATGTCTTTCCAATTTTCTTCGGTTAGTGCGATTGAAAATCCAGTTTTTCCACCAATTACAATTTTTGGAGAAAAATCATTTAAACTAATGCCAACAAGAACAAATTTTGACAAAGAATTATTTAAAAAATAAATTTTTGAATTAAGAAGCGTTTCCAAAGGTTTATGAACCACGGCGTTGTTCATAATGACTAAACGAGACTGAAACATATTGTGTTATTCTTGTACTTAAATATTCTCATCCCCACTTTGTTTAAAGTTTCGATTAAAATGGATTAATGAAAAAATAGATTTCCAGTTTGAAATTTGTAATAAAGATAAATAATTAAAATGGTAATGTATAAAAATAATGCAAAGTTTAATGTAACACTAATGATGGAAAAGTAATAATTTTTGAATCCGTCATAATAATTGGTACAGTTGGGGGTTAAAATTTGTAACTGATTATTTTTAAACTCTAACCTTTCTATCCAATTTGTATCAAAAATAGATCGATTTGGATAATGATACAAAATTTTAAAAAATTTACTTGCATTTTCATTTCCATTTATTCGTTCCATCCAACTAATTGTACTATTGTTAATTAATCCAATTTTCATAAATTTACAATATTTACTTAGAGTGACGTCTGTTTTATTAGAAAAACATATTTCACACTGTGTTACGCCAGGGGGATGATGAACATAAAAAACATTTTGGAAAATAAAATAAAGAAGAATAAATTGAGATCTACTGATAGTCATTAAAACAAATTAATAATTATATTCCAAATTTATTAACATTAAGCAGATACTTTCACCACGAAAGCAAAAGCAGTTGTAAAAAAATAACAATAAAATACTTAATTTAAATATATGTAAAAGTTCATAAATAAGGATATTAATAATACTATATAAAATGTGTAGCTTGAAGACTTATTTTGAATGGTTACAATTATTCGATTCCTATTTTTCCATAAACAGTTATTTAAATCACAATTCCTAGCAAATTTCTTATGCTCCACAATAGGATCATCATAACTTAACCAATCAAAAATTTCAATACCACAATAAAAACATTTACAAATATCATTGATTGAAGTATAGTAAAAGCCAGCTCCAGCTAACACTTCTGGTCTCAATTTTCCTTTCCATTTTTTAAAAGTGGAAAGTCGTTTTTCATATGTTTTAAAATAACTGTTATCAATTTCTTTGTCAAAAGTTTCTATGCACATTTTGTGAAAGACTTATGAAGACTAACTTTGGTTTCAAAAACAACAAATTTAAATACCTTATAATATCTACATAAATATATCTAAATCTTCATGTTCTGCATTCCATTGATACAAAGCAATATCTTGGTGTCCCCAAGCTAATGTATCATCTTCGGAACTCAAAGCCAATTTATTAATTAACTCTGTAAAAATTGTATGTTGTCTAGATCGAAAAACATACATTGAACAAAAGGTTTTAGAATGATTTTCAACAACATCTTTATAATGAATAAAATCCAACTGCTTTTTAATTGCACTTTTTTTAACACCTTTTGCTTTTTTTGTTAAACTGTTTTCCGTTTTAATACAATATGCTTTTGCTCCAGTACCAAAGAAAGCAGTAATGGGTTCACCAGCATATTCATCTTTGAATTTTCCTATAACTGACTTTGTAATAGGCATTTCATGAATATTATTAAATTCATAATTAGATGTATCAAATTTATGAATATTTTTTATCATGTCAGAATAAATATTTGGAGCTGTGACTTCTAAAATGAACGAATCGGTATCGGTGTATAAAAGTGAAATATTTTCCTGATAAAGAGGTTTTAAAAAATTATAAAAGAAATCATACATGACAGTTTTAGATATATCTAATATTGAGAAGCCTACATATATTGGTTTATTGTAAGTAACTTGAATCTTTTGCATTTGAATAGCTACCAAGTTTTCAGAAAATATTGTTAAGTCCTTGAAATATGGTTTTGCAATTAAATTCTCAGCACCATCTTTTCTTCTATTTTTTTCCCACTCTGTAACAAGTCTTACGTCAATTCTCCTATCAACATTTTCCATAGTCTTGCCATAAATACTATTATTTGCCAACTTGTAAGTATTACGATCAAATTCATTCTTTGAATCATTTCTTAATCTTGAATTCAAGTCTATATATTTTTTCAACCAATCAGATTGAGAAAACTGTAAAACTCTATGAACTTTAGTTAACTTGAGTCCATGTTCCAAACATTGTTTTAATAATTGATAGTGAATAACATATTTTGATTTATCATTTAAATTGGGTATTAATTTTATGCATTTAGAATTTGGCGGTTTAAAGTTTTCTGGACAAAACGGAAAATCGTTATGATAGGAATGTAGACTTGTAGGATATTCTAAATCAACTTCTAAAACATATCCCTTATTAGATTTTTTAGAAATATTCATAATATTTAAATCATTGATTTCTTTATCTGTTAACCAAACAAAATCTCCCGTTGGAATGTGCTGTGACATTGCATAACCATACAAATTTGTTGCATCATAATAAATTATGTATTTAGTTGGCTTTAAAGGATCAAAATTTAAAAGAAATGGGTTATTAGCTTCAGATTTTCTACAAATGCAAGAGCTCACACCACCGCGAACGCTTTTTTTGAAAAAGTGTATCATATCTGGATCAGTTAACAATTCTAACTCTATTCCAGTATAACGCAAACACGCCTCCCAGGATAAACCTGGAAAAGTGTAAAAATGAGCTGGATCGAGCTTATATGTGGATAAACAAGTGCTTCTAAAATTTTCAAAAATATCTGCCAAAAGTAAAGTATCAGAGAGTAAGTAAACGTCGGAGTATTGACCAAGAGATTCACATTTAAACAATTGCCAAACCTTTACAGCTCTTTGGTATTCTGCATCACTGATGTGCTCATCCGTTAAAGTATTATAAAATTGGTCTTTCTGAGGTAAATTTGTTTCTTCTAATTTTAAATAATCATCAATATAACTGTAAGGAAATACACCTTTTTGCCGAATAAGTTTAAATCTTTCTTCATCATTGAAAATTTTTTTTATTTCCTTACATTGTTCATCTTTTAAGCTTTCAGAGAGTTTTGATAAAGAATGGGATAGAAATTGAAAAGAATCAATAAACCTTAATGATATATTTTTTTTCTTAGCCTTTTGTGTCTTTTTATCAAAATAGTTGTCCACATGAATAAGCTTTTCAAATGAAATATATTTTTCCTTGTTTTGTGCGATAACTGTTAGTTGTTCTTTGTTTAAGCATAATTTTTTAAGAAATAGATGAGAATCATAATTACGCAAATTATGCAATATAACTGGAATAAAGTTAGGTATTCTGTAATTTATGTTGCAGAGTGAATGAGCTGGACCTCTATAAAGACCGGTTATATGACAATGATCTGCAACCCTGTCATTTAAAAGAGGTTTATTACAAATATGACAAACTTTTTCATAGTTATGATAAATTTTGTCCAGTTCGTTCAAAGGGATCATTTTTTTAGGAGCCTTTAAATATTTATTGTATATGTTATACACATCTCTTTCTAAAGAATTTATAAATAATGTATCACAATTTTGACCTCTATATTTTTCAAATTTAGAATAATTATCGTCGAAGGAACATTTAATGTAATAGGCAAATGAATGTGGAATATGTTCATATTGTTTTAAGGTGTATGAAGTATTAGGATTTTTATCAACATTGTCATTATTTAAAGGCTTTAAAATGCATTCAAAATCTGCATACACCACGAAAGGAACTTTCATTTGTTTATGATAATTTACAAATTTCAAAATATTATCATATGAATAGTTTCCAAACTTATCTTTTATTAATTCTTTAGAAGGTAGGTTAATTCGTAAATGATCACAATCATAGCTATTGTGTTGTAATAAATTTTCTTCTGTAGGGAAATATTGTAAACAACCATCGCAAATATATTTTTTTCCGTGATGTTTAGAAATTTGTGCAGAAACTAGTTTTGATAAATCTTTAATATAGCAATAATGAAAAGTTTTTTCATCATCATCACTTATTAACAATAAATTGACATGTTGATTTTTTTTATTCGATGAATAATAAAGTGGACCAATTACTTCATACCCCTTTTTAGGATTTATAATTTCTAATCCATATACATTAATAGAAATGTTATTTTTTTCTTCAAAAATCTTAATGTTCTTTAGCAACATTGGAAATTCTATACCTGACATATCCAAAACAGAAGAGTAGTGTGGGTAGGATGAAGTTTCAAAATCTAATCCGCGTGGTTGGTGAAGAGCAGACACAACTGCCCAGGCGAAGCAAAAGTTGTCATCATTCCTAATGTTGATCACAGCTTGACGTCTCTTGATCTCTTGAGGAAGTTCGATAAAAGATGAGGCTCTCAGCGGATTGTGCTTGTTAACATTAATTTCCAAATGAAGTAAATTCATCAAAGCCCATCCTGCAACGTAAAAATTAAAAAATTACTTTTTTTGTTGCTGTTGTAAAATCGAAAATAAATTCTTTACCTGAATCTCTTTCTGCAAATTCGTCAGCTTTCTGGTCAATAATGGTGCAGATTTGCTCTAACAGTTCTTTTTTCTGATATCCCTGGCAAATGACTTGGAACGGCGCATTAAAAGATTTGACATCATAGCTGTCGCTGCTGGGGTTAAAATAGAAACCGAACAGTTCCATATTTAGCTTGATACATTTATGTTTCTGCAGTTCTTGATCTATTAGATGTGCAATTTTGTATTCCAAATGTTGAAAATATTCTTTCACATTTATGAAGTTTTGGTGTGAGGAAATCCTATAAGATATTATTCGTTCCCTGAATGCTGACTTGATAATTTCAACACCTTCCTCCAAGCCTATTTTGGAATTGTTCTTGTGCACACTAGATCGAAGATGTCCACCCCATAGACTTTGGTTTATATTTTTCTTGCATTCTTTACAATATTTTACAATATTTGTAGAATCTATATAAATTAAGAAAAAAATATTTTACAAAATATTTTACAAAATATGACATGAAAAATAAAATGTTCTTACCTTTAACAAGCTTTGGTTTTTTCAACCAACTGTTGAGTTTTGTGGAATTTCCGTTAACATGTTTTTTAATATGTCGCAGTAAATTATCCTTTCTAGTAAAGACTTTATTACATGTTACACACTTATGCATTTCTGAAGTTTTCTGCATAATAATAATAATAAAATTAATATTGTGCAATTCTATTTAGTTATAGTCAAATTTTGAAAAAAGCAATTGCATTTTTGAAGTTCTTTGTATAATAATAAAATTAATATTGTGCATTTTTATTTAGTTATAGTCAAATTTTGAAAAAAGCAATAGAAATTAATTGACTTTATGAATCCATTTCTTCAAATGAGTCAACTAATTTGTCAAAGGCCTGTTTAACATAATTCACCGTACTTTCGTCTCCCTTTTTAATTGTGATCAAATTAGTTAAATTTTGAATAGCGAAACCCAGACACTTAAGGTTTGCCATTTGTTTTTTATTTTTTTTATTAATTTTAAATTTTTTTTTAATGATAAATGATGGTTTCGAAATTGAATTTTGTTCAACTGGTGAATTATTAAGAGAAATATCCGAAGTCAAATTTGCATCAATTTGTTTTTCTTGCGGATCAGAATTTACAATAGCATATGGTGAATTAATAGAAGATATAGCCGAACTTAAATTTTGATCAATTTGTTTTTCTTGCGAATCAGAATTTACAATATCATATGGTGAATTAGTAGAACAAATAGCCAAACTTAAATTTTGATCAATTTGTTCTTCTTCCGAATCAGAATTTTCACTAAACAAAAAGGGAGAGCAAATTGGTCTCGGAGAATTAATTGGCGATTTTAATGTTAAATAATTTGGATTAGATTTTTGAAAACAAACAATATCCTCATAGCTAGAATTTTGAGTTTCGTCAATGTCATTCAGTTCTTCAAGAGTTTGTTTAGTTTTTGTTGTAATTAAGTCCGTTTTGTTGTCAATAATGTCATTAAGATCGTCAAGAGTTTGTTGTTGAGTAGCTGTAAATAAATATTTTTCGTTGTTGTGTTTGTTGGCATTATTCTGAACTTGGCTATTGTAAATAATTTCATTCAAGTCCTGAATAGTTTGTTGTTGACTAGTTGTAAATACGTCTGTTTCATTGTTTTGTTGGTTTGCAAAATTCTGCATTTGAGTACATGTGTATAAGTCAAAGTCATTGTCAATTATTTTGCTACTCGATGCCAAAAAATTGTCCATTATGAAAAAAATCGTAATAACAAATAAAAATGCCACAAATGTACATAAAAATGTCACCAATATATATAAGAATTAAATCTTGCCAAATAAAAATGTTAGAAATAAAAATAAAAATTTACCAAATAGACACAATGTAAACACCAGAAAACTCGCGAGCTCTGCACAGTGTGAATGCAGAAATCAATTGCATTCGTCTCTTCGCTGAGGCGATTTTATATGCAAAAGTTAATCACATGTGTCCTACTTAAAGTTGAACGACAATCTCTAAAAACCACTTTCCCAAGCCGATCAACAACCTTACCCCCCCTCCCCCGGACCCCTGAATTTCCGAGACTAAAATCCCGGTTCCCCAATTTCGGGCTACCCTCTTCAGGTTAAGTTAAGTTAGGTTAGGTTATGTTAGGTTAGGTTAGGTTAGGTTAGGTTAGGTTAGGTTAGGTTAGATTAAAAAAGAAGAAAAGAAAAAAGGAGAAGGAAAGAAAAAGAAGAAGGAAGGAAAAAGGAGAAGGAAGGAAAAAGGAGGAAACTGACAGGGAAAGGGACAGCGAAAAAAGAAACAAAAAAAAAAAAAAACTTAAGTATTGCAGGTAGTAAAAGTGGTGGTTGATGGGATATATACTTAAGAACATCCACTCGACGATCATACAGTATCATTCGCTGTAATATCAGTTGTCGATATTATTTTATAAGCTATAACCAAAATTGTTTTTTATCAAATATATCTATCTAAATCTAAAGCTCCTAACGATGGCAGAAAATATGATTGGAAACGCTGACCAAATTGAAGAAAATAATGTGGAGAACGCCGCTCAAATTGAAGAAAGAAAAGAAATTTTTATTAACTTGGAAGGCGATTCCATCACTTATAAACATTCATTTTTGGACAAATCATCTAGGCTTGTTAGAAGATCATTCTTATGTAACATCGACATTAATTATATTGAGGAGGAAGAAGAAGAGATGGAGGAAGATGATCAGGAAATTGACGAAGGAGTGGACATGGATGGACAACTGCTAAATTTAGGAACCGAGGCTGACGTAAAAGTAAGCAAGTTTAGGGCTAGTGAATTATTTAATAATTTTGAAGAAAAAGATGTATGTGTTATACAAAGCTACTCTAAAATTGAAAGTCGAAGACTAGGAACATTTGCTATTTGCCTTCCTTGTAGAGCAATTCACATGAGATATTTACGGAGAGGGGAGTCCGATCATGTGAGCTGCCACTACAAAAGAGCTTATGTTGTTAGTGCTTCTGATTTACATTGTGCTATTTGTAGGATACATCTTTTTCTACTAATTCCTGAACATGCTTGCTTTTACTGCAACAAAAATGAAAAAAAAGAGATAGAAGATTATGTTGTTAAATATTAATAATAAACATAGTTTGTAAAGGTGATGGGTAGATTATTTCAACAATATTAATTTTAAATATAGGTTATAAACGTAATGGGTAGATTATATCAAAAATATTAATTTTAAACATAAATTGTAAAGATAATAAGTAGAATACGTCAACAATATTAATTTTAAAAAATGTCAACTGTTACTATAAGCGGTTATATATTTTCATTGCTATATGCAAAATACTTCTTTTTATTCTAACATCTGACACTGTATTTGTAAATGAAATAGCTAATCATATGTAAAAAAAGTGTCGATTATGTCAACTGCCACTAGAAGCACTCATATATTAGCATAACATTTTGTTAACGCTTGTTTCTGTATTCAATTAAGTTTTCTCTTACTTGATGCAAATTATATTAATATTATTAGTATAATCAAAAAGTAGTAGATTAGGCTATGCCGGTCCGACAATCAAAACCGTCATTTTTACATGTAAATTCCCATAAGAAAATTTAAGCTTCCATTTGCAAAAGTGGTGCCATTTTAGGGCGTGGCACTTTTTGTGTAAACCCATAACAATTGTTTTGTTATGTAATGTGAAAATTAGTATGTATTAAAAAACTTGTTAGATCATTGTTGTCGTTTCAATATAGGAAAAGGAAAAAATGTGTGTCAATTATTATATATATTTACATTTACTTTTTTTTACAAAATTATTTGTTACCAGAGTTTTCACAAACACAAATTATAAAAAATATTATCCTCTTTTTAAAATTATAACAAAATGATGTCTAATTACATCTTTGAAGATTTGTACCAAATAGTAATATCTAGTGCGACATACAGGACAATTGTTTACCATTATAGAACAACCATTTTCATCATTCCATCTTAAAATACATTTTAAACAAAAAATGTGGGAACATGTATTTGGTCTACATGAATCATAATATTCGATTATTTCAAAACAAATAGCACAAAACACTTTTTTCTCTTCACTCTCAGTTTTATTCAAATTTTTTAAAACAATCCCATTATTTTCTTCTCGAACTAATGGTATATTTTCCTCTTGAACTCCTGGTATAATTTCTTCGAGGCTAATTGTCTGAAGCGGAATGGATCGATTTCTTTCTCCAACTGATTCACTCATTTTATTTTAATATTATTATTAATAGATTTATTCAACAGATTTTTTTCTTTTAACAGTCACTCGTACCTTAACATACTAAAATGATCTTGATGCACCTATTTATAAGACTTAAGAATGCAAAATCAAATGTGGGAGAACAAAGAGAAAAAATTAAAAAATATGATGCGAATGAGAATAAAAGGGGAGGAAGTTAAGAATGAGGGACATGAGAGAGAGGAAGAGGAGGAGGAGGAGGCGCTCCCCTATTATAACTACTGAAGTAGAATCATACTCTATAGATTCCCAAAAATGCACAAACCAGAAACGCTGCTCGGACTTATTGAGCAACTAACTGTCGGAAAAGCTGATTCATACTTAAAAAATTCATTCGAATTATACGAAATATCGTTCTTGAAATAGAGATATTATAGCAAGCCTAGATGTCAAATCGTTATTCCTAGTATTCTCATCGACGAAAGCAATTTTGAAACCGTAAGTATGGATTCTTTATATGGATGCCATATTTATTATATGGCAACATGGTCATGCAGAACTCGGCAAACTTTCTAACTTACGTACATTCAACTCAACCCAGGAACATTTTCAGATGTTCCGGTCACAGAACTGCATAACAGACATATGGAATATACCGTTTATAAAAAACCAACACATATTGGAAATGTGCCCGTAATGGACCCCTACCAATGATGGACCACTAGATGTATTTTGAAATGTATCGCGCATAACAGACTACCGCACTCTTGGTTAGGGTGATAAAGTTTATGATTAGTTATTTACAAGCGCTCATGAGAACATAAGCCGTTTTTGTGAAAATAAAAAATTAGTTTAATACTGGTAAGTATTAATACAACAAAGTAGATTCGCCTGATAGTAGGTAACTTTTCATTTACGCTCAACTAGAATCTGCATTTGTTACTTCAGCTTAAAGAACCTGTGGTGTGTCAATTGCCGCGTAAAAATTGTGTTTATGTCAAAAAATAAAAGAGCAAGGGATTTTTAGCAGGCTGAATACAATTATTATATTTTAGTTATTTTTCTTTCTAAGAAATGCATGCGACGGGCTATTCAAAACACACAAAACTACAATATGGGCTCTAAATTGGCTGCGAAGAACTTCAATGTTCCTAATGCAACCTTACGAAAGCATTTGGATAGATAGGACTGCTGTAAGAGTTATTTGGGAGGACAAAGAGCAACTTTCTCAAAAGCCATCGAAGAAGAGATTGCAATCATATGATTGATATGGAAATACGATTTTTTTGACTAACTTCTAAAGATTTGCGGGGGCTAGTATTTAAAGTAGCCGAAAAAAATAAAATAAAACGTGCTTTTAATCGTAAAAAGAAATTGGCAGGTTGGAAATGAGTTAAAGGATTCCACGCAATACCATGCATATCTTTGAGAAGCTCAGAAAGTACATCATTAGCAAGGGCCCAGTCTTTTGACAAGGCTAATATAGAAGCCTATTTCAAAGCACTAACTAATATTCTGGAGCAGTACAACTATGTTCTCGAAAATGTATATAACGTGAATGAGTCAGGTTTGACTACGGTCTAAGAAAATGTCAAAAAATGTACGCTACAAAAGGGCGCAAGCACGTTGGTGCACTTAGTAGTGCAGAACATAGGCAACACGTAACCATAGTGTGTGCAATTAATGACATAGGCATTTACATCCCTCCTGCTCTTATTTACTTTCGTCAAAGGATGAACGATGAGTTATAAATGGTGCTCCCACTGATAGCATAACTTTCGCACTTTTGGTGCTGATTGGTTGGATGACTAGTGATTTTTTTTTGCATATAGCTAAATCATTTTGTAACCTATAAGGAAGCGTCTAATGAGATTAAGGTTCTCTTTTTAAAATTACAACAAAATGATGTCTAATTACATCTTTGAAGATTTGTACCAAATAGTAATATCTAGTGCGACATACAGGACAATTGTTTACCATTATAGAACAACCATTTTCATCATTCCATCTTAAAATACATTTTAAACAAAAAATGTGGGAACATGTATTTGGTCTACATGAATCATAATATTCGATTATTTCAAAACAAATAGCACAAAACCCTTTTTTCTCTTCACTCTCAGTTTTATTCAAATTTTTTAAAACAATCCCATTATTTTCTTCTCGAACTAATGGTATATTTTCTTCTTGAACTCCTGGTATAATTTCTTCGAGGCTAATTGTCTGAAGCGGAATGGATCGATTTCTTTCTCCAACTGATTCACTCATTTTATTTTAATATTATTATTAATAGATTTATTCAACAGATTTTTTTCTTTTAACAGTCACTCGTACCTTAACATACTAAAATGATCTTGATGCACCTATTTATAAGACTTAAGTATGCAAAATCAAATGTGGGAGAACAAAGAGAAAAAATTAAAAAATATGATGCGAATGAGAATAAAAGGGGAGGATGTTAAGAATGAGGGACATGAGAGAGAGGAAGAGGAGGAGGAGGAGGCGCTCCCCTATTATAACTACTGAAGTAGAATCATACTCTATAGATTCCCAAAAATGCACAAACCAGAAACGCTGCTCGGACTTATTGAGCAACTAACTGTCGGAAAAGCTGATTCATACTTAAAAAATTCATTCGAATTATACGAAATATCGTTCTTGAAATAGAGATATTATAGCAAGCCTAGATGTCAAATCGTTATTCCTAGTATTCTCATCGACGAAAGCAATTTTGAAACCGTAAGTATGGATTCTTTATATGGATGCCATATTTATTATATGGCAACATGGTCATGCAGAACTCGGCAAACTTTCTAACTTACGTACATTCAACTCAACCCAGGAACATTTTCAGATGTTCCGGTCACAGAACTGCATAACAGACATATGGAATATACCGTTTATAAAAAACCAACACATATTGGAAATGTGCCCGTAATGGACCCCTACCAATGAAGGACCACTAGATGTATTTTGAAATGTATCGCGCATAACAGACTACCGCACTCTTGGTTAGGGTGATAAAGTTTATGATTAGTTATTTACAAGCGCTCATGAGAACATAAGCCGTTTTTGTGAAAATAAAAAATTAGTTTAATACTGGTAAGTATTAATACAACAAAGTAGATTCGCCTGATAGTAGGTAACTTTTCATTTACGCTCAACTAGAATCTGCATTTGTTACTTCAGCTTAAAGAACCTGTGGTGTGTCAATTGCCGCGTAAAAATTGTGTTTATGTCAAAAAATAAAAGAGCAAGGGATTTTTAGCAGGCTGAATACAATTATTATATTTTAGTTATTTTTCTTTCTAAGAAATGCATGCGACGGGCTATTCAAAACACACAAAACTACAATATGGGCTCTAAATTGGCTGCGAAGAACTTCAATGTTCCTAATGCAACCTTACGAAAGCATTTGAATAGATAGGACTGCTGTAAGAGTTATTTGGGAGGACAAAGAGCAACTTTCTCAAAAGCCATCGAAGAAGAGATTGCAATCATATGATTGATATGGAAATACGATTTTTTTGACTAACTTCTAAAGATTTGCGGGGGCTAGTATTTAAAGTAACCGAAAAAAATAAAATAAAACGTGCTCTTTTAATCGTAAAAAGAAATTGGCAGGTTGGAAATGAGTTAAAGGATTCTACGCAATACCATGCATATCTTTGAGAAGCTCAGAAAGTACATCATTAGCAAGGGCCCAGTCTTTTGACAAGGCTAATATAGAAGCCTATTTCAAAGCACTAACTAATATTCTGGAGCAGTACAACTATGTTCTCGAAAATGTATATAACGTGAATGAGTCAGGTTTGACTACGGTCTAAGAAAATGTCAAAAAATGTACGCTACAAAAGGGCGCAAGCACGTTGGTGCACTTAGTAGTGCAGAACATAGGCAACACGTAACCATAGTGTGTGCAATTAATGACATAGGCATTTACATCCCTCCTGCTCTTATTTACTTTCGTCAAAGGATGAACGATGAGTTATAAATGGTGCTCCCACTGATAGCATAACTTTCGCACTTTTGGTGCTGATTGGTTGGATGACTAGTGATTTTTTTTTGCATATAGCTAAATCATTTTGTAACCTATAAGGAAGCGTCTAATGAGATTAAGGTTCCTTTACTTCTTGATGGCCACAGTAGCAATAATAGTGTTGATTATCTGCAGTATGCAAAAGAAAATGACGTTTTCCTTTCCTGCAAACTGCTCTCATCGTGTTCAACCACTACGTTGGATTATTTCTTCCTCTCAATTTCGTCAAGAAATCCAATGGTTCCGTCAAAATCTTGGAAAGACAGTGACTTAATTCAAAATGGCAGGTCTTCTAAATCAAGCTTAGTTGAAAAGTGCGGCACCGATAAGTTCGTTCAAAAAGACCGGCATTCATCCTTTCAATCCTCAGGTTTTTGACGACTGGGAGTTTGCACAAGCTTTAGCAAGTCTCAAAACGATACTGGTGAAAACCAAATAGAATTAAACATTCGAGGCCAACCAAGTACGTCTGGTCATAACTCGACTTCGTCGTCAGTTTCCGATATCTCGGTGAAAGAAATTTTGCCTCCTCGAGTTGTATAGGCTAGTTATCTATACTGCAATGAGTTATACTCGCAATCACGCACGAGAGAGACATGAATTCGTTGTCAGATCTGTCGATCTTGGTGCCACAATGAGTGCGCACTGCAAAGAAAAGGAACCTGTGAATTATGCACTTAATGTGTTATTCACTTAATGTTAGTTTGTCGTGTTACTATATCAAAGATAATTTTTTCTAATAAAACTTAAAAAAGACTTTTACTAGTTTATTTTAAAGGGGCCGGACATGGGCACATATGTCCCAATGATGAACCCCTGGACTATTTTTTTAGAAATGCTAATGTCATTAAACAGGAAATTAATTGGTAACAAACTAACATTATACTATGATCAACCTTTGTCCAATTAAGTATAGATTTTCACAAAAAATAAATTTAGTAACTACAAAACTAGAAAAAGGGTAATGGAACGTCCTTAAGGTGTCCATCACGGGCACATTTCCCCTACTGACAAATATTTGAAATGAAGGAAAAGCTAAATATAATACCTGATGCAGTAAATTCGCCTTTGCCGAGAACTTCCCTCGAACAGAATTTAAATATTTTAAACCAGGATCTACAAGCTTAACTTTTAGAGATATCAAACAATATTCTATACAAAAGTTTTATGGATTTCTCTGAACCGGCAGGATTTGCTAAACATCGACGAAAAATATCAGGTTTGATGTCTATTTTTAAAGACAACCGAGAAAACTGACAATAACTCTGCCATAAGACAATACATTCCGTGGTAATGTCTTTACCTAGGTGTATGTTCTCCCTGTTTTTAACACATTGCCCCTTATAGCAGAGTTTTTGTCAAATTTCTCCGTCATCTTTAAAGGTAAAGGTATCAAACCTGGTAATTATATAATCAGCAAAAAGAAACCCATTTTCTCAAATAATATGCAGGGTGTTCAATTTAAAATAGCAAACATTATGCTCGTTTTTTTGTATTTGACAATTGTTTATTTTTTTAACAAATCCTGACGGTTCAGATAAAAACTTTATTGGATTTTTACCAAAATATAACCATGCCATCCCCATATTTGACTTTTTAGTAGAAATGGGAGAACATGATTTTCGGTAAAAAGACCCTAAAACGCAAAAATCTGCAAAAATCTTGGAAGGTGATTTTTGTACGATTTCAATACTTCCGAGGAAGTAAAAATGGGTACACAAACTGCCATATAAAGAAAGCTAAACGGAGTTGCTGAACCATGACCGTCAAAGACTATAAACCGCAAAGGCCAATTAGAGAGAATTTTTACCATATCTAAAAGGCACTAGAACCAAAAGAATTTTTAAAAATTCAACATACAAACAATACATAAGACTTAAACAAGCTGCTGGATATCAGGCATCCTAACTTTTTGTTGTTTGGATGACCGTCTTAAAAACGCATTAAGAGTAAGGCTTATGTAAGCGCTATTTCTACTTCCCATCGTAAAAGGGAAGTATTGTAATCGTAAAAAAATCACCATCCGAGATTTTTTTCAGCTTCACGTTTCAGGGTCCCTAGATGCGGAAAAACATGTTTTCTCAACTCCGTTGTTTTGTCTGTCTGTGTCTGTTCGCCGCATACTACTTACCCGATTGACTTCAAATTTTGGTCAAAAATTAAGGTTCATATGGAGATGACCTGGTAACATTTGGTAAAAATCTAATATGGCGAAACAAAATGACGGCCTAGTATATTGTTAAAAAATTGTTATTAAAAAGCTACTTATCCAGTTAATCTCAAATTTTTAAAAAACATCAAGTATTATGTAGGAATCAACTGGTAACATTTTGGTTCGCATCCAAGATGGCGGAACAAAAATGTCGGCTTAATAAAGTATTTCAAAATTCAGCCTGAAAAAACTGCTTTTATTTTGATTTCAAGTTGTGTTCCATAACTAATTGTGATATAGGGATCAACTAGTAAAATTGTGGTGCTAATATTTGTAATTGTGAAAAATCACCCTCTAAGGTTTTACACATCTTTACGTTTTAGCGTCCCTAGATGCCAAAAAATATGTTTGATCAACCCTATCGGTCCGTATGTCTGTTTGTCTGGAGTTCGCGGCATAGCTTAAAGACTACTTACCCGATTGACTTCAAATTTTGATACAAAATTAAGGATCATATGGGAATGACTTAGTAACATTTTTGTAAAAATTCAATATGGCAAAACAAAATGGCGGCCTAGTGAAATGTTAAAAAAAAATTATAAAAAAACTACTTATCCAATTTATCTAAAATTTTGCAAAAACGTCAAGGTTTATGTTGGAATCCACTGGTAACATGTTGGTACGAATGGAGGATGGCGGAACAAAATGTCAGCTTAATAAATATTTAAAAATTCAGCCTCAAAAAACTGCTTAATGGTTTGATTTCAATTTGTGTGCAATAACTTATTGGGGTATAGGGATCAAAAGTAAAATCACCCTCTCAGGTTATGCGTTTTAGCGTCCCTAGATGCCAAGAAATATGTTTTCCATTTGATCATCTGTTGGTCTGTATATCAGTTTGTACGTCAATTCGCTTAAAGACTACCTACCCGATTGACATCAAATTTCGATCAAAAATTAAGGGCCATATGGGGATGACCTGGTAATATTTTGGTAAAATTCTAATATGACGCCCAAGTGAAATGTTAAAAAAATTATTATTAAAAAACTATTTACCCAATTTATGTCAAATTTTACATAAACATCAAAATATTATGTTGGGATCAACTGGTAAAATTTTGGTACAAATCCGAGATGACGCAACAAAATAGATTAAATATTTAAAAATTCAGTCTGAAAAACTACTTAATGTATTGATTTCAAATTGTGCGCCATAGCTAATTGTGGTATAGGGGTTAACTAGTAAAATTTTGGTACTAATTCGAGATGGCCGAACAAAGTGACGGCCAAATAAAATGTTTGTAAACATGAAAAAAGTGCCCTCTTAGGTTTTACATATCTTCACGTTCTAGCGTCCCTAGATGTCAAAAAATATGTTTTATCAATTCCGTTGGTTTGTCTGTCAGTTCGTGGCATAGCTTAAAAACTAACCTGATTGACAAATTTTGATAAAAAATTAAGAGTCATTTGGGGATGATCTGGTAATATTTTGGTAAAAATCCAGTCTGGCGAAACAAACTGGCGGCCCAGTGAAATGTGATTATAAAAAAACTACTTATCTAATGTATGTCAAATTTTGCACAAATATCATGGGCTGCTCGATATCAAACTTTCTGTGTCTGTGTTGTGTGGATGTAACAGAAAACTGGACACAAAATAAATTTCGAAAGTTGACTAGAAAAGAAAAAGGTGATTAAAAAAAAAGGATCGTGCAACGTATGTCTAAAATGACCAACGGTATCTTTAAAGCTAAAAATACAAAAAAAAATCAACAACAGCAATAGAAAATATAAATAATGAAGAACCGCCCAGATGTAACCGTCGACCCCGACTGATACTATATCGTAATTTTTAGAAATATTTATAATCAACAGCAAAAGTTATGGTACGAGCAGGGATTAAACCCGCACCTCTGGATCACTCATCCATCGCTCTAACCAATTGTGCTATCGTGCCACTGATGAGCAATTCGTTAGAACTTGTACATATTCAAACCCACCAGTATCATAACTATTGTTGTTCCTGCCAAATATTCTAACCCTATAGCGCGGCGTTCCTGACTGGACGTCAAATCTGACATCGATATTATCTGACATCGCTATTAGGTACCGTCCATATTAGTAAATTTATAATTTTACAATTGGTTAGAGCGGTGGACTAGTGATCCAGAGGTGCGGGTTCGATCCCTGCTGGTACCATAACTTTTGCTGTTGATTTCAAATATTTCTAAAAATATACTTCATAGTTTAAAAATAAACTGGTTTTTTCTTCTGAGTTATTTTTAAAACTGGTTTACAAATATCTAAGAAACTACGTGCTTGTCTTTTCCCCTTTCTTGTGTTATTAATAATTGGATAAAATAGGTAAATTTCCTTTATCCCAAAATTCCCCCTTTATAAATATTTGATTTTTTTAGAAAATTTCCTCACATAGTCAATTAGTAACACATATATAAATTGCGTTTTCTTTCACTTTTGTTGAGAAAGTAAGGATTCAGGGGAGAAATTCCGGTTAAGTTTCTTTACAGGGTGGTTTTACCCATTTATCCTGCAGTTCCCTCATAAGGAATCACCTCTTTGTCTAGTAAAGGGAACAATAACCCAGTTTATATATGTAACTACTAAATGATTATATGTAAAAATAAATAGGACTTAAGTACTTTACTATTCCAAAATGTCAAATACTGTTAAAATAACATTACCATTATTTACAAAATTAAAATTAAATGTGCAGAGAAATTATGGGATACTAAAATCCAATATTTTTTTCTATCTATAGAAATACCACTAAGTACTAGGTACCGTAGTTTCCTGAAGTAGTATTCATTCAGGATTGAAATAATTGCAGATTACAGGAAGAGCGAAAGGCCTTTACTAGAAATTCCATAATCGGGATACTCTGGGAATAAAGAAGCGAAAAAAGTGAGAGGTTTGGTTGGTCTTTGCAGTAAGACGGTGAAGGGAATCAATGCTCGTATTTCCCTGGCATGTTATTTATAATTATATTTTTTTATTATTGTGCATAGAACAAATAAATTAAAATATAGCATAATGTATAAAAATTTCTTTATAGTTGCAATGGTGCAACTCCGACTTAAGCACAACTGGCGCACACGATCAACAGCAACAACAGATCAATATTCAACGGCAACGAGCGTTGAACGGCCTGAGCAACAACCGATTAAACATCAACAGCACCCTGGCGGCCCGATTGCGGTTACAGGCGCAGAACGCGCACAACGCGCCTCACTTTATGAAAGATCCGCTGATGCC
The DNA here is from genome assembly GCA_030620095.1 of Kuschelorhynchus macadamiae. Lineage (NCBI taxonomy): Eukaryota > Metazoa > Arthropoda > Insecta > Coleoptera > Curculionidae > Kuschelorhynchus > Kuschelorhynchus macadamiae. Next base: position 320,059 of record JAUTXW010000289.1, on the reverse strand, counting down.
ACAGTCTCCAGATGACGTTCTGATTGATGACGATGGTAAGTCAAGTGGCTATTTAAAAGTAGAGTACTTACCATCAATAAATGCCTAATTTGTTTATATCTTGGTCTTATTAATAACATGATAACAACTTTATCAGTTAATATTTTCTTCAAATAGTTAACTTATTAACCCGTACCAGTATATAGCGCTATAGACATATGGTTTATGTGGAAGAGCGGAATCAAGAATTTCAATTATCCAACTTTTATAAAGTTTTATATTTCAGAGCAAAATGCTTTCTTTACATCATAAAAAATATAGCGGTACAAATTTCAGACAAAAATTTTCTTCCTATCTGAGCACACCTACCAGATAGGAATCTTCTCGATACAGCTTGGGACTAACTTTCATAGTTTTTCCAGTTGACGAGAACCAATCGTCAATACATTCCTTGCGGCTGTTCTGCCACAGTCGGCGTGGCGTCAAGGCCACAAAATTTGAGTATGAAGGTGGTTATTAATACTTTCCCATCTGGTAGGTGTAATCTGTGATAAAGACACAATAACGAGATTGTATTAAGTATAATCCATTTTTAGTTTTAGCCTCAAAGAACTTTAGTTCATAAAAAATCGACGCACTATTTTTTATAGAATATAGGGATATTTAAACTTATGTATCTTATAATTTAAACACCAACTGAGCTAGGTCTTGTATCTAATAAGTTAGGAAACGATGTCTTCGCTTTTAGCTAAAAGATACTCATTTATTCTAAAAATGCTATTATTTGATTTTCTTTAAAATCAATAATTTAAATTTCTATTCTCTTGTTTAAATACTTAATTCAAACAAATGTTAATGTTTAGAGAAAATGTGTAGCTAGAGGGTAAATGGTTTGATGTTTTCAGGTTGTTTAGTCATGATTTACAAGTCATTATAAATTCGGATATTTTATCTTTATCTTCAGTGCTATTTTATCCATTAAGCGGTTTAAGCGGCCGCTTACAGCCTAACCTCAAAATGGGACCCGGCGCGGATAAAGATCTTTCTATATTATATAATATAAAATATTGAAGGTTCGAAGAATTGGGATGTTAAAACAACTTTATTCAATTTGCAAAAGAAAAACTTAAAAAAAAACCTTTTATAATTGTTTAAATTTTTTAGCTTCTTTGCCTCCTTTCTCATGCAGTTAATTTTTCAAAATATATACTTCATTTTTGAAATACCATACGTAGATTGTTAATGTCTTACATGTTTACGCGCCTAAATCCAGGGCTTTCTAACGGGCCGCATGCGGTTCATGGTGCTATTTTTTGCGGCACGCCTTAAACAATAATATTTACTTTCCCATATAACAGCCCACATATTCCTTTAATATTTTAAAATGGCAATAAACCGTAATACTTATATGTGAAATATATATATATATATATATATATATATATATATATATATATATATATATATATATATAATGTTATTGCGAAGTTTCTTTTTTACTATAAACTTGAAAACAAATTTTACCATATTGCCGCTTAGGGCGTATCATCTTTAAAACTGGACCTGTTTATATTCATGAAAACCCGTATAAAATTATACCAATAGTTTTTCTGCAAATAAATGAGTCAATTATAATTTATTTCTTATAATTTATTTTATTTGAGATAGGCTTTTAACTAAATCCTGATGTTTTTTAATATGTTAAAAACTGTACAACATTTATATAGTATAGCTTTAATTAAAACTTTTTGTTACAGAACCGCATCAGAGTTGCAGTTCATCAATCTCCGCTTCACCTCAAGAAGAAGATCGTGCCTTTGATCCATCCGACTCGGCTGAGTCATCGGACGAGGGCAACGACTACTCCAGACTGACTTCCACCAATATAAGACAGACAACCCTAAAGGGATTTGTCAACCCTAACTATCCGGGCTTTCAGCACTTGGCTCATACACTAGATTTTGACGAGGAAACTCTAAATAATGCTAATAATAATAATGAGAATTATGAGGTTAGTATTAGTAAAAAATTCCAATTTTAATTTATTAAGAAATTCCTTTTATTTGCGGATTTTTTATGTTACGTGGTTGTTTAAGCTAAAATAGGAATCTTGCAAAGAAGATATGAATCAAAAGAAATTTCTTTTGGTAAGAAAATAAAAGGCTTTTGCTTGGTTTTTTTAGATAAGTAGTGAATACGTATCGCCCCGAACGCCACGAAGCTTAAGATAGGGAAATTTACTTGGGATCTTCGGATTGTCAATTAAATAAATACCTGTCTATTAGATCTATTGTGTGAGATACAAAAGGTTTTATTTATTTTATTCAAGCCAATAACTAGGAGAACATTTTTGGGTCATGGTCTTGGGAATAGGTCGTGTTAAATTCGAATTTCTATCCTACGTTTCAGTGTTTAGATATCGTGGAGGTGCCGCGTGCAGTCGAAGGTGAAACGTCAAATAGTAATACCAATTTGACACGGTCTAATCCTAAGAACCATGATTACTTAATTGACCATGATCTACTGTCGTATGAGAAAAGTGTTAGTATTTTTGGTTAAATTATCTAGGTTAATTAGGTTAGTTTTTCTTAAAGGTACGTTATCATGCAATTGTACCTGATGATAGTGAGAAAACCCAACTGAATCGTGGGTTTTAACGGCATTTTGTTTATTTATTTATTCTATAGGGATCTGCCGAGGTCCAGCCACCATTTACCAGGTTACCCTCTGAAATAAGGGCGCATGCCTCAAAAAAGATTCGGAGTCTAAAGACTAAGAGAAAAAAGTCGTTGGGCGAAAATTTAAACATATTTGATGGGAAATAAAACCTGAAGATGGTCTCTGCCCAAATATGCTATTTAGTATTTTTTTTAAATTTTTTAACCAAATTTCACAACTGTGAAACAAGTTCTGAGAGTAGCCACGGGAAGGTATTATGAGGGAAAGTATGTCAGTTTTTTTTAAATAAATATCATAAAGTCATATTTCTTAAAATTATGTACGATTTTTTCAAGCTCTGTTAACATTAACGTGGTGGATACAACTAATTTAGAAAATGATTTTTTGTTCCAATAAAAGTTTATTTACACTTCACTAACTTTTATTTAAGTCGATCACTTCACAGTTTAATTCGGAAAAGTTTGTTCAACTAAGTAAGAGTTTATATTTTTTTTTGTGGTGGGAAACTATTTCCTCTTTTCATCAGACATTATAAAAAAGATAACTCGATTCGGGAGCTTTTCTAGTAATTCTTTTGATTTATAAAAGGTAAAAGTATAGACTAATCACTACGTTTGGAAGCAATCAGCTGTTTATTTTTGGCAAAAATTCCAGAAGTTCACCCTTGGAATGGAAAATAAATTTTTCGTGAATTTACCATCAAAAGAATTTTACAACAAGAGACATTGACTCTCAACCAACGTGGTAAAAAAAATTGCAAAAGAGTCAGTAACAATTAAATTTTGTTTAAACAAATTTAGCAATAATTAAAAAATACTTATTCCACTGCGTGCGTTCCACGCGCCTCGAAAATGTTAGTCGCGAAATTATTAAAGTATGGTAGTCACAATATACCACAAATGTATGCAAATTAAATACCATTTACCAGTAAAGTAAAATTAAATTTAAACATTCAATTGTTATTAATAATTGCACGGGGCACTTACTTCAGACAAGCCTCTAGTGTTAACAGAGCTTGTAAGTTGCAGTATACTGTGCGAGCCAAATAGTCTGACAGGATTGTTTAAAAAGCGTATTTTCGAAGCTATACCCTAAATTCTATCTTATATTTATATATGCCCTAATATCGGAAAACACTCAGTACATGCAGTTTAACTCACAAGTTTTATCTGATAAATAATTCTAGGAACTATCTAATTAAGGAAAGAACCTTTAAAAGTCACAAAATCGGTTTGTCTCGAATAAGAAGTTCGACTCATTTAAGGTAGACCTTAAAAGCTTTAAATTTTTATTAACAAATGTAAATCAATAGTAATAGATTAAAGCAAATTATTTTTGACTCTAGAAAATAATCACTTGAGATATGTTTAAGTTTAAAACTGAAATATATAGCTGGCAGTTTAAGAAAAAATATTTAAATCAGAAGTTGAGGGCAAAATTCGTTTAAGTTTCAGGAATTAATATTAGCAAATATTATTTATGAAAAGCAAAATATATTTAAGTAAATCAATAAATAAAAGGGTCGCGAACCTGGGAAAACTTTATCAGATAACACTAATGTTTGCCGATAATTGGGTGATTACTTAAGTTCATTTAAAAAATTATCAAAAAACTTTACGTCAAAATGTTATCACAAGCAAGTTACAAAATACTTAAATATTTATAAAAGTTATAAAATGTTTTTGAAATTAATTTTAAAATTAAAAAAAATTATTATGTTTGCTAGATAAGAAAAATTGAAAGTCAAAGTTAACACTGCTAAAGGCCTAACAATAAAAGATCAGAAATTTTCAAGCACTACCAAGATATTTTAAAATCACTTGCAAAAATTCGGATTATATGGGTAAGCCCAAATATGAGTAAATAACAGAGACTAATAAGTAGCTTCGATTGCGAAAGACAGTCATGGCACATACCTTGGTTATCTTTTCTGATTACCCCTGCAGTGTAAGGAAAATTCCTTATCGATGGCTTCGGTACTATTTAGTAGCTTTTCCCGGTAACCGCCTATTATGCACGTTTGGACCAATCAGAGCAAAGTCGGAATTTCGGGGCTCTCTAAATTTGGCCAATCTTGATTACAACAGCGGAATTTGAAGCTCCCGGGAAATTTCTTAAGTTATTTTGGTTTTCATTTTTTCTTAATTTATTTTGATGTCTTATGGACTTGTGATTATTTTTTCCGTATTCTACGTATGAAAATCTAGGCCTGTGATTTTTGCTGGATTTTTTCCATAAATTTGATTTCTTAAATTCTGTTAAAAATCACCAGGTCTATTTAGTCCACGGATTAATGCATTATTTAATTTTGTCTAACGTATAGTTGTTTATGTGTTATGTAGCCTTAAAGCTTTAATAATAAACTATTCTCACACCTGAATACAAACAATGATCTGATAAGTTGTCGACTTGCTTATATTTTATCCATTTATTGTTGCAGTGTTTTGAGAAAATTCGATTGCCTCTTATTTATTTGCCTGAAGGGCTTATAATACTAAGGTAAATTGTTTAGTTTAACAACAAAATAGTATAATACAATTGTTAAAGCACTGATTGTCCTTAGAATCTTTATTTATTGTACTATAAGCGAGTTATTTGAACGCCAGTTGAAAATCAGATTCCGGCCGTGCATACTACGCCACTTGAGATCCCTTACGTGTAAAAGAATAGGAAAAGTGATTCTAGGTGCCTACTAAGTTTTTAGACCGATTTTAAGGTTTTACTCGAGATTTATGTGGACAACATTAACTTATGGCATTTTACTGTCTTTGTGAATGTTATTAAAAGTTATTTTGCGTTAGTTTTTAAGAGTAGGACTGAAAGCTTTTCATACTGAGATTTTTATATTTGTAGCCATTTCTTGTGTGTTCTTATGTTAAAAATGATACGATTTCACGAAAACCAAGGCCGTCACAGTTCACTTCAGATTTGGAGAAGAAATTTTATGTTTGAGTAGGCGGTATTACCATCCTCTCTGTAAATGGTATTGTTCATCGAAAAAAGCATGCGATTAACGTATAGGAAGATATGGTAATATGACTCGTTAACTATGTTCTTATATAATATATAATTAGAGAGAGCACGAAGGTATGAAGCCTAAATAAACTGTATACTACCTATTTTTAACAGTACGTCAGATTCAAGTACTAACTACTCTCAACGTTGCTTGACATTAATATTTATCCAAGACTAGATTATACTACCTCGGCAATCAAAACAATGCCATACTGAAATTAAATGCTGTTTTAGTTGAAAAAGTATTAATTATTAGTAAATCGCAATGTTAATAATAACTATTTAAAGTCCAGGAAATAAAAAGTACTATGAGATATGACTGACGTTTAGCATATGCGGATTAAGATATAAATATACACCTCGCAATTCAAATTTTAAAGTCTTAAAAAATTAAAAGGTCATTTGTTGAGTTACTACTTACTTTTTACTTGTTTGTAAGTGAAAGTTGCTGAACACTGCTGGTTTTTCTTCACTATTATGGCATTTTTTGAAAAAAGTAACTTTTGCATTTGTGTGATGTATTATTTATTTTTTTTTAGGTTGCCGATAAATTCGACAGCGTGAACCGCCTTGATAGTGTGGAAAATATTCAGAAAGTATTTCACGATAAATCGCTTGAATTCAATCTGGAAGGGGCGTTCCCAAATGATCCTGAATTGTTCCAAGACTCCCCAAATGATACAAATAGCGCTAACTGCGATTCGGTAAGTGAATATAGTGCTACAAGTGACTGCAGCGTCAATAATGGCGAAAGTTCGGCGAACGTGAATGAGAACTTTAACATTCGAATTGATGAAAAAAAAGTTTTTGATAGTGTTGCTAATTGTGAAGATCGGGAAGCTTGTATTAATAATGGTAAAAAAAGTGATATAAAAGAACGACCGGGCGTAAATGAGGCTGATAGTGAGGAAACTGTCATTGATGGGACCAAAAAACTTGATAATTTACCAGAGGATAGGGATATTCCAATAAAAGATAATATTCTTAGTGTTGTAGGAGATTTTAGGAAAGAGGTCGAGGATGAAATTGGTAGAGTTTGCTTAAAAGAGGTAAGAATTAAACAATATATACCCTCTAAAAATTTGTGGAGGAGTTTATTTACAGTATACTACTCAAAAAATACTTAGCTCTTTGTATCATTCGGAAATATAAAAACAACAAGGGAAAAAGAGTTGAACTGTCACCTGATATCATTTCCTAGTACCTAAATATATTAATTTTATTATAAAATCACTGAGGCAAAGACTCTAGTAAGTTCAGTACTCACTACATCCTAAGGAAAACACTGCTGAGCCGTTAGCCTCTCTAAATAAATTCAAAAATTTACTAGATCCTTGTGATAATTCTTAACGGTTTGAATTCATATCAGTTAAATAATAGATTTGAGTCTGGTCTGTAAGATATATCCTAATTAGATAAAATTTGCAGATTGAGACGGCAATATTTTTTTCCAAGCATTTGGTATTTCGGAAAAAGCGGATAGTATCTATCGATGATTATTACATTTAAAGCACATTGTCAATTGTTCTGCTGTTGGTGCATAATGTGGTTTGAGTTTTTTTGTCTTGTATTCCTACAAATCGCAATTATGATTTCAATATAAAAACTACTGTAAAGGATTACTAAATACTGCATCTTGGTCGAAACAAACTAAAAAGTTTGTTGTTGGTAAGAATTATATAAAAAAAATAACATACCTATAGGATAGGTGCCTAAAAAACTGACTTCGATTCCGCGCCCCAGATTGTACCAAACATTATAACCATATAATTTACACATCTAATAAAAATCTAAAATCTTAAATTGGTCTAAAATTAATATTTTAATCGAATGGAGTGTCTGGTTATAAGTTAACGTTTGTATTTTTATAGTTATAAGAATAAAAGTGAAATACAAAAGTGTCTTCAAATTGTACAATTTTTATAGTGAAGTTTTGAGATATACAGGGTGTTTAGTTAGTCTGCAATCAACATCAACTTTGATTTCTTATGTAGCAACCTATATATTAGGTTCATCAAATAAGTTTCATCTTGCTCATTATAAGTGTATGTACTAAGTTTCCTTTATCTTTAAAGACATCGAGAAATTTTAAGAAATACCACAGCAAACGTGAGAAATCCAGAAAATTTTGCAAGCGAAAAATTTAATTTTTTAACCGATTTTAAAATATATCTGCTGCTAAAATTTTTATTTAATTTCTAAAATATTTCTAGATTACTACTTCAATCATTTATTACTAATACATATTTCGTATTCGACAAATAATTTCTGTTGACGAATTTTTGTCATCGACTGGAAACTTTTAAATTATTAAGAAACAAATAACATTTTTGTATGCATCAAATAACTTCTCAGCCATTTGCACGAATGTGTAAAACGAAATTCAGACATTTTTACTTCCCCACATAACAGCCCATATATTATATTATTAATAGACGTTTTAGAGTCCCTAGAAGACGAAAATATATTTTTAAAAAAGTTTATGATGTATGTGTGTTTATGTGCACCACACATAAATCATTATACACACACAGCCCCATGAAAACGGATAAAAAACGTTTTAAAAGGGTTTAGATTTTTTAATAAACGATGGACACGTCAAATTTATTTTATTTTTCTTTATATAAATACATATTTTCCCACTATACAGGGTAACCCTAAGGCTATTAAACAGCTCTCAAAAAAAAGAAATATTTTTTTTAATTTTAAACAGTTAGTTTCTTATATCTCTTTGTATATATATTTTTCCATAATACAAGGTAGCTGTAAGGAATAAGAGAGTTCCTTACAAATATAATTTCCATAACTCTTAGCTTTTTTAGAAAACGGTAAATCAAGGCAAATGTATTTTCTGTTTTGGCATATAATTTTTTTTTCCTTTATAAAGGGTTATTTGAAGTAAAAGAGCTCCCTAAAAATATAAATTTTAAGGTTTTAAAAATATTATTTCATTTCAATATGTAATTATTAATATTTTTGGCATATAGCTTTTTCTATCTGATAAAATGTTTCGCTGTACCACTACTAACTTACTATAATTTTTAAATTTATTTCTATTTTTTTAGCCATCTTGGATCCAAATGAAGTGAAAATCCATTTATTAGGTTAGGTTAGGTAAATATAGAGAGAGACGCCCCGCACAGAAAATATAGGGGGAGTAAGAAAGAAACAACTAAGAATACTAAAAAAAACCCGCGCTTTGTATTGCTAGCAAGTATCACTAACAAAAAGAAAGAAAAGGTCATTTGCCATCTCACCAAAACTTATTCATATATTATTTTTCCCACCCCTTACGGAAGCTAATTTCCCAACCCGGGGTAACTTTGGGGGGTGAATCACCCCAACCCCATTAAACTTGCGTCCTTGCCTGTGGACTATATACAGAAGGGAATGCAAGTTTTTCCGAAATTCCGTATTAATACTCAAAAAGTTTATTATAATATTATAAAAGATGCTTATTTGAATTTGAATATTTTAGCACCTCGCAAATCCACATTATTCACATCTAACCAAAACGACAGAATCAGAACTGGAAGAAGCAGTTGAAAAGCTGCAAGTCATGATCGATCTTCAACCTTCAGCTGCAAAGTATTCAATTCAACCTAACAGCGATCTGCCTTTCAGCAAGGAATCATCTCCAGTCATAGCCGATCAGCCCTTGATATTGCAGGATTCGAAAATAATGAAAAGTCCTGCAAAGTTGAAATCAAAAGAACAAATGGACGTTCAAATTATGTCTACTTCTTTAGTTCTTCAACAGAAAAAAGAAGAGACGCTTGCGAAAATGTCTAGAAGCTTGCGATCAATGCAATTTAAAGTATCGCAAGACATGGGCATTCAGCAACCTATGGAAGTAGATCACATGCCAGTTGATCAAAAATCTTGTTACCAGAAGCAACCGAAGGTAAGTTATATCAGTCTGCAACGTAGATAATACTACAATAATATGTGACACAAATTTTCGGCCGCACTTATATAACATCTTATTTCTCTAAGATTCCAAATATATTTATTTCATGTAGCTAGTCTTATACCTAAGTTTAATTGTTGTTCAGACAAAAAAACAAGCCGTAGATGCTTTTATTTTTATCTTTAAGTCACCTTCAGTTTCAGAAGTAGAAATGTGTACGCTTTGAATGTTGAATGGCTTTCTAAGATAATAAAAATCAGCATAGTCACAGCTTATCAAATTCTAAAGCTCTCATTTTTCAATCGTCATTATTCCGGAAACAATTTAACTTAGATACAGAGATATTTTTATCATTATTATGTTTGCAACATAATTATTATAAACTAACGGAAACGTATTTATTCTAAAAGTTCTGAGACTTGACCGTTGCAAACTTTCCCAGACCATTTCCGGGATTTCATTGTAGCAGAAAGGTTTCTAGTGCTGGTATTAACGAAAACCACTATAATCTAGTTCGGGTGAGTGCGTCATAAAACCGTCATTGCGAATATATTTTAAAGTGTATCATGAAACACAGTTTTCCTTCTCGTTGGTCTTTGATAGAATAATACCCTTTAAAATTTTATTGATTACTGGTGCTCCTGGTAATCATGTGCTATAAACCATGCTGTAGTATATAATTCGGAGAAAATATTACATATATATATATATATATATATATATATATATATATATATATAGATATATATATTTTTAAAAGGAATAGTTCTTGAACCACAAATGTATGTTTGTAGGAATTCTCTCGGGTATTTGGTTCTATGTAATATAGAGAAACACTATATTAGTTTCATAATTGTTTTAATTACTGATATTTCGGCCACTTCGGCCTTTTTCAAAGCATCTTGTAAACTAAAAGTAGGAAAAAAATTTTTTTTCTTATACATCTGTCAATTAATGTTTAAAAAATAAAATGGCTTACCTAAAACAGAAACATAGAAGTTTTACAACACAAAAGACATACTGTAATTTGGACAACACAAATTGTTAAAACTTAAAAATTTAGCATCATGTTTATTTACATTTTAAATGAGGATTCGTAACCTCATTTCCTAAAGATGATATTTTTAAAATTTAGGGAGAAAGATGATTTATTCATTTATTAACAGTTCAATATAAAACCTTATAAGACCAGAAGTGGTCCAGTGGTCGAGGGCTCCACCACGCAGTCACCCACACCCCGGTTCAAATTCCAGGAGAGTACCTTATTTTTTATTTATTCATTAACATTTTTACTACGAAACAATCTATTAATTTTATTTTTAAGTTAATTGTTATATAGTCTATTTTATAATAACATATACAACACATTTATACAGCACATTTTTTTTTTTTTTTTTGGGACTAAAGAATATTGGTATATATTTTACTGAGTTTTTGGATGTCCGTCTTGTCGTTAATTGAATTTGGTTCTTTCTTGATATATATCATTTCTAAAATTTCTCTTTTCTGTTTGTGAGGTTCGGTTTTTAGGATTTTGGTGTTTGGATAATCAAAATTATGTTTGAATTGATTTATATGTTTAGTTAGGGCGGTCTGATTGGTTTTATCATACTTATGACCATTTAACCTATTTCCCAAATATTGACTCGTTTGTCCAATGTAGGCTCCATTACATTCCGTACATGGTATTTGATAAATGCAATGCGTTGTTTTATTTTTGGGTATTTCAGATTTTAATTTGCTATATTTTTTTTGTATTAAGTTGTGGGCTTTATGACATACTCTGATTTTATGTTTATTAAAATATTTTTTCATATTTTCTGATAGGTTTTGGATGTAAGGAAGGGACATATAAGTGGGTTTTTCTTTGTTTTGTTTTATGTTAATTTCCGGTTTTTCACTACTGATGTTAAGACGGGTTGAAATTTTTTTTTTATTAATTTAGATGGGTAACTATTTTGTTCTAGAATGGTTTTTGCTTTTTTTATTGCTTTTTGTCGGAAATGTTCATCAGACAGTTTAATTGCCCTGTCTGCCAAACCTATTATGACCGATTTTTTTTGGGATAAGGGGTGATTAGAGAAGTAGTTCATATACCTTCCCGACCATGTATTTTTTGTATACCATTCGGTTTTTAAAGTTTGTTGTTGGTGGTATATTGTCATGTCAAGGAAATTAATTGCATTACTCTCCTCAACCTCGATAGTAAATTTTAGTTTTTCATGGTAACTATGGAAACTCTCCAGAATTAACGATTCATGGTCTTTAGGTATGGTAGTGAGGCAATCGTCTACGTATCTGTAAAAAAATGGAATTTCAAAGCCAATATTTGGTAGGATGGTGTTTTCTAAGTCTTCCAAAACTAGTTGAGCAATGACACTCGAAATTGAAGAACCTATAGCACAGCCATTTATTTGTTTGTAAAAATTATTGTTAAAACTAAAATATGTGGTATTTGAAACTAGAGCTACACCTTCTATAAAATCATTTAGGGGGATATCTGTATAGCTTTTTATTTCATTCCAATTAAATCAAGAAATTTAAAAAAAATAGAGTCTTTAAAAAACAAAAATAAAAAAAACAAAACTAAAATTTCCATACAAGAAAACTGGATTGAAAATATGTCCGATACCTGCCTGAATACGTAACCGAAGTACTCAGCTTGGGACCTAACTTTGCTCTACCTATTAATCAACAAAAAGACATTCCAGTACCAGATATTATTTCAAACATCGAAACAACTATTAAAAATTTTACAACCGAAACAAAAGATGAGGTGAGGGCATCGTGTTGTAATATACTAACTAATTTTAACGTAGCGATAAACAACAATAAAAATAAACACAATCAATTATACAAAGACCTGTCAACAAAATACAACAAAACAACAAAATTTCTTAAAGATCATCCAAATTTAAAAATCCTGCAACCCGACAAAGAAACAAAACTGTAGTTATGAACTCTGACACCTACGATACTAAAATGCTTGAACTGTTAAATGATGAAAGCACTTATAAAAAAATAAAAATGGATCCCACAAACACAATCCAAAAAAATAATAAAAGCCTTATAAAAAAATGGGAAACAAAAAATTATATTTCCCCAAAAATAGCAAAAAACCTTATTATTAATAATTCTCTCTCCATCTAAATTAATAAAAAAAATTTTTCAACCCGTCTTAACATCTGTAGTGAAAAACCGGAAATTAACATAAAACAAAACAAAGAAAAACCCACTTATATGTCCCTTCCTTACATCCAAAACCTATCAGAAAATATGAAAAAATATTTTAATAAACATAAAATCAGAGTATGTCATAAAGCCCACAACTTAATACAAAAAAAATATAGCAAATTAAAATCTGAAATACCCAAAAATAAAACAACGCATTGCATTTATCAAATACCATGTACGGAATGTAATGGAGTCTACATTGGACAAACGAGTCAATATTTGGGAAATAGGTTAAATGGTCATAAGTATGATAAAACCAATCAGACCGCCCTAACTAAACATATAAATCAATTCAAACATAATTTTGATTACCCACACACCAAAATCCTAAAAACCGAACCTCACAAACAGAAAAGAGAAATTTTAGAAATGATATATATCAAGAAAGAACCAAATTCAATTAACGACAAGACGGACATCCAAAAACTCAGTAAAATATATACCAATATTCTTTAGTCCCAAAAAAAAAAAATGTGCTGTATAAATTTGTTGTATATGCTATTATAAAATAGACTATATAACAATTAACTTTAAAATAAAATTAATAGATTGTTTCGTAGTAAAAATGTTAATGAATAAATAAAAATTCTGTTTTAGGTAAGCCATTTTATTTTTTAAACATTAATTGACAGATGTATAAGAAAAAAAAATTTTTTCCTACTTTTAGTTTACAAGATGCTTTGAAAAAGGCCGAAGTGGCCGAAACGTCAGTAATTAAAACAATTATCAAACTAATATAGTGTTTCTCTATATTACATAGAACCAAATACCCGAGAGAATTCCTACAAATATATACATATATATATATATATATATATATATATATATATATATATATATATATATATATATTCTCTTAGTATTTAGTGATTGATTTTGATAGACCGTGTAAGCTTCTCAAAGAACTCGTGTTGAGGAAGCGCCTCATTCGTATCCATCAACTCAAATTCGTCAAAAAATGACAGGCATTAAAACTTAGTGTGGCTTATTTTGGTTCGAGGTACTTTGTAACTTAATATCTATATATTTAAAACACTAAGCCAAATGTTTCAGCAAGTTCGTTGTACTGAACCAATTTACATTTTTTTTTAATGATCGTCTGGTTACCGAGGCCTTTCAACACTATTTTTTGTATTGATTTATTGCGTATTTTTTCTATAAAATCAATATGTTTTTTTTTCAATAACATTTCTGAACGACGTGGTGAATGCGCCCCATATTCTTTTAATTCCACTAAAGACTTATCACGCCATCTAACGGGAAAGGCAGAACAAGGTGTGCCGGGCCAGCTAAAATATGGTGATTTTTTTGGGTTTGCGAAGATTAAATGCAAAACTCAAATGGCAACACAGACATTTTTAAACCACAATATTAGTCTTACAATTTCATCGGTAGATAAAAAAGTATATCGAACTTACAGAATTAAAACTTATTTAGAAAACAGCATTTTAAAGTAAATAAAATGTTTATTGTGTTCCGATTCCACTGTATATCGGTATCTAGGGATATTTAAGAGAACAAAAGTTACAAATTGAGTAGCCATTTAACAGTTCAAACTGGCGGCAAAAACATAGGAGACAAAATTTTGTACATTCGACTCAAAATTTTTATCTGTGGGGAGGGTACTTAGAATCATGTTATGAGTTTTTTACTATGCCCAGAACTAAAAAATATGAGTTCATACTAGAGACGAAAACATAAGAGATAAAATTTTGCACATTCGACTTAAAATCTGAGGGGAAGGTACTTAATATACTTAAAATTATTTATGTTATCTTTTAAATAAGAAACCATTGTTTTATAACTAACTAAAAACTTAAAATGGTACTTCATATTACTATTACGATTTACCAACACAAGTTACGAATTTAGTCAACATTTAACAGTGCAACGAACTCATAAATTGTGGCACGCATTTTCCTGCAAATGACCTATTCACACGTTGTTCTTCTTCATCTAAGCTTCCGACAAAGAAATATTTATTTTGAACCTTAGACTAACCCTTAAGTACCTCATTCTTAAATTAGCTGATAATATTATATATATATATATATATATATATTTATATTTATATATATATTTATATATATATATATATATATATATATATATATATCGAAAGTAGAAAAAAGATTAACGCGGCAAGAATTATTATAGAGTAGAAGTTGACCACTCAAGCACATTGAAATTTGGCCTATAGACACGTGTTTCTGACTTAAGATCTTCATCAATACAGTCAACTAGCGCCAAAAACTTAATACAACAAAACCACACCAGAGTCACCAACAGGAGCAAAACCGACATTTGTGGTTACCAAGAGAACATCCGAAATCTTCTCCGGACTTAATACTTTACTACCACGAAGCAGCATATAGCCACCTGTGGCGAATCTCATATCCCAAGAGTATTAAATCAGTGGCGGCTCGCGGGTGAAAAAGTAAGTGAAGTGCAAATGACGCAAGAAAATATCGCAATAATTTTTTTTCCAGAATTTTTTTTATATGTAAAAGGGATACACTATTTTTTACGACTTACCTAAATTTCGTATACTAAGTCGATTCTCCCATCCTTCATAGCACCAAATTTATTTATAACATCATCATAAAATGGATGAGTTACCCTAATCTCCTCCAGAAATTCATTTTGAATTGAAATATTGCCTAGAGAAGTAAGTCTTTTTTGAGATATTGTATTTCTTAAATAAGTTTTTACACATTTGAGGTAAGAAAAACTTCTTTCCACACAAGCACTTGTCGACGGTATTGTCAAAATAAGGAAATCTAAAATAGTTGCAGGTGATTTTTTATTATGTAGGCCAGACCTTACATCCTGGCCCCGAATTAAAATAGCCCTTAGGCAAAAATTTGGTGATCGTGTGAATAGACAAGTTTTAGCGCAGCAATTAAACTTTTTAAGCAGAAATAAAAATGAAAGTGTTTTAGATTTTATAGAACGTATCAAAATATTAAAAACTCGTATAAGTCTGAAAATAGCATCTGATAGTAGTTTAAGTACTGGCACAAAACATGCTTTAATAGAACAAACCGACTTAACAGCAGTCACTGTTCTTATGTCAAACTCACCCACTGAATTACGGACAATATTAATGTTTAGAAATCCTGAAAATATCGAAGATGCAAATTCTATCGTACTTAACCAATCTTTGCTAGAACAACAAATAAATGCCCGCGCGTTTGTCCCAAAACAAAATATGCCAATACAAAATAGACCTATTCAAATGCAACGAAATCCACAGCCTGCATATAATTATCAGTCTACACCCATATCTAATAATTTTACACCGTATTTTTCAAATGCAAATAATGTGACATCAAGACCATTCCAAAACCAATTTCCAAGTTTTGGTAATAA
This sequence comes from Kuschelorhynchus macadamiae, assembly GCA_030620095.1. Classification (NCBI taxonomy): domain Eukaryota; kingdom Metazoa; phylum Arthropoda; class Insecta; order Coleoptera; family Curculionidae; genus Kuschelorhynchus; species Kuschelorhynchus macadamiae. The sequence continues at coordinate 303,870 of JAUTXW010000289.1, read as the reverse complement.
TAATTTTACGCCAAAACCAAATTTCCCCACTCAACCTATAAATATACAAAGTAGACCAATTCAACATCATTTTCCAACAAACAGACAAGTTTTTGGAAAACCAAGAGATGTATTTTCAAAAGAAAATTCTAACAAACCTACAGGTCATCCAACACCCATGTCCACATCAAGTAGAATGCCTACTATGCCTAGACTAGATATTCACAAAGACCCACTATACGTCAAAATTCAAATTTCAATAACTATCAAAGGAATCCACTAGTTTTTACTGAACTAACTTACCTAGTAGATGGAACCCCTGTATATTCAGAAAACGATGTATCTGAAAATTATTATACAGAAGAAGCTGTATTCGAAAGTTTAGAAAACACTGAATACCAACCCGATCTCGAAAATTTCGAGGAAAACGAAAATAATCCCATATACCCCAAAAATTTTCAGAACCACTCTCAGGAAAACAATCCGCCCTAAATCTTAATAGCTTTCAATTAAACTCGCTTCCTTATATAGAGTTGAAAAACCCACCAGCAAAACTTTTAATCGACACAGGAAGCCACACATCCCTCATCAGACCCTATATGGCCGAACAACATTTTCCACACTTGATTTATACATCAAAACATACTCTTGTAACATGCACAGGTAATACGAACACCCAGTATAAAGCAAAAATTCCTTTGCTAAATGAATACAATATTAATACTGAACTTGAATTTATTTTATATAATTTTCACGAATACTTTGACGGTATCATTGGCATAAGAGATTTACGAAAACTAAACCTAAATATAGACATAACAAATAAAAAACTTTATACAGATACTGTAGAAATACCTTTAACGTATCGTGACGATTTTAATATTCAAAAAATTGAAGTGCCACCACAATCTATAATTTAAAAAAATATTTCTACTAATATTCCCGACGACACAGAAATATTTATGCCCCACATCCATAATAATATTATAGAAATTCCACCCTCTCTCTTAACAGTAAAAAATAGCTCAGTCCCTCTTGAAATTCGAAACCTTACCAATGAAAGTGTCCTGATACATTTCGACCCAAACTCTATAAGAGAAAAAGCCCAATTTTTTCAATCTCAAAACTTTGAAATTTTTAATATCGAGCAAATTCAATCCGAATGCTACACATTCGAAGATTTTGGAGAAAAATGTGATTTCTCTCTTATTCGTTCAAAACACCTGAACGACGAAGAAAAATCGGAATTGCAAAAATTAATTGCACAATTCCCCGATGTACTACATAAGCCCAATGAAAAATTAAGCTTCACTCACCAAGTCAAACATGAAATTAAGACCACAGACGATATCCCCGTCCATACCAAATCATACAGGTACCCATATATTCATAAACAGGAGGTCCAAACACAAATTTCTCAAATGTTAAATGACTGTATCATACGCCCATCTTCTAGCCCTTGGTCTTCCCCAGTTTGGATAGTCCCAAAAAAAGCTGACGCCTCAGGCAAACAAAAATGGCGCATTGTGATAGATTACCGTAAAATTAACGAGAAATCGATCGACGATAGGTATCCAATACCTAACATCTCCGATATACTAGATAAACTCGGCAGAAGTCAATATTTCACCACACTTGACTTAGCATCCGGATTCCATCAGATCGAAATGCACCCTGACTCCATTCCTAAAACGGCCTTTAACGGACATTACGAATTTATTCGCATGCCATTTGGACTAAAAAATGCACCTGCTACCTTCCAAAGAGTCACGGATAACGTCCTAAACGAACTTCAAGGCAAAATATGTTTAGTATACATGGATGATATCATAATTTTTTCTACGTCCCTACAAGAACACATGGGCAATATAAAAGCGGTTTTCAAAAGACTTCGAGAGCACAATCTCAAAATTCAGCTCGACAAATCCTAATTTCTCTGTGAAACAGTCGAATTCCTGGGTCACGTTATAACACCCGATGGTATAAAACCAAACCCAAAGAAAATCGAAGCAACTCAAAAATTTCCAATTCCCAAAACACCCAAAGAAACAAAATCTTTTCTGGGCCTAGTTGGATATTATAGGAAATTTATAAAAAACTTTTCCCACCTAACTAAACCATTAACAAACTGTTTAAAAAAGAATCACAAGGTCGAACACACCCCCGAATTTGTAAATAGCTTTGAAACCTGTAAAAATATTTTAATGAACGACCCTATACTTCAACATCCAGATTTTTCTCAGCCTTTTAATCTCACAACCGACGCCTCAAACTACGCTATCGGAGCCGTCCTATCACAAGGTCCAATAGGTAAAGATTTACCTATAGCTTATGCATCACGCACTCTTAATCCTGCGGAACTTAATTACAGCACTATTGAAAAAGAACTACTTGCAATAGTTTGGGCCACAAAATATTTTAGGCCATATCTTTTTGGTACCCGATTTAAAATTATCACCGACCATAATCCCCTTCAATGGCTATTTTCAATCAAAGAGCCTAATTCTAAACTAGTGAGATGGCGCTTAAAGCTAGAGGAATACGACTACGAAATTATCTACAAAAAAGGTAAACAAAACACAAACGCAGATTCACTCTCACGAATTCAAATTAACCCTATCGAAGACGACCAACTTTCCATATTACCAAATTCGACCCTGACGAAATACTTCCTCTACCATATGAAGATCTTGACGAAATCTTAGGCACAATTGCTGACGAAAAAGACATACCCAAACAATCCAAAAGTCAAAAAATAAACATAATCTCCGATATTGTAATTAAACCAAAACCAAAAAAGCCTACTAGTGATTTAGAAACACAACATTCTAGTGTAGAAAATCCAATAATAGGAGCGCCTTATGTACAAAAATCCCTGAATGTATATAAAAATCAAATAATTTTTAAGTATTCTAACAATAATCAAATTAAAGTACAAAAACAGCAAATTTTTGACAAACATCGAACATATGTGTTTTTAAATAACGACCCTTCGGACGAAGCCATTTGTAAAATAATAAAAGAACACTTTACGCCAAAAAACACCTATTGTTTACATTTTAAAAGTAAAACAATCGAACCAATCGTTCTGAAAATCTTCCAAAAATATTTTTAAAATAATGCGTTCACACTGTATATATCAAATACTCTTTTAGAAGATATAACAGACACTGACGAACAACAACTTAAAATAAAATACTACCACCAGACAAAAACATCGCATCGAGGTGTACAAGAGAATATTATAGCATTAAAGAAAAATTTCTATTGGCCAAACTTAGAAAACGACGTAAAAACATACATAAACATGTGTGAAATCTGTCAAAAATCTAAATACGAAAGACACCCAAATAAGTTAGTATTCAAACCCACACCCATAGGATATGAACCGTTTGACCATATATACATAGAAGTATATAAAACACATAATACCTCATTTTTAACTTTAATTGATAGCTTTTCAAAATTAGGACAAGCATATCCTTTACTTACTCCAACAAGCACAGAAATCGCTAATAAACTACTAACTTATTTTAATCATTACGGATTACTCCGAAAAATAACTACCGATAATGGCACAGCTTTTAAAAATGAAATTATTCAAAACCTATGCGCTCTTCATCAGATAGAAATTCATTATTGTACACCATATAACCCAAATTCAAATAGTCCTATAGAACGACTACACTCAACACTAAATGAAACCATCCTCACAATAAAAAACAAAAAACCGAAAGAAAACATTATTACACTAATAAACTATGCAATTTTATCATATAATAATTCTAATCATAGTGCTCTAAAATATACGCCTTTTCAAATTGTCCGAGGCAAACTCGATTATAAAAATCCTTTAGAGCTTTCCGAAGAACAAAAATTATCCCAATATATACAAGAACATTCGGAAAACATAAAAATAATGAATCAAGAAATTCACGAAAAACTAATCTCCCAACAAAAATCAAACCTAGATAAAGCCAATAAAAACCGACAAGACGAAATTCCGATCGATTCCCAAAAACCGTTATTTACAAAAACTTTCCCACAAAAATCAAAATTAAAAGAACATCCTAAGTACAAAAAAGTAAATACTTCAATAGTGGACCGAGAAAATGTTATTTCTACTCAAAACAAAAACATTCACAAGAACATACTTAAACCACAACGACATCTAATTGTTTCAGATGAGACACTTCCTTCTACTTCTGGTATTACCCATCATTACAACCTTAGACGTCAAAGGACTTAAAAATCCTATCCTTCCTTTATCCCTAGGACAAACATACATTACCACAACACAACACACATCTCTCTATCACATAAATCTTACACAAATCGAAAACTGGCTGTATAATATACAGCATCTATTAGAAAAATGCAACGAAACAATAATTAACACTAATACAACCGAAAACTTCTCAACTCTAACCACCCATAAATATAAACAAACATTTGACTACCTACAAACAATATTAGCTAATACAAAATTATTTCATAAACCTTCTAGATCTAAAAGAGGTTTATTTAACGCTGTTGGCAAAGTGAACAAATGGTTTTTCGGAACACTCGATTCCGATGACGAAGAAAGGTACAATAAGTATTTTGACACTTTACAACAAAACCAACAAGACATACAACAGGAAATAAAGAACGAACATACTGTACTATCAAATGTTATAAACGCCTATAAACAAAGTCTAGAAACACTTAAAACAAATCAAAATATGGTACTTAAGAAATTAAACTTATTAGAGGACGCAGAAGCAAATACAAGCAATGCCTTATATTTATCTCTAATATTAGATAACATTATGTTTCAACTAAATACGTTGAATCAAATAATAAATAATGTAGAAAATGCAATTTCATTTGCTCATGTAAATACGATGCATAACTCTATTCTTAATCCTAAACAAATTAATGAAATGATAAATAATATACAGGATCTATACGGAAAAAATCGCATACCTAAATTTAACGAATTAATTAATTACTATAAATATATTTCTGTTCAAGTAATAATAAAAAATAATATAATTCTATTTTCTATACACACACCAATCGTTCTTCCCACACAATTTGTATTATATAAAATATACTTTATTCCAATCCTTAACCAAACTATATCCCTAAATAACCCTTACATACTGCTCACGAAAGAAGACTATTGGACCACAACAGAGGAATGTCCGCAATTAGAAGACATTTTCATCTGCCAACAAAACACACTATCGAAAGATGAACCCTGCCTTTACAAGCTGCTAACCACAACGAAAAACGAATGTCCATGTCGAATGGCGCAATGAGTTTCCAGTGGAATTATAAGAATACGAGGTGCATTCACCACATCGTCCAGAAAAGGTCTCGGTAACCAGACGATAATTTTTAAAAAAAATCATGTAAATTGGTGCAGTACAACTCTCTCACGAACTTGCTGAAAAATCTGGCTTAGTGATTTAAATTATAGATTATATTCAACAATACCGTAGTATATTTACGTGAGGACAACATTCCCTGAACCTAATTGTATTGTGTTTAACTGATACTGATATGTATGAAAACTTCTGATGGTACGATGTGATAGTGATAATATAAGGGATTTGCTTTTATTATTTTTTAAATTTTTTTAGTGACTGAAAACTAATGCTTTTGTTATACCGACGTTACTATTTTCTATTTATATTTGGAATCGGTTTCATCATATGGCTGATGTTAATAAAGTATTATAGTACCATTGTATTAAATTATAATAAACCTGACTCAAATTTTGTCTTGTTTGTCGTTTACAGTGTTTGGTTCTTTCTTTCTGTGAAACATCTTTTTTATAGTTAATTTATGATAGTTTGACCACAGTTTAAGAAAGAAACAGTTCTCTCACTCCTTTGTTGTGCTCCTAAAAGCCGCCTTTTTTGCGAGCGGTCGTAAATCATAGCGAACATCTGCAGCTAACAGCTAGATGCTGAATACATCTACGGGGAACGATCAATAACTGTATTAATTACTTTAGGTACTCATATTAATATTTAGAGTAGTAGATGTTCAACTTAATAAAAGGTTAACTTATAGGCTAAATGTATTAATTATATTTGCAAAATGCTGCAAAGAACTTAAAACAATTAGTTTATTCTAATTTAAATTACAAAAATTATCCGAACGACAATCAATTCGTTCTCGACAGGATATCAAAATCGATTGTACTTCAAAAACATTCTACCAAGTTCTTAGAAATAGAGAATGGGAATACATGTTCCCTAAAAAAAAGCAATATCCTACATAATACTTAAATGGCTGATTCTTAAAACTAATAGTCGTAAATCTAATAGGAGGTGAACGGGAACTGAGTCTCGTTTGGCGCCGATATCAAATATTCAAATTCCAAGGAGATGATTGTTCACATATACGTAGAAACAAGATTATTTCCAACAAAAATCAGTGTTTAAAAAAAATTAAATTATCCACAAGATTAAACTGGTCTGCATTTAATAAGCCAAACCAAGAGCAAGTGTCTTCCCTTTTTCTCAAGACCGTCTGCATACTTTAGGTATCATCTAACATTCTCCAGAAATTATAATCTAAAAAGAACTGAAAGGCCCTTGCGCCATAAATACTAGGAAATAAATATGTCAGTACACACGCAGCTTACAGTACAGATTGTTTATAACTCTATATAACTACCAAATGAACATTTTTTAAATGCCTTAAATGGATTCATGATAACTTTATCGCAGTTTTGAGTCGGTAACTTTATAGGTGTCTTAATATGAGTCAAAAACACTGCAAGAGCCATTATTCCAATGCAAGGGTTTTAACGCTCACGCACATAAAACCAAATCACAAAACTGTTAAGAATTTATATTAAATAAGTTTTATATGAAAGCCCTATTGTTGCCATTAAATCCCTTTATTAAACAGTTTGATCCTAACAGCTACCTTAAAACATTTTGGTTTTCATATTAACATGAAATAGTCATAAGTGGTGTAAAATATAAATTAAAATGTTTTTAAAGCCTTCTTAAAACTTTTTTTTTTGTGAATAAATACTGATTGATGCAGGACAGTAAAGAAACCTATTACTATTCTATAGTGCAAAAACGGATTTTCTTGAAAATAAGAGGTGAAATACAATTTAAATGGTTACTTTAATTATCAGATGCAACAAAAATTGATTTTTTTATTTTTCAAAAAACTACCTCTAATTTTGGCGATAGGTAAATAAACAAAAAAATATTGATATTTAAAAGAACTCAAATTGGACACAATCGAGTCATGCTAGGTTAGGCAGGAGTCCTTTATAGTTTTGAAGGCTGAATGTAAATTTTTAGAGCAAAACTAGTAATGGTATATTATTAACATACAAAATTTGAGAAAAATCGCTATTATGCCCATTTTACCGGAATTAAGAATATTACATTAATAAGAAACAACTTTTTAAAAGTTCTTTAAACATACCTTGCTGGATCTTGAGGAATTCGAAAAGATGACACATTTCGCCTGTGTATGTTAACGTTACATCCATCAACACTGCAGTAAGAAGAATGACTAGCTTGAGAAGCCCTTTCCAAAAAGTTACATTTAAACACAGTCTCGTTCCAAATTCTATATGTTCGCTCACCGCGTACAACGCTCCGTAAATACTTAGGTTTAAAATCGTACTCTTAATCTAACCACTGCGAAGTGACCTGCCGACTGATCGCTAAAAGCGGTAGTTCGTAGGTTAGGGAGGCGCGTCGGCAAGAGGGAAATTTATTTCGGAATAGCCAAGTGCTTGGACTATTTAGAATATATATAGACTCTGGTTTGACTCTGGGCATAGAATTTCAATTTTTGCAATTCCATACTCATGTTTTTCATTTATTTCGTGCTTGTACAAAGCTGTAAAGGCATTTTTTGTCTATTTATGCCCATTTAGATGCTTTTTATACATTGTCATATCAATATATTTTTTTGGCCAGTTTATACACAGTATAGAATAAATAACATTTGATTTTTTTTGTCTTAGGGATTTCGCTTTTTAGTGTGGTGTATAAGAGAATTGTGTATAAGAGAAATGAGAATTGTATTTCGATATAAGAGAGTGTATACATTTTGTGCCTTGTGGCTTACAGTTATGTTGAGTTTGGGAAGATATTTTCTTTAGTATAATGTATGGCTACGTGTCTGTGGTTTTCAATAGAATTTGTTTTATTTTTATTGGTATTATAAAATTTATTTTTGATTGTTTAGGTGGTAAGAGCTATAGTTTACCTGGACAGGTATCGACCTGTCCAGATCTTCTTGTGTTCTGTTTAGTGTAAATTGTTTTTTTGTTGCGAATTAGGGTTAAATCTAGAAAATTTAATTCCTTATTTTGTTCAATTTCGGATGTGAATTGAATTTTTGGATGAAACTTATTGAATGCATTCAAAATATTTTTAATTTTATTGGCAAGTATGACTGATAGATCGTCAACGAAACGTTTAAAAGGAAACTACTCGAAAATTCAATTTCTTTAACAGATTCTCTTCTAAATAGTTCATTACTAAACTAAATTTAATTTCTTCTGATTTCAGGATAGAAAACTGGGAAAACAAGTTCCATCGTTCCTGTCCATAAATCAAGCAACAGTACCAAATTCCCACCAACAAATTCTCTCCCCAATAGAAAATAAAATGGTTGACGCGACATTGTCAGGATGCCAAGAGAATATTACGGGAATTGTGGTGGATAGGCCTATTCGTACAGCGGCAAATTTTGAAAATACTGAGCCTAACTTAAATTCTAAAAAATCGGGAAATGGAAAAACGATAATTAAGTGTCATGAAAAAATGGAAGTTGACTGCAGATCAAAGAAGACTGACTTAGACAGGAGAGATTCAAATAGGGAACTTGAAGAGATTGAGATTCAGATCAAGAAAATTAAATCGGACACAATGAGCAATATGGAACAAATGAAAAAGTTCAAAAAAGAGGGTAAATACTAGAATGTAAGGTAATCTAAAACATCAAGAGGGTATTGGAGTGAATTTAATATCCTCTTCTGTACATAAAACATATATCTGAGTGTGACCGGTTATTGGCTGTGCTCAACCAAATATAAAATATGGCATTTTGCCAAATAAAGATAATATTGGAAAATCTAGAGCTTTTCAACAAAGAAAAGGATAACCGTTGTTGAACCTAAAAAAAAATTAAATGTAAAAATACTGACATTTTAATAATGGTACCAAAAAAGACATATATTACATTTATTTCTTCGTCGGTAAATAAGATATTGAAATTTATAGTTGCTCCCATATCCTCGAAAGTGACTTAATTACTTAAGTATATTTTTTAAATATCTCATATTCCAGTTGTCATAACAACAGCTACGTTTTTACAACCCAGAATCATTTTTGCTTAGTCGACTTTAAAAAAGCAGATTATCAATTCGATATATTTGTATGTTTATTTGCCTATTTTCAAATTTTTTACAATTTAAAGCCCTTTGTTTCATTTGAAAAAAAAAATGAAGCAAAGAATGTTCTAATAATAGAAAATTTTTTAACAGACTTTTTGATATGCACATGGTCAACCAAGAAGGACTAAACAGGGTTCTTTTTTCATTAAAAAACTGAACTAGCCATTGGTTGTAAGTTTCTCGGCAGAATTGGAAAAGCCTAATAAAAAAACTGTTGAACTAACAACAAATGATTTATAATATAAACATAGTATTGTTTAAATGAAAGGTCCTATTTTTTATTTCATTTTTGGAATCCCCGCTTTTTTAAATGTCTCACGTTTAAAACATACAAACATTTTTAAACGATTGATTCATTTCCACGTAGGAGAAATAAATAATACAAAATAAAAGAAGGTATTACACGCCCGTTAACTGAACTGTTTACTGGTCAATTATAGATATGAACAAAGTTTACTGAATACATTCGGTAAACTTTGACATAAGTCAAAGTTTTCTTTGAACTGTCAAATGTATCACTTATAAAAGAGTATTTAAACAACCACGAAATCGTCATTATTAATACAATAAACAAAACTCTGAGTTTCTACTGCAGCCATACCAAACAATTTAATACAGATTGAAAAATACTTACTTATAATATATTATGATATTTATGTTTCCCATCAAATATCTATCAGTTTTGACGTATTGCCTAAGGTAATTTATTAGCACTTCTTATTAAAGGTAATGTTATTAAAATAAGGACTAACATTTCCGAAAACATGAATTAAATTTAAGTGATTCTAAAAAAAATCAGGATATACTTAAAAAAATGGTTTATGTCTTGGTTATTTGTTTTTTGTTCAATTAGTCTTTTATTGGCATTTTCCAGTTCTGTAGTTCTTACATCCGATGGCTATTTAAAAAAAAAAGCCCCGTTCAGTCTTCTTTAAATGACTCTGTATATACACAAATGACTCCGGAATGGTTTTGTTTTATACAAGGAATGTTTTTCTTAAATTTTTCACAGACCTGGTGAAAGAATTTAAAGAAAAAGATGAAGACAGATTAGCGACTAGAAAGAATCAACCGAAAATAAATAGTTACGTAAAAAAGAGAAGTGATTATAATCAGCAATTTGGGAGTCTTATCACGTTTCCCAAAAAGGAAACAGTGAAACGAAATCCTTTGAACAGAAGGTCTGTACCAATGATTAGAGACAAGAAAAAGTCTTCCAACCTAGAGCCACTGGGTAAGTTATTGCATATGTAAAATAATCCAACAAATTATATTTAGCGTGAAGGAACGTTTTGCTAAGTAGCTTATAAACAATGCAAAATATTGAAAAATCTACTGCAAAATTATACAAACAGAATTCTGCCAATTATTCAAGTATAGGGTCCAAAAATCATGCACCATTTTACTGACAAGCCTTTAAGCGCTTTGCATCATCTCTGCCGGCACTTCAGAAGTGTATATGTACTTTTCAAAACAGTCTTTTTGTGGCTAAGCAGTATATTTCGTTTTATATTTTTTTACTCAAAATTTGTAATTTGACTGAAAATGATTTCTGCCTTAGGTAAGTAATTACAAAAATTGTATATTTCCTCTTTGTCGTTAATAATCTCATATTTCAAATAATGTTAGTCCATGATTCTTACCACTTGCTCATATTTTTATTCATTTTTTAGTGTTCATAAGATGATTGATAAAGGCTAAAAAATAGCCGAAACGTTTGAATAAAAAAAAACAAGGATATGAAATAATTTTGTTTTATTCCTTGTATGACCCTTATCCCAAGAAATTTGTTTTTCAAAAAAAAAAATATATATATATATATATATATATATATATATATATATATATACGCCTTTTTGAACTAATTGTTCATTGATACTATAAGATTAGATGAGAAATCATTGAACATTTTATAAGTTATGCTTTTGTATATCAGTGAAATAGATGGTTAGGTCTTATTATAAGGACACCTATTTAAAGGTGTTCTTTATTATATTTTTAGCCTGGTTTCAAAATGTGGTTGCTAAAGATATTTATGACTTGTAATAGTTCTAGTCAAATTATAATTCGAAGTGAATTACTGAAAGATTGTTTATAGCCACTTGATTAATTACAGCAGCCAACAAGAATAAAGACTAGAACCTAGAACTATCTCTTATAAAAGATAATAGCAAAGTTTTCTCACAGATATGACATACTTTTATATTTAAAAACAAACTATTCTGCTCATTAGAAAGCGGATCTATAGGTAGATCACATAAAAATACAGTTTCAATATCCTCGAGCAATAGTTGAAGTTCCTTTACGAACCATGCATAAGTCTATTCCTGTGTATGATGGATAAAATCAACATAACTACATTTAACACACTACCCGACACTGAAGAGAACTTAATGATACTTTTTGTTGGATCGTCTTGAACTGGAATCAAAAGGCACTCAGTGTCTGCATATATTATAAAGGGAGATGCATGGGAACTTTAGAGTCTGGACTAGGGCTTGGAATTTTGAAATTTTGAGTATTCGAATATTCGTTTCAAATTTTATTCCACTATTCGATTAATTCCATATTCGAATAGTTACAAAGATATTTGAATATTCAAATATTTGACTACTCGAATCTTCGAATATTTGACTATTTGAATAACCAAATGTTAAATTAATCAGATATTTAAGATTGATTATTCAATTAACAACTAACTATTTACTATTCATTGTACAGTGTATGTAGGTATTCAGATATATAATACTATATACAGTAACATATACTATAGTGGATATCCGCAGGGTAAACATATTGTAGTCTAGTATTGTTTAAATTGATTTATTTTAAATTTAACCAACTTTTGGAGGTTTCAGTTTACAATAATTTATTTCCAGAGGCGTGCGAATTTAAGCGGAGGTATAGGGTCAATTGTGAGACAAATGGTATTATGAATGTTTTTTGTCAAGCATCTTTTAAAATAACCGCTTGCACCAAGTTTTATCAAATATAAATAATTTTAAAATTGTAAATACTTAAATATTTTCTTTTCTGTTTCAATTGGCCTTTCTTTTTAATGTATTTTAGAAATTATAGAATCTATTTTATATAATATATAGTAAGTAGGCAATGAAAAACTAATGGCTTAACTACAATATTGGGAGCAGATGTTTACAACGCAATAAATAAGCCATTTAAGTTTTCATATAACTATCTTTTTGATTTAAGTTCGGATTACCTGAACAGAGAAGGAAAATAACCTAATATAAATATACGCAAGTTGAACATATTATATATTTTACAAAATGAAAACAATTTTCATAGAAACAAAATAAGTATCTAGATTCCATTTTAATTATGAAAACGCTAGTATACAGGGTAATTATTCTTATATGAAACGTAACAAATTAAATGCAAAAAATACTGCATTTGCTATAAGTTATATAATAAGTTTATATTTTTGTTCACAAATTTATTGTCAGTCGGTACTCAGTATCAGAACAGATTTAGAGGAGAAAAAAAATTGAGAAGAAACTTTGAATTTCCCATAAATATGCGATTTTTTTTTAGATTTTTTTAATACTTTTATGGTTTTTAAATTTATTAAGCAAATACCCGAGTTTGTGTTTAGTTCCATACTATTTTAAATATAAAAACAATAAAATTAATTATAAACTAGCGCTATGAAAACAAATTGTTTTTACTTTACTAGGTTTCAGTTAGACGCGTTTGGCACTATGTTACCCGCATCATAAAATGATCTCTGCGACGGGACAGAATTTGCAAAGGTAATGCCTTGCCAATTTGGATAACTTGTGTAATACTCTTTTATCAGCTGATCCTCTAATCGAAATAATATATTGAAATTTATTTCAGACAAGAAGAAATTAGGTATATAGCGATTTAAAAAAATCATTATTCGAATATAATAGGTCTAAAAACTTTATATTGATTTTATAATTTATATTATTACAATTAACTAATTAATATGAGTTAATGATTATACCAATTTGTAAGTTTGTGTTCAATAAAATGCACAAGCAAATACTTTTGTTCCAAATTTGTAAACGTTACAAATAACTTTTATTTTTCAATCATCTCAAAAGGGCAGCAACGTTCAAAATACACCATATTAATGGATCTATATCTATTAGTAAAATGTTCTATTGATTATAAATACTAATTCTTTACATTTTACTTGATCTTTTAAATATAGCATTTAAAATATTAGTTAATCGAATTAAAAGATGGCACATGCGGTTCTCAAATGTCGCTCTTTTTCGTTCTCTCTTGGAAACATCTATACCTATACATCAGTTGCTTTGAACAAATCAATATAAACTGCAGTATTCTTGTGGGGTAATCGGTAGTCAAGCTCTTGTTGGTCGGAAATTACATGCTCCAACGATATTTTCCTACAATCGTCAAAAAATTGACATTGTTTCGGGCATTTTTATACATAACAGAACCTATTTTAGCATGCTAGAACAATGCTAAAAATGTACTTTCTTTTTTCACTCAAAACTGTACAAAAAAGTGTGCACTTTAATTAGTACATGTATAGAGTACTATAATTTCCCAAAGATTTACCAGATTGCAGATCTAACCTAACCGAATCTAATTTCATCACAACGAATGTCAATTATTAACAGCCTGCGATTCATGATTCAGCTTGAACAGAAATATACGCATTTATGCGTTTATTTACGTTGTATATTCTGCGAAATATCAAGATTATATTATTTCATTAATACATATTCTAATATATCGAAATTGTAAAACTCGAATATTTGAAAATTCAAGTAGTCATAATTGTAGTCGACCATTCAAATATTTGTATATTTAAATACTTGGATAGTCAAATATTCGGTTTATGAAGCTACAAAATTATTCGAATATGCAATATTCAAATATAGAATTATTCGAATACGATTCTGAGCCCTAGTCTGGACTACTATTTATCTTAACACAGTCTGTAGTATGATACTATAACTTCTCTTCTTACTTAGATAGTAAACGTGACAAATTTTTAATTCCTCACCATAGTTTTTCATTTATTTAAACAGTACAACACACAAAATCATTAAAAAACTAAAAAAATATATAAACAACAAGGATCGAACGCTGTAACAAAAATGACAACAATGCAGTGTCTGTTTTGTAATTAGACTATAAAACAAGAGTGCTATGATGATTGCTATAAATGCATAGTTGTAAAACTACTCGTAAGGGGCGTAAATTTGGCGTAGCGTCGTTACCAGTTCTAATTGGTAATATTTTTATTATTACATTTTTGTAATTTTTTAAAGACCTTAGTTAATTACTTAGACAATGAAACGATACTTTATAGTCTAAGGTTAATTATTGTGTGTAGTTTTTTAAAACTTGGCTTAGAATATTTGACAATTTGTTAAACGTGGCAACAACATACACCTATCGATGTAGTGGAAAGGAAAAAAAATCAATCTATAATCCTGCGTCTAATGTAAATAGTTGTGTCTCTCTTGTTTTTATAGTCTAATAGTTACATCTAGATCTTAACTAGTGCTGCGTTATACTTTCCTTTGCAATAAAACATAGCAATTAAAATCTATTAAAACCGCTTTATCATTTATCGTTGAAAACCCAGTTTCTTGTTTTTCGTCTCAATTAAAAAGATGAAAAATGGACTATAAAAAAGCAGATTATAATTTATGTATAGATAATAAACCCTCCAATACCGAATGGTTAGGTCAAACATGTATTATTATACTATAGCTCCAGCCGAGACCGCACTAATCCAAATGGTTGCAAAAATCTTCCTCGCAGCATATATCGTATATACCCAGAGTACCGCTGCATCAGAAGGCATGCTAAAAGCGCTTTTATTTAAATTAAAATAAGTATAGAATAAACGCTCAAAAGAAGTGATTTTTTATCGTCGATTTTCATGAAGGTAATATTTAAGTTTGTACAACATATTAAATATAAAACAAAAAACTAGGGTCTTCTTTTTTCTCTTAATTGTTGATATTGTGTGCACAAAGGCACACATCGATATTTGCACGAGGGCATCAATTTGGACGGCCCTGCATATATCTACAACATACTAAAGACAGTCCTTCTTCGGCTTTTCATCATATCTCATCCTGTATTCGCATAGAAATTTATCTCTGGCCAACTTTACTTCAATAATTTACTCAGGTAGTCCAAGGAAGGGAAACTTTTTCCTTTTCATCTCAAAAGAATATTTGACATTCTAAAATGTAAATAATAAATCTGCGAATCGTTTCAACACACAAAATGGGGATTGTCTTCAGGATTTAAAATTCAATAATTCTCGCTAAAATGAACAATAGAGCATTTGGAAAGATCATATATCCTAAAATCTTTAAACCTATCCCAGAACCAAGCCACTGACTTTTAGTTGGTTTTTCAGAAGTACACCGTATATGTTTTAATAATTTGAAAGATTCTATAAATTGTACCTATATAATTTTTTTTTAAATTAAATATACTTTTTATGTATTATGGAATAGTATAACTCTATATGTTCGCCCTAACTTTAAATATAATAAAAATATCCCTTAACAAAGAGATCCGAGATAAACCCGTTTGATCCCAAAGTCAAAATTAATACGAATTTGCATGGGATTTCAATAAAATGTAAATTGCTCGTAAAATTGATCCTTTTATAAAATGCCTGCGACATTTAGGTATAACGTTGAGTTATGAATTTTAAATTTTAGGAGATAAATATGATTGGTTTGAAACTTTCTGGGTATAAGAAAATAAAAGTATTTTAATGTGCAAATGTTTTTCTGTCCCTCATGTTTCTTTTTTATATAATTGGTAAATAAAAATTTGATATCTGGATCTAATAAATAAATAAAAGAGAGTATATTTAATAGTGTGAAAATTAAACTCCCTTATATAATTTGATTCACCTAGAAGCGACATATTTCTGATTTTCAAAAAAAAGAAAGCGGGCTGGGAGCTCTACTCTATAGTTGAATAAAGAAATAATATATCAGTGATTTGCATAAGAAAACTAAGGACACGTATACGTTGAAAGCTAGTTTCCAGCGCTGGCTACAAGCGTCAATAAATATTACCTTCTTTCAATGTATCCATACATTATGCCTATAATTTTAATCACACTTTCCTTGGTGTTTATATATTAGCCTGATTTATGATGGGCCTGAATAGTTTAACCACGGAAAGTGCCCTATCCTGGGTGTGATAGGAGATGGCTGGTCAGTGCGGCATAATTGACTGGAGCGAGTCGACCTAAGGAGGCATAAACGTTAATGGATTCCTTTGGCAAGAGAGCCTCACTGACCAGGCTTGCGGTTTTGCAGGGTCGCAGGACGACATCGTGGAATGATCAAACAAACTGAACCTGTGCGTCGTCGGACAGTGGGATCGGCAGGAATTCTTTAACAGTCGATTCAACTAGTAATGGCATATCTGTCTCTTGTATAAGCTCGATAATCCAAGAATAGATGGAATCGGGATACCTAGACGATGAAAGTTCAGTTGGCAGAGCCAACTGTGACTGAAATTGATAACTTTTAGATTTTTATCCTCGAATATTGGCACGTGTCTGTCTTGAAAAGTATGGGTAATATTCCATGTAGGCTGAGATCAAAATCAGACACGGCGCCTGAAATACCGCCATTTTAAGTGGATCGTTGTTTTTTTTTTTTATTTGAGGCAGGGTTTCAAAAAGAAAAAGTCAAATATTCAAAAACATGACTTTTTATTTGCTATTTTTCTAAAGACCTGATGTGTATGTAGTAAAGTAGATTAATTTTATTTTTGTTGATTTTATTAGTTGTGGTCAAATAAAATAAGCCTACATACATTTTAAATAAATTTATTTAAAAAATATTAGAATAGCCATAAAATCTAAAACATTTAACATATAATAATTATCTACAAAAACTGTGATGAATACCAAAACTCAATTTATTAAGTACGTAAATTCTCGGTAAGGAAAACAACGTCTCGGCCTCAGTTAAATAGTGTAAAAAAGCAAAAGAGTAATTACACGTATTTCGCCGCTATCTAAACATAACGTTTATATCCTAATAGCAACCTATTTAATAAGGTAAAAATAATAAACATTTTTATAAAAAAAAATACAACCGACTACAAAAAAATGCCCTAAAAAGTGAAAAATAATATTTTATCCATCTTAAAAAGTTTACTCTGTGAAGTCGATAACAAACTTATTCTTAATTACTTATGTATTTTAAGATTTTTAAGATTGAATGAAATAATATTTTAAACTAATACATAAAAAATACATTAAATATTTTTTTAAGTCGGTTTTATTATCTTATTATATAAAAATATTTATTTTATCCTTTCTAGTTCTATTTATACAAGTTTTGTGTAAAATCACATTTAACAAATAGCCACTGCATCTCGTTATTCAAAATGCCACCATTCCGCCATTTTTAACATTTTTTGAATATGCTCGCATTACTCCGGCAATATTCCCTAAAAATTTCATCCCATTTGGTCAAACCATAGCAAATCAATCGCTATATGTACATAAAAATATACATACCTCACCCAAACATAATTAGACAAACATTGAAACGAGCTTATGTCTTCCAGCAATAAAATTATAATTAATAGTAATGAAAAATTTTGGAATCACTGAGGATCGTACTCGAACCTTTCCGTTGAATGCTACTTTAATTTTAAGAGACAAAACTGGAGTTTTAAATCTTATTTTGGTAACATACACTACAAAACTTTAATTTGTCTATAACCTTCTTCTAAAACTGTAAATACTTTTAAAAAGCTGTCAAAATCTCGTTATACTGTAGTTTTGTGTCATGTCGGGGAGAAAATTCTTTACCAGGGTTCAGGAACACTTAAGCCTTGTTAATAAATACAATATTCAGATTTGACAGAAACTGAATTAGTTTTTGTTAGTCACGGACGGAAATGAGATTTGGTGGAAAAAATTGAGTTGAAATAAAAAAATTAAACCTAAAGAAAGACCGATTATCTTGTGCGTAAATGACGTTTTTAATTGTGAACCAAACTTAATTAATAATTTAAAATAGAATCACAGTTATTTGTCTTATCATTTCAAAAGGATAAGTAGCCGAGTGATATGAGGTGTGGGAGTAAGGTAGCATTCCAAAACTTGTTATAATTATAATTTTTATTTTGTTGTTGTTGGAAGACATAATCTCGTTGCTGTGTTTATTTAATTATATAGTTGTGCTTGTCAGTTTTTTGTATTTTTACATTTATAATTGTGTTAAGGTAGGATTTCAATTTTTAACTTATTAAATAGGTTGCTATTAGGTTTTAAATGTAGTTTTAGATACGTGTAATCGTTGCTCTTTTACTTTATTACCCTATTTGACTGCGGCCCATAAATTGCTTTATTTCTTACTCTACTTACCGGACTGATTTGCGACCGGTAGATAACTCATTATAGTATTAAAGCTTTGTCTAACATTGCCTCTAATTTTTTTTATCAAGTCGAATGTCATTTTGATAGATAAAATGTATGCTACATTAAACAAGTGGCAGTATGAAACTTTCATAGCAAAGATGTAGAACGGTATATTATGATTTCAAAAGTAATCTATAACATATAAATATGAAACATATTTCTCAGTTTACAAAAAAAAACGTATAAAATTAAAAATTATACGATACATGTCCGTTTGGTGTTATTACAGTACTCGTGTATATTGCGTACTATAATAATAATAACTTATTAGCGAAGTACAAGACGAGAAACCTTATTTTACGCCTCCTTCAAGCTCTAGGCCCTATCAAGTCTTAAATCCGGCCCTATTTTGGTGTTACATTTATTTATAATTGGATTATGTACGACTGTATCGTGCGTATATGGGACCCTTTGTTGAAAACTTGGGGGGAAGCAAAAATTTGTAGTCACTCCTCTAAAACCAGGTCTCTTAGAGATAATGTGTGTAAGACAAAAAGTCAACATTGGAAAAAATATTTTTTAATATCTTTATATAAAATTTATAGGAGCGGTCATTTCCTCTTTTGCACGAGGCGGCAAGAGACTCAGTAACGGCCGTAATTGCCTTTCTGCCAAATTATTTTCTGTCATACCATCATATTTGCCTACTTTATTTTTCGACAAGATGACCCAAACAACAAATTGACTTCCGCCAAATTGATTTCCGGCAAAATGATTACCTTTACCAAAACATCGACAAATTGATGTAGAACCTTATGAAAACTCTTTGTGATGATTGGTTTTATCTAAAGCAGAATTCTTAGCCTAATTAAATTTTTCCAGACTTGTGCGATCTCTCACTTTTCTACATATCCGGATAATATAACTTCTGTTAAACCCCTGTAAAATACGACATTAGAAACATTGTAAGAGAAAATATAAAGCATGACAAGTCCAAAAAAATCAGCCATTTTATTAATTCCGCTTAATAAAACTGACTTCCTTTCAGGGGGATTTGACGTTTACAACATTGAAACTGCTATGCCAAAAATTGATCTGGAAGCTATTGAATGTCATTTAAAAGCAGCAAGAGAAGAAGAACGTAGGGTAAGTGTTAAATATTTTTGCGTATTTCTATAAAAATTAATATCTTGTAAATTATACACTGCTTGTCTTTAAATCTGAAAAAAGAATAATGTCCATCCATTTAATTTTGCAGGTCAGGTTGCGTATTTAATTTTGAATGCATAGTAATACAAACTTGAGGATGATAAAGCCAGGTGCTTGCGTATACGAGAGGGTGTGGCATATCGGTCATTGCCATAGCGACTTGCTAAATTAATTAATCTAAAAATGCAATACCAAATATTTAATCAAACATTTATTTACAAGGTTTTGTATACTACATATCAATGGCAATAAACTACCGGCGGCAATTTCGAGTGATAATTTTAAGCTGACTGAGTGACTGTTTTATCGTAAATCGGTGACGGATTTAAATACATTTAACTGTTATTTAGTTCCAGCAGTAAGAATAGATACTTGATACATGGTTTAATTATTATTATTAAAAGAAGAAAGCTAGAGAAGCATCCCATATAACTTAAACTTGAAATATTTTAGACCTAAAAAATACCTTAACTAGTACAAATCTAACCTAAATCTATTAAAAAATATATTTTAAGGTAACAGAATATTAATCCACGGTTGAGTCTAGATCTGACCATCTAAGCCACTGTTGCGTCTAGATCTGAACACCTTTCTTCAGATTACCGGGTGTTAACGGTAAAACATAGATGCTTGAGTGCAGTATTGATGATGTGTTCCCGTTCTATTTGTGACATCTCACATTCTTTGACGAGTCGACATAGTATGTCTTTTGTTTATTATGTTCTTCCAATGAGTGACAATTCGTTCAATTGTTGACGAGTTAGGGATTTAACGTCGGCTAACACAAATGCAGTATTATAGAATTATGACAGCCTATTATATAATTGGGCGGAAATTGACGTGTTTTAAATTATTGCCTTTCTGTTCTGCCTTTGTCAATTTTTCTTCGAAATCAATAATTGTATCCTGTAATCACTTAACCATTACTTGTTTAAGGTTTGAAGAAGTAACATTTTTCTCTATCATTACATTGTGATATTATGTGTTGTCGAGGACTAAATCAGAAACAGACCTCTCCGGCAAATTTAGTAGCAGCTGAGTTTCAGCCCATTTCATAAAATTAGAGTGGTTTATATTGTCATGATAGTCACCACTATTTGAGCCTAAAATAAAACTAGGTTAGGTCAATTATTTTGTAGTGGATTACTGTAAAATAAAAAGCCCGCACTTTGATAGCTTATAGCTAGTCTGACCATTATTAACCATGCGGGTCGTATTGATGGAAATTCCGGAATTCCACTACAGTGGGTAAATCCACTAATGAATGTATCCCAGACAAGTGTATTAAAAGTGGGTGAGTGAAATTGTGGACACTTTTCAGATAAACAAAAAAATTTTGAATTTTACTTTACCTGATTTAAAGATGAATAAACCATTTGGTACAAAACCAATTTATCCCCTGGCATGAACGATCACAAATCTTCTGCCTTTAGAGATGGGTTTCTTTAATTTCGTGTTACTCTGATCTAGTGGCGTATATAAGAGGGGGTTGGGGAGTTAACCTCCCCCCAGAATCACTTCTATTTAAGGTAAAATGATAGAAATAGGATAAAGTAAGGACCTTTTTTTCGGTAGTAGCGGGTAGAGACAGTTTTACGTACAGTTAAAATAGAGTAAATGTGCTTACGCTAGGTAGAAAACAAAAACTGAGGACCTTTTTGTTGGTTGTTGAAAGTTTCCAACGTCTCAAACTCCCTCTTTTTTTTATATAAAATACCAAACTTCTTGAGGGGGTAATTAACCCTATTACCCCCCCCATAAACGCCCTTGTGATGAGACTGTGTAATGGGTACTATGGACGTAGGTTTCATCTGTATAGATAATATTTCTTCCTTCTTCCCCTGTACTGACTAATATTTTATGGGAGACTGAATTCGTTTTAATCGAATGTCGTGTTTTTTTTTTGTTAGAGCAGATCTGTTGTCTTCTGTTTTTTCTGCCTGAAAAATTGACAATTAATTTCTACTAGGTGTAATATTTCCCCTTTAATAATTGTATTATAAAAGCGTTGACTTTTATAATACAATTATTGAAAAATAAAAGGATATTTTTTTCTTGAAATAATGTTTTTAGAGATATTTAGATAATATCAAAATTCACATACCTAAATCATAGAGATATTATGAGCTCTTCAACATTTCTCTCGAAAATATGAAAAATATAAAATTGATATTAAAAAAATATATATTGTCGAGAAAATTATAAATCTTGGTTCATTTGAACATAATATATTTTTCTCTGCGTAAAAATATTTGCCTTTAACCGTGGGCGATCTTTTCTCGGTAATGTAAAGTAAAAATGTATAAAGGTTAGGTTCATATTTTAAAAAATTATATTGTTAGAGTACTAATTTTATATAGGTCATAAAATAATAAAAAAAAATAACTCTTTATAGAGTGGAAGTAACCTTCAGTCCACCAAAAGGCCTCCTTCTGAGTGATTGCGATATACTACATGCGACAAAATTCGGGGTTTCACTGAAGACGGTGATAATGAACCACTATAAAATGTAAAATGGGAAATTAAACCGTTTTAGGGACCCCGAAACGTGAAGATCAGGGAATATTCTTTCACAATTACCAAACACTTCCCTCGTAAGAGAGAGTTCTTAGTTTTTGCTAATTCTTCATATTTTTAGTCCTGTAATACCGTTTAATTATAAAATATAAAATATTTTGGCATTTTTATGTTCAGAAAAATGTTTGGAGTGGCAAGCAAAGCAAAGTTTTCATATAACAGATTTCAGGTGTACTAAAGTGTGAAAAACGAAAATTATGTATTTCAGCAGAAACATTTTTAGACATAAAACTAATTGGTTTCCTTATAACTGATTTCACAGATAGTTAAATAGACATACTAACATAATTCAAAAAAGATGGTATATAATACAAAAATTACCAAAAGATGCTAACCAATTTTGATCTTCTATTAAATAGTTTCTCTTGATTTTTTTATATCGATCACCTACAGAATCAATCTTCCCTTTTAAGATATAAAATACACACGGCTCGACATTCAACTGGAATGCAAAATTTAGATTAACGTTTTATACTTCAAGAATCTAAAAATATAAGAATATATATTTTGTTTATATTACTTCGATTCAGTCATGTTGATGGGTTGTAAATAAATAATTTAAGTGCATAAATTTGAATTTTTAACTTCTAATTCATAAACATTAACGTTTCATACGCGTAGTACGGTTTCGGATTTTAAGAGCAATGAGTGGGTTTGGAGAATAAACTTGCTTACATTAGATAATTACACGTTAACTCAGTTCGAACAGCTATCACTTTTGATAGCATTTTTTTCAATGTATCTATCTAGGCAATACATTTTTTTACCTAAAGTCAGTGTTGAACTTAAATGTTTTTTCGGAATATTCTCCCTCTCCTCTCGGATCACAGTGAAAAATAAGTAATATATCTTTTAAAACCTTAAAAAAGAAAAAATATAATGCAATTATTTTAAATAAAATACATTTTGCATATTTTTTAAGGATATTTTTGATCCCTGTTCTTTTAATTTATACTAAACGAAAGTTTAGATAAGGATATTCAGATAAAGATTTAATAATACAAAACTTATAATTTGGCTATATATGACTAGATTTGACTTTTTTACATTTTTGGTCTATCTCTAATCTATATAAAAAATCCCACCTTGGAGGGTGACTCACCCTCCAACCCTTTCCATCCACAGAAATATTTTCCGTAGTTGAAGACACAACGTTCATCTTCAGTTTTTCTTTTTTTTTTTGAGTTATGACTAAAAAGAACGTCAATTGCCAGAAAGATAGCAACGTTTCTCTTTTTATGAGATACGGTATAGTAATACAAATCAACTCGACACAACTCAAGGTCTTTCAATTCCATCACCAGCCCTTGTCTTCATCTTTTATGTAAGATCAGTGGTAATTGTTTTATATGCTTGCGGTTTATTCCTAAACATATTTCACTACCCAGTAAAATGTTTATGATTGGTTCTAAAACTAATTTACGTAAAAAAAATCTGTAATTTTTTTTACCGGGAACTTCCCTCCTTATGATTTTTTCCATTTATAAATTGTTCACTATGTGTGTAACCCAATTTAGTTCAGTACATAATCACTATATATATATATATATATATATATATATATATATATATATATATATATATATAGTTTTTTTAACATTTTTCCGCCATATTGAATTTTTACCAAAATGTTAGTCAAGTCAATCGGGTAAGTAGTTTTTTAGCTATGCCGCGAACAGACAGACAGACCGACGAAATTGAGAAAACATGTTTTTCAGCGTCTAGGGACCCTGGAATGTAAAGATCTAAAAAAATCTCGCAGGGTGTCTTTTTCACGATTACAATACTTCTCTTTTACGAGGGAAGTAAAAAGTGCTTTCGTGCTACAAGACGGGAACTTGCGAAATGTAAATTCATAGTATTTTGCTGCGACCATGGATTTTACATAAATATTTTATTTAATATTCTGCTATTTATAGACTAACCCTATATAATTTGAACAAAAAATTTCACTGCTGGTCGTAAATAACGCAAAAATGTTATATTACCACAAAATAAACTCTGGAATATTTTCAGAATGAAATAATACGTTTGAGTGCGGTTTTTAAGACCTGTTACTAGCTTTTCTCCAGAATTAACGGATTGCTTCTAGTTTTGACAGTTAACAAGCAGTTTATTGCAATTTTCATAAAACGTCTTTTTTTTCTGGAAACTCGCGGAAATTATTTTAGATTATATTTATATCAAGTTGGTATAGGGATAAACAAAACAAAAAGAAATTTGAGCGTTTTTTGAATTTTTTAATGTTAAATTAATTTAATTTTCTCTCACATCCGGTAAGAACCATTGTATTTACATGCTTTGGCACAAAACTTTTATATAGGGTCCTATATGACCATATGGTACGGAAAAACGAAATGTATTTGAAAATTTTAGTAAATTTTATTACTGTTGTTGAGATATTTGTTAAAAATACCTAAACGTTTATTTAAATTTTATGTTTGATTGTTTTGAAAATTACGAAAGTCAATCAGTGGGGGGGGAGCTACGGGGCTGCAGCCCCCTCCAATACAAAACATATATGCAAGTTCGTGAGTGCACCAATTTACATGATTTTTTTAATGCTCGTCTGGATACCGAGAACTTTTAACACTATTTTTTGTATTGTTTTATTACGTATTGTTTCTATAAAACCAATATGTTTTGCTTCAATAACATTTCTGGACGATGTGGTGAATATCCACTGGAAACTCATCGTGCCATCTAACGGAAAGGGCATAACAAGGTCTACCGGGCCAACTAGTAGATTTTTAATATTGATCCGGGGCTCTGGATAACCCCCCCCTCCTACCCCAATGAGGATTTCTTTGAAAAAGTGTTTATCTCTGACCACACCCCTGCTGCAGCATACAACTCATATATTGCTACTGATGTAAATTGTAAACATATTAATGGTTCTACGCGTAATTAATAATTGTCTTACATTTTCACATAATCTAACCCCGTACATTAACCCCTTCACCACCAAACCATTCCCATTGCGCCATATTTTCTTCCTGATAACGTTCTCCTGGTTGCCTCCAATCAAGAATCCTTCCATTATTGGGGAATTAGGTTTCTTGTCTCATTTACAACATGTTTTTTCTCTATTCGATATCCTTATTTAAACTTTCTCTGGCTCATAGAAATCGATTGGTGCGATGACATGATGAGAGTCGGGCGCATATTGCAAATCGCCTGGCTCTATAAGGCAACAAAAACATTTTGAACGCTTTTTAAAAACTTACAAATTTACATTCTAACTCTGAAGAGGATTAGGTACACACAATTTGAGGCAATCTTTACATTTTTCATAAATAGTTTAAAATATTAAAATTATAATTAACCTTTTTCAGTCCATTTCCTAGAATTATTGAAGTACTATTGACTTTCTTAATTTTTATGAAAACTTCATATATTCGAGAAATATTAATCAAACATAAAAATTAAAAAAACCGTTTCGGTATTTTTAATTAAAGGTCTCAACAATAGTAATAAAATTAATCAAAATTAATAAGTGTCTGCATAGCATATTTTTAAATGTGCCTGTTGAAAAAATCTGAAATTTGCAAGTGCCATTTTTCTGTAGCCACATGGCTATGTCAGACCCTATATAAAATGGTTGCGCTAAAACAGGTAAATGCAATGGTTCTTAATGGATGTGAGAGAAAATTTGATTAATTTAGAAAAGAGTTGCGAAATTCCAGTTAATTTTTCCATAAAGCAAAAAAAGACGAAAATATCGTAATGGAAATGGAAAAATAAAAAAACGCTCAAATTGTTTTTTTATTATTATCCCTAAATCACCCTAGTATAAACATAATCTAAAATATTTTCCCGAGTTTCCGGAGAAAAAGAAATTTTACGAAAAATGCATACTTGTATAACTTCCTGCATAAATAAATTGCTTGCTGACTGTCAAAATCAGACTAAACACATTAGTTCTGGAGTGAATTTCCCAATAGGTCTTGAAAACCGAACGCAAATATATTATTTCATTTTGAAAATATTTCAAAATTTATTTTGTCGTAATAAAACATTTTTGCATTATTAATGGTCAGCAAATAGAAATGTATATTATATTATTTACAATAACTGAACTGAAAAAATTGATTCCCACCTAGGGGGGTATGTGAATTTTTTTTGTTAATTATATTTTTTACTCCAAATTTCAAGACAATAGATCTCTTAAGTTAAAATTGATTCAAAATGGCGTTATTCTGCTATTCCACTCCGGTACTACTCCGAATACTGTCTAAAAAGTTTATCCAGATTGGTCAAACTATCCCGGAGCAATCAGTACAGATACATAAAAAAAATAAAAAATACAAAGGATCGAATCGACAACCTCCTCCTTTTTTAAAGTCAAGTCGGTGAAAAATAGTCACTTCTTAACAGACAATAGATCTCATTGAATTAAACATTGCGCACATAACTCGTATTTATTCGCAAACCGTTTGAACCATCAATATTATTCCAGATTGCCTTTTAAAAAGATGATTTCGGCGGTGACTATGACCCACATCACATGACCTGTCAGCTGGAATATGTGTTTCTGTGTTGATTCACTGTACCAGCCGACAGCCGTTGTAATCTAAGCATTCCAAACATTCGTTCTCGGCGCTCCTACACCAATAAATGTTTATCTTCCTGATAAAACAACAAATATTTCTAATCCAAGAGCAAAAGTAACTGCATCCATTTAACTAACTAGGTCTGAGAAACCATGGCTTACATTATATTTTAATGGGTAATAGTTTTATTGATATTTAACAGATATTTTGCATGGAGGCTGTAAAAAGCGTGTCTACTAATATTAATATCTTGTAGGTTACAGAAAGTATGTTTATTTCTGATAGTCACATTATTGTCACAAAGATGTCTGCCTGCATTACATTTATAATAAATATCCAGCAACCTCCAAGAAACTGGAATTGCCTTTTCCGTGTTCGAAGGTATTTTTTCCAGCTACTCGTATACCATAGTCAGATCCAATTTAGTAAACTAATTTCTTAACCATACATACTGGATCGTCTATTCCCAGAAGATTCTGAATCATCATAAGCTATAACGACCTTGTATATAAACCCCTACAACAAATGTTGCCTTTCTCAACAAGAAAGGAATATACTAGCATTATAACGAAAATAGCTTTGTAGTTCAGAGTGTTATTGACGCCGTTAAATGTTAGATATTTTATATTTTACTAATGATGAAAAACTACAAAATCAGAGAAAACAAGTAAATTACTAACAGGTCCAGAACTCCCAAGAAGGCTAAAATGAATCTTGACCCACGCAAACAACTTCGTTTTACTAATTGGAACTTTAAAGTTATAGGTTTGTTTTGGATAAAGATGAGTCAGAGAAAGAATGAGTTCAGAATAAAATATGCCCCAGCAAAATCAACAATAGTGCAATGTCTAACACAAAAGCTTCTGGATTTGGTGAAAGACACACTAATAGCAAAAGAGATTATGAAGTATTTAGAAGATGTACTTGAGAGGAAAAGTGTATTTAGAAATTTGACTTTAAAGAAAAGAACTTTAACTTTAACGTTAAAACTAAAAAAAAAATGAAAGGTAGAAGATTATTTTTAAAATTTTGAAACCATTTTAAGAGGGCTAGAAAATGCAGAATCGAAAATAGAAGAAGACAAAGCTTGTCATTTATTCTTAACTCTAAATTAAAATTATAATTTGTAATTTCGTACTGTATTACTGCGATAGATAGGCACTTAAGGTAAAAACAAAATGGAAGATAAAAATATACACCAAAGCACCAGTGAAGACGTTACCTTTCAAGTATCCCATTTTAAGTTTTACGACTGCGGAAAGAAGGTGACAAGATAGCAGAATGTAACAGAAATATAGGTGGAGGTAAAAGGTGAACTAGAAGTCAATGAAGAGGAAATCAATTCATGCAAAGGAGGGAAATTATAACAGTGGGTATAGAAGAACAGAAAGTGGAAGTACAAGAGTCATTCACAACTTTAAGCTATGAAATTACAGTAGTACAAAAGTAGAAATATATTTATTTTGGATTCTGATGCTCAAAACTTGGTAACAACTGCCATTAATGAATATATGACTGACATAGAAGTAATGGAAAGAAAACTTGATGTCGTCAGAGTAAAGAGAAGTTTAAATATTACTGCTTTAATGGTAAAGCATTAAAACATAATTTAATTTTTGTATTAAAACTGGTAAATAAAGGTTATAGTGACTTTTGCAAAACACCAAGCACTATTAAAAGGCAGATATTTTGAATTTGATTGTAAAATGAAAAATAATATTTTCAGGATAGAACTGGGTATAAAATGCATGAGCAGAGTAGCTTGTCATGAGAGTTGGGCAAACTACTTGAAAGAATTAGTTGAGTTAGAACTAACCACTCACGTCGAAAGTATTTTAACTACTTAGTAGTTAAACTACTTTTGCTAAAAAGTAGCTGAAATACTAACTACTAAGTAGTTAGTAGTTAAAATTTCAACTATTTTTTTAACTACTTTTAGACGAATATATAAATAATTACATACAACGTCACATACACCATATCCACATACATTAATTTAATATAATCACATACAAATATTGCTTCGATACTTCAGTATACAATTTTATTTTAAATTTTATTTACTAATATTTTTTTTACTTTTGGTGTTGAATTGTTAATAATTTAGCTTTTACCGTCTATAAAACTATATTCTATCATTTATTATTTCCCTCAATAAAAAGAAGGTTTTAAAATTTTATACCAAGAATTGGAATTCTTCCGCCTTTTTAAATATTTTATAATTCCGCCATTCTGTTTCACCGTTTTGGATTCACACCAAAATTTTACAATTTCATCCATATATGATACTTGACTTTTGTGCAAAATTTGAATTTAATCGGGTTACTATTTTTTGATAATGATATTTTAAACATTTTATCAGGCCAGCATTTTGTTCCGCGATAATGAATTCGCTCCAAAATTCTTCAACTTTTTATAATATTTAATTTTTTTTAAATTTGAAATCAATTGGATAGGTATTTTTTTAAAATTGATTTTTTGAACAATGTGTTAGCGCGATATTTTCCCTGACCATACTGGATTTTCAACAAAATGCTACCATTTCATCGATGGCAGTAATACATCATTTAAAAGGCGCCTTGCTGTACCAAATTTTATTAATAGACCTTATTGTTTTAAGAACTGGTAAAGGTGCAGATACATATATGGTTCATAAACAAGAGGTAAGAGGCAACAGTTTAAAATTTTGTTTTGGAGAAAACTAAGGATTTTTGCCGAACTTATTGTATGCTCTATCTTGGACGTACAGTTTCCTCACTATTTACTACATAATATTTAAAGGAAAATATGTTTAATTTTTCAAATAACCCAAATAAATATCAGTGTTTCATTCCTTCAACTTTTCTTGACCTTTATATTTTTAATTTAAATAAAATTATCCCGCAATCAAGACGGATAATTTGTCACCTTGTTTTACTAAATTGGTTTGGTGATTTTGTCGCTGGTTATAAAATCAGTTTACTATGATTGATGAGAGATATCAGTAATAATGTCTAATGAAAATTAATTTTCAACAGTAAAGTCGGGATCATTATTTTGCCTTCCAAATCTATTTGTAATTTTTTCATAGCTAACGCAGTATCTCTATGTAAAACTGGAGTACGTTTCTAAAATTCTTAGATGGATGAACCCCACGCTGCAATAGCTAACGTAGCCGGTTGAGTACAAAGAATTTAACAACTGTAAATTTTGAGAAACACGTTTCTATAGCCAAGTTGACTTTACTGTCAGTCTAAATTGTTTGAAATCCCAATGCCAGTGCATTTTCTGAGCTTTGAGTTTTATAACGAGAGCGCACACGAAGAAGATGTAAACTGAGAGTCGTCGTAAATAGCAACATATCATCGTTACTGTTAAGCACATAGTTACTTCAGTTGGGTGTATTTATATTTATCTGCTTAGTTTTGTGTCATTAATATAACCCAATTTTTATTAATTCATAGTGTTCACTCGTATCTTGTTTAGTTATAATAAAAACACGTCCAATGTAGTAGTAGCATATCCATATTATCTGTATGAAGAGAGAGGGAGAGAGAGAGAGAAAGTTGTTAGTAGAAAATATGTACATATACAAGATTATATTACTTATAATAAAGTTATGAACGCAATCGTTGTAATTTCATTCATAATTTCATTAACAGGTATAGGCCCAGGAAGCTCCGAAAATAGTAGTAAAAGTCGTGTAGAAAAGTAAAAGAAAACCAAGACATGGTTTTTCAGTAGTCTAAAAAAAACTCAATAAATATGGCTGGACTGAACAGTGTAGGAATACCAATTTTGGAGGCAAATAACTTTAATTACCGGAAGTGAAGCGATCGTCCACCAGAGAGCGCCTCAAACGCCGAAAAAAGATGTGTTACGAAAAATTATAACAAGGCACAATGAATTACTGCACATAGTCTTTTCGACAAACTCCTGGATATAGTGACTGTCAAATACCTTAGGAACAAATAGTGCCGTTAAAAAATGTTCTTGTGAGAACCAGCTCATTTATTAAGCTTTTATTGTGGAGAAAACTCATCAGTCTGAGGTCATATGAGTAACAAACTAAATTATTCAAGACCTAAAACCCCTGAGATCAGTTATTGAGAAAAGTAGCCGTGTGTGTCATCTGTTATTGTCTTTGCCATCGTAATATAATAATGTGATAACCGCTCTCGAAACTGTCTTTGATGTCAAGATGGATTTTGTTAAAGCCCGACTTGTAGGGGAAAAAATAAAACTAAATCCTAGGAATGGGTACTCTGATGACAACGCAGTTAGTTTTGCGGCAGATTCAAGAGAGTATTATACTTGTGGCAATAAAAATCACTTACAAACACAGTGTCAAAAGTATAGATAGAGGCGTAGATCAATACAGGATGCCAGATACATCTAGAGGTAGATTTAGAGCGAGAGATATAGATGGTTACACCGGGTTGAAGATATAAATGAAAACATGCCATAGCAGTCCAAATTATAAACCTGTACGCAGCTCATCTATGCGATGAAACAGAAACAACAGGAAAAATTACTTTTGTTTTAGATTCTGGAGCCAACAACAATTTCGTTTGTGAAAATATTGAGTCATAAGTATATGATACAATGTCAAAAAATTAAAAGACCATGAGTCAGTATATCTAGCCTATAATACTGAAAGTAAAGTATCAAGGACAATCAAAATCTATAGAAGCATTAATTGTTCCAAATATGAAACACAACTTGATATCAGCATCAAAAATCTTCTAAAGAATATAAAGTTATACTTGAAAAGGACATGACAGCAATCAGTGGACAGAATTTTGCATTAGTATGTGAAAATAAATCCGTACTATACATATTGATAGTAGATAATAAGTGAAAAATGTCATATAAGCATTGACAGTGAAATTTGGCATCGATGTTTATGTCATGCTGGAAAAAATGCTCTACAAAAACTTGGAATAAAATCAACGATTAAAGTGTGCTCAACTTGTATTGGAGGTAAGCTTCTCGGTTAAGTTTTACTAGAAATTCTACTGCGAATACAATTGGTGAACTTGTGCACCGTGCGCCAATACAGTCAATAGTGAGAGATACTTTCAGTTGATACTAGATTACTTTTCTCACTTTATGATTATAAAATTGAAAAATAAAAATGAAGCAGAAGAAAATTTAATAAACCATATTAAAGAGCCAGGAACTCTGTGAAACCACAGTGAAAGGTTTTCGATTGGATAATGGTGGTGAGTTTACATCAAAGACTTTATAAAGAAAAATAACTTTAAATTGGAGATATCAATGTCATGGGATATAGTCCACAGATGATTGGCAAATCTGAGAGAATGAATGGTACACTATTAAACATGATTCACACTAAACTAATTGATTCGGATCAGAGAAGCATTAAAATGTTCTGTATATGAATTGAACCGAACACCAACATCTGCATTCAATAAAGGAGAAACACCCTCTTGCATATAACCTGGTAGAAATGCCATCAGCAAACTGAGAGTGTTTGGCTATTATGCATGGCATGTTGTGTCTTTTGGTGTACTCTTTCGGGGCTAGGACTGATATTATGATTGACCATCATCCTGATATTATATGGTCATTCATTTTTGAAGTCCGCTGGCACATACGACATCGATCATCATCCACCTTGATTTTCTCCACATATTCTTTATAAGTCCTATTCTTTTATAATCTCTTGGATGGCTGTCATCAACCCTTCGGTTTCAGCATATAATTTGACTATTTGCGACGTTGCTAAATAGGTTGGATGTTTGCCATGAATGGGTTTCTGCAATTTTGTTTATATAATATTTAAACATCTAGGCGTATTACACCTATATGTACCACAAAAAGTTATAAACGTATGGCACTATATATCAACACAACAGTTCACGATAAACAAACCATGATGACCCAGAACTACAACAGAGGTAGCGGTTACACCAGTGACGACATACTACATGTATCACTTTAAAAGTCAATCTTCAAAATCAAATTTACTATCATAGTAACTTTATCATTTATATATATATATATATATATATATATATATATATATATATATATATAGTAACTTATAAGATTGGTAAGAAAATATACATTTCTGATATTTAAAATGTCCTTTCATAGAGGAATCTGGTAGATATAACCTATCTTTACCTCTACCGTATCTCAGTAACGATTCCACTAAAGACCGTTACCCCTGAATCTGCATTTTTTGTTTAGTATTTTTCTAATTAAGTTGAGTTTGTGAATTAACTCTCGAAGTTTGGCTGTTAAGTTCTTGACGTGGTAGTCCCTTCCCAAACGCCTATCCACTGTTATACTCAAATAATTAGTGTTCCTGTTTTCTTTGATGGTAAGAACAGAACCGACTAATCTTATAAAATCAAAGTCAGGCCAGTACGCCTCATTCAGTGAGGATGCATATATATACTATTTTTGATGTATTTAACGTTAGTTTTTTTTATCTAGCCAGTTTTTAACTATTTGAAGTCCTGCACATAATCTAGCTTTCACAGTTTTCCAACTTTCACCCCTGAACAATAAGACAGTGTCATCGGCATAGGAGATGGAGACACCATCAATACCCAGATTCAACAGTGAATTTATGTGGAACTCCATTTTGAACTCATGATGGATCAATAATTGTATTTCTATACTTAACAATTTGCTTTCTGTTCCCTAGGAAGCTGTCAAAGATATCCAACACCGTACCCCTCACAACGTAATGGTACAGGGTCTGCAGAGAGCGATCATGTGGCACAGTGTCGAATGCTTTCTCCAAATCAAGGAACACAGCAATGCATTTATCACTTGCATCCATATAATTTTTTACATTTGCTACCAGCTCAATCAATGGCATCGCTTGGACTACCACCCTTCATAAACCCAAATTGCTTTTCATTTAAAGCAATTATTGATACTAGATAATCATATAATTTACTTTTTAGACATTTTTCAAAAATGTTTGCAAATGTTGTGTTTGAACTAATAGGTCGGTAATTGGAAAGGCAAGTTTTGGATCCCTTTTTAAATTTTTGAGTTACAACAGAGGTTTTCAGTAATTCCGGGACCCTGCCAGTGAAGAAGATTAGGCTTATTATATGCACTAACGATTTTTAAAAAAATTGACGAATTGTCTTTACCAATTCAGAAAGTAATTCTAGGCGAATAGTTGTTTTTTAAGCTGCCATTATGCATAATTAATTCCATGTTGGAAACAGGGCTCCTCAATTCCATGGACTAAACAGGGTCGGGATAGTTTAAATTTATTACTTCAGTTGGATTCGAGATTTTTTTAGCCATGTTCGATCAAACATTTATATAATAATCGTTATAAAAAGTAGTAACCTCACAAACGGTCGCAAAGTGTTTACCATCCCTGTCCGTTATACACATATCATTCATTTTTGTATTGGACTCAATTGCAGACTGACTTATTACTTTATACATTTTCTTTAGATTATTACCAGTTTTATCCAGTTTTTTCATATAATAATGTTGCTTTACTTGTTTTATAATTTTATTGACCTGATTACGATAATGCCTATACTGTTGCAGCAAACCGATGTTATTTCTATCTTTTATTGCACATTTTTTAGTTTATCTCTATATCTAATCAAATGTATAATACCGTCTGTGATCCAAGGTTTAAGCTTTTTATGAGTATTATTTCTATTTACAGTTTTTTAATATTACATTTATCATAACAAGTGTTTGAAACACCAACTGTCTGTAGTGGTAATGATATTTTCAAATTTTTGGTTTTTAAATGTTGTTTATCTCAAACATTTGCCGGACACTATTTAGGATTACATCTTCATCAAAACTTCAATCCAGCTGTATAGGCTAACGATCAGTAATATCGGTGTCCAGTACCAAGGCGTTTTTCAATAACTTTTTACATTAAAAATTTTTTTTATGAAAATATGATCAATGCAACTTTTACTTTCCAGAGTTACTCTTGTATATGAATTTCTACAAGATTTGAAACCTAGAGCTGATAAAATTGATGTATATCTAACCGCTGAGATTTTTGGGAGGTTGAAGATACCAAAATTAATATCTTCTGAAAATATTTCAATGTTGTTACCTTAAATTATTAAGGTGTGTCTCAATATCCGATAAAAACCGATCCTCATCAGTGTTAACCGTGATGCTACTTAGAGGCAAAACAGTATGCTTTATTTCGTAATTAATAGAATTGTTTATAAAAGATAAGTACACCATAATTTTGATTTCTCATATTATTATTTTACACAGTTTTAAACCGCGGTATTGTTAAATTTTTCACATCATACATATAGCGTGTTCCACAAAAAACTAATGTCTAAATCCTTGATTTGAAGATTTTCGAAAAATGCTAAAAAGGAGTCAAACATTTTTTAAGCACCACATATATTTTTGTAAAGAACTTCGCGTATTTTTTTTGTGTTTCATATTAGTATAAAAAAAATTATATTGCTACATGTCAAACTGTATTTCATAATTATTTTTAAACTGAAGTTCCACTTGATCTATTTCACCTTTAAGATTTCTATCTCTTTATTAATCTTGATAATCCCTAATTCTTGCCTCCTTTTCCAGGTGTAATGTACACTCGTCACTAAATGATTTGTGATCATATTTAGAGTTAATTCCAAATTTGCTATTTGCATGCTTACAGTTCACACACGAGTAAGTGTTTTTGTTGCAGTTTCTGATTTTGTGCTGTTCAACACAGTTTCCACATGTAATATTACGTTGGTATTTAGCGATAGCCATAGCATTTCCTAACATATAGTTCCTCTTTAATTCTACAAGTGTCCCATCCAAGGTTCACTTCTTTGTTTTTACTAATTTTGTAAATGTTGTTTCTATAGTCTTTGCAAACAATACATATCTTCTATTTTTTTACGACTCATTATTTATCTTACCAGTTTTATCGATATCATTATTGTTTGTTGAAGATTTTTCTTGATGCTGTAAACACCAACTTCGGATTTCTCATGCTTGTCATGCTAATCTCGTACTCATTGGTTTTATCTTTTATCACTTTCAGTAGACAGATTCTTTCTGTAACTTTGGTTCGAGTATGACGTTTCCTTTTTTTGATGTCATAACCTTGCTCACTGCTTCTTTAGCTTGAAGTGGATTTAAATGTTTCATGAGTTTCCTTAGTTTTCTGAGCACTTTAATTTAGTTTCTTTGGTCTGATAATAATTTTGGATATATTTCTAGGCTGGTGTCGGTATGGCATGCTGTTCATTGGTATGCCTAGAGATATTGTTATTATTATTACCATTATTATGATTATAATCATTATTATAAAAGCCGCAGTTACACAAATATAAAAATATATCGCTTGACTCAAAAAGAACGTAGATTATTTATTTTTATTTACAGGATACCTCATTTCTGATTGTGAATTTAATATTAGTATGAATTAAGAATTTTAGATAGATAATATTATTTTAGAGGATAGTAATCTCTTGCGCACAGTGAAGTATAGTGAGCATGCAATATGCAATTCAGTAAAGTGCCTGGAATGTCTTTATTTTTTAGATTTAGAACAAATGTAGTTTTAATAAATAAACTGCTTTAAATTAGGTTTATGGTTAACAGTAAAAAGTTCAAAAATATTTATATATTTGTCTACTTACTATCAATTGTTTTAATACAGATAGATAGAAGAGTCAGAAAGGCAAGTGTGTAAATACTGTCGTTAAGAATTTAGTATAACATTTGCTCTTGCTCTAAAACACCAAATCCACAAACGGTCTACCAGCAGCCGAACATCGTGCGACCTCACTCGGATGTGGATCTTACGCAATCGGGAAATACAGGCTCGGTTTGAAGATTTATCCGAACAAATTTATTTCGCGATCTGATGTTACTCGAAAACTCCAATCTTGAAATTTCAGTTGAAAAAATCCAATCGTCCGAAAGAACGTAACACATTAACTCTTGTGTTTTTTATTTCGGTAACACTGTACATTATGATCGTGAGTAATCGAAGGTAAACTACGAAGTTCTGTGATTTGTGTTTTTACTCTTTTTTTACGTTTCCTAATACCTAAAAGTAAGAGGCAGTAATGGACCAACCAAAAAGTTCAAAGAATTACAATAATACGAAAAATCAACTGTATAAGGTATGTTTTTTGTTTAAGATATCACAATTAATAGGATGATCTTATCTGTTAAGTATAATTTAATCCCTGTATTCTGTACTGGGAAGGATGGCTTATTAAAGCTACAACATATAATATTACTATAACTATAATAAGTTCCATTTGTCCATCAACCAATATTTTATCATTATGGGTTTCCTGCTTGGTGAGGTAAGAGAACGGACAATCACAGAATAAATGTCATACTGTACCGTCTTCTTTTTTGCAATACCCAGAGAGAGATTCACTTAGCTTTTAATTGTAGAGGTGCCTTCTTAGCTAACAGTGTCTATTCAGAATTCTTGCTACAAATGATAAGTCATTGTCGTCTCTGAAATATTTTAGAATTTGTACAGCAAATTCGCAGCTATTAAGTTTTCGCGCAAATTTTAGAGTCATTGGGTGTATTTTTTTAATAATAATTTGTACCACTGCTGAAACTAATTGTAGTGTAGGGAGCTGGCTAGATCAAAAAATATTTAAACTAGTATTCTGGCCAACTTGCCATTCCATTAGTGTCTTTTAGCCTAACATATCGAAACTTAATTAATGTGGAGCAGTAATTCCCATATGACCCCTTTTTTTTTTCTTCAGATATAGTAACGCTGGTCGACTCTCTTTGCAGAGTTTGCCAATATACCTTTACCTACAATCTTTTTCGCAATTAGTTATGTCAGCAATAAAGAACTTAAACTTCAATGGCATGCTGTCGTTATTACTTATTAGCCACTCGCAGTAAATTGGAGGTTTTGCGAATAAACGCCATAGCTTACTCTTTTTTGGATTTGTGGTACTGCTCATATGCGTTATTTAGTTTTCTCTTGTGAAGTGAGATTCCAACTGACCTTAACGGCTAGAATTACGCCTAGATTACAGTTAGATATTTGAAACTATAAACTTTTATAGCCTTTCTGGGATCTACGAATTTGTGTGGCCCTACCTAATATTTTATTTGTCCGTAGGATGGTCTACATTCAATCGCAAAGAGTTACACCAATTTTCAAATAACTGACTAACACGTAAAATCAATAGTTCACCAAAAAAAGCAATTAACATTCTTTACATTCTTCAGGGCCTCCGCAAGGGTTATCGACGCCCGCGTGCCGGAAGTATTTTGACGCCCTTCAAATATCGTATGTAAATAATATTCTTAAGAATAAGAACTTAGTTTATAAATATATTTTTTAAATTTCATTGTTGGCTTTATTTTTTAAAGTTTAAACATTTTAATGTAATATACAGAGCGTTTCAAAAAATATGCGCCAACGTTTAAAGCGAGATTTTTGTAAGAAAATAAGACGAAAAGTTCATATACATATAGGTATACAAATGTTTGTTTCTCGAGATTCAGGGTGTCAAAGTTTTACGAAAATATATCTTTAGTAATTCCGAAATAGAAAGAGTTATTTGATTAAGATTTGGTACAACCTCATAAGAATTTAAAAGGCTATATTTTTACAGTATTCGACAGTTTCCACTTCAACCATAGGCATAAGTATGGGTAACCATCACTGATGTTCTTTATAAAAAAAATAGTAAGCCACTCATGTAAAAAAAACTACTAGGTTTATCATTTTGGCGACTTCAACTAAAACTGAATCAAAGATGCCAGTGGTATGTATCAAAATAGAATTTGTTTTTTTATTCTCTAAAACGTCTTATCAATCACAAAATACCTAAGAGACATTTTTTGTGTATTTTTACTTGCCCTAAACAATAAAGCTAATAGTTTTTTAAAAAAATAATTGGCGTACCATTTTTTTTAAAGAAAATTTAAAAATATAGCCTTTAGCTACCTTAATTAAATAGCTTTTAAGTTTTCGTACTTAACTAAATAAAATCATATCTGTTTTTAAATATTAAACATCTGCGGACTCATGTTCATATGAACTTTTCGTTTTATTTTCTTACAAAGAATGTTCCAACCAACGTTGGTGCACCAATTTAAGACGGCGAAAAAAAATGGCGGCCTAGTGAACTGTTAAAAAAAAATTATTTAAAAACTACTTATCCAATTTACCTGAAATTACACCAAAATCAAGTTTTATGTTACAGTGAGCAAAAAAACATATTTCTCATTGGTCTGTCTATCTGTCACTTCGCGACGTAGCTGGAAAACTTGTCCGATTGACTTCAAATTTTCGTTGTATTGGGGATGAACTGGTAATATTGTGATAAAAATCCAATATAGTGTGTCCAATGGTGGTCTAATTATCCAGTTGACCTCAAATGTTACACAAAAATTAAGTATTAGAATGAAGTGATAACATTTTGGTACGAAAATGCCAAAATCACATTTGGCATTTTCGAAGCTTTTTTTCTCGCGTCCGAATCGAGACTGAAGTGTTGGTGAGTGCAAAGCTTCTTTTTATACCCCCACCCGGGGTCGAAGGTTATATCTGAGCGGCCGTTGGTCGCTTTTATGTTTTCCGGATGGTGCTGTTGTTGTTGCGCTATTTGCTCTTGATTTTTTGCGATTTTAGATTTGTCGATTTTTGTTTTCCATACTCTTGGTAGTTTTAATGATTAGTCCCTTTTATTCAAATCACCTTGTTTTTCAATTTCTATGGCTTCACGGATTATTCTGGTGTAGAAATAAAGCTAAGTTTGTTGGGTTACTTCTGGCTCTGAGTTTAGCAGAGTTTAGAGTAGAAGAGCATAAACTCAGCATCAGAAACAAACAAACAACCTCAGCTTTATCCCTACATCATCAGGAAACCGGCCATAAAATAACTTTCGATGGGTGTAGAGAGATTGCCAATATAGAACATTATAAGACCAGAATAATCCGTGAAGCCATAGAAATTGAAAAACAAAGTGGGTGAGGGTATAAAAAGAAGCGTCACAGTCACCAACACTTCAGTCTCTATTCAGACGCGAGAAAGAAAGCTTCGAAAAAGCCAAATATGATTTTGGCGAAACGTCAGCAAAACTGTTCTTTTCAGAACGACAGTAGTAAACGGATGTACACCCGGAATGAAAACGCATATATATATATATATATTATATATATATTATATATATATATATATATATATATATATATATATATATATATATATATATATATACCTGATATCAGCTATACTACGTATGAAAGAAAAAGAAGCTCTGCAACTGGCAATAAAACTACTTTATAAAAATGAAATTTTTATTAGATAGCCAATATGCTTTTTTATTTATGTTCAAATAAAAAATAAATTCAACTAATCCATTTAACGAAAACAAGGATTTGAATGGAACAGACATTGTTTACATAGTGAAAAAATTAATAGCAAATGAAAACAAATCAAAACTAGAAATGTGTGATGTCACTTATTGACCTTTAATAATTTTATACAAAAATTAAATAGACCATATATTTTTGTGGTCAGTTTTTTTTTTCCCATAAGGTTTTGCTTTGGGTTCCTCATATTCTTATAACTTTAGTTTTGTTTATATTTCACTATAAAGTTTATATTAAGACTAGCAACCACAGTTGTGTCATTACTCAGGAATTGTTTGTAATACAATGTATTGATCTATTTTTCTTGGCTCTCTTCATCTATCCATAATACTCTTAGTTTTTTATTTGTTCTAAACCAACCCCCTTGCCAGTGTTCTTTGTCACATCCAAAAAAACACATTAAACTGTGTTAAACTGAAAAATTATATTATATAAACAAGCTATTGAAAAGATGACAGGAAATGTATTTTTAAGAAGACAATAAAATTATGGAAATTAGAGACAATAGTGACATAAAAAAAATGGATACGAGTACTTTTAAAATTTTAAATTATGGAAATTATTTTTTTATGGAGCGAATAAAGTTATATTTAATTGTGTTCACCCCTTTATAATAACAAATATAAATAAGATTTTGAAAGAGAATGAAATTTATTTAAACTAAGATTGGGCTTTGTATTTTTATTTGTTTATTTTTTCTTGAGTAATATTAAAAACTTTTTGTTTTGAGAAAGTTGTACTTTGTACCTAAATTATATTGGACTATTTTAGCGAAATAGACGGGTATGGGTAGGTAAAATATTTTTTCTCTAAACATAATAGCTTAAACATTATTCACGTGGATTTGAAGAATTAATGATTTATTTGAATTATTCTATCACAAACCTTTAAACTGGAAAATACTAATAGTTTTAAAATTGAAGGATTCAACGTGTACTATAATGAATCACTTTATAACAATAATGACGGATTAGTCATTTATATTAATAACGATAAAGTATTCAAACAGAAATATACAAACTAACCGAAATTTAAAAGTGTCAGTTTAAAATAGTTCAAACTAATATTTTTCGAATTTAAAAATGTGTGACACAAAATTCTTTGTGGAAGATTTAAGTGTTAATATTGTAAAACAACGTGAGCATGATATAGATCAATAAAACATGTTAACTGGAAATGGTTTCTTTTCTTGCATTAACAAACCCAAAAGAAAGACAGGATCCTCTTTCACTACAATAGATCACTTATTTTTAAAAACTAAAGGCTTTCAAAACAAAACAAGTTAATAAAACGTATGGTAGTTTAAACCTGTTTCACGGATCACTATAACTATATAA
Source organism: Kuschelorhynchus macadamiae (assembly GCA_030620095.1). Lineage (NCBI taxonomy): Eukaryota > Metazoa > Arthropoda > Insecta > Coleoptera > Curculionidae > Kuschelorhynchus > Kuschelorhynchus macadamiae. The sequence continues at coordinate 262,041 of JAUTXW010000289.1, read as the reverse complement.
TTATGTTGTCTGTGCAAAATATTAAGAATATACATATATTAATATGATTGATTGTGAATCTATAATTTCTACTTGAAAATGAGTCGTAGCAAGAAATGACCAACTAAAGGGCACATAGAATGCATATAAAAATTTTAAAAATAAATTTCCCTTGTTTTAAACTGAGTGTACAAATATGCAAAAAATAAATAGCAATAATAGAAAAAGCGAACCATGAATTACCGTCTATAAAACATAGAGATAAAATTAAAAAACAATTAAACAAAAATTATTCTGCAGTACTATTAAATGAATATAAAGCATTCAGAAATAAGTTAACAAAAACTATTAAAATAACACAAAATGCTCTTTATCACACTCAAGTAGTGGACGCAAACCCCAATTACTAAAAAAAAATTGGAAGATTATGAGTGAAATATCGACCACAATAAATGATGAAACAAAAAAAAAATTTTTGTATTCTAGAAAAAAAAATAAAACGAAAAAAGACTCTGATGTCGCTAATGTTTTTAATAATAAATATCGGAAACAAAATTCAATCTAATATAAAACAAAATTCAGAAAGAATTTCGTTTCCTATCTCCTGGTCAGTAGCATTATTATACTAAATATATAAATAAAATCGAACTGATTGATCATATCAAATCTTCAAAAAAATACTTTAACTGGAGATCCGGCCCATGTTACAAATTATAGAACAATTTCAGTAATAAACACCTTTGCAAAACTTTTTGAAAAATGCTCAAAACAAAGATTAGTTGAATTTTTAGAAAGAGACAATAATGTATATTCTAAATATGATGCTGTATTTGAGTTGACAAGAAATACATTAGCTGTTTCTTAGACCTAATGAAAGCATTTGATACAGAGTACCATATTTTCCTTATTTATGTAAATAAGATAGGCAGTGTCTTTCGGGACTGCAGTGTGGTATCGTATGCTGACGTAAAATTAAAAAACTCAAAAAAAAAACAAGTATCTGGGAGTAGTTATTGATCAACATCTAAGATAGTCCGAACATCTAGCATCAAAAATTAGAAAGATGTACAAATTTTTCCAATTAAGAAATGTTTTAAATAAAAAATTAGTATTGCTATTATATAATTCTTTAATAGAGTCTATATTATATTGAGTACTGCATCTTCATATGGGGAGAATTGATTAATTTAAATCTAAAACTTGTATAATCATGCCAAAATTAGAAATTCTTTATCATAAACTTCGCAGATAACCTACCTATCTTTTATATGCCGAAACTGAAACACATAATATTCATAATCTTTATGCGCTTTCGTGTTTAATCTACATAACTAAAATTAGGTACCTTTATTCTCTATCACTATATTTAAGGCGAATAAATTTAAACGAAAATCTCTCTATGGCCAGATTCATTACTTATTATGCAACTAAAAATTTAATGTGTTGCCAATTGATATTATGAAGGCGATTCTGTTATACAATAAAACATCAAGAAAAAAAACTAAATATCAAAACAAGATTTGTTTTAAAACAGTATTTTCCTAAATTAAATAATAAAAGTCTACTCTAAAGTTTGTTACTGCTACGCTCTACCTCGTCATCTGGCGTTTTTAAAATTTAATTTAAATAATTGTACTTAGCAATTGAGGTCTAAGTTCTCTCCCGCTCATTAATAATTTTAATATTATATGAAAAAAAAAACATTAACAGATAATTTTTAAATAATTATTATCAGTGAATATATAAACTTTGAAGAATTGTAAAACTTTTGAAATAAATGTATGTTTATATTTATCGAAACATTTGGTTGCTTGTTGCTTTTCACAGTTGTAGCTTATTAACATTACACTTGTACGTTTCTTTACCTTTTCAATAATTTACTTCCAATCTGCATATTTATTATTAGCTAACAACATATATGTATATTTATATATATATATATATATATATATATATATATATATATATATATATATATATATATATATATATATATATATATATATATATATATATATATATATATATATATATATATATATATATATATATATATATATATATATATATATATATATATATATATATATATATATATATATATATATATATATATATATATATATATATATATATATATATATATATATATATATATATATATATATATATATATATATATATATATATATATATATATATATATATATATATATATATATATATATATATATATATATATATATATATATATATATATATATATATATATATATATATATATATATATATATATATATATATATATATATATATATAATATATATATATATATATATATATATATATATATATATATATATATATATATATATATATATATATATATATATATATATATATATATATATATATATATATATATATATATATATATATATATATATATATATATATATATATATATATATATATATATATATATATATATATATATATATATAGGGTGTTTCTTAATTGAGTGTCAATATTTAATGAGGTGATTTTTGGGTCCATTTTAATAAGAAAACTTCATATAAACATATGTCCTAAACGGTGTAAATTTTGAGATACAAGGTGTTAAACTTTCAATAATTTCATAATTTTTCGATAATATCTCGAATACCACTCTAGATATTGTAATGAAAATTGATATAGAGATACTATGCATCTAGTGAAATTTTTTGATGTAGACCTTTTTTTTTTTATTTCCACCAGTGGCGTCCGTACGGAATCCGACCTGCATATTTTCCCAGACATTGATGGTACGCCACTGATTTTTTTTTAAATAAAAATTATTTTTGAAATTCCCATTCATTTTTGAGCAAGTTTGATCTCTTGGTAATTTTGAGTTGAACGCACGGTTTTCGTTTTAAAAAATAAAAACCGTTTCTCTGCAGAGTTTTAACAATATCGCTAATATGACAACACCAATCGCCATGGCATGCAAGGAAATTTTTTTTTTGACTGAAATTCAAGAAATCAAATTTGCTTATGAATAACTAATACCCAAAGATTTCAAAATTATTATTTGAGCTTATAATTTTTTAACACGAAACTATAAAATACTATTAGTTCATCAATAAAGAAAGATTACTAATAATAATTATTATTGTAGTAGGCTCTGGCTGTCAGAATTAATACTTCTCTTGTAACTTAATTTGACAGTTCAGCTTTCAGATTCAGTCGGGTTGTATTAATTTTGTGTTCTAAATATCTGATATATCTGAGAAAAGAAATGGTTGAGTTTACCAATGAAGAGTTGGCAGACATGCATTACATGTATGGTTTTGCGTCATACCATATAGGCGAATATTTGCAAATGTGCATAGAAAGTTGACTGAAACAGGTACATTCAAGCCAAATAATAAATAATTAAAAGGGGCCCATCGGACTGTAAGAACTGCAGAAATTGAAGAGGCAGTATTAAATTCCATAGATGAAAATCCTGAACTGAGTACTAGGAAAATTGGAATTAACTTAAATATTTCGCACATCCTAGTTTGGATAATTCTACATGATTTTTTTTTATACCCATATCACATTCAACGAGTGCAAGCCTTACTTCCCCGAGATCTTCCTTTCCGAGTTAATTTTTGTGAATGGTTTTTGAAAAAATTTCGCAAATTGCATTTTAGTATACGGTTTCTAGAGCTAAGTTTTAAACTGCTTAAGATCAATCATTTTGCAGAAAAACTATTAATAGCCCTCATATAAAATTGAAGTAACTAGCTTGACTTCCGATTTTGTTTCAAGGAAAATATGTATCAATTTTTGTAGCTATTTTTTTTTATAGAAAAAATAGATTATTATATTATTATCTTTGCCATTATTATTGCTATTTTTGTTTAAATATTTAGTAACTCTTTTATGTTTTTAAAGAACCACAATATATAAAATAACAACTCCCTTTAAGATCATTTTATTTTGTTTTGGGATTATGTGTATATTAATAATTGTACGGTTGCTTGTTAATATAATATAATTTTAAAGTAATAATTTCTTTGCTTTTATTTTTCCATAAAAAAACTGTCGATAGTAATACTATTAGTTAAAAGGATAATTAAAATTAAAAAACCACACCGTAACACAAATGCCGTATATAAATATTTCAAGTTAAAAAAAAGTATGTAATTAAAACAAGAGATGTTATTACTACAAGTGAAAGGTTACCACATGCTATACAAAAAGAGGACATATCTTCGTGTCTTTCTTTTTAAAATAAAATATTTTCTTCTCCATTTGCCATCAATTGTCCTCCTTTTTACATGTGTTTTTCATAAAAGGAATATGTATTCAAAATTTCGCAAAATAACCGAGGAATACATCGGAGAAACAGCCACTATACTACGGAATAGTAGCGTAGTGACAAAATAGGACGATTAGGCGCGCGGTCCAATATACGTACAATCTTCAATACACGTAAGAAGATTGGACAATGCTTGCGATCCTCGAAAGATGTTGTACATTTTCAAACAGAAGAAATATATAAAAGTTCTTGCTCCTGTAGGGAAGTGTGAGAAAAACAGGAAGCTCAATATCCACTAGACTTAACGATGTATTAAAAAGAAACAAATTGATCAATCTACTGTAGTTGGACATCAGCATACCACTGACCATATTATAAATGTAATAGAAACCAAGGTTCTAGCGTCCATTCCAGGATTTTATAAACGAAAGATTAACGAATCTATTGAAATTTTCAAACATACAAGAAACTTCAATATATATACGGGTTACGGTCTGCATCATACGTGGAAACCGGTCTTAACACAGAGTCACGGTTCGGCGAGCACAAGTAAGGTATAAAAGCCCACTTGAATCTCTCCCTCCAGTCTCATTCAGTGTTCAGATCTCGGGGAGCAAAGATCCCTCAAGAAGCCTTGTGCAATCGAAGGCGAAACGTCAGATAGTAATTCAAATTTGACACGGTCTACTCCCAAGAATCATGTTTTCATAAATGTATTCTATGTATTATTTTAATACGTATACGATGCGTGTAATTGTTATACATGGGGGTACATGCCCATACTGTCCTGCCCTGGTTACGCTACTGGTATCGGATTACTACTACTCCTACGCTGTCATAGTTAAAAGCTAGGAGGTTTTTATACTACAAATTTTTCATGGCTAAAGTTTGCTTGAAATTGTCCTCCTCTTGAACTGATAACATTATAAAATGTCCTCCTTGTTCAAATTGAAGTCTATACAGAAATACAAGTAATATACAAAGATAAAGTATTATAACCAGTTAAGCAAAATTATATCAACGCATATCGCATCTTTGCCAAGAAGTTTAAAAAATAGCCATTTCAAAAGAATATTTTTGGTAAAAAATTATTTTTTGTTTAGAAAACTTTAGATATTGGGATTCATTCAGAACAAAATTTCCTTTTGCATCAGCTTACAATTCTAAGAAGCTAGAATATTACCTCAAGGTATTTTTGTTGATTACTCAAATCATCAATAAATAACCGTTTAAATTATATTTATCACACTGACTTAGTAATGCGATTTCTTTAACCCTAGATAACCCCAATACCTGGTTGTCACTTATCAAATATAAGTCGTATTATATGGAAATTAGTTCATTTTATTTTACTGGCTTTACGCCTTTTATGCTAATAGTTTCGTGAAAAGTGATAAGTTTATACAGGAAAAAACCACTAGGTTTTGGTCCGCATACTAAAGTTTAAATTTAAATATCATGTGCTAAACGATAGAAAATGAGAAGCAATTTATAATTTACACCAAGAAAATTAACGATTCACAAAATTACATGATGTTAATGGAGTATACCTTGGATGAAAATGACCCCTTGTGTAAAAATTTACTAATCAAAATTCAGTTTGAGGAAAAGTTTCGAATGGTAAGTAATTGTAAGAAAGGCAAACAATTTACATTTACAATTATCATTAAGAATGTAGCTAAATTATATTATAAAAGCTTACAATTTATAGAGTTAAACAATTTGAAGATAAGTGTTTAGGGTATTTTGTCGTTAAAAAATATGTAAATACTTTAAATCAAATGCATTTTAAGCTAGTATGCATATCATTGCGTAGATTAATCTAAATATTAGATTTCTAGATGGCATCATAAACATAGTTTTTAACCAAAACGTAGTTTTAACTTAATAATATATTGCACAATAATTTTTATGGGCGTAGAATGTAGTTACGCCAAATTTTCGAACTCTCTTAGTAATAACACATTACTTCTACTTCTATTCTTTAAGCAATAATTATCTACGACGTATCTTTTTTAGAAAAGTTCTATAAAATATATCATCTATCAATTCAACATCAGTAAATTAGCATTAGATTTGCAACTTCTTATACTGGGCACTTATATTCTGGAAGTTTTAAAATTTTATACTCGGATACTCCATAAACTATATATGCATTCTAGCGTAACTACTTTTTTCATTATTTTAAATTATATAATAGCATATTACACTTTAAAATTATGTAGGAATATGGGGAAATGCTAATATCAAAAGATATTGTTCTTTTTTTGAGCTGATTTTTATTTCTAGTCTTCGCTTAGTTTAATAAGGTTTTTTGATCAGTTTACAACGGCACGAAGGTTAACACAAATATAATATTCTCACCTAATGTATAAAAAATATCAAAGAAATAACAAATTAAATAGCAGGTCGTTTAGAAAATGATAGTAGAAAATTCGGGGTAATAAAATATTTATTGAATAAATTCTTAGTAGAATATTAAAAAAAGTCTCGATTAGTTGGATTTTTTTTGTTTAGGGGCAGTACTATATAGTACACTATTAGGAGGTATTGGAATTCAATTCTATTAGGAGGACTGGAAATCAATTCTACCAACTGACTTATTCATGGAACTGTAACTTTGGTAACTTCGTATGCTAATAAAGTCCCACAAATTGTGTATATTTCTTTGCACAGGCATGCATTTATCCCCAACTGTCTGAATGTTGCTTATGTAGCCAACTTTTTATTTTTTTTTCTGTCTATTTGCTCCGAATACAGACTCCGATCCCATAAATGATTTAACTAATCCAACGCATCTGTAAAGAATCCCAAAGTTTGATTGATGACGTATTTATGAGGTCGGGTAACCATAATCAATTAATACAAATATGTTTAACCGTTCCTTCCCAAACTTGTGATGATTCACTTCCATCCCTGAATTCAGTAATTCTTTTATACAAAAACGACTTACACTGGAAATATTATACCAATAAATATAATCGTTTTGCTGCAACAAATCAAGAAAATGCGCATCTTGTATAACCGGGAAATTTCTCTGTAGTGATAAACAACAATATCTGACTATCAAACTACATAGTTAATTTGCAGAAATTTACTGAATGACAAAGTCTACGTTCCTCCCCTCTTCAAATCAAAAGTTCTTTGCAATTTCCGATGTTAGTAAAACAGCACTCAAATCGAGAAATACGTTAAATAGCCTCTGTCCACAATAAAACTAAAAGAAGAAATACATTTATTAAATTTCCTATGAGTACGGCAATTGTATGTTATAATTAAAGAACATTGAAAACACAACGCGGAAAGACAACGAGATTTCGCATCACAAAACATGCTTGTTCAGTGTTAAAATTTTACGTATAGAGTTCCACCAGCGTAAAGGAAAGCGTATAGGTGGCATTTATAAGACATAGCAAAAAGGCGGATAGGCCTCAAAAAACCCTTATCCTCTGTCCACCCTCTCTCACCCTGGATAACCTTCTGATCTCGATTCGAGTCGGCCTGTTCTTCTTATGAATTCTTGCAACTTCCAATCCCAAATGACCCTATGGTTTTCCTTCCGACTCTGCCTCACCTATTTCAGATGGTTTGACGTTCCCTTCCCTGTTCTACAGTTAGGACAGAGTGCCAGAGTGAACTTATTACTAATAAATATAGGTATCGATTTAGTCTGCTGTGACAGGTCGTCATTATTACGACCATATCCGCAATGATCTGGCCAGTGGCACGCTATATTAATTTTAGATAAAGCAAAAATAAATATAAAAGAGTACTTAGGAAAAACCTAGTAACGACCAGAAAAAAGGTCATCATGCCATAACACGTAGGCCAAACAAGCAACGACCAAAAGAACGTTCAACATAAAGTTGGGTATTTATGACTAATATTTTTGTCACAAGCAGGTAAGTGCTAAAAGACAGCGGGACCAGGAGGCAAGAGAGGTGAAAGACATTTGCCTCCCCCCCCGAGCACCCCATTAGCTACGCTAGTGGGTCTGGCGCGTCCTGGACAGCAACCAGGTCGCCTTACCTGGTGACGGTTCTGCATAGAAGCATGTTTTTATACTCCATATAGCTTTCTGCTTCTCCAATTAACCTTTGATTTATCCCCATCCCCTTCCCAGACTAATTTGTTTAAGGTTAAGAAGTTTATCTTTTGGTTAGTCCCAGGAAGGGGGTCCGGGCACATAACGCTAATTGACTATTATTCTTCTTGTTTGTCCCTCCACAGCATCCCTGTAATCTTGAACAAACGTAAAGCTTATACTGTGGTTTAGAATTGCTTTAAGGCGTGCTTGACTGTCGGGGCAGATGTAGATTTCTTACCCCAATGGCCACCTCTAAAATAGCGAAGACTTCGCCCTCCATTATCCGCATGCAGGACATCCCTGATGTTATAGTCGTATGCGGTCTTATCGTGCGGGTCCAAAGGTCACTAACATTATGAATCAAATCAGAAAACACAGGGAATACCAAAATGTTGTGTGATTCTTTTATCGAGCTATTAAATCTCGATGGGCTATTTACAAATATACAGGGAGAAAGAAAATAGTTTTTTTTATTATATTACGCAATATTATTAAGATAGCCACTTAATATTATTTTATATATTAAATGCCGAGGGACTAAATAAGAAAATTCGCTAAATATGTACTTGGTTAAAATTTTTTGGTTGGCAAAAACAAAAATACACAAAATGACAAGCGCCTTAATAAAGTCGGGAGGCGGTTCGAATCAGTGGAACAATCAGGATATGTTCTGTTTCAGCCACTTAATGAAAGTGAAATTTTTTTATCAATCACCAAAAATTATGAGCCCCGCTTGATCTAAAAATCTAACCACTTATACAGTGTCATTTATTTAAATACGGGCCACCCCTGTGCAAAGAAAACTTGTGTTGATTGTTGTTATTTTATTTTGCAAAAATATTATAGTCTTTTGTTAAAAACACAAGGTAATTAGTTATTACTTCCCTCGTGAGATTTTTTCAGATCTTTACTTTTAAGGGTCCGTAGATGCCGGAAAACATGTTTTCTCAATTCCTGTCTGTCTGTAGGTATGTCTGTCCGTCAGTCTGTTTGTTCGAGGCATAGCTAAAAAACTACTTATCCGATTTCTTCAAAATTCAGTCTAAAATTAAGGGCCACGCATGCGAAAAATACAGGCTTCTCGGATTATTCTGGTCTTATAATGTTCTATATTGGCAATCTCCCTACACCCATCGAAATTTATTTTATGGCCGGTTTCCTGATGATGTAGGAATAAAGCTGAGGTTGTTTGTCTATTTCTGATGCTGAGTTTATGCTCTTCCACTCTTGCTGATATTCGCCTGTTAGTTTGCCCTACGTACAACTTTTCACAGTCCTGGCACGGAATACTGTACACTCCGTGGTTTTCCAATTTGATTTTATCTTTTGGGTTTCCGAGTAGTTTACCTATAGATGTTTGTGGCTTGTGTATTGTTTGTATGTTGTGTTTCCTCAGAATTCTTTGGATTCTGTCTGTTGTGCCTTTTACATATGGTAAGACTACTCGTTGCTTTCCCGGTTCATATTTTTTGTTGTTCGTTGTTCGGGAAACCTGTGCATTAATAGCTTTCTCTATGGTGCGATTTGTGTAGCCATTTTTCTTTAAAGCACTAGATATTACCTTGAGTTCGTTTTGTCTCGTCTGTGTTTCAGTTAGTCGCACGGATCTAGATATTAGAGTATTTGCCACAGCTTGAATTTGTGCTGGGTGATGATGTGATTTTGCATTTAAATATCTGTCTGTATGTGTTGGTTTTCTATACACGGTGTATTCGAAATGTCCGTTATGCAGTTTTGTGACCAAAACATCTAAAAATGGTAGTTTGTTGTTTTCCTCTAACTCTAGAGTAAATTGTATAAAGGAAACGCAACTGTGGTTATGAATACTCAAGATTACGTACAAAAAATGCAGGATATCCTACAAGACAATTGTTATAGGCCTGTTCCAAGGGACCCGACAACGTATCTAGAAAAAGCAACTAAAAATAAAATAAAAAGTTCACCAATAAACCCCGAAATTCAACAAAAAATCATACCAAGGGAAAAGTCGAGCAGATGTCCTAAACTCTATGGTTTACCAAAAATACACAAACCAGGGGCGCCTATCAGACCTATTGTTAGTGCTGTTAATTCGCCGCTACAAAAACTGGAGAAATACCTTTCTGAAATTATGCAACCAACTGTAGAAAATGCTGATTCATTCGTTAAAAACTCGGAGCATTTCACACGAATTATACGAGATATCATCCTTGAAAAAAACGATATCATAGCAAGCCTAGATGTCAAATCGTTACATCCCAGTATTCCCATCGACGAAGCATTGGACAAGATTGCTATGAACGATGATTTCCAGGCACATATAATAGAACTCTCGGAGCATTGCCTCAAAAATACTTATTTTTCTTTCAACGGGCAAATGTATAAACAAACGGATGGTGCTCCAATGGGGTCCTCGCTATCACCAGTAGTCGCGAATTTATTTATGATATACTTCGAGAAAGAAGCTCTTGAGAAAGCAAGTTTAAAACCCAAATTATGAATTCGTTATGTGGATGACATATTTATTATATGGCAACATGGTCATACAGAGCTCGAAAAATTTCTGACTCACGTAAATTCAATCCACCCCAGAATACAATTTACTCTAGAGTTAGAGGAAAACAACAAACTACCATTTTTAGATGTTTTGGTCACAAAACTGCATAACGGACATTTCGAATACACCGTGTATAGAAAACCAACACATACAGACAGATATTTAAATGCAAAATCACATCATCACCCAGCACAAATTCAAGCTGTGGCAAATACTCTAATATCTAGATCCGTGCGACTAACTGAAACACAGACGAGACAAAACGAACTCAAGGTAATATCTAGTGCTTTAAAGAAAAATGGCTACACAAATCGCACCATAGAGAAAGCTATTAATGCACAGGTTTCCCGAACAACGAACAACAAAAAATATGAACCGGGAAAGCAACGAGTAGTCTTACCATATGTAAAAGGCACAACAGACAGAATCCAAAGAATTCTGAGGAAACACAACATACAAACAATACACAAGCCACAAACAACTATAGGTAAACTACTCGGAAACCCAAAAGATAAAATCAAATTGGAAAACCACGGAGTGTACAGTATTGCATGCCAGGACTGTGAAAAGTTGTACGTAGGGCAAACTAACAGGCGAATATCAGCAAGAGTGGAAGAGCATAAACTCAGCATCAGAAATAGACAAACAACCTCAGCTTTATTCCTACATCATCAGGAAACCGGCCATAAAATAAATTTCGATGGATGTAGGGAGATTGCCAATATAGAACATTATAAGACCAGAATAATCCGAGAAGCCATAGAAATTGAAAAACAAGGTGATTTGAATATAAGGGACGAATCATTAAAACTACCAACAGTATGGAAGACAATAATCGACAAATCTAAAATCGCAAAAACTCAAGCGCAATTTGCGCAACAACAACAGCATCATCCGGAAAACATAAATAAGGACCAACGCCTGCGCAGATATAACCTTCGGCCCCGAGTGGGGGTATAAAAGGAAGCGTCGCAGTCACCAACACTTCAGTCTCTATTCGGACGCGAGAAAGAAAGCTTCGAAAATGCCAAATGTGATTTTGGCGAAACGTCAGCAAAACTGTTCTTTTCAGATCGACAGTAGTGAACGGATGTACACCCGGAATGAAAACACATTGTATTTTTCCATCCGGAGTAAGGAGTAAAAATCAACACATATATGTATATATATATATATATATATATATATATATATATATATATATATATATATATATATATATATATATATATATATATATATATATATATATATATATATATATATATATATATATATATATATATATATATATATATATATATATATATATATATAGCCTGTATTTTTCGTTAGCCCCGAGTTTCTGGTAAAGCGATTTTACCGATTTTTATATATCAAATTTTGTCTTATAATTAATAAAAAAAAATGCTTATTTTAAACTCGCAAATTGGAACAAGTATTCTATAATTATTTATTTATTGCCTACAAAATTACAAATGTACTAAAAAAGTAAGCAAAGAAATGGTGTCAAATCTAATAAAAAAATTTTTAAATTAAAATTCACTGGCTAGTATCCAGAAGCCAGTGGCAAAAGCTCTGAGAATCGGTATAAGGAATGTACAGAAACTTGTGCATGGAAAAAAACCTAATTCACTTCCGAAGAAGATTAAGAAATGTACACGAAAAAATCCAAAGGGAAAGGACTTAAGTTACAATGCAAAAATGGATATTCATAATGCAATTTATGATTTATACACGTCAAATACTAATATAATCCTTCAGAAACTTTTTAATATTATAGACTAGAAAATATCATCATTACTTAAAAAGTCCTCATCTTCTGAGTCGTCCTCAAATGGCGGAATGATCATTGGTGCTATTTCGACATCTAGAACACGTTCTCGATTCCACCAATCTTCCAGTACTCCGGCGTATTATTCTTTAATGAATCTTGCCAAACAATTTGTACTTCATCTGATATAAGACCATCGTTCACGTTTTTCGTAATATGATTTTGCCCCAGCCCATATTAATTCTATTGCGTTAAACTGGCAATGGTATGGTGGCAGTCGTAAAACCTCATGTCCATTTTCCCGTAATATTTCATCTACGGCATATATTGTTGGTTTTTTAATAGATTTTGATTCTAGTTTCAGCATATTGGGTAAAGGATTTTGCTTTTGTTTTATTAGCCAGTCATAAATATCACTTTTCTTTCCTTTTCTATCCTACTTCATAGGTTGTTTATTTAAGATTCTTGAATGATAAGATGCATTGTCCAGAATGATTAAAGATGGAGCATCTAAATTTGTAATCAGTTGTTCTTTTAACCACTTTTCAAACAGTTCACAGTTCATGTTATCATGGTAGTCCATACTTTTGGATATATAATATATATTCCATTAGAAAAGATATATATATAAAAATATATTTTCCGTGTATACGCTGACTTGCTATATATGGCAACTCGCATAAAAATCTTCGATTACAGTCCTTTGTATATCGAAAACCCAACATTTTTATTAATTTTTTAAAGCTTCTTTTAAAACTTGAAAGGTTGTATTAGTTTTTGATGTGTATAAATCGTAAATTGCATTACAAACATCCATTTTTACATTGTCACTTAAGTCTTCTGTTTTTGGCTTTTTTCATGTACATTTCTTAGTCTTTTTCGGTAGTAAATTATGCTTTTTTCATGCACAATTTTCTGCACAGTCCTTATACCGATTCCCAGAGCTTTTGCTACTGTGTCCTGAATATTGGCCGGTGAATTTTGATTTTCGTAATATTTTATTAGAATTAATACAATTTTTTTCGCTTGTGGATGCAAAAAACTCGAAAATTGTTTTCTATTACTCATTTTGTCACTGACTTGTCAATCTGACTTTGAAGTGACATTGCTCAAAGATTTTTGCAACTGCTGGTATTTATATGCTTATCTTCTTTTTTCATATGAAAATATCATAGGTCTATCTAATTTATCTTCCGGATTTTATGCGGAGGATATGATTACACGTAATAAAAGAAAAACAAACTTTAAAGGTTTGTCATTGATAAATCGTATGACCCGCACGATAACACTGCTTTTGACTATATCTCCATTGCACCACACTAGTAGTTTTTATATAAACTGCCGGACAAAACAAGTGCTTTAAACATTATTTTTGCGCAAATTTAAAATTGCATAATTACGAAACGCAAAAAGATTTCGAAATAAATTTTTTAGAATGTTGTTACGAAATTCTTCTTTCAAGCTTCTTATCTTCAAATCACGCTCTTGTGGTTTCATATCTACTATATTATACACAGTGTTATGTGAAACCTTAATTTTTTTGTCAAAGTCATGCCAAAATGATTTAAGAACTAATGTAAGAAAACAAATTTTCCCGGTTTTCTATATCTTTTTCTTTGTTGTTTTCGAATACCGGGATTAATCAAAAATTTTAACCTTTCCATGCTAATTAATTACTAGCTCAGCCAATTTTTTTGCAAAAAAAACGCATAAGTGAATTTAGACTCAAAAGTGATGCCGCTAACAAAATTAGTACAAAGATAACGTAGAGAGTGGGACAAAGACATGATCCGCAACTTAATAAAAAAAATTAAAAATAATAACTTCTTCGAATTTCACTATTAACCTGCAAGTGTGAGGTAAATAATTCAAATTCCTTGATTCCTATACCAGTATTGAGTAGGCAGGACCCTTTTGCTGAAACGGGTCTCTGGTTTTACTACTAGCTCCACTAGTCACAAAATAAACGGCTCACCTTTTGAAATATTTATGCTATTTTGGAGGATCGGTTGACTTTACCAAATTTTGTAATTTAACTTTGACCCAAGTTTGGATAACGATTGTTACATTTTAACATAGTATACGTTAAGACGGCGGTACCAAAATGGCCGAATAATTTTGCCATTTATGGTCTGATTTGATTAAACATTAAGAATTCCAGATTGCGTCATCATCGAAATGAACAGTTTAATTAATCTTTTACGTTGACACTCTAAAATATATTCATCACCAATTTGCAAATGATAAAAAAATGTTAAATATAAAGGTATCTTGAGCTTTTATGGAGGAATTCAAATTTATATTCAATTAACATTTGAATATAAATTAAGAAATCATATAAACATGTTTTTTTCTTATTTTTAATATAATGGCCTATACAGGATATCCGGAAATTCGGTTCCAATATTTAGAAGGGCTATTCTATATATGGAAATATTTTTAAAATTATCCTCTGAATATGGGACTGAAAATGCTTCGTTTGTGTTAAAAGAGTGTTAAAATTTAAATATGTTTTAGTTTTTTTGATGTACTTCTTATAATTCGTGAGATTTTTAATTCAAATTTGACACACTTTAAGATATAATTATGTCTATAAAATAGTCATAATATCTTTTTGAAAACTATACAGAGTGTAATTTTTTTTTTTTAAATAAGACCCCTTTGACAGCTCCAAAAAAATGTGATGTTTTTAGGATCACCTTCTATTATTTAGCATTAGCTCTTATTATGTAAATTATAAGCCAAAAACCATTAAAACTATCCATGGTTTTAAACACATTTTTTTAAATCACGAAACCGGTACAAGATATCAAAAAAGTCCAAGGGATATAAAATTTGTAAAACAAGGCAAGGAATCCGATAGTATACCAAACTAGGTCAATGTCATTACAGCAATTTTTTTGGAGCGGTCAAATAGGTCGTGGCCCAAAAAAGTTACACCCTGTATACTTTTCAAAGGTGTGTCAAGACTATTTTATAGAAATTAATTACTGTTTATGGTGTGTCAAATTTGAATTAAATATATCTACAAGGGTACGAAGCACATCAAAAAATATAAAAATATGTAAAACTTTGACACCCTGTATCTCTAAACGCTCTACCGGGCCCGTATTTATAGGAACTTTTTTTAATATTTCCATATGTAGAATAGTATCTCCAAATATTAGAACGGAATTTCCTAACACCCTGTTAGAGGGCATTGCTTAAAAAATAAGAAATAAATTCATAGTTTACCCTTTACATTATAAATTTGAATTCTGCATAAAAATTCAAAATGTTTCATAACAGCGGAGATACAAAGCATTTTTACTCATCACTCTGTACAGTGACCCAATTAGTGATGGATGTATTAGCATGTCGAAGTGAAACGATTAATTAAATGTTTCATGGCGCCTTCTAAAATTCCTAGTTTTTACCAAAATGTGTGTCTGTCTTATTTTTAACGATAGAGGATTGCGGTTTTCGCGACAGTGTGCGACTTTTTTGTGAAATTGAGGATAATGGCAGCAGAATTTTCATAGCCCTTTTGGTTTTTGAGATACAGGGCTTCTTTAAAAATGTTGCATTTTCAGGCACCCCTCATACCCCAGCTATCTGATAACATATCAAAAAGACGAAAACTCTTCCTTATATTACTTTTTCCGTAGAATTCAGTGCCGCCTTCATAATAAGTATAAGGTGTCAGGTCATAAAGTTATCGGACCCTACTTTATTTTTTTAAATGAGAGACTGCACAGAGAAGCAACTGATGTATCCAAGTTTGATTCTCAAGGAATTTTGCAGAAAAATAAGTATCACCCATATAAATTCCACATAGTTCAATATTTACCACCCGGCGATACCAAGCGCCGAATGTTGTTTTGCCATTGGTATTTACAACAAATTCATACTGATGAATCTTTTGGCAGACTCGTTATCTGGTCTGATGAATCTTATTTTTCACGTGCGGGAATTTTTGAGAGGACACAACAAGGGCGCTTTGGGGCTGGTATCTCGTGTTTTATTTTCAGAACCGTCTATAGAATTTTTGAAAGAGGTCTCACAGTGCGTCGGTACCTAAATATCCTTGAGGAAGTTATTCCACAACTAATGGAAAATGTTCCATTGATACTTTATAATGCTGTTTATCTGCAACAAGACAGTGCCCCAAGCCACAACTCTGCGCTTTTAAGTGCATTTTTAGACGATAACTTTCTTCAAAGATGGATTGGAACACACCGACCTGTAAGATGCCCCCTCGATCTCCAAGATCTTGCGATTTTAGATTTTTTCTTATTGGGTTTCATTCAAAATAAAATATATAAAACACTATATCAGTCTGTAGCGGTCCTTCGTGCGGTAATCGATTTAACTTTCCGAAATTTGCAAAGAAGCTTTTGAACTCTATTGGAAGAATAACGAAAATGTGCCAATTTTGCATACTGGAATATGACCATCATTTTGAAAACTTTTTGCTTTTTCGAAATTCTGTTGCTCTTGTTTTTCCTATCTTAAGTTTTATGTAAGGTAGGTAATTATTGTCTTATTTTGAATACAATTCAATAAATGTATCATAATTAAGTTAAAATGCTGTAATAAATGATTTAGAGTCGAGAATTAAAAAAGATCTTTTGAATTAAATATTACATTTTTAATAAAATAATTACTTAGATGAATGTTGTTCTTCATACATTTTAGCCACAGCCTACTACCTACGAATTGGACATAAAAGAAAATTTTACAAAGTCTCCATTTTGAATTTGTTTTTTAAAATAGCTGCATACATGTATATATTTTTGGAAAGCCCATATAATGCCCAAATAAATATAAAGAATAATATACAAAAAAAGTCATATGAGGAATACGTTTCTTCTTTTGATAAGTTGTCAGATAGCTGGGATATGAATGATGCCTGAAAATGCAACATTTTAAAAAACGCCCTGTATCTCAAAAACTAAAAGAGCTCTGAAAATTCTGCTGGCGCCATCTTTAATTTCACAAAAAAGCAACATACTGCTGTGAAAAAAAAAATTAAAAATAAGCGAGATACCCCGCAAGAGTGCCGAAACTGGGATACTCTATAAAATATCCCACCTCGAACGCCGTCGGACAAAGGTGGGAGAGCTACCGCCGCCCACTACCGTACCGTCTTCGATACATATTTAAGCAGCCTATGAGCCCATTTTTCTTCAAAACCTAGCATTCTCGCAAACCAGCCAGACCAGCTAACATAAGCAGCAGCAGAGCCATACTAGCTCAGCTGAACAATAGAAAGGATAGGTAAAAGCGCCTACCCAGCTGATAGTTTGTTTCAATCTGCCGACATTTCTTAACTTCGGCAACACTGGTATAAACGACATTCCCGGCCAGTAACTTGTACCTCATCTAGGGACACTTACTAGCTTACGTGGCCCTACCCAGCTAGTATTTTAAATTCTGTTCTGTCCCCTCCGTACTGGCAGATAATTCACTCGTATGTGTGTTTTACTCGACCAGTATGCGATATTGTTAGGGAAAATAATTTGTTTGTCTTAACCCATATTGAAGGAGGAAATTGGGACCTTTGTGTGAGATATTTTGCTGGAGACCGCTTGACCGTTAACTATAGACCGATATATTGTTATGCCGTCCAACAGAAAACTCCGTCTTATTGTAGGGATAGCGGATTATCCGGGATTACGCGGTAGCTCTTGTACAACCGGGATAGAATAGATTTTCTTGATTTATAGGGATGGGTCTTTTCTTATCTTCTATTTGATTAGTTTTAAGGGTAACTTATCGTAAATATTCTTGTAAAGACGTCCATTATGATTTTACTGTTTTTACTGTAAATGCTTATTTAATTTCTTTGAACTCTCATTTAAGAGCAGTCTGACCGAATCCTGGTAATACGTTCTTCACTGTAGAAAAACTACTTCCTAGGTATAGTGGGCCCTTTACCAATCAAAATAACTAAGATAAACCATATTCCGAGCACGAAACGCCAGGAACCTGCTTCTCGATACCGCGAGGAAAGAGCGTTACAAATTTGGCGTCCGAGCAGAAACCGAAAAAAGGATACCGAGCCGTATACGGTTATCGAATTGGGGAGGTTGAGTTCGAATAACTAGCTAATTACTTAATAAGCGGGGTAAATAAAATTTAGGCCCAACTTTAAGAAGATAAAATTTTGAAAAACTAATGAACTATTTTGACAGCTAAAAGCATACCGTTCGAAATCGTCTGCGCGTGCGCTAAGTAAATATTTAAACGGGGACTCATTTCTTAATAAATCGGGGCTCCAGAATTCATTTTTCGACATTTCAAAGTCGCATAAACGAAGTGTGAACTCGTTTTCTAAAAATCCGTACCGATGCATACCATTTCATTGGCTAAGCAGACTACACTAATCGAAACCACTAGCATCTATATAGCTGGATCAAACCCTAAATTTTCGACCGCCCAAATTTCAAGTTCTTTTGTGATTCTGTCCATATATCTGTGTTCCACCTCCGACTCTGCCAAAAGTAAGTAAGTTTTTTACCGTCTGCAGTGCCACAACCGCCGCCAGTCACAGCGGGTTACTCTTCATTGCAATTTTATAAGTGGAATGTTCAATTTGTTGGCCGAGATGATTCCGCGATATTTCTAGAAAGGTTGGAAGAGTTATGGCTGTCACAAAATATTCTTTCAAACTGGATATTACCACACCTCTCGGATATATTAAAAAGGGAAGCAGCTCTGTGTTTTCGAAATAATCGACTACATTTCGAGCCTAAAGAGAGTTTAAAAATGCTTTTCGTATAGTTTATTTCCCAGCCAATTATGAAGTGGACCTTGAGGCCAAAATCTGTCGCCGATTTCAACAATCCACGTATATTACCGACCTACAAACTCTTATACGTCGATACGGTAAAATTACATCAGAACGAGAATTACAATGGCTCTACCGTAACTTGTTACCGTCATACAACCAATATATCCGTCGAAATGATTTTCATGTCTTAGTAACTTTTTATTATACCAAAAAGTCCAGGCACAATATCACTACACTGGGCCAAAACAGAACAATTACGAAGGGCCAGAAACCATTCAACAGACGCTTTCCAGAGGAAGCTTCTCATAAGACTGCTCATCAAAGGACCCAGGGAGACTATCAACCATCTCCGGTCTTTTCATGCCCAGCATCAGTAGTATATTGCCGGATTCGTTGCAAAATCATACTCAACCATCCAGATGACACCGCCCCAAAAACAGGACGACATGAAAGAGTCATCTCCGATGCAGAAGGTTCCGCCTAAGCACGCACTGCCATACCAATACCAGTCCCGATTCCCACAAAGATGACTTATATCTGTCCGATTTATACCGATTGGCCGTTCGCAAACGTTGTTAGTTCGCAAACGTTGTTAGTAAGCCAATGTACGTCACACTTGCAGACTAGTGGTGAGATTTGGAAAAGTTGTATTTTTTTATTATTTTTTTTTATTAAGTTACTGATCATTTGACTTTGTCTCACCGTATATGTTATTTTTGTATTAATTATGTTAGCGGCATCACTTCTGACTCTAAGTTCACTTATGCGTATATATTTCTGCAAAAAAAATGGCTGAGCTAGTATTAATTTGCATGAAAAGGTTAATTTTTGAATAACCTCCGTATTCGGAAAACAAATGAAGGTAAGCAAAATAGAGAAAAGTTGTTTTTTTATATTTCTCTTGAATAATTTTGGAGTGAAAAGGAAAATCCAAAAAAAAAATATATATATATATATCAGATTCTCGGGAGGGACACACTGTTGCAACAAAATCAGGGTTTCACCTAACACTCTGTATAATATTGTAGTCACAGAAACTAAAGAGTGTGGTTGAAGGAAAGGAACTAGAAGAATTGCGCAGTCATATGCTGAAAAAGTTATTTCAAAATCTTTTTGAGTTTCGAACTTATATTTTATATCTAATAGTATAATTTCAAAATGAAACATTGCCGCTTCATTTCAAATGATAAAAACGATCATTTTATATTTAAATATTTTTTTCTAATGGAAAGAATATCTGATTTTTTAATAATACGACACAGATAGCTCTACAGATAATAATAGAGAATCAGAAAAATTGTAGTATTGATTCCACCAAAGACCGATAATACTCCATATAGACGATCCATCCAATGTTGAATTAAACACTAATCAAGTTGCGCGCGACCTAATACTTCGATTAAACCACCACACGAACGATTAAAAGTGGTGAATTTATTGTGTATCTGTCTTCATGCACCATACATGCTAAGTATAATCGGTGTGATTCTATGAAGATACAATCTAAAATTGTGATTTATATTAAGCCTTGTTCAGTTATTTCATCAGCAAGGGTGTGTATTGGAAACGCAAATATCAAACGTAAGGCAATATAATATTTATGATATATTTGAACAAAATGGACTCAGGCATGCTAAAGGATTTCCGAACTTTGTTGAAATACGAAACCGGTTAAAATAATTTGTATGTTAAAACATATGGAATCGGTATAAATCTGGAAAGCTCTAAGATATCACCAATTATCATAATATATGGAAATAAAACAGTAATAAATAAGCAAGTAGCTTAGTAAAAAATGTGGGGTCTGTTATAAAAAGATCATTGATCAGTGAGCACAGTTGAAGAAAGCCCGATAAGGCTTATCACAATGTTGCCGAAATAATTATGTGCTGTAAACAATTAAAATTCAACTACAGACTTGTGTTGACTCTCCAAGTACACTAGGAGATACGAGTTTTTAATAACTTTTTATGCTTATCAACGAACATTATGTTTCTATGTATTACTTTAAACTTCGTCTCTGATAACGTGAGAGGTATATTCGGTGAACAATGATGGGTGAATAGTAGTGAATAGTAGATTCTAGGTGCACCTTTCTGGTAACTCTATCGAGGTCGGACAACCCGTCCAGTGCCTATTTTATAGTCTCTAATAAATTCAGTATCAAAGAGACGGGAAGCATATTTCTAGCAGCCACGTTGTTCTTCCCCGCATTCTTTGAAAGCGAAAATCTTATTAAATCGATACCTGAATTAATCGCAAAGAGGCTTCATTTTCTCAGTTACATGCTCAATGTGATTTTGTTCTACTCGCAGGTACGTATAGGTCACCCAGCACCCAAGTGGTGAAGGATGCTTTTGTCCATTAATTACTCGTCATATCTCCTTCTAATATAATTAGTGCGCACTTGTCCTTATGCAATACCATGTTGATGTGAGCTTCTGCATACACGAATGGCTTGTTGAAATCCATCTTAGCAAGATAAAAGATGGCTCAGAAAATCGCTATCGTAGGTGACTGCATTGATAGAGACTAGCCGCTTACCGATTATTAAGGCGAAGCAATTTTTTCTACAACTGAGTCACATGTTCACACCTCACTATTGGATATAGTACTGAAGGACGTTTAGGCAAATAAACAGTAAACGTATGTGATTTTAAATTAAATACCTTATTCTCAGTAATAATAGGTCTGAATAATAACATGATCTATCAGCAGTTTCCCCGTACAACCATCACATCCTGTTTTCACCCTTGTTGCTTATATCTTCTTGTATATTGACTCAATGACTCACATGTCATTAACGCGTAGCGGGTAGTAACAGATTACTTTTATACGAGGTCATTCAAATTGTTTATCAAGCAAGAATGGAACGACGAAAACTTGTTACTCAAAAATAACAGTTTATCTTATCTCTACTATCAGCATATTAATTTGTGTATGAAATATGAAAAAAATCATAATTTCTTTCGCTCGAAATATTTAGCTTTATACTTTTGCCATTAAACTTGTATAATAATAATTTGACAAATATTCATAAGACTTTTTTAGAAACGTTATTATTAAACCTATTATTGATAAAAGCCTTTCAGGATTTTTTTCTTTGGAAATACGAGTTAGTAATAGACCAAATATTATCTTTAAACTTAAAAAAATCTTTGTGCGGGTCCTTAGTCCTATCCAACATTAACTATTGTGATTTGTTATATGGTTTTTGTCGAGATGCTATAAGTAAAGCTAGAATACAAAAAGTGCAGAAATTCTGTATCCGCTTCATATTCGGACTAAGGAAATTTGATCATGTATCTCAATCTCATAAAATGGTTAAATGTGCATAAACTTTGTTTATTTTATATAACTCATATCCGTTGTTCTACTCAACTTCTTTCTTTGCCTCCCGTGTGCTTTTCTTTTCTTTTTTACTTTTTTCATGTTTTACATTTTTTTTTTATAAAAATAGTGTTGTATAGAAGTAGGTATATAAAATGTTGTAGGTATGATAAAGATACTTTTAATTAATATAACAGTGTCTTAGTGTCATTTATTAATTTAAACCCTTTTTTAATAATTTTTAAAGTAATAACTTGGTTCTCTAAAATGTCTGGTGATTCTCTGGTTTAGTAGAGTAACCATTAAGGTAGACTGCCAGGGACTTGCCGCAACTAGTTAAAATATAAATTTTAAATGCATGTAATAGTAAAGGCATTATTTATTTATTTATTTATCTATACATTTTGAACTTCTTTAATAATAACGCGTACAGAGAAAATTGTTTTACTATTTATTGCTGGTTTGATGCATATAATAATGGCTTCTGTTTTTTTATATCCAATATTACGTCGATATGTTTTATTTTACGCTAGTATCCACTCAAAGTGCCAATCACGCTTTCGCCTTCTTATAACCGAATGAAAGAGAAAAGAATAAAACAGATAATTAGGGGACAGGGACATTCGTAGCACAACAACGAATATAATAAAGTCATTCTTTTGGAACGATACAACTAGTCCAAACGATTTTTACGCTCCAATACTGTTTTATCTTTTTTCCTTCTATTCCTCCCTTTTAATAGTGATGGTAAAACATATAGTTTTAGCATAGTAGAAATAAATGTCTTTATTTCTATTATGGTTTTAGCATTCATTGTTCTACAAACACTACTTTTAATAGCTGCAGTATGGTAAAGAATTAAAACCTAGGCTAAGAAATGTAAGCATTTAATGAGGACATTTACTTAAGACGTAATATATTATATTATAAAATATCGCAAATGTGCAAATTTTTAAGTGTCAAAATTTTTAGGCAAGTTTGTCTGTAAATAAATAAAAGCTGCAGAAAATATAATGCAATGTTCTGTATTTAAACCATATAAACACAACATCAAAAAGTCTTGGACCCCTTCATAAGATGGAATGCAAATATAGAGTTGGTTCAAGACCGCATATCCTTAGTAATAACTGATTCAGTGAAGTGATCAAAAAAACATAATGTCAACAAAAAGCAGGACTACCACTGCTTCTTATCTGAACCATTCACTTATGATCAAAATGCTCCGAATGTTAAATAGTTTTGAAACATCCTGTAGATCATTCTAATCACAATTGAATATCCGAGTTCAAAGGCAGTAGTTTCTCTGTTTTTCGTTCACAGTATGTTTTTTTAGTCACTTCATCTTATGAAGTGGTCTAAGATGTTAAACCCGTGAATTAATTTATCATTTGTCATTAACGTTTACTTCGACTATCTTGGATACTTTTGTTTGTTGCTAACAAAAGTGATAAGGATGACTCTCATCAAAGATCTATTATAGCTTACGCTTGCCAAGCTATATTGATCTATTCTCTCAGGCAGATTAAGGAACAGCAGTTCGTTAATTCGTTCCCATATTCCGAGATTCTAGATTAAAGAATCTACTACCAACGGGCTTCAAGAGCACGACTTAAAAGATTCACATTTTCTTTTGCTTTTAAACTTAATAAAACTTATGTTTTAATGAAGTGGTGAATGAAATAATTTTTTGCTATTGTTAGAGATTGTTTCGGAATTTAATATAATGAATCTAACAACACTAGTTACTGTCGTCGATCGCAGTTGCTGAACTACCTATTTGTAATTCTGACAAATGCAGATTTCTATGTTCAAGGTTATGGAGATTACGGATGCATATCATAGCGGTAATACAATGGAATACATTCTGGTCCAATGCATCCTGCCTTAAAACTTGTTAAAAATAGTGTTCTTCCTGTGGTTTACGTATGGTGGACTAAATGTCAGTCCGAGCAGAAATGATGATTGATGTAAATAGCAGAGCAATGTTCATACTGTACACAGCACATGCCTTAAATCTAATTATTAATGACACTGTCAGAGCCACATTTGAAAGTCTCATTTTTTTTCTCTTGTACAAGCTATTTATGTGTTTTTTCCGCTTCTACAAACAGGGGGCTTTACTCAAAACAAAAATAAAATTCCTAACTCTTAGTGATGCTCGCTGGGAAAGCTGTGTAGAAACTGTTAAAGCTTTAAAATGTCAAATTGGAGTAATCTATGGCGCTTTAGTACAAATTTCTGAAGGTTTGACTTGCGATCCAACTGCTAGGAATGAGGCTGTTAGCTTAGCAAAAAAAAAGTTAAAAGGTTTGATTTTTTCGTGTGCGTTGTTTTTTGGTACGAGGTTTTAAATAAGATCAACTTGGTTAGCAAGCTTTTGCAGAGTTCCGATTTAAATATCGTTCAGTCTACTAGATCCTTAGAATTACTTGGCAGTCACTTCCGGGGTTGCAGAAACGGTAAATACTTCCAGGAAGTATTGGTCGATACAGCTAAATTAACCCAGGAACTAGAAATCGAAGCAAAGTTTTGTCTAGAAACTAGAGCCCGGCCAAGAAAAAAGACCCAACAATTTTCGAATGGTATGAAGTTCAGGATAATAAACGATCCGTGTCAAAAATTTTAAGTTGAGATTTCTTTGTCGTTGTGGATAAAATTATTAACACAATTGACGAGAGATTTGAATTATTGAAAGTTCTAATTACTTTTCATTTTTATACAGTATTCCTAACCTTCTCAAAAATAGGTAAAGAATATCTTATGAAACATTGTCTTGATTTGGCGCTATACTTAACTGATGGTGAGAGCAAAGATTTAAATGGTCTTGAACTCGGAGATGAACTGACTCCCTTCGGTGTCTTGACTGAAAAAAAGATTAAAATAAATAATCCATTTCGGAATTTATTTATTCAAACAACAGGTACGAAAATCTACCAAATGGTGTAATAGCATTAAAGATTTTACTTACTTTACCAGTTTCGGTAGTTTTCGGGGAGCGAAGCTTTCCCAAATGAAAAATTATTGAAAATTATTTGCGCTCCAGTATGTTTCAAGAACGCCTTACTGGCTTAGCACTAATTTCAATCGAAAATGAAGTTGCAACTAATTTAAATTATGATGAGCTAATTAGCTCTTTTGCGGAAAAAAGGCCTCCATTTTTTTTTAATTATGTTATGTTAGTTTATTATAAAAATATTCTGTTGCTAAACACATTCTGTTATGTTCGCCCAAATGTGTATTTAAATTTTGGTTTATATTTAAATGTTTCCCAACAATTGCATTTTTTTTTTTCATGAAGGTGGTATATATTTTTAGAAGGGGAAGATAGCTGTTTCAGAAAGTTTGCCCAGGGCAGCCAATAACGACCCTGATTGTTTCTCTTTAACTGGTTAAAAATCCCTTAAAATAAGAAATATTTTTTTAAAATAAAAATCTTATTAAATCAGTAAATTTAATGGATACCTAATTTACGACCTACTGAAAAGTCGTAACTCCATTTAGTAATGTTGAACTCCCAGATATTAAGTATAAGGGCAAATACCTTTATATAGTTAGCATCAAAAAACAAATTTTATTTGTTACATTGACGTGCTGTTTGCTGCAATAAAATGTTTAATAAACATATCATGGAAACGCTTTTTATGTGGGAAGGTTCAAGAAGCTTCCTGACCCAAGTTCTCGACAACCTTATTTCCTGCTTCATTGTTCATCAAATTTTACATTGTAGGTATTATCGCATGGTAAATAACAAAATATATATTATCGCAGTCATATAAACCAAATAAGTCAAATTAAATACTTTATCATAAATAACGTACCTCCGCCAAAACTCTTTACTTATTGTTCTCGCAACGCTTCTCAATCTAAACAATTTCAGCAGTTCCGAAAAGTAGATATACGTCAGCAAATGTTACGTGTACGTGTTTAAAAAATTGGCCAGCGCCTCACTGTTTCCCGTCTTGTAAATTAGGCCGTGTGATTGGTGTAATCCCGGTGGTGCAAATCGCGATGTTTCGATCCAAAATATGGAAAATATACGTTGCCTTGTGTAATGTGTAAAATTTTTTTCTTTACTTTTATTTAGTTATTACATCTGGAATTCGAAGGTCCATGACAGCGTATCATTTGTATCCCTTTATTTTTATATGTCCTGTTGCTTTGTTTCTGAATCTTATTTTTTCAAATTTGATTTTTTATCGGTGATCTAAATATGTGTTATTTTCATATAATTATATTCGCTTCACAGAGCGAACGGGAAGTAGAATACTCCCGTACTTGTTAAGTTATTTTCCTTGTTCTTATATATATTTAGGTAATTGAAATATTAACCTAGGATTGATTTTTCGATAGGTCAGGCAAAGTTTTTAGAAATTAATACTAAACAATGAATTATTTACATTTAGCCAGTTTTTATTCTAAAGGCTCTACTTACTTGTTTTAAAAAACCGCACATTCGTTCAAACCTGGTTGAAATTAACTTGATGTTACAAAGTCAGTCCAATTATAAAATTTATTTTTCATATTGTTTTCTAAAAAATGCCATTTTTTTTCACGAATAGAAAGTGATATTTGTATGACTCACTCATCTTTTTATTACTTTTTAACATAGTAAGAGACCTGTATCGATGGAGTAAGATATTTGCTATCCTCGATCCTAGAAAAATGTGTTACTATACCATTAAATTATCTTATTGTTGTTTATAATATAATAAATAATGGAATAAAAATATACAAACGTAGGGAAACATCTTAAATAATCTTAAAAGCTGCTAGGATAAAAATAAATGTATCTAAACATTTGCTGTAAAATAGGTTTTCCTACAACCAGATTTAAAACTAATAAAAAACGAACTGTTAACTTTCCTGGAAAATGCCTTATATCACACGCGGGTACAGTTTTGCCAACTCAGTAGATTTTCTACTAAAACTAGTAGAATAGACAAGACACTAAATTTAAGATTATTATCACATTTATATTGGAAAATATAGAATTTAGAAAAATAGTAAAATATAAGATTCGGTAGGTCACTCTATCAGAGTCGGTGTCTTATAAATAACAATGGGTACCAATCAAGAAACTGACCGATTATTTGACGGTTACACTGTACCTACTAGTTGCGTACTTCTATGGGTGTTATGTGGTTCATCTATAGTTTTATTAGGTATACTCGTAACAGGAGTTTTGATGCACTGACAGATTTTGGGACGCTGCC
Source organism: Kuschelorhynchus macadamiae (assembly GCA_030620095.1). Lineage (NCBI taxonomy): Eukaryota > Metazoa > Arthropoda > Insecta > Coleoptera > Curculionidae > Kuschelorhynchus > Kuschelorhynchus macadamiae. The sequence continues at coordinate 234,059 of JAUTXW010000289.1, read as the reverse complement.
TGATCACGAACCTAAAGTCATTTTTTGGCGAAGTTTTGTTTGAGAGTTATTCATAATCAAAACCTTATGATAATATTATGTGTCGGCTATTTTTCTATTCTTTTAACCAATATTTGGACAATTTCTATAATAAATCGATATAAAACCTAATAAAAATATAATAAATATGAATATTTTTTGTCGCCTCATTTTACACAAAATATCGTTATAACCAATTTACATTTAACATTATAAAAGGGGTTATATTGAAAACGAAAATATTAGGGCATTCTTGATAAATAAAATCGACACTAAGGTAAATGAGATTTAAATTTAATATATTCAAAAAAGGCATTTAATTAAAAAAATATGGTCAAGTTAAACATTATGTTAGTATTTTCTATAAATATTGGATAAAAGAAGGAAGAAATAGTAAAATATAAATTATGAAATTTAAACATCTTGATATTGTTTTTTTTCCGATTTATTATAAAATGTTCCCAAGTTTGAACAAAGGAAGAAAGAAATGGTGAAAAAATATATTATATATTTTGATTATGAATATGAATTATGAAAACTCAAAACTGAAATGTCTTCAAAAAAAACTTCTGATTCGAGATCAGCGTCACAAAACCTACTAGTTTACAACTCGTTAAAATCGGCCAAGTTACCTTACTATAGCCAACTGTAACGATCAGCCTTGGTAAGTTCAACGAGAAAATTTCCTAAAAGTATGAACACTTCATGCGTTTTATTAAAATGTCAAAGAAAATCGAGCAAAATGGTGCGCTACCGAATGCAATGTAAATGTCTAGTGGAATTCTAGTAGATTTTGCTACCTTGTTTTAGTAAAATGATATTTTCAATTGTTGACAACACTGCGCGTTAATCAAAGAAATTACTCAGCTACTGCTACTACTACTACTACTACTACTACTACTACTAAATTTTTTCAACTCTAGAGTTAAATAGTAATTAAAAATAAAAATAAAATTCTTATTAAAGATTCATTATGGTCATTACATTACTCGTGTGAAAGCAATCATTTTCAAACCTGAAGGCTTTACATACATCCTCGTTTGAAAATTTTCTATTTCAATACTTGTTATGTAATATACTATTTTGAATCAACTCTATATCCTACAGTTAAAGCATGAACTCTGCCCGTTAATGTGTGTCCATAGAGTAATATATTAGCAGACACTAAGGCCGCCGGCCGGCGCACAGTGTGGTAAATCGGCCATGTAGTACGTATATGTTTTAGTAAAGCCCACTACGTATGCACCTGCACCCAAGCACTCCTTAATTTTTTTGATATTGGTAATAAAACATTCAAATAAAAATTAATTAGTTAGGTATACTTTTCGTGATAAATAAATTGTTTTTGTTATTTGCCATATACAATGAAGTCGATATTTTTTAGATATTGCACTTAATATATTTTTATATTTATTTTTGTATTTATTTTATATTTTATATATTGCACTTTATATATTTTTATATTTTTATGAAATTATCTTTACAAAAATGCCAATTACTGGCACTGAACTGGTAGCTTAGGAGATATCTTCGTTTAAGATTTATTTTTGTAAAGGTAGAAAAGTCGTTAAAATTTACCTAATTGATTAGTTTTTTATTTGTAATTTTCATTTCTAATATTAAAAGAATTGAAGGGAGTGTGGTTTTATAAAATTATATCTTAGTTATTTACCGAATTTTAAAAGTGTTATCATTTTGCTTGGAAATAATGTGGCATTATAACTGTTAATTTAGTTTTAACACGATGTGGCATGTAAAACTTCTACCGAGGGATAAAATATCCATATTTTTAAAATGGGTTCGCCATCTTGAACTTTAAAAAGATGACAGCTGTAATACAAAATTCCGAAATTTTGTACCTTAGTCTTTGCAAAATGTTTACCGTTATTACACTCGGACGATTATTTGCAAAGTTCTGGTCATATAAACATCGTGCAGTTTTTTTTGGTGCAGTCAGTAGTAATTAAGGAGCCATAGTTAAAGCTATATAAATCCCGAATGGGCATCTATGAGCAGCTAATTTTTTGGTTTTTGGTTAAAAGGGATCCTTTTTCTTATTTTTTATATAAAAATTAAACTAAACTTCAACAAACTTTTTTTTGCATGCTCTACAAGTTAAAAAAAAACTACCTAAATATAGTAATACCTAAAAAGACCCAAATTTTCTGAGGTAAGGGCTTTAATATTTAAAAAGTTTTAATACCGTAGAAAACTTTAATTATAAACAGTAGTCATGTAAGAAATTAGAAAAACATTTGCTATGTTTAGTATCATATTTTCTGTTTTGAAAATGATGTACCTATAGAAACATGTTAATTTCAGATTTAAAATATTTACTAACTTTAAGGCTTCCCCTCCGAGAACTGTAATTATAATTTTGTTTCTCAATTGCATTTTTCTATTATTAACACTATCTTAAATATAGATTTTTAGAATATGTTAAGAATATTGCAAAATTACATTTGGGACTTATGTCGTGCTAGACGGCCGATTTAACTCACTGTGCGGCGGTGAGGGGGGACAAGGAAAATGAAAATATTGTATATTACATTATTATTGTAATAAAATTATTAAGAGGTTTTATTTGTTTTTGCCCCCTCCCCTGGACACTCAACTGACAATTTTTATATTATTAAAAGAATGGTTGAAAACATTGATCCCCTCCTCCCGTATTAATTATGTGCAAATAATTATTGCTACCCGCATAACAGCAACCTGATCGTTTTATTTCTAGATACCATAACATTTTGAATACTGTTCATTAAATGAAGCTTTCTTTCTCTTTTTCTCATAGATGTGTTCGTCTCCCTCCTGCCCCGGAAACTCTGTTTTTTTACATAATTTTCCTAAATTCCCGGTAACTATTGATCGGTGTTGAAAGATTCGGTTCGGACCCACCCGAACTGAATTTTTGGATATCTGCATACCAACTGTGAAATTTTTGAGTTCCTCTCATAAAAAGAAGCATTCAGTACAATGGAAGTCTGCCTGACATTGGACAGCTGAGGGAAACTCCAATTTAACACATTGTTGGATTGCCTATTTGCTAAACTTGCGGTTTCTCAAAAAAAAAGTCTTACATTCTTACAAAATTTATTTGCATATTAACCAATAATCTAAAGCAATTCATAAGCATACACTTTTAATAGATGGCTTGACTAATTAATAATTAGTCATTTTGTGGCAGTCTAAAATTACTCTTATCAAGAAATAAACAAAGTTTGCAAAGTTTGATATGGGGTCATTAAAGCGAAAGAGACATTACAAGAAAGACAGTTTGTATGTTAGTGACCTATATACGTTGACGTTTGACGAAAACGAAACACTGGAGACTATGGACGAAAGTGTAAGTATGTTTTAAAGTAATTTCGTTGTGTTTAGACAAAATATTTTTATTTTTACAACAGAGCATCAGATTTCAGATTTGTTACGATCTATATCTGGCACAGGCTGGTCCTGAATCATATTATAGTTCGATGTCTGAATTATAAACTGGCACATAATGTATTGTATTCCTTGAACTGCAATAGCATTTAGAGAACATTCACAGTTTGAAACATTTCTTTAGTTTAGTAAAAAATCCTCGTTTTTATTATGTCGGATTTTTTAAGCTTTGGGATTTAATTTTTTTTGCTCACTTCCACGTATGCCACTGATGTTTTATTCAGGGGAGTAACCGACCTACCCGTGCAGGGTCAGCACCCGCAATTTTTACTTCCCTGTATAACAGTCCATTATATATTCTGTTAACAACATTCTATTCTATATGAGCTATATATAGTAATCACAAAAATTTTCGAAATTATAAGTTGAGTTTTTTTCGACGATTTGGAGTCCTTTAAATACGAACAACATATTATCTTCTATACATTTTAAACACTAAGCCAAATTTTTCAGCAAGTTTGTAAAAGAGTTGTACTGCATCGATTTATATGATTTTTTTTGTATTGTATATTTATACAGAGTGTTTCAAAAATCGGATCACTGATTATTCATGATGCTGCTCAAACCGCTTGACGTAAAAAGCTGCATTTTGGCACACAGGTTGATAATAGGATGCAGAGGTTCGATAAGAAGGGATTTTTTAAAACTCAAATTTTAAGGGGGTGACACCGCCCCTTAAATATTACTCCATTTTTTTTCTGAAAAAAACGATTATTTTTTTGGAAAAAAACGCTTAAAATCGTGTATTTTATTTGATTATTTTACATATTTTAAAATTTCTTTAAAATTTATTCAGGGTGTTTCAAAAAATCGGCTCATTGATTAAGCACGATTCCGCTCAAACCCCTTAGGTAAAAAGCTGAATTTTGGCATATGGGTTAATTGTAAATGTAGAGGTTCGCTAGGAAGGCATTTTTCAAAACTCAAATTTCAAGGGGGTGAAACCGCCCCTAAAATATTACAATATTTTTTTCATTTAAAAGAAACGCTTACACTCGTGTATTTTATTTGATTATTTTACATATTTTAAAATTATTTAAAAATTTATACAGGGTGTTTCAAAAAAGCAGGCCACTGATTAATCAGGATTTTGCTCAAACCGCCTAGACATAAAAAGCTGCATTTTATCATACTTGCTGATTGTAAGATGTGGAGGTTCAATAAGAAGGAATTTTTCAAAAATCAAATTTCAAGGGGATGAAACCGCCACTTAAATATTACAATATTTTTTTCATTTAAAAGAAACGCTTAACACCGTGTATTTTATTTGATTATTTTACATAGTTTAAAATTACTTAAAAATTTATAGAGGGTGTTTCAAAAAACCGGGCCACTGATTATTCATGATTTTGTTCAAACCGCTGGACGTAAAAAGCTGAATTTTATCATACTTGCTGATCGTAAGATGTGAAGGTTCGATAAGAAGGTTTTTCAAAAATCAAATTTCAAGGGGTTGAAACCACCCCTTAAATATTACAATATTTTTGATTTAAAAAACGGTTAATTTTTCAAAAAATTAAACTCTTAAACTTCTCTCTAGTTAGGAAAATAAGGATGTCTGCACCGGTGTGAGTGTAAACAAAATTTACGCGCATTATAACTTGATAAAGGTCAAACCGATGCCAAAAATAGCATGGGTCAGTGTCTCGCGGCGATGAGATTTTGGGTGTCATGGGTATACGTGTTCGCTATTTAAGGGGTATAAAATGTAAAAAAGTCATAATATGAGAACGCGCAGACTGATTTCAGTCAAATTGAACATAAAAATAGTTAAGGCAAATATTTTGACTTGTCATTGGCGTATATAATAAATAAAAAATTAATCCATTATTTAAAAAAAAACGGAGGAACAGCAAAATTTTCTTTTATTTTTTGTATGTATTTTTTTTATTTTCACGGTAGCCCTAAAAGGAAAATAGCCCTTTAAAATCCAGAAAAAAATAATTTCAAAAAAAGGTTTGACTTTTCTAAAAAACAGTGAAACACTGTCCATTTATCTTTTTGTATATTGAATCAGTTTTTAAACAGTAAACAGACGCTAAGTCTCGGTCTCAGTCAAAGTTTATAATAAAATAAAACTAGTTACACGTGTTTCGCCCGGTCGAGCATCATCAAACCTATCAGAAAAAATATATCCCAATTACTAACTAAAAGCCTTTAAATTAAATAAATAAATAGTACCTTTAAAATTAAACACCACGTCACACATACAACGTTAAAACAGTAAACAAACAATCACATTACATAGTTCAACGGATACTGAAAGAGGTTGAAACGAAATGTGGTCAAATGTATGTATAAAAACTCCTTATGCTTAAATTATAAATAAATAAGGTAGTAACTACAATAACGAAAAATTAAAAAAAAAGAGGTATAGCAGTGGTGAGATTTAAACCCGAATCTTCTAGTTGAGATGCAAGATTAATAGATTTACTGCTATTCGGGACTATAACAATATTTTGTTTCGGATTTTTTGTTGTTATGTAAATTATTAAAGATGAGGTTCGGTTCAAAATTAAATATATCATTCACGCAACATAAAACAGGGATCTTTTTAACTTTGGTTATTTCCATCTTCTCCAAAAGGTCCAATTTTTTACCCTTCTGACATTCATGGATAACTGTTACGTCATCCGATGTAGAAAATCGGTGGCCTGTAGATAGAAGATGGCTAGCGAATGCTGACTTTGTTTCTGTGATATCTGTATTTTTATGTTTGTTGACCAAATGAACGTGTTCTTGGACCCTGGTTGAGATCTTTCGTCCTGTCAATTGACAAAACTTTTAAAACTATTTCTTATTTTGGAAATATTTCAACCCAGTTGGCTAAATTCTTTAAAGGGTTAAATATTTCTATCGCCTTTAAAACTATCAACCAACTGAAAAGACATTTAGTGACCATGAAAGATCAACCTGAATTTCTGTCAAAGTCGGGTGTTTACGCTTTGAGGTGTGGAGAGTGTCCTGCCACGTACATAAGACAGTCAGGACGAAAGATCTCAGCTAGGGTTCAAGAACACGTTCATTTGATCAACAAACATAAAAATACAGATATCACAGAAACAAAATCAGCATTCGCTAACCATCTTCTATCTACAGGCCACCGATTTTCTACATCAGATGACGTAACAGTTTTCCATGAATATCAGAAGGATAAAAAATTGGACCTTTTGGAGAAGGTGGAAACAACCAAAGCTAAAAAGAGCCCTGTTTTATTTTGCGTGAATGATATATTTAATTTTGAACGGAACCTCATCTTTAATAATTTACCTAGCAACTAAAAATCCACAACGAAATATTGTTATAGTCCCGAATAGCAGTAAATCCATTCTTCTTGCCTCTCACCTAGAAGATACGGGGTCAAATCTCACCACTGGTATACCTCTTTTTTTTTATTTTTTCATTATTCTATTACTACCTTATTTATTTATAATTTAAGCATAAGGAGTTTTTATACATACATTTGACCACATTTCGTTTCAACCTCTTTCAGTATCCGTCGAACTATGTAATGTGATTGTTTGTTTACTGTTTTAACGTTGTATGTGTGACGTGGTGTTTAATTTTAAAGGTAGTATTTATTTATTTAATTTAGAGGCTTTTAGTTAGTAATTAGGATATATTTTTTCTGATAGGTCTGATGATGCCCGACCGGGCGAAACACGTGTAACCAGTTTTATTTTATTATAAACTTTGACTGAGACCGAGACTTAGCGTCTGTTTACTGTTTAAAAACTGATTCAATATACAAAGGATATATTTTTTCTGATAGGTCTGATGATGCCCGACCGGGCGAAACACGTGTAACCAGTTTTATTTTATTATAAACTTTAACTGAGACCGAGACTTAGCGTCTGTTTACTGTTTAATTTAGAAGCAGGTCTCTTTGTGAATAATGAATGATTTACTAGAATCAGTTTTTGCTTTGTAAACCTGTACTGCTAGGCTCTAGGGCAAGAGTCTTTAACACGCGGCCCGCCTTCTAATTTCTTGCGGCTCCCAGAGGCTAAACAAAATATTGTATCGCGCCGCGCCCGGGTATGACACTGCGAGGACGCTAGCGCCACCTAGTTGTCAGAAGAGATCCACTCTGTGAACTCGCGATCACGACCGCCCACAAGGCCACTAGATGGCGTTGCTTGTCAATTGAATATTTCTAATGATTCTAGAAATTATCACTACTAGAGGGCCCTACTAGTCCAGTCTCGTAGCTGATCGAAATTTCGAGAGATTCAAAGTTGACGCGCTCGGCCTATATAAAGCCTGCATTACACGGCAGCGGCCAGTTCCAATTCCAAGTGTCTAATAGATGTTACAGAACTTTTGTGCCAAGAAAAGAAGAAAAAGTTTAAGAAAGTGAGCTTATCGCGACGTACTGTTGTTCGACGTATAGATACGATAACTAGTGATATCAAAAAAATATTGATTGGTAGATTGTTTCGTTTTCAAGCATGTTCGATTGCTTTGGATGAGAGTACCGATTTATCTGACACAACCCAGTTAGCTATTTCTATACGGGGTGTTGATGAAGAATTTGAAGTGACAGAGGAATTCTATACGAGGTGTTGATGAAGAATTTGGAGTTACCGAGGAATTACTGGCTTTACGGCCACTACAAGGGACCACTACTGGAAACGATATTTTTGCCGAGGTGCTTTTGAGCAATATGGATTGCAGTAGTGTAAATTAGTTGGAGTGTGCACAGATGGTGCACCTTCAGCCTTCGCCGTCGGTTCACGAAAAGGTTTCACCGGAATTCTGAAGCAAAGAGCAACCGCTATGAATGTGCAAGAATGTGATTTAACAATTCTGCATCGCATTATTCACCAACAAAACTTGTGCTCTAAGTCGAACGTTATGGCTGTGGTAGTAAGTACCACCAATTTCATTAAATCCCTCGATGTTAACCAATGCCAGTTTAAAGCATTTTTGGATAAACTCTCTTCAGAACACAATCATTGACATCAATTGCTAAGGTGGCTAAGCAAAGGTAAAATGCTAAAAAGATTTTATGACCTTAGAAAAGAAATAGCTGATTTTATGGAAATGAACAGTGGCGGCTCCTCCATTAGGTCATATGGTCAATGACCCCCAATAAAAATTTCTAAACAGGAAATAATAAATAATTTATATTTTTTTAATTTCTTTTCAATTTGGAAATTCCTACTATTATTCTAAGCCTGTAAACTCGTTGAATTTTCATGTTCTTTCGCGGCAGTCGCACTATCGATGCCTCGTACAGCGATCTCCGAAGGTTTCGTTTCGTTGGACCACGAGGCTGGCGGCCTGCGATGTCCTTGTGGTTATAAACGGAAGCGAGTTTTTCCGGAGTGTTCCTGATTTAATTTGCATAGGGGCGCATAGGTAATATACGGCTTACTTTGGCAAATTTCAAAGTCAAAGTCAACAGCCGCGCCGAGGAAACTTAAACATTTTCGTCAGTTGAAGCGTTTAATGTGAATCGTGTGATAGGCTGTGGTTACGATTGCGTATTTTTATAGAATTTATTTTATTTTCAAGACTTGTTTGTTTATTTTGTGGTTTAAATTAATTGAAAAAATTAATGTTTTAAGGTTTAGAATCTTAAGACTTCAAAAGCTGCCAGTGAGCTGAACTTTCAGAAATGTCTCGAATTAAAGGCCAGATCTCCACCTTTGCCGGAACTTAAAATTCGGCTGACAAGTAAAGGCAAAAACAAAAAAGTAAAATGTTATTTTAGTAAAAATATGTACGACTTGCTTGACTGAATATGTGATTGCGAAGGGATAAGGGGATTTTATTGTTTCCTGTCTGATTTTTTCAGATGATGTAAATGGTGTAAAATATAATAATTAGGAAAATTACGTGTATGTATATATATATATATATAAATATATATATATATATATATATATATATATATATATAGACCCCTTGAAAAGTTAACTATGAGCCGCCACTGGAAATAAAAGAGAAAACATTGCCGCAAATTTATGATTCAACATGGCTTTGTGACTTGGCATTCCTGGTAGACATCACAGGACACTTAAACGATCTGAACTTGAAGCTTCAAAACAAGGGCAGTTGGTAAATCAGCTGTACAGTCAACTTAAAGCTTTTCAAAACAAAATTCGCTTGTGAGAAACACAAATCACAAGTAAAAACTGTTTTCATTTTTTACCATTATCCAGTCACGAAAACATTGAATACGGTCGTTATGCTGAAGAACTGAAACTACTGTCATAGCAATTCACTGATTTGTTTTCCGATTTTAAGAATATGGATAGCACTTTCAATATTTTTGCAAATCCTTGTAAGTGTGTAAGAAGATGCTCCGCTTCACCTACAAATGGAGTTGGTCGAGCTTCGAGAAGATTCATATTTGAAGGCTAAATTTGATGATGTGGAACTAAGCTAATTTTACATACAACTGAGAGTGTTCGCACGAAAAATAATTTATACATTCGGTAGCACGTATAAGTGTGAGCAGCTTTTTTCAATCGTGAAAATAAATAAAAATAAGCATCGTATTCGGTTTACAGATGTTAATTTAGAAAACTTTTTGCGCCTGTGTACTAGTGATATTGACCCCAGTATTGATCATCTTCTTTCTCAGCTTCAAACTCAAGTCTCTCATTAATTTTCATCTGTTTTTGTTAATTTGTCTTTTATATGTTTGATTAAGCTATTATAATTAATAAATAAAAAAATGTATGCAGTTTTATCGATTTTTATTCAGTACTAAATTTCTTACCTACGGCCCGGGGCCCGATTAAGTCCCGAAATTACGCCCTCAGCCTGCTCTAGAGAGATGAAACAACCTTAAAAGAACACATTTATTTATTGTATATGTACATTATATAAATTGAAAATTGAAAGTATCTTAAGAATGAAAATATTTTTTATTGTAAAAACGGATAGCTTAAATGGTGAAATAAGTCGAAATTGTTTGATCTCTTTTCGTGAAAAAACACATTTTTACCACACAGGCTAGCTTTAGAGCCCCATTAAAATCAAAATATTTATATTTCAGAAGCGTATGTTTTTTAACGACTTTTGCTTATTTTTATTTTGCTCGAATGCTCCTTATGCCGTTTAGTTTGTAAATTTTGAGTTACATTGTATTTTTTCTTGCAGACGATATGAAATTAAAAAAAAAATAACCACCTTCAAATATATATATATATATATATATATATATATATATATATATATATATATATATATAAACTAAAAAGTTAAAAATAATTTAAGTATTAAATATTATTTGTTGCTGCAAAATTTCAGTTATATACGTCGCAACCTCGCCGCGCCGCGGCCCGACCGATATAATTTTTTTTATTAAGGCGTTATGTGATAAAACGAAAAATTTCAAAAACATCCTCAAAAGGACATATTTTTCGATGTTTTTTCCAAAAACCGCAAATTTTTACCAATTAACCCTCTTTTTACCTCCACTCTTAATTTCGGAATTTCGTAGTACAAAAAATATGGGAGCAACTTGGAGAACACCCGCGCAAAATGAGCCCAAGGACCCTACAATCGGTCAGGGCATTCCAGAAAAAATCGGCGAACATAAAAAAAACATATACCAAACAAATTGGCAACCTCCTCCGTTTTTGAAGTAGATTAAAAAATAAGAAATAATACTCCCTCATGTTGAAATGAATAAATGAATATTAAAACCTATTTCGTTAAAATTTTTGGTGATACTGATATTTTAAACTCATTTAATTAATGCCAAAAAGGAAATATCCTAAGAATCATAAGAATAAAATTATATTTTAAACAGGAAACAAAGATGAGGAGGTTATTTTGAATTTGCAAATTTTTACTTAGCAGATTAGTAGAACATGCTTGACTAAAAACTTTTCATTGTCAATTTTCAGTTCTTTATGACCGCTAATCCACTCTTCAAAGATTGTCCAAATAATTATTACGTAACTAACTAGCTCATGACTAACTAAGAAGGCACGGCATAACGCAAGGCGAAACGGCAGGGAATTACCTACGGGTGTACGGATTCTTCGGGGAATCACGCTACGCCTTGCGTAGTTGGCGGGTTTATTTTATATAAACGTTTTTGCCCGTATAGTGTTCATATTATTTTTAGAAAATAGTAAATATACATAAAAAAGTTCAAATAAGCACGAAGGGGGGCGGGAATCATAAAACCTCGGAAAAACATAAAAACAACTACCAAAATATTTTTAGTTTTGCGTAATTCGTGTAAAAATTAAAATAACTCATGGTTGCTTGTAAAATTGAGCAATAATCTTAATGCTTAAAATCCAGTCTCTAATAATGAGTGTTTATGTGGCGAAGATATGCGATTCTGGTGATTTATTATAATGACCTGATATTTTTTTAAAAGTATCTTATACAAACAATTTTTTTTAGTAGCTGTTAGACTTTTTTAACAAAAATACGTAATCGTGTATTAATTATTATACTACGTTTTTGGTTAGCCCAGATTGGTTTTGAGGTAAACAAATCGGTAAATTCGCCTTTACCCACGACTTTCCTCGTAGTGAATGCCACTAGGTACAGATAACACAGCTTTTATATATCCATATTCATATAATTATTTGGTAGTAACTTTATTTAAATCTTATACACAGTAAGTATTTCAATTTTTTTTTTGTTGTTACCATAGTAAGTAGATTTTGCTATATGTTTTGAATTTATTTTTATAGTATTATTATCAATAATATCATTAATATTCATAGTTTTATTTTCATAGTCTATACAAAATAAATTATGTCGTTTATTATTTTCCTCTAAAAAAAGGTTTATAGCAAGAAATTTACCGAATATATAAACATTTTATTAGGCCACCAGCCACCATTTCGGTTTGCCACTTGATTTTTATGGAAAATTTAAAAGTAATTGGATAAGCAGTTTTTGATACGTAGTGGTTATTTTTTAAATTTCTTTAGGCGGCTATTGGTTTTGCCATAATGGCTTCACACTAAAATGTTACCACTTTATCTATATTACACGTTTATGCAAACTTTGAGGTCTATTTGATAAGTAGTTAGTTAACATTAGTTTTTTTTATTTTCTGAAGCCGCCATTTTGTCCCTGCATATTGCATTCTTTCCAGAATATTACCATGCGACCCTCATATGACCCTTGATATTTGACCAGCAATTGTCAATCGGATAAATAGTTTTGAGCTATGTCGTGCACTGGCAGACCAAGGCAAATGTGAGAACATGTTTATTGAGATCTTGGAGGTTGATTTTTTTCACGATTACAATAATTCCCTCTTACGAGGGAAGTAAAAACTGGTAAGAACCAGGCTCGCCAGGGGACGCGGGTGAAGCGCCGCTTAACCTACATTTTCCAATCAATTTACTTAAAATATTAAGCATTTTGTAATCTACGTTTCTATTATCAAAATATAGTATGTTTTATATAAATTCACATTATTTACTTAATTATACCATTATTTTCTATCAAAACTAGTGCCTTATATACTCAAAAAATAATAATGACTTAAAAACGTAGGGCGCTGAACACCTTTTCATAAGAGCGACCCGCGACCCGTTGAGGAATTACAATAAGCGGTAAAAAATTCTGCTTCAGACTCCCCCCCCACGCCGGCTTTCGTGCTTAAATTTGTTTACGGTGGTGGCTATGGCAACGCAATGATGAATATCCATAAGCCAAATAGAGATTGGGAGCGGCATAAAGTGCTGCTGCAGGCTACAGGCGCTTATTGGCTTGTTTAGCTTGTTATAGAATGTTATAGAACCGTAAAAGTTAGACGAAATGTTTCCGTTTTATGATCCGACACCATTTTCCCGGTGGAAAACAGAGGACAACAGAGACTTTTTAAATACGGGAGCCGAAGGATCTATGCCTGTCCTTGAAATAGAAAAACAAGGGAAGTCAAAAGACAGAGTTTTCTTTCGTAGGTTTTGAAATCAGTGGTATTCAGATTATACGTGAATGGGTGGAAATATTTATTTAAACAAACTATTTTGTATGTCCTGTTTAACCGTAAGTGTAAAATCAAGCATATGGAATAAAGAGGGATTCAATAATTTTGGGAATGTGACGAGAGGTTGTAGTAGACATGAAGCTTCTTTGGAACATATTAAGTGCGCTATTTCGTTTGCAAATTTAAAGAAAAGCCTCAATACAATTGAAAACGCTTTGAGGAAAAATTCAAGATTGTATATAAAAATGTTTAATGACAATGTTCTTGTAAATAGAAGGTTTATGCAGTTACCTATTCGTACGACTGTTTTTTTGGGTAAACAAGAAATGGCATTTCGGGGGCACATTGATCTGAATTTCTGACATTCAATAACACTACAAAAATATATCTACTATTTTTTCTGCAAATTCAAAGACAATTCAAAACGCTTCAAAGCTACGGATAATTAACATCATAAAACGGTAGAAAAAAGCCATTTTGGGTGTGGCACCCCGAAAAATTTTAACCTGCGGCGCTGTTTTTACCTGCGGCGCTATGCACTTAGCTACACTGCGCTTCATCCTTTCTTAAATCAACGAGCCGCCACTGGTAAGAACGGCACCCATAATTTTGCATGTACTCGTCTTTTTATTATTGAACAACGCTTAGAGTAAGAATTAAAGTAGAGATCACAGCTCATTCATAAATCACGTGGGGTATGCGCCAACATGGTAAACTCACGCCGTCACTGGCATTCGTCAACAAATGGCCACGGCTTGGGCATGGGCCATCCCCACTTCTTGTTTTATCAATGTTGACGAAAGCTAGTGACGGCGTGAGTTTTCACTTCTCGCATAAGGAAATGTCATTAATCATGAAAAACTTATCGTTCCGAGTTTTTACAGATCCTCATGTTTTTCCATTACTGTCTGTTCCGGTATAGCTAAAAAATCCACTTACTTGATTAACTCTAATTTTATTTTATTTTCCACAAAAATTACGTCTGATATAAAAAAAACTGGTAAAATATTGGTATGAATTCAATATGGCGAAACAAAATGACGACCTGTTAAAATATTTGATGTACGAAAACGAAGAAATGGGACATGTTTCATTATCGTTGACAAAAAGAAGGATTCTTACCTATTCCTTAATGAGGCAAATAGGTATTTTTACAATCTTCAAAGAAATAATCGTTCTTAACTTCACTTTCTAAAACCAAACCATTAAGTTAGGTAAGTAAGTTTAAAAGGAAATTAGTTATTTCTATACTATTAAGCTTTAGTTTTTAGTTGTGTTTGCCTTACGTCACTATCATTTTGTAATTGTGACATTTAGAAAAATTATTTGTTCAGTTGTTGAAAATGTCATCCTAAACCTGAAACTGTCAAGTTAGACTTTGTCTAAAGTTAAACCTCTTTAGTGAGTACGGGTGTTAGAGTTTTAAACTAAAATCAATGCTTTTAACGTGCGTTTATTGGCTTCCTATTCGTCTGATTGTATGTTTGTATGTCTGGTTCAAATCTTGTGATGGATTTGTCAGCACTTCCATTACCGATTATTTTCAAATTTGACATGCATACTCTTTCGGATATAAAAAATCCGAATTTTTTTAGTCAACGTTTAGAAATCCAAAATGGCGGCGCCCATACGGCCGACGAATTTTGTTACTTGTGTAGCCAAAACTGAAAATCAGTGCCTAGGACAATTTAAAAGTGTCAGCATTTAAAAATTCAAAATAGCGGTGTCAAAATGACAATGTCAACAGGTCGGACGGATGATTTTAACATTTGAGGGGATTATTTAAGAATGCACAACAAAAATCAAAATGGTAGCGCCAATATAGCGAACGAATTTTGTTATTTGTACAGATTCGGCTGAAATATCAGTATCTAGAAGTATTTAAGAATAAAAGTTGTGAAATTTTAGTCAATATTTGAGAATTAAAAATGGCCCCATAGCAGACCAATTTTAAAATGTTTGCAGATTTTATCAAAATTCGGTATTTAGGAGTATCTAAGACTGCACATCATGAATTTTTGTCAACAGTTTAAAAATTCAAGATTGTAATGCCAACATGGCGGCGGAATTTTAACATTTGTGTAGATTTGGCTGAAAGAAAGTGGGAATCTAGGGGTATTTGAAAATACATATCATACATTTTTAGTAAATATTTAAAAAATGAGAGTCGGAATGCCTAGAATTTTAATATTTATACAGATCGATATTAAGTGAGCCATTCATATATTTTTAGTAATAAATATTTAAAATGTCATCAATCAATCAATCCGATAATTACTTTTTTCAGATATTTTTAAACATTTAATTAGGCCACCGTTTCGTTTTCCCATTTTGAATTTGTCTCAACATTTTTACCAGTTCATCCCTATATAATATTTGATTTTTGAGCAAAAACATAATCGATGTAGCAGTTTTCTGCATTGACACACAATATTTTATTAGGCCGCTATTTTCGATTTGTATTCAACTTATCAGTTGATAGTCATGTCAAACCTAATTTTTCTGCAAAATTTGGATAAAATGGATGAGGATCTTGCGAGGAAAGTAAAAAAAAGCGAGCGCTATTAGATACGAATAGAATAGCCAATTGTCGTATTGTTTTTCCATGTTAATAGCTAAAATTTAAAAAATAAAAGATTTTTTTTAATTTTCAATATCCTAAATCTTAAATTCTAACCAGTTTAGAACATGTTTACAAACACATTTTTACTTTTATTACCCAAAGCATCACCATTTAAATTCTTTTACCTGATAACACTTATATAAAAAATTGGCCCAACTCAAGTGAAAATTACAAAAAGGCGCCAAATCATCCGAAACTTTATTATTTCATCCAAAATCTAGTGATTTTCGAAATCGCAGTACGTTTTTTTGAGCGTGAGACGCCCTTCGACTATTTTAATATAGTATAGGTATATTCTATAATTATTTTAATTCTCTGATAGGAAGAACTGTTGTAATTGGCAAAAAAATCACCTCAGAGTCTTTTTTGTATTATTTTGCTTCTGAAGATTCTCACATGATCCCCGACGAAATAAACGTTTTATTATACTGAACCGGATTGGTCTTTACGTCATGTGACCCAAAATAAGCGACTACGGTATCTTCCATTAGACATGTCTCCTGGAAAAGGAAATCTTGCTGTTTACTTAGTGATTAAAAGAAAATTCCAAACTTAAACGACCATTTTTTTACAAACTCACATTGCCGCACCATAGTTAGGTCAACTAAAGCTCCTAATTTCGCAATGTCCAAGGTAAAATAAATAAAACTTATTTATTAAATATTTAAAAAATTAATGTTCTTCTAATGTCACCGCACCTTTAAAATGCTGCTTCTTGAAGTAAGGCAACATATAATTAGAAGATTTGAGCCATATCAACAAATACACAATAATACATTAAAACACATGCAGTAGTGACGCTAAAAAAAATATTTTTCAGCAAATTAAGTTCTTTAATGTTAAAATTTATTGTAGTTCCACTACCCGCTATTGGTTTTTAAGCCACGCCGGTCACCTGACCCTGTAACAATGTTTACTGTAGACTATTATACTTTTTTACTAACTATAAGGATTCCTTGTCAATGAAAGTGGGATGGTCTAATACGTGGAGTTGTTGATCGGGTTTGCCGTAGCTAACTAAAACTCTTGTTACTGGTGAAATCTGATCTGAGACTTTGGGTATTTTAGTCTGTATTTTACTATTTTGCAATAAAAGTAATTTCTTTATACTGCTTAGAAACTAATACTGAAAATATATTACTATTCTTTGTATGAAAATTTTATTGCATCATGTTTAAACATATTCACCGTAAAATAAATTGGTATAAACATTAGTGTTCCTGGCTAGGCTTGGCATCGTCGTACGATCGACCTTATATTGTGAGGTAATCTTGGCAGTGGCTAAATATGTAAATAATGAACTCTACTTTTATTCTTCCTCTAAGGAACAACGTTTTTGGTTAGCCCAGGTTGATTTTTTATTTTGTTGTAAAAAAGTGTATCAACAATACCCGTAATTTTGAATGCAATCGTGTTTTAATTATCAGGCTGCTTTAAATACATACACATTTCAAACGTTAAACGGTAAGCAGTGCACGCTAAAGTTATTCTACTTTTTGAACCCACCAATTATATGGCAATATTTACCTTTTGTTAATTATACCATGGTGGGAAGAAAACATCTTCCACGACACATTAAACCGCGAGCCCACAGGGATGACGAATGCACGCAATTTCTTGCCTACACGTTCGCTCGGTCGTTGCCCGCTGTCAATTGTGTATACAAATGTATGCACGCCACATGCATACTTTCGCTAAATGAAAACGTTAAAAAGAATATTGAAACAAACGTACTCACATTTATCCGTATGCGTGCGGTGTTACTCGTTCGTTCGAGTACGCATAACACAATGCTCCTTAAATATAATGCCAGCTAACAGGCATAAAACCCCTATAAAAATAATGAAGCAATTTTAGTAAAAAATTACTGGAATTTTTCGAACATATAATTATGAGTGCGTATAAAAGTAATTATGGCCGAAAATTGAAGCATCTGAAAAATTTGTTCCCGGAGTCGTCGAATCTGCACATGCACAGACCATGTTGTTAAAAGTCAATTTTTATCCACAAATTATTTAGACAACTGTTACAAATTAAGGTTTGAAAAAACGTACTATTCATAACAGTTCATGTCTGGAATACTGAAATTTACAATTAATATTCGTTAGCAATCGATATTTATTTATAACGAAACGTTATATAGGCAATTATTAAATCAACTTTAACTATTCTAAATAAGTATGCAATATTCGGCGACCATGTCGCTGTTCGCAGTTGTGAAGATATATTTAAAAAATTGTCGGTCTAACGAATATAAATTATAAATCTCAGTATTCCAGAAATGAATTGTTATAAATAGTATTTTTACCTAAAACCCTAATTTCTAACCGTTGCTTATATTTGATGCTAAAAATGAACTTTTAGCAACATGACACGAACGGCACGTGCCTGTGAAGAATGAAAACGCCCGGTTTATTTTTATATATAACCCGTTTAGTATCATGTTTATAACCTGTTCTTATTCCCACTTAAATAGACCAGAAAAGTCTGAGGTCATTTTTTAGGTTGATACACCTGAATCTCGGCTTGTTACCACCAAACAAAGATTTGTTCCATGTAAATCTCCATGAGAACATTTTTAAGATGCGATATTATCCTAACAAAAAACATTTAGTGAGTTTCCACCATATACTGTGAAAATAACAGGTAAAAGTAAACAATAAAAAATAATTTATTATAAATCAGTTTGTCAGTCAGTTTCTTTTACTTGCATTGCATGTAAGAAATGTGTAATAATTGAAATGAATTGTTATAAATAGTATTTTTACCTAAAACCCTAATTTCTAACCGTTGCTTATATTTGATGCTAAAAATTAACTTTTAGCAACATGACACGAACGGCACGTGCCTGTGAAGAATGAAAACGCCCGGTTTATTTTTATATATAACCCGTTTAGTATCATGTTTATAACCTGTTCTTATTCCCACTTAAATAGACCAGAAAAGTCTGACGTCATTTTTTAGGTTGATACACCTGAATCTCGGCTTGTTACCACCAAACAAAGATTTGTTCCATGTAAATCTCCATGAGAACATTTTTAAGATGCGATATTATCCTAACAAAAAACATTTAGTGAGTTTCCACCATATACTGTGAAAATAACAGGTAAAAGTAAACAATAAAAAATAATTTATTATGAATCAGTTTGTCAGTCAGTTTCTTTTACTTGCATTGCATGTAAGAAATGTGTAATAATTGATGTACATTACATGTCTTTACGTCTTTTTTTTTAGCGGATGAACTTTAAATATATTTTCTTATGTTCAAAAAGAGTAGGTAAACTGTAACCATTAATAAAATGGCAATCACAAATTTAAGGAATAATTTGAGTGTTCTCCAATTATTAGGATGGCTTTTAAAATACACATACACATACAACTTCGTTAATAATTTAAAAAATAAAATTATTTTACTTAATTAAATTATCCAGTTTTAGTCTTATTGCTAGATCCTTTGGACATCTAAAAAATTAACATGCTTCCTTTTCGTTGTAGTGCAGTAGTGTTTGCAATCAGGTACAAGGCACATAACCATTGTGAAAAACCGGAAAAAAACCTTTGGTCTTATAAGTTTTAAGTAAAACAGCTCTGAACACAGGGGTGCGTTTTTATATTCACCACTTTGGTATGGTGGTCTAGAGTAGTTTTGGGCTTCCACTAGATGCCCCTTGAGAGTACTACTGGTCTCACGAGATGACCTTTTCTTTCAAGCTATCCCCTTACCCCTCCCACTCCTGCCACATAGCGGCCTTTACGCTAATATTCTATGTAGAACTGCGGCAGACGAACGGGATAGAATGCAGGAACAACTAGGCCTCACACGTTCACAGCGTCTGCTCTCTTTCTAGCGGGGTCGTTAGTTTCCACTCTGAGCGGTCGAGTCTCCCGCTTCCTCCCGAAATAAAGCAGCAAAACGGAACACATGGAACCACTTATGTTAATAACACAGAGGTCTGCTCTCGACGAGACGAACCGGAAGACTGAGACGAAAGCCTTGTATTTATAGTGAATCCACCACAGCCACAAATATTTTATGAATATAAAAACTCTGATTGGTGGCATCATAAATCAACCAGCATATATATAAAAATATTTTGGTGGAATTGTAATGCCTCAGGAGAATCCACCATCGAATATAAAAACAACCGCAAGCTTCGTAAATTCAGAACAACACACTCGCATAACAGTCATAACCTCACTTGCAATAAATTATTAGTCATTTAAGTTATATTATCATTTTTATTGTCCATTTCTATTTTTATTATATCAGCTTTTACTCTTTATTTTTACAGTTTATGGTAAATATTTTTAATTAGGATAATATGGTACATACGAAAGTCTCGTCGCTTGTCGAAAATGTATTTTCACAAAAAAAATATGTTTTAAAAAGTGGATTGCGTTTAGTGTAGCACTGGCTAGGTTTTTTTGGGAAAAAAACGTATCTATATTAAAACGAGGAATATCAAACGGAAGACTTGGCAAGCGATGAGAGTCGTGCGGATGTTTAAAAATAACAAATGTGCACATCATGGAACACATTTTTTCTTGGAAACAGATCAGTAGAACACTATAAAAAATGGCGTCACGACCTTTGTGCGTATATATAAGCAGCGTACACTGTACTTAACTGGTATTTTCGATTCGGTACGGTATGATTCCCAAAACCGAAACATTTTTACTTTAGCTTATACCGCACATCCCAAATTTCAGCTAGTGAATAGTGAAACATCACATTATCTTATTCTCCCAGCTCCCTCGCAGCTAGCCAATGACAACACAGATTATTCAATGTCCTTCCTTATTGGTTTGCCTTTTATTTGCGCTGATTATAAACAAGTTGTATTGAATGTTCAGCTTGGGCTTCCTAGCAATCTTTCGAATCCTATTTTATGTGGAAGATCTTTTTAAGCTTATAATCAGTAGTTAGGCAACCAAGCATTCGATGAAATGTTCACGTTTTGAACTGTTTGAAGAAACAACGGTTTTAGTCTGGTTACCTAACTAGTAATTAAATGTATAAGGTTTTTGATTAAAAATAATACGGGTTGCGAGCACGTATTTAAATACCAAAAAAAAATTTATTCGAGGGATTCCTAGTTGATTGTTATTGAAATCGTTTGAACTTAAGTACTCGATCATTAAAATTTATCGGTTATCCCCTAATGTCCCCGATATTAATAAAACTATAAACGGTCAAGAAAGTAAATCCATAAAATCACTTCTCAAGTCGTTGAAAATCAGATTTGAAATACGCGCTCGCCCTAAAGTGATGTGATTAGAGAGCTGCCACCGCTGCCAAAAAAATTAGGGTCTTGTACAATGTTGCCAGGATATTACAATTGTAACAGATCCTACCGTTTGTAGAGATTTATTACTTTTTTACCTTCTGATGAAATCTATTATCTTTTTACTCAAGGCTCGAAATAAAAAAAACCTTAATGCGCGAAACAAAATTTATTTAGGATAATGGCGAGGTCCGAGTACCCGTGATCGGAAGCCGATGCGGCATTTATTACTAGTTTATTTATAAGCTCTTGTAAGTTTACATATTTTCTCTTCGTTTCTAATCAGCTTTTAATGTAAACTGACAACTGATGACCATATGACCATCAGTGTTGCTGCATTTTTATTATTTTACATAATAAAATAGTACAAATATATTTTATTTTTTTAATAAAGTGTATATTTTGTTTTCTAATTCTAAAAAATAATTTGTCTATAAATTATGCTATAGTTAATTTCAAGTTTATTTTAAAGAACACTTCTATTATTATGTATAATAATATAGGTACATCTATACGCTACCTCAAAACTTTTTAACGTTCGCCCGTTTGTTAGAAATATTTGTATATTATATTTTTTAAGTTGTGGTATATTAATTTCTATTTATTCATTCACAATGAAGTAGTTTTATATAGTTGAAACTGTACTTTTATTGGCTAAAACTTGTTTGTTTTATTATAAAATTTTGTTTGTATCGCTATACTTGTTTTATTTGTACAAATCTACCAATACCGATTGAGAAAAAATCAGTAAATTAGATTTATTTAAAGTCCCAAAACACAATTTGAAGCCTAACAAATAATTAACTGTTTTAAAGTACATCCGATGACTTTCTACAGTTCATACTATGTGACGTCATGGTTTTTTCAAAGCAAGTTTTCTTGTAAAGCGCATTGTTCTACTAACATAACCTTCAATAAGAATGGTCCGGTAAACTATCCTGACAGAGGATTTTTGCATATTTTATTTTTCTTCCAAAAAGTACCCGTTTGCAATATTACATTTCAAAAATAAAAATTGGGGATTAGGCAAGTGTTTTCCTCAAAAAATTAATTAAAAGTCACAACCGATCACAATTTGACAAGCCTTAAAACGAAAAATTTAGTAATGTTGCCAGATTTTAGATTAACCAATTTGTTAATGGAAATGAAATGATCAATTGAAAATTATTTGAACAACAGAATTGTTATTATTTATTGTTATTATTATAGTTTTAATGAAGGTTTTTTTGACGAACCTGGGCTAACCTAACGTTAACGGAACAGATTCAACTAACAATATAGGTTTTGTTACAGAAACATCCCCCTTTCAATATAGACTCGAAATTCGGTTAGCGCGCTACCCCGCACTTTCTCTACAGAGAACCTAACCAATCCTAGCCTAGCCTAATCCGCATTTTTAATAATTATAAGTTTTGTTATAAAAAAAAATAGTTTTACGTGTATCATAACTATAGGTATTTCTTTAATTATGAATATGGTAATGTCGCAAATCAAATTAAAAATAAACATGGCGATAGGAACAGTCGAAAACAGGGTTGCCAGACGTCTCGATTTACGCGGGATTGTCCCGCTTTTTTAACATGTGTCCCGCCATCGGCTTCCTAGGTAAAAAGTCCCGCTTTTCAAAGATTAGTCCCGATTGGTCCGCTTTTTCACAGATATGACGGTTTGGTTTGGTAGGTTTGGTCACAGAGATGTCGGTTAAACTCAAATTTGAAATCAATAAGAAGAATTCTAGTCTGCAATTTTTAACCAGATATATTTATTTCTGGCCTTACGCTGCTATAGCAGGCATACCCTCCTCCAAGCATCACGCAAAAATATTTTTAGTCAAACGGAAGACGAGATTAAAAAAACGCAAATTACTGAGTGCAGTTTGATTTACCATTCTGTGCAGAACTTCCACAGCGACCTGTCAGTAGACTGAAGCTTTTGTCTAAAACTTTTCCTGATACAAAAATTGCTGAAAAGTTAACTTGTGGTAGAACGAAAGCCACGAAGATTGTAAAGGCCGTTTTACATGCTGCAATTCTTCTTTGCAATATGCATTAGTCTTGAACAAAGGTATGCGCAGTTTGACAAAAGGTACAAATGTCTTGCCACTGCGCATGCTTTTGTTCAAGACTATTGCAACTTGCAAGAAAGAATTGCAGCATGTAAAACGGCTTTAACAAATATAAAGAGCCTAGAAGAGGCTAATTTATCTGTAAAAGATACACACCTTATTGTGGAGACAATGCCTCTGTAAATTTTAGCAGAAAACAAAGTGTTTTTATCGGATTGCAAAAACTGAAATAATAACATAGTTCCAGTGGGATGTGTCTGCCAT
The DNA here is from genome assembly GCA_030620095.1 of Kuschelorhynchus macadamiae. NCBI lineage: Eukaryota > Metazoa > Arthropoda > Insecta > Coleoptera > Curculionidae > Kuschelorhynchus > Kuschelorhynchus macadamiae. Next base: position 210,432 of record JAUTXW010000289.1, on the reverse strand, counting down.
ATACTTTATAATGCAGGCGAAAATGGCCAAAAGGCTTTTAGGTATGTTAAGTGTATATGTTAGGTATATAAAAGTTAACATAAGTTTTTTTTATACGACTTGAAAATGGTTATAATAAAATGTTTTAACGAATTGAGCAATAGTACAAATAAAACTGCTTAACTTAAAGTTTTTTTTGACTAAGCTTAAAAACGACGCCGAACTGATGATACAAACTAATTATGAAAAAACTTGCAAAGAATTTATAATTTTTTTAAAAAGTGATACTGAAAAAGAAAATCTCGAAAAAATACAATCTTTCGAAAAATACACTTATTAAAAATATCCAATGTTACATGATACGTTTGTTACTGTTTTGTTCTTATTAAAAATATATATACCTATCTTTACGTATTTCTTATAGGTGGTTTTTGGTTTTTGTTTGTTTATTTTTATTTAAAATATATATTTAAGAAAAAATAACCATGTTTTTTTTGCCGCATTCTGACGTTTGCCCTTAAAACAGTGACACCTTTAAGCATCATTATCAGAAATTCGTGTTTTTGTCACAAATATCTGCCAAAACCGAATTTTTTGACACACGTGTCAAAAAGGCGAATTATTTTCAATTCTTGTTTATTTATACTGTGTCAATATTATCTGTCGCCGATTTGTGTCCCGCTTTTTCATTTACAAAATCTGGCAAACCTGGTCGGAAAGATGTTTGAAATCAAAATTACCTTTAATTTGTATAATCATCTTAAAGTAATTTTTGAGTGCTGATGAGAGTTTTCCACACATTTTTTCAATTTGGACTGCTAGAGTGGATAAAAACAAAAATAAACGAGATTTAAGAGTGTCAACATAGTTTACCGAAACCCAATAAGAATTTGTTACCTTCAGAATCTATTACCTTTTCGAACGCCTATCTATCACCGTTTATCAAAATGTTCTGGCAACACTGGTCTTGTAAACATGGCCAACAATAAAAGTATAGGCAGCTGTTGACTGCAGTAGTGTTAAGAACTCAATGACGAAATAAGTTGGTCATTGTAAGAACTGAATCTCTTCTCTCTTGCTAACTCTATAAGATACTATATCGTTCCTTTTTCAGATACACGCTTATCGCCTACTGCCAAAAAAGTTGAAAACAAACAAAACAATTGCCAAGACATGTGGTCGAAGAAAAGAACACCTGACGTTTTCTCTTTAAGCCGCGTGAAAATAAAATTTCTTGCCCTCTTTAAAACTAAAATAGGTATTCCCTTTTTGACAGTGCTGTAAATGTGAATATAAAGGATATCTTTATTTTGCATTCAGTTTACACAGTAAAGTGCGGTTAGGATAAAATGTTTGATAATTTTTTAACTGCTCTGAAAAATCGTACAAACAATTTTTCAGATACATTAAAGTCGAAAACACGGAAAATTTCGAATAACCTGCATGCTATAAAGAATAGTTTTTCCCACAAAACGAAAACAACTTACTACACTATCACACAAAATGAAAATATTGACTACTTTGAAAATGACTATCTAAGTCCCAGAGCTTACTCTATGACTACATTTAGTATGGATTACAATTCAGTGAATGAAAATATGGAATGGTTTCCTTATGTGCCTCCGTCGTATGATGAACAAAATGTTATTGACCGTTTTATTAGGGTGATAACTATTAATGATGACAGTGGAATTGATGTAAGGAGTTTTATATTATCTATTAGGTCGTAGAAAAATATTAATGGGTTCTACTTTTTATTAGAGTTAAACTTCTAGCATAAGCTTTGCTAGTTGAGGGGGGGGTGCAAAAGGGCATTTGCACCCTCCCCTTAGATAGATTGGAATGCATTTGAAATATTCAAAATATATTTATATAGTTCAAAGATGTAACAAAATTTTAAAGAAAATAAAGGGAAAGATGTCAAAAAAGCTTTTTTTAGTCATTCGTTTGTACTGTGGCATTATGTCTTGCAAAAAACTTCTGCAAATTCTCGAAATATATCAAATTAGTTTCATTTCAATCACACTTTCTACTTACATATTTTAATTATAATGAGGCTAGAGTTAATTTTAATTTGGAGATACTTGAATTCAGAAGAGTAAAAGGTGATGTTTGCTTTCTTATCAAAATTATAAAAGTTGATTGTTGATGTATATATATATATATATATATATATATATATATATATATATATGATTGTTACAAATGCTTCTTTTAAAGTTGTTAGCCCAGACGTTTCTTGCTTTTCTCTCGCTGACCATAACATGGTCCAATGCACTATAGATATGTCTTTTGAAAAATCTAAAAATGTAGCTAAGTTTGTCCGTGATTTTAAAAATTTTAATGAAATAGGAGACAGAGGGTTGTGATCGACGCAGGTGGCGGGTGACACTTTTCTGAGGAGGCTATTCTTCGGGTTGTCATTCCTCAGCGAAGTGTATTTTTATATTTGTTTTAGATCAAAGCAAAGGAACAGCGATATCCTGAACGTGTCTCAGGTTGGCTCTCAGAGGGTGACTTTGGAAGAAGGAATTAAATTTCTGGGGATCCACATTAATCAGAACATAGAGTGGGTGTCCCATGTAAGCGAATTGTGCAAGAGGCTAAACTCTGCTTATTATTCTCTTAGAATTATCTCTAAGTATGTAAATCTTGAAAGCAGAAAGACGGTATATTTTGCAAATATTCACTCTATACTTCGATACGGAATTATATTCTGGGGATCAAGCTCTGATGCCCATAGAGCTTTCGTCACTCAGAAAAGAGGAATAAAAACAATGTTAAGCTTAAGAAATCTAGGGATTCGTGTCGTGGTAAGTTTCGGGAGTTAAGGATTCTCACTCTTCCTGGCTTATATATATGTGAGTGTTTGGTGTTTCTTTTTAGAAATAAAGACAAATTTGTATCATTTGAAATTCAACACCCTTTCAATACTCGCACAGTTGGGTACAACATTCCCAAACACAGCAACTGAAAGGTGCCCCACTTAATCTTGCATTAAGTTTTTTAATAAATTTCCTAGTGAGAATAAAACTGAGGTAAACTTTAAGTATTTTAATTTAAAGTCCTTGAAATTCTGTTAACTGTGGAACCTTATTTTGTTGAAGAATTTTTAAATTATAACTTCTAAAATTATTGCGCATATACTTGACCTCTTCAATAAGTACACTCCCCTTATTTGCATAAGGGACAACCCTAGGAAGCGTAAAAAGCCCTGGTTTACTAATAGAAGGAAAGAGCATGGCTTAGGTATAAAAGATCTGGATTGGCCATTCACAAGGTATATTTCTGTTCTTTAAGGAAACGTTATAACACCGCTCTTAGAACAGAACAAAGAACATATTTTTCTCAAACTCTCAGGGCATGTAGAAACAGTCCCTGGTCCTATTTGCGTAAGTGGGATATTCACGGAGCTGTCCAACCTTCAGAAATACTACCTCCCCTTCTTTGTGACCCTAATAAAATTAATAACTTTTTTATTGATTCAGTAAAACGTCTTCCTGCTGACCCGACATACATGAACAGTTTTAAGGGGGGACATTCTCAGTTTAATTTTTCTGCTGGCTCTATCAATGTGATCAAATCACTTATTCTCAAGCAAAAGCCACATACCATTGGTGCTGACGGTATTTCTACTAAGATGCTTCAGTTGTCACTAAACTTTGTAGCGGCTCCGCTGATACATATCAATGTATCCTTTTTAACCGGGATTGTTCCAGACCAGTGGAAACTCGCGCTTGTTAAACCAATTCCTAAGGCATCTTCTGGTACTATTGAGCACCTGGAAAATTAAAGACCTATTAGTTTGGTTAGTGGTTTATGGCCCATGTTTAACAAATGAAATTTGCTCGAGACTGCGAAAGATGCAGAATCAGTGTATACATTTTATAGTTCATGTTCCACAGTTTGCACATATTTCTCCATATATTCGTGGTCTGAACTTTTATAAATTGAATGAGATCAGATTTGTTCACTTGGCCTGTTTTGTATGTCAAATACTGAATACTCAAAGTATCTTTTTGCTAAACTTACACTTCGGTCTGATATTCATCAAAGAGAACTGAGAAGAGTGCGCGAAACTCTTAACACTCTGTCTCACAAAACCATGGCTTTTCAATCCAGTTTTTCATTTCTGGCTCCATTTGTCACTAATGCATTGAAAAATATACCGAATGTAACAAAGGCTACTTTAAAAGCAAGATTGAAGCAGGAAATTCTGTTGCCTGTGATAATAAGTCATGATTTTGATTTTAATTGGTTTTAATAACTATTTTTTGCGTATATATCTAGTTTATAGGTGGTGACTTTCGTGTATATTTGTGCTTTCTTATTGTATGTTTCTTATGCTGAATTTTACGCAATAAATATTTTTATAATATATATATATATATATATATATATATATATATATATATATATATATATATATATATATATATATATATATATATATATATATATATATATATATATATATATATATATATATATATATATATATATATATATATATATATATATATCTATATATATATATATATATATATATATATATATATATATATATATATATATATATATATATATATATATATATATATATATATATATATATATATATATATATATATATATATATATATATATATATATATATATATATATATATATATATATATATATATATATATATATATATATATATATATATATATATCTATATATATATATCTTATATCTATTTATATATATATATATATATATATGTATATATATATATATATATATATATATATATATATATATATATATATATATATATATATATATATATATATATATATATATATAAAGCTTTCTTAAATATACATTATGACTTACTTAGGATAATTCTTGGAACTGCTTGCTAAAATCACAGTTTGTTCTTTAAAAGCTGGCAGTGAGATGTATTTGTGAGGTTAATAGTTCAGAATCACGCAGACCACTAAAAAAAATAACTCACATCGTTGCTTATTTTGGTAACAGTCTGCATGGTTTAGAAACATGAAGACTGAATGCCTATACCAGGTTGTTAGGGTGATACCTGCCAGTCCCATAATCTCAGTTTACCCATTGCATCTATAACTTCACTTAAAAAAATTCCTCTCATGAGAGCAGAAAGATGTTTCACCACTATTCTGTTATTGCAAAGACATACACTAATCTGAAGTCCTTCAGGCACTTAATTCAAAAATTGTTGATTGAGAAAACATATCCCGAGTTGAGGGAATTTAATCATGCTTAGTGATGGCATGAACAAATATTACCGATACATTAATATTATGGTAATTTACTGGTAGTATTCTGTCATAAAAAAAGATTTGTAGACAAATGTGATCAAGATGAAAAACTCCTCGTATGCAAAAAACTCACAAAGCACTCACCTGAATAAATATTAAAAAAAACTTTATATTATTTTATTTATTTATTTATTACAATTTAGATGTTTAAAAGTTTCTTTTTATGTCCAACATTTTTTAAACTGATAAAAACAAACATTTTTGTAGTGTGTTGTCTTTGGTGTTTCTCAGAATATACTCTTAATTATTTAATTCAAGTATGGGCAACCTTTGCTTAGCTGAGTGATAAAAATTCACACATTTTTTTATTTATTAATTATAATAGTATAATCAAACATGTAAAAGAGAAATTAACAAAAACAGTGAGAAAAATCAAATGAAAATTAATGAGAGACTTGAGTTTGAAGTTGAGAAACAAGATGATCAATATTGGCGTCAATATCACTAGTACTTAGGCGCATAGGCTAAATTAACATATGTAAGTTGAGTATAATGCTTATTTTTTCATGATTGAAAAAAGCTGCTCACATTTATACATGCTATCGAAGTACAAATTAATGATTCAGAAGAATGTTCAGATAAGTTAGATGAAGATTCAGATCAAGAGAAAGATCTCACCTTGAAACAGATAAACATTTTAATGGACAGTTTTACACTGTCACATATCTTAACACATGATACCTATATAAATCAAACTCCAAAATCTCTTTTATTGTATAAAGAGTAAACTCTTGTAAACTGCTTCCATAAATTTAAAAAATTGTACAAACTAAGATAGCTTAATCTAGGCATATATACTAAAAAATTACATTGCAATAAGTATTTAATGTTAATAATCAATATATTACATAAATGATTAAAATTATAAAATGGCTAAAATTACTTATACCACAATAAATTGGACAGTCACAAGTGATTGTCATAAGTGATTGTCCTAAAATTCCTGCAAACTTTAAAGAACTTTCAAATAATGTAATGCTTGTTACTTGTTTTATACCTAGTGAGGGGTTATTATATATCTTAAGAAGAATGAACTTCTGGTGAGCGCTGACTTAGGAATAGGTAAGGGTGTACTATCAGAGTTCTTAGTTTCATACTGATGACCCATTTCTATTCCCGTAAATCGCTTGTGAATAAAGGATGCAGTTTCCAGTATCAATAATATGCAAGCCAAGGTAAGAATTGTTTGTTAATAAAGCAAAGGCCTGCCATAATCTCTAAACTTGGCCTGGTATATATAGTGAATTGCTCTCTTTTGCAAAATGAAAACTGAATTAAACTGATACTGAGAACAAAATCCCCAGAACAGATTACCATTACCATATCTCAAATGGGTTTCGTCATGTCATTTATGTCACCTCAGACATCCAATCCCAACTCCTCACCAGCTATTTTAAATAGGATGAAAACACCTCAATAAAAAGACAGTTTGCCCAGCAGAGTCACATGACTTACACAATCAAACCCCTTTGAAAAGTCGCAGAAGACTGCTGCAGCTAGGTCGCCCTCATTGAGCCCCAGATATAAGCTCTCCAAGAAATGAATCACGGCCTCAGTTGTATTTTTATTATTTTGAAACCCAAATTGTGACTCTTGGAAGACATTGTGACAACTGAGGAAGCTTAGGATTCTCTCCCTTACACGTTTTTCAATTATGGATGAAGTTTGCAGAAAGGAGATGGGGCAAATGTCATCTATATCACCTCCCTTATATATTGGCTGGAAAATATCTATTTTCAGACACTCGAGAAAGAAACCACTGTGAAAAAAGCACTAATGGCATGAGCAGGAGCTGTCAGACAATTGTCAGGTAAAGATTGAAAATTTTAGCTTATATGTTATGAATTCTTTTTGTTGTTTATGTTTTTTATTAGGGCTTTGATTTCTGTAATGTCAGCATGATAAAAGACAAATGAATCAGCTATAGAAGTAACAAATGACAGGTGGAGGATCAAGCTGTGAATTTAAATTAGTTAGCTTTCTAAATGCTCTAAAATTAGCAAAGCTATAAACTCATCCAAAGTGAGGCTTCAGCTGTTTCTCCTCATGATCCGAAATTCCAGATGGCATTACCCGAGCAAGAATTTCATTACCTTCTATGAAGTTTGCACACATGTAATTGATAAGTGTGCTAGAGTGTACAGTTACTCGTGTTGCCTATCAAACCAGCATGGAAAGAATCAACAAGGCTAACAGATTCATTAGTCTTTGAGTTTTGAGTGATTTTTTTATCATTATAATTAATGTTAAAATCGCCACATAGTAAAATTTTCGAGTTTAAAGCATAGCTGAGAGAAGAGATTTTTATTTGAAGATTATCATTAGTTTTTAATTTATTATCACCAGTATCTTCTGCAATAATTTTATAAATCTTTTTAAGATTTTTACTGTTATGTTTTATTTCTTTTTGTAATAATATTCAGTATAATTAACACTTTTTTTTTTCATTTTATCTCAGAGCTTTATAAAATATATGTTTCCATTCGTTATCCATGGCTTTAATTTAACTCCTTCACTCTCTACGGCCTTATAGCTTTGGATAGGACATCTTAAAACATTTTATTGAAAATCTGCAGTGCTTTTTCAGCTTTGTTTGAATTTATAACACTAGAGCAGTTTTAATTTTTTAATATTTGCTCAAAGGCCAGATATTAAAAATTAGAAATAATATGAGTAGGTGCTAGTAGTACCTTTTGGTAGTGCGTGTTGTGCAATATTTTCCTTACTTATATTAATCATAACTGGATAATGATCTGTGAAAATAAAAGAAGCATATTTTAATAAACTAGTATTTAATTTTCTTCTAATAAATATTTGATCTATGCATGAACTGATACCTAGTATTGCTGTTGTAGGGTGATTTATCGCACTTATAAAACCAAAATGATGCAATACTTATATATAGGTATTAACCAAATTATTGTCCCTTTACATATTATGCACTCATGAAACCATGAATTTGACTGGCTTCGCTTTTGGAAATTGGAGGTATTTGTAGAGGGTGGCCTGTATATGCAGGTTACCCTGAAATTTATATTATCTAACTTAAAATTAATTTCGGTGGCAATCACACTGAATTTAGAAAGTTTAATGGTGCTTATATTTATAATCAAATCTGATTTAACATTGCCTATTAAGCCATAATTTGTATTAAAATTTGCATTATTAATAAAACATGTTGTAACCAGGAATATTATAATTACCATGATAGATCTGTAAACATTAATGTAATACAATTATAGTACAAAATTTTAAATTATATACCTCGAGAATAGATAAAAGTTGATTGAAGTTTTTATGGATGCTGGGATGTAAAAGAATTTATCAATATATCTTGAAACAGAAATTTTTTTTGAGAATTACTAAAGTCAATATTTTTCTGTTGTATATCACCCTGTAGCAACACAAATTCTTGTAGCAGTTGGATTTCTTTATGTTCAATGGCAATGGGCATAGTCTATTTTGTTTCTAAGTACTGTAAGAAGGTACCGGTATAAAGGGCAGTCATGATTACTTGCAGCAAGATCAACATTATGATTAAATTTATATTTATGATTAGCATTTACACAATTATTATATTTTTTGGACAGTCTTTTAAGATATGTTCTTCAGCACAATATTTGCATATATTCTTTTTAGAGCAAGTACTGCTTGGTAGTGTTCTTGACAAACATCTTATATGAAAACCTCTACGAACCAACAAAAATTTTCCTCACTGCCATAAATTTATGAAACAAATCAGCACAACATTCGCCAAAAATTGTTTCTTTTCTTTTTGATTTTCTTATAAAGGTAACTTTGAATTCATCACTTTCTATTTTAAACTGATTTTGTTTTCTTTCTAAGTCACATTTCGATTTCCTGCTCATCTAAATTGCCTTCATTATAAACTGTCTTAAATCTCAGTTTCCTCTTCTTAGTTAGGTGTATTTCATTATTCTCCAAATTTCTTTCTGCTTCATTTTTTAGTATCTCAAATTCATTTTTATTTTGACACTTTATTATTAAACTTCCATCATTTGTTGATGTTGTATTTCTTATACCAACCTTTAGATGTGATGGTTATATTTCTTTCATTAACTCATTTTTGGTTTGGCCTGCATTTTGTTGTTTTGATTTAATTGTAATACTTGGAAAATTATTTATGTTTGGTTTGTTTACTTGTCTTTTCGCAATGCTGCTTTATGATATACTCTCTCTCTCTCGATGCAGTTGATTTATTCCCCAACTCTTCTATTTTCTGCTTAAGCAGGTTAATTAGAGCATCCTTACTTGCTATTATATACATACATGTAACTTTATGTCTTCACATTGCAACCGGGATGTTCTTTTAACATTATACTAGGCCAGTATCCATTCCATAATAAAATATGGCATATTAAATTAGGGTATGAGCTCCTCTATTCAAAGAGTCTTTATATTGCAAAAACATGCTATTCGTTTGATTGCTGGATTGGGTTTCAGAGAATCCTGTAGGGATGCTTTCCAAGGTTTGGGGGTTCTGACAGTTGCTGGTATCTATATTTATGAAATGTGTTGTTTCGTTTATCGTAACAGACCCATTTTTCAAGAAGTGAGATCTGCACATGATTATGACACCAGACAGAAAACTCTTTTGTTACCCGACGCCCATCTCTATATCAAAAATATATTTATTTTACAGGATGTGTACTGTTTAATAAATTAAGCAATGATATTAGAGATGCCGCCAATATAAATATTTTTAAGAAACGACTAAAAAAACATTTGCTACACCAAACATTGTATATTGTGAGTTTACTTAGATGCGCCTTTTGTTTTTGTGCTATCATTTATGTGTCTACATTTTGTTACCTTTTAATTTTAGTTTTTATTATTTGACATTTTCTTCAATTATTGTGTTTTCTAAATACTTTTCTAATGAAGAAATAAATGATTTGATTTGATTTATATTATTCTTATCTTCAATTGTATTTTGGTGCAGTAAATAAATGTCAAAACGAAAGCATTTTATACAATAAAGTTTCATTACCTGACTTTCTTTTAACTGCATAACTTCTGATGATGTAAATTTGGCACATCCTTTGCAATAATTTCTTTGGCATCCATCACAAGGATATAAATTAGATATAATTGTCTGATTGTTTATTTTGTTTTAGCTGGCACACATCACATTCCATGTTTTAAGGTTAACAGAATTAATATTGTTTTTGTATCTCCTTGGTATCACAAAGGGGGCGAAGGTCTAAAATACTTGTTATTTCAACTCTAATTTTCCAAATTTCAGCAATTATAAACAAAACTTTATGGACTCCAAACAATCTTCGGTAAACTTTACTGGGCTTTTAAAATGTCTGCTTCAACAGCTAACAGCACAACAATTAATATATTCAGCCTAATACAGGATAAAAAGCAAAATTTTATTAGCAGCAAACAAATTATAAACAAACAGATATGGCGGAAATACATTTCACACTTTGTTTTATATCTTGCAAACAATATAAAACTACTCGATTTAAAAAAAAAATGCCCTTCTTAACATACAACGAATATGTAAACATGCTTTTGATATTCGTAGTGTTGAAAAAATAGTAGGCAAGCTCATTTTTATTGTGAGTGATTTCCAAATCGTACATTGTTAAGCAAGAATACTTTTATTTATGTTGAACAAAAGTTATGACACGGTTCTGTTCCAAATGGCATCAAAATCCTTTTAGAAAAAATGCTTAAAATGAAAACATCAATATCTCAGCTTATCTGCAAGTTTACCCACATAAGGCATTGGGTTCTATTGCAAATGAGTTGGATATAACCAAAAGCACAGTACAAAGGATAGTGAAGAATGAAAAGTTTTATCCTTTTTAAAATTCGCCTAGTTTAAAGATTAACTCCTGAAGGTCCAGAACGGAGACTGAATTTCATCGCAGGACTAGAAATTAAAATTGCAGAAAATCTTTTATTGTAAAATAATATTTTATGGAGTGATGAGAGTCTCGTTCATAACAATGGGATAGTTAATTGGCACAGCAGCCATTACTGGTCGAAAGAAAACCCTAAATGGGTAACAGAAGGACATTTTCAGCAAATATGGGGAATAAATGTTTGGTGTGGTGCAGTACACCCACCCATTGCCACCGTGAAGTTACGCGGTATCTCAATGAAATCCAGTGCGGTCCCCAGATATTTCACTTCTACATTTCTTTTTGTTGGGATACCTAAAAGGTATTGTTTATGTCACACCACCCACCAACTGAGTGTTCAAGATCTACAAAACAGAAATTAGCTGCTTGATGATGAGACTTGCTTGTTATATTAACAGTGGTGGAAGTCAATTTTTTTGTATTGTTGTATTTGTTGAAATAATGTTAATGTTTCCTCAGTAATTTTTAATTTTAATTGTTTTTGTGTATGAATTTAATATGACAGAACAAAATGGCAGTCTTAACAAAAATCATTGTTAGAACTACTTGTTCAATATATTTTAAACTATGCCTAAAAATCGCATAGATAGAAACTAGTAAAATATTGATACACATCCAATTTGATGTAACAAAATGGCACCCAATAAAATGTTTTAGAATACAGTGTATATGTGTTAATAAATGACTGAGTGCGGAAATATTGGTCAAATTTCATTATTCCTAATAAAAGAAAAAATCATAACGAGGCATGTTCCAGATAAACAAAATTTACTGATTTTTTTTTACCTACCATCAACCCTCACTATCGCAGACAGAAAAATTGTTAGGGGTAAATGTTTAATTATATTATTCATTGAGTATACATTCTAGCAGCTGTTACAACATAGTTATAGAGTGGGTGTAATCTGCGACATACTTGTTTTGCTTCAAGAAACCATAGTGATAAGGGTCTATGTTAAATTTTTTAATCTATAGCTTTAGCTTTTTTGTAACTTTTGTAATTGGGATAAAGTGTTTAAAATTGTGATAGGTCGATGGTTATAGAGTTCATCTTGAAATCCCTTTTCAGTATAGAAATTATGGAAATAGTCTTTTAGGTTAGATCTTAATTTTTTGTTCAATAATGTGATGCAGCCACACTATATAAGTCTTAAGAAAATTATATATATTTTAAACTATCTACTAAGTGAAGTACGTAGTATTTTGTTAAAATTATATTTATGGTGATTCAGAAAAAGTTCTGAAAATGCAGGATGTGATCTTTGATTAATTTTAAATATAAAAGTTCATTTGCACTTTTGTTTATTTGTTTTTTTTATATATTATATATTTTTACATATATTACTTCTAGTAGTATCCATAAAACAGTATCATTGTCACATTAGAAACCATCTAAATAGTGATAATTTTTCGGGATCGTGACTTCTTTTAGCGCTCAAAGTTTTTTAATGTAACAGAAATAACCCGACTTATTATCTGTGTCAAATTTCCTGTTCCACTTAAAAACATTCTTGTCTCTTGCACTTTCTTGATATTTGGCACCATTTGGAAGCTATTTATATGTTGCAAATTGGAGGAAAAAAGTGTACAATCTAGAATACTAGATTTTTATTCGTATTTAAAGCTTTTTGTACTGAAATTTCATATGTAAGGAAGAGTATTTTCCCAGATAACTCTGAAACAATGACATAAAAAAGTATGAGGCAAAAATTTTCCTAATAGAATAGAAAATTTGACCAGTGTGGTCACAAAAAAATTTGAGGCATTAAAAAGGAGGGGTCGCTCTAGATTGTTTTACGTGATTTATCATATATGTGTGTAGTTTGTTTCTTATAAATATGTGTCGTTTTTAACTTTGAAAAAATATGTGTCTAGTATTGGTTTGTTGCTTGAAAAAAACTGTATGTATACTCATAGTTTTCAAAGTGATTAACTCACAAATAATCTTATTATTTGAAGAAATAGAAGGCTAATTAAAGTTTATTCTCTGAATGGACATTTATAAAAATGTAATATTTATCACTGCCTTGCCACTAAATATGCTAATATACTGATAAGAAGCCCTACATTTTTATTTATCAGGGTCAGGCGAAATTACATTTTTTTTAAAATAATTTTTTAAAATAAGGTAATTTATATTATTGGGTTCTAGTAGAGTTTTAGCAATGCACAATATTGGTGTCTGTTTGCAAAGACAACTTAAACTATATTTAAATTTAAATTTATAGAACAATAATAATAATTGGTCCTTATTGTTTTCCTTCCTTTCTTCCCTTTTTTTTAGTGGTCTTCTTTGTTTGTGTCTTTTAAGTCGTCCAGACAAGCCACTGGGCGTGAAGCGTGTGTCCTCGTTTTTAATGTCTTTTTTTTCTTTTGCTTAGCTTTTGTTTTGTCTCACATTTCATTGCTTCTTTAATAGCTGTCATTATAATTATACACTATTTGTTCTATTGAGTTTAGCTTTTTTTTTTCTCTAATTTTATGAATAATTTGGTGTCATGAGTGGCAAGGAGAGCAATGTTAATTTATCGCAAAAGTCGACTGATTGCTTCAAATGCTGTGTAAGCAAGGAATTTTCTAGTCTAGTTTGTATTGTATGCTGCAACGTCTTTCATCTCAGCTGCATTAACAGAAGAAGCTATTTCAGAGTAATAGAAAATCACCGAGTTTACTGTTCTAAGAAGTGTGAAGAAAATCATATTAGTAAAGAAAATAAACTCACTGAATTTGAGAAGTTTGAGGAAAGGTTTGGGGCACTGAATCAAGCTCTGAGGTCCCAAGACCAAATTTATGAAAGGAGTATCTGTGAGAAGGATGAACAACTTGCTAAGCATCAACAAGAAATAAAAAATTGAATTGCCACCCTTAACGCAAAGGAATCCCTTCTACTTTGGCATCGAAAAAATTCGCTGAGTTTCAAAGAAGATGTTGCAGAGGCAGAGCAGCATTTTGAGGAGAAATTAAAGGAATCGCGCGAAACAATCTTAATGTTAAATAAAAAAAATATCCAACTTTGAAGAGGAAAAAAATACTTTAAGTGAAAAACTTAAAGGTACAGTCAAGGAAAACGAACTAGGCGACTTAAATCAAACCATGAAAGAAATGTTAGCTAGCTTAAAGACGTTGGACGTTGGAGGACAATCTGAATTAAGTAAGCTAAGAAGTGCGGTAAATATACAAAAGTTACCAGTCGTGAACCCAGATGAAAGGAAGTCAACTCCAAAAGTACAACAATTAGAAAAACAGAAAAGACGGCCCCAGATATTGATAATTGGAGACGCGGTGCTCAAAGGTTCAATTCGAATTATTAAAAAAATCACTAACAACAGATATGATATAAATTGTCAACAGTTGGATAGGGTAAACTTCGAAAGCCTCTCGCGGGAATGTATTTCTCTGTGTAGAGGTTTTGCTAAAAGTGGCTGTGTTCTGCTATTTACCGGCATATATGAAACAATTATGGACAAAAAAAAAATAGAACAAGACACTATTAACAATTTGATTGAGAAAACAAAAAACACTGATCTTTTCATTATTGACCCTCCCTCTACGATATAATAGTCCAGTGTTGAACGACTTGTAAGCACAACAAAATACATTTATTGAGTCAACGATATCCGGTACACATGCATGTTTCTTGCCATTGATAACCAATTCACGGAACGGAGCTTTAGATTATGCAACAAAATCTGAGTTTTTTTTGTATATCTTGTTTTTTTTTATGGACGCAGGCTATTTTCCTCTTTCTCTCAATCGTCACCAGGGGTAGAGATGATTAATTCCGTCGATAATAACAGCCAGCAAAATTTTTGTCAACTGCCCAACGTTCCAACGCACAATTAGAACTGGTAACTGGTGCTAATGACAGATCTTCAGCGGATGGTAGTCTTGTCATGTTTTACCAACATATCATGGGTCTACGCACCAAAATTAATGAAATTTCTCTAGCGTTATGTCTTGCGACTATGATGACGTAATATTTCCCACCGAGACATGGCTTAATGGGGATATTTGTAACAATGAAATATTTAAAAATGAAAATATAGTTTTTGAGCAGATAGAAGCTATAAGGGTGTCAACGCGGCGGCGGCGTATTGATTGCCTTTCTTCTTTTTTTCAGGCTTCTATGATTGTTACTCCTGCTCATATCGAGTTCGGCGCTGTTTGGGTTTTGATGAAAGCAGGCAATGCAAGTTTGGTACTAGGATGTGTATATTTTCCCCCTAATTCTAACCAGGAATGTTATCAGTCTTTCTGCAGTACCTGTGAGTCGCTGAGAAATAGATTCAATAACCATACATTTTTTTTTCTTGGGGATTTTAACCTTCCTTCGGTGGAATGGATCTATGAAGACAATTCACTGGTTCCAAAATGTTTACCCTCCCTAGCTTCTGAAACTCTTTTTATGATAGTGAGTTTTCGTGAATTGCAACAAATAAATTCTCTATTCAATCACATGGATAGACTTAGATCTGCTATTTGCTGATGGCTTCGTTAGTGTTTTTGTTTCATCTTCTAATTTTCCTCTTCTACAGACTTCTACGACCATCCAGCAATTGAAGTGAAGTATAAAATTAAATATGTTTCGCCGATAAAAAATCAAAATCAAGTAAGTATTTACCAGTTTTATAAAGCAAATTTCGTCAATTTGGATATTTTTTATAAGCAGTCCGACTGGTCTTTCTTATTGTCTGATCCTGATATTAACAGAATGGTTGAACAATTCTATGAGGTTTTATTTCAGGATATCAATAATTGTATCCCCAAGAAGATCGTGGCTGACTGTAAATATCCCAAATGATTTGACCTTTCCTTAAGAAAGCTTATTGGGCAAAAGAATTGCTTATACAAAAAATATAAAAGGACTGACTCACTGAACTTTTGCTGACTATTTGGCCTATTCTGACATAAGATGTGAGTTTTTTTAAATGTGTTCAGATTATTTGTTGCATTTAGATTGACAAACAAAAATCTTTTTTGGCTTTTTCGCACTTTATTTAACTTTAAATTAATTGAAGCATGACTATTTGGAATGTTTCAATACATAATATAAATAATATTATTTAAGCAAGCATAAGACATTTACCTTAAGTTTTTATAGACACATAGTAGTTGAGGTTAAACATTAAATAATAGAATTGATTTCAAAATTTTAAAATGTATGTGTTATCTTACATTTTTAAATGTGTTCACACAGATTGACAAACAAAAATCTTTTTTGGCTTTTTCGCAACTGACAGATATTTAATATAATTACATACCTCAACATGTAGAACTTTAAATACTTAATATTATTTAAGCAAGCATAAGAAATTATATCATTTACCTTAAGTAAACAAACTGACACATTTTAAAATTTTGAAATCAATTATTTTCTATTATTTAATGTTTTTTTCTCTTACGATCGGCGCACTCCAATATGCAACTAGTGTCTATAAAAACTTAAGAAATGATATAATTTCTTATGCTTGCTTAAATAATATTATTTATATTATGTATCGCATTCCGTAGAAATCACTGGTTCAATTAAAAGTTAAATATTCATCGCAAATGCTTTTGCTACTAATCAACTTTAACGTTATAGATGGCTGCAAACTATCATTTTTTTCATATCTAGGTTACATGACAAACAAACTGACACATTTTAAAATTTTGAAATAAATTCTTTTCTATTATTTAATGTTTTTTTCTCTTACGATCGGCGCACTGATGAGTCAAATTGTACAACTACTATGTGTCTATAAAAACTTAAGGTTATATAATTTCAGGAAAAATTATTTATATTATGTATCCATCAACATATTGTTTTAATTATATTAAATATCTGAATTAATTTAAAGTTAAATATTCTTATTCAGTTGCGAAAAAGCCAAATAAGATGTGAGGTTAAACTTCGAATTGATATGTGTTAATATGTCACACAGACTGAACTACTTATCCCAGAGAACTTTAAATACTTTTGGTCAGTTGTACGAAACTTAAGAAGGGACTCCAATATGCCTAGTGTTATGAGTTTTGACGGGCAAGAAATCACTGGTTCAATTAACATCGCAAATGCTTTTGCTACTCACTTTCAGTCTTGCTATACTTACCACCATAATTTAGACTTTAGTAAAATTGATCCAATAAGTTATTCAGGAAAAATACCATCAACATATTGTTTTACAGAAGCAGGACCTTGATCCTTCTAAGAAGGCTGGCCCGGATCCCTACTATTCTATTGCAAGGATGCTGTGAGTCATTGTCTCAGCTTCTATGTATAATTTTTCAGAGATCCATTAATATGGGTTCCTTTCCTGAATTTGGAAGTTTTCTACCCTTTTGCCCATTTTTAAATCTGGTGATAAAAGTGATGTGAAGAATTACAGAGGTATTTCTTTACTTTTACATATACCAAAGCTCTTTGAGGCAATTATCACCGATAATATATTTCAGTCTTTAAAACACTATATTATGAGTTTGCAACATAGTTTTTATGTGGTCGTTCAACAACTACCAATCTTGCGATATTTCAAAACTATTGAGTGACATCGGTTGAGGCTGGCAAGCAGTTCGATGTTATTTCAACTGACATATCTAAGGATTTTGACAGTGTTTGCCATCAGCTTCTGTTATGGAAATTACAGCAAATTGGTTTTTGTGGAAAATATCTTGAGTGGATCAAATCGTTTTTATTTAATCATCGCATAAGTCAACATATGCAGTTCAGTTTCCAGGGAGATTCTTGTGACATCGGGTGTCCCGCATGTTGGTCCAGTTCTCTTTCAGTTCTTTATAAATGATATATCTTGTTTCGAATTTTCTGAATGTCTTTTATATGCAGACGACTTAAAATTCTTTTCACCAGTCTCCTCAGACTCCAATCCTGTATGGTCTGAAATGGAAAGGCTCGTCAAATGATGCAGAAATAATTACCTTTCTCTTAACATCTCGAAATGTAAAGTGCTACATTTTCACAAACGTATTAATCCCATACCCTCCACCTACTTCATAGATAACGTAAACCTTGAAGTTGTTAGTTCTTTCACGGACCTAGGCGTTATTTTTGATGAAAATCTAACTTTTAATCTACATATTGATAACATTATACTTAAGGGTTTTAGACTACTGGATTTTATAAAGCGACATACGAAACACGTAACTGATACCAAAACAATTAGTTGTCTCTATAACTCATTAGTTCATAGCGTTCTAGAATATTGTTGTACAATATGGAGTCCACCATACCAGTGCCACATCGACAGAATTGGAAAGGTGCAAAATAGGTTTTCAAAATACCTCTTACATAAATTGCATTTCCCATATCAAGGTCTGTCATCTAATACTAGAGCTCTTCTTTGCGGCCTTCAACCCTTGAATTTAGAAGAGAGAAGGCACTTCTGGTCATTTTGCATAAATTGGTCAATGGGGGTATTGACTGTGAACTGCTGCTGGAATCAGTCCCATTCTTAGTTCCTATTAGAAGAACAAGACAATCACAGCTATTTGTTGAAAGGTACCACCGAACAAATTACGAGTTTAGTGCATTTGTTGACCGACTAGTTCGCAATTACAATTGTCACTTCCCAGAATATGCTATTTTCAGACTAAGCACTAAAAAGGCAGTTAATGTTTTTTGGTCCATGTAATGTTCGTTTTTGTTTATGTAGTTGTGTAGTTTTATTATTATTCATGTATTATTTTATTTCAATTGAAAATCTTTCTTGTTGGTAAGTTTAGTTTGCTGATCTGACATTTTTTCTTAGAGTTATTGACTTCAATATTTATTTATTTGACGTTATTTGCGAATTCGTGTCATTTGGAATGTTAGGCTACGTCCTTACAATAAAAAAATTTCAGCTATATATGATGTTCTTTTGACACTCTTATTGGAGGTCATCTCATTAAATTTCCCAGTGATACCTTTTACTAACAATCCGATGCTGAACACTCTGTACATGATGCTACTGGGCATATAGTTTATATGTAGTAGACTTAAGTACTGGAACGATTTCAAATAAATAGTGTATTCAAATTCTGTATTATAAAAATTAGAAGATAATAATAAAACTAAATATTGACTATAATTTTGTGATTTCAAAAATTAATATTTTGTGGGAACTGGTGTATATGTGTATATATGTGCAAATGATATACATAACTAACTAAACCTAAGGTAATGCTCTTATATTTCCTTGAATAGTGCTGTTCAGAATATGTTTACAATTTTTTGTTGTTATATAGAATTATAGATATTGGAACAGAGGAACAAGTTTTTTTTTGGAAAATATAAATATAATAAGCTGTATTGCATTATACATACTTAATTTTGAACTATTAATTTTGTTTTTTTTTACAGAGACGGACAGACAGAGAGGAAATTAGAAGGAGGCTTGCTATGGGAAATGAGGATGACTATTACACAGACAGGCCTGGTAGAAAACCTAGCTTGCAAGCTAGATTACAGAGTGGTAAGAATTTTATTTTGTATTTTCAACCTTAATTGTTACCTAGTAATAACACACTATAATTTAAAAGTTTATTTTTCCTATAACCCTCCCTGTTAATTATCTCTATATTTTTCCAGAGCTACTGGGTTTCCAAAAAATGGATTTAACTTTTCAAAAATTTAATGACATTAAGTTTTTATGACACAGGTCTAAAAAACATCATAAACCATGCAGAAAATCTTATTATTAATAAAAATTGACTATATTTAATATTGAAAAAATTCACAAATTTTATATATAGATTTTTGTGGTCTACGATTTCAATGTCACAGATTTTTTTTTTTATTATTTTCGAATTGTAAGAACTTATTTTCTTTATATTTTGAACAACCGTGTACAATTGACATGTGGTTTGACCCTATCAAACTTAGTTTTCTTTATGCATTAGTGTTCATCAAATATAAAATTTTCGGACAAATTAATACTAGATGTTTCCATACCGCGCTCAATCATTTTGGTCCACGAAGTAAGTATATGGAGTACTATATGTAACATCTAATTTTTTTACAGGGTGTGTATAATATAAAATGGCGAACACCATAGTTCAAAAATGACTTGTCCAATTAACTATAAAGTTCACAGGATTTCATAAGCTAAAAATGTTTTATAATTATGTCATAATATAATGTTTATATCATAATAAAAAATTTGAGTTAAAAAAGCTAGTTTGGGTCAAAAAGTCCCTACTTGTCTCATAACTTGTAAGTGCTTGGTTCAGAATGTAATTATTATCTTTTAATGTATAAAATATTAAGTATTTCATTTTGTTACACTTTTAATTTAGTTTCCAAAAAAAAACGAGAGAACTAAAATAATCTTGAAAATAAGATTTATTACAACAAAAGTTTATTGTGATACTGTTGTTCATAAAGTACTAACTGGATAAATAGTCTGGAGATTCTTGTAAGTTTAGAATTCATGTTCCTGCAAGTTCGTTAAGATGCACCATTACTGCGCTGGAACGCCATCGTACTTTGTACGGTCAGAATTCCAATTTGAGTAGGATAACACCCAATGCAAATAGCATTGAGCTAGATATTTTTAATTTTTCTTTTTATTGGCTGAAAAGGACATTGTGATGTTTTGAGTTTGTAAAAGTGCACTCATTGTTTATGTTTTGTGTTTTTAAGTACTTTAATCTCTTGACGTGATTAGTTAGATGATAGTTATATTTTTTAATTTTATTATCTTGTAATAGTACTTTTTTCAACATTGCTTGTAACATTTCTTTGTTTTTAGCAAAGTATGATTGGGCAAGCCCCATAATAAATATAAATCGTTTATTTAGTCACAGCTAATTTATAATTACAATAGTCTGTCAATAATTACAAAGTAAAGTAATAGTTACAAAGACACATTAATTAAAACAATATACAAAATTACATTAAATATGATTTTCTCAGACTAGGATAAATAAGATAATAGGCCGCAATAACTGATACTAAAACATAAATTCCACTGTGTATTTTGAGAGAGTAGATTCGTTTTTAATTTATTTTTAAAAAGTGGGAGAGATTGAATATTTTTTAAAAAAGGTGGTAATTGATTAAATTTTACTAACCCCTAATAAAATACTGACATTTGAGCATGTTTACTTGTTACATCTTGGATATGGAAGTGATTATTAGATCTAGTGTTATGGGTTTGTACCTGAAAATTAAAATTAACAAGTTCTTGCAAATAGGGTGAAGCATTGTCTATTTTAATTTTAAACACAAAAATTAGGACTCTATAAAGAAGAAAATCCCCAATACAGCGCCAGAACAGGGGAGCGAGCATAGTCTTTATTGGACTAAGCCTAGAGCAAGATAAAATTATTCTCATGGCTCGATTTTGTAGTTTTAAATAAATAAAATAACACCGATAGTCATAGCTTTTTACAAAACATGAAATATAATTTAATTATTAAATTGTAGAATATTTTTAAGATAATTACAAACAAAATAATTAGCAAATTGTACGTTTTGTACCCTTTTTTTCCCTTCTTGATCAAAATATCAAAAACACATTTAGAGGTGTTACATTCTGACAGATAGGATTTATGCCACAGTTAGGCACTATAATCAGTCTG
Organism: Kuschelorhynchus macadamiae; assembly: GCA_030620095.1. NCBI lineage: Eukaryota > Metazoa > Arthropoda > Insecta > Coleoptera > Curculionidae > Kuschelorhynchus > Kuschelorhynchus macadamiae. The sequence goes on along the minus strand of JAUTXW010000289.1, from coordinate 188,654 downwards.
TTTTTTAATGATCTTTTTAAATTAATTCTTGTTCCAATTGAAATCTCAAATTTTTAAATTTTACTGATATTTGTATTTTTTATATATTTTTTTTAATCCATGATTTATATACTTGATTGTATTCTTTGTATTTCTTTTTTAGCCACAAATTTTTTCACAGATACACTTGTTTTTCTTATGTTTTATACTTTTTTATATTTTGTTATGTTTTACCTTTTATTTTTATTTTTTTCTATAAGTCTTTCTTTTTCTCCTTATTGTACTATAACTTATGATTTGTCGGTAAAACTCTTTATAGTTTTTTGATAATAAAACTGAATTTGAATAATCGTTGAGCGTTAAAATTATCATATGACTCAAAGTCAAATTCAAAAACAGCTTTATTGTAATAAGAATGATCTCATATACAAAGCAAGTAAACTTAAACTAAAAAGAAAACTACAATCATTCTCAGCAATATCTTACAATTAGTCTGGCAGCCAGTTATCAGTTTAATGATATGAAGGAGATTAAAAATTTAATGGTATGAGGAGATTAAAACGAGAGACAAATTGGCGTGAACAATATAACATAAAAACAATCTCATTAATCATAAAAAGTATTTACATATTAGTCCAAAGACTCAAAAAATTCAGCAACTGAATAGTAGGCTTTCTCAATCAATGGGCCCCTTGCTTCTGGCTTAAAATGCTTTATCATAATATATGTCGAATCTACAAATATTTAATTGGACCTAAAGTATCCGTATCTTTGAAAGTTATATTTGTAATTAGCCCTTTTAAAGAAAAAATAATAAACTTATAAATAGTATATATTATTAATGTTTTTTGTCAAGATTCCCAATAAATTTAGGTCAGTATTTCATCAGAATAAAAAATACATTTATTCTGATTGCCTTGAGTATTAGCCTTAAACATTGGTTTTGTAACCCTGTTTTAAGCAAATGGATGTTTCATGTAAAATTTTATTTAAACAGTTTTATTACACAAGATCTCACTCGTCGGAATTCAGCGTCAACTATAGTTTTAAAACTACGTCTCAACACTATAAATTAACCCCCGGTTAAGATTTTTAAGGTAGGACTACCCTTCAAGGAACAAAATATAGGATTTTTAGTTTGTATGTGTGTAAAGTGCCACCCCCCGTAAAATAAATATCGGTTAAACAGGCATAAAATAAATACATCCAAGAAAATTAATGTATTTCGTTCCGACTCTATAATATTGTCATCAGGGTTGTCTTTTTCCAACCGACCTACTTTTATGACACGGTAAGGGTTTCTGTCAATTTTCATGGATATCTTTAAATAAAATGGTATTAACCCCAATTTATTTAAAATCAGTAACAATTGGCTCATGAAAGGTTAATATACAGGGTGTACATTTAAATCTAATTTATAGCAATAACTAAGACATTTAAATGATTATATAATTTTTGATAACAGGCAAAAACGAAATTAGAACTCTACATTTTATTTTTAGCCCAATAAATAAAATATTCAAATGCTAGTAAAGGTAGGACAAAACAAAATACTGGAACATTAAATAAATTCAATGATCATGCACAAAAATTCATAACATAAAATAATTCTACTTCATATGAATCTCATAAATGAACTTATAACGCATTTTTCTTGACCTCTTGTACTTTCTATGAAGGCCTCGGCTAAATAGATATAATTTATAATGGGCTAATACAGAATCTATATTTATATATGGTGTATATACGTAAAGTGTATCTAAAGTAAATTGAGACAATGTAAAATTTGGTGTACGCTCAATTTACTACACCACGTATATCTAATAAATTTATTTTTGTTCAGTTAATCGGCTAACGAAAGTAAGTTTAAATTTCTATCACGCCGCCCATGCTGCACAAAGAAATCGCCGACTGTTGACGGATATTTAGTTTTTATGTTGTCTCAATTGACTTTAGATACACTATATATATATATATATATATATATATATATATATATATATATATATATATATATATATATATATATATATATATATATATATTCCCTCTTTGTTTAATTGTATTTAATGGGATGAGACAAAAAGTTACTAGAAAATTGAGTGTCATTACCTAATAATACCTTACTAAGATGCTAATTATAACAAAATGTCACATCATTGACGTTAATTGCGTTCCTCAGTATTAGAAAATTACAGTTTTATTATTTCTTTTTAAGAGATGGAATATTTTACAAGAAGTCTTAGTCTAAGGGAGTGTCCCTTAGAGTTCTTAAAAATATCAAACGGGAAGGTTGGTCAAGTGATATCTCGTTTTAGTTTTTACATGATTTGATGATAAAATATACAGCTATTGAAAAGCTTTCAAACCAGCTATCAAATATGCCTACCTTAATAAATAAAATTTACTAAATGTTTAAATGTATCTGTTTGAAAATAAATAAATAATTAAAACACAGAGAAATCTAAATAGTTTTCAGGATTAAGGAAACAATGTTTTTTTTTCATATAGAAATCTTTAATACCATGCATATTAATTGTTACCGTAATTTTTTAGTTTTTAACATTGCCGCTAACAATACATAACAACAGAGCAGCTCTGATCAAATTTTAGAAATATGCTCTTAGAATTATGGATATTAAAAAAACTGAATAACCACATAATTAGACAAAACAAAGTTTATTGAAAATGGTATTTCAAATATTTAAAAATGTCATACAAAAGTTATAGTTCCAGGGAGTGCAAAGCTCAAGTGTCATCTTTTTAAATCATAGGAAAATAAAAGCTTAATAATATTACATACAAAAAATGGATGGCATACGAAGTGCATGTTATAAACTTCATTTTCATTTTTATTTTAGGTATGAATTTACAAATATGTTTCATGAATGAAACCGTTTCTGACAATGAAAGTAGCCCCTCTTCAGACAATGAATGCCCTCTAACTAATCCCAAACCAGTTAAAACATTACGGCAAAATTCCAACCAAAATCAAACAACTAATGGCCCAAATGCTCGCCAACCTGCTCAGAGACCTGCCACATTGTTACTGCATCCTGTACCACCACCTCAATTAGGTAACTGATTCTTCTTTATTAAAAGGCAATTGAATACAAAGGTAAACTACTTCTAAGAGTTACTAACCAATTTTCTTCTCTTGGCTTTTGACATACTATTATCTTAATTATTATTATCTTTTTATAGCAATAGAATCATCAGGAAATAAAAGGAAGAATGAAGAATGTATATTTTTATACATACTTTATATTTTTGTGCTTAATCTATTTCCCTACCTAAAACTGATAAATATTTAAAGCAGTTTGGGAGTTATTTTGTAAAATGCTGGCAAATTATGCAGTTAAAAAATTTGTGTCCAAAAAAATGGTGTGCAGTCTTTCGAATATTTAAAGAAATTAAGTCTCTGTGGCATCATGATATAATAAACCGAAGGTGTGATATCGCGCATCGATCTGTTACGTCATCGCGTGATTAACGCCGGCTGTCATTGACCTTCGTCCATATGATTTCAGTGCATTTTCAGTTGATGTTTAAAAGTGTTTACAGATTTCTGTGTCCTTTTTTGTATTTAGTTAGTTAAACAATAATAAATATGAGGTGTGCTGTATTCGGGTGTGACGGGGATAACCAGGCAAGGAATTTTGATAGGAATATAAGATTTTTTACTTTCCCTAAAGACAAAAAATATTTACGTGAATGGACACACTTGTGTAAACGCAAAGCTAAATTTAATACAAATTTTGCGCGGATATGCTTAAGGCATTTTGTTAAAGCTGACTATATGTATATATATATATATATATATATATATATATATATATATATATATATATATATATATATATATATATATATATATATATATATATAAATAAATATATATATATATATATATATATATATATATATATATATATAAAAAGACAACGACGTAAATATGGACGAAATGGTCAACATTTTTTACTAGAATAAGCCTATATTTTATTTAAATTTTATTTGTTTATATAATTACTGATAATATAGGAACAAATGTCAGCTTGTGCACGTAAAGGTTAAACTTGTTTAGTGTGTGTTGTTTTATTCCCTCTCATACATGCATTTTTTAATTAGACCTTCTCCCCTCAAATGGGACTTAGTGATGTCCCTGTACTTATCAAAAAACACATATAACATTTTTTAGTTCTAAATTGAACTGAATATAAACATGTATAACAAAATAACAGTATAAAATTAAATACTGTCGTATTTTATACAACCTTAACTGTTTCTTTAGCAAGTTTTTGTGTATTTTTATTAAATAAATATATAACTACCATGTCATAAGTTTTTTATTTTAGTGAGTTATATGTCAATGTTTCGTTAGAAAAACATTTTTAATTGAAAAAAAAGGTAATATAATGTCTCAGCGCTAGAAACGACATGCATCTCCATAAGGAATTTAAAAATCTATGCACGCAGTGACGTGATGGCGCGAACCGGACGCAATTGAGACTGTCTAGATATCTTACCTTCTATTTATTATATCATGCTATGGCACAGTTCTAGAGAGGACATAAAGCGTGCAGAAAGTCTGAGTCAAGTTTTTGAAACAAAACAATCAAAACAAAAATTTTTAATAATTATTAACTAATTTACTATTCTTAATATACAAAAATCCAATTAAATTTTTGTGTACATTTTTGTTGTTTACATAAACCAATAAGTATTTTAAGTAGTTTGGAAGATATTTTCTAAAATGTTGAAAAATTAAGCAGTTATAAAACTTAAAAAGAACAACACAAGTTTTTTCGGTTTTTCGCTGAACGTCAGAGGCAAAATAGTTATTTATGTAACATGTGTGTAAAATGATATTTTTTGCACATGTATCGCTAGTTCAGAGACACAAATGCACTTTACTCACGTGTTACATGACTACTTTATTATATATGCTCTTTAAAATTATATCTTCTATACATTAATTTTACGCATTAGTGCGTTAATCGATGATACTACTAATTGAATGCCGTTATACCTCTAGACAAATATCACGCCTTTTCGCGGTTGGCAAAATATTCCTTGTTTGTATTTTTTAAATTTATTAACACCTATTTCTTGTTATTAATACCACTTTTAAAATGATATTTTGAACAAGAATTAAGCAATAATGACCCATGTGCACCCTTTACTGCTATTAAGAAACATAAGATAAATATAACAGTTAAGTTTAGTAAAAACTTCTAAAAAGTAAATAATGTAATTTTTTTTTAATATTACATTGTGATAATGTGTCCAGGGTGTGCTCAAAACCTTAATCATTTGTTTGATGACTTGCAATGGTTTTTATTTTATATTGAGAAACCATAATAGATACGAGGTCAGTTAAATCGAGTCAAAATTACGAAATTTAGTGCCTAATAAAATGTCTAAGAATTTTCAGCTAATTCCGGAGATATACGAAAAAAATTAAAAAACATGAAATTTTTTTTAAACAAATAGTGTTGCTTTTAATCCTTCACAACTATTTAACGATTAAGAAAGTCATACCAGAGAATTTCTAGTAGTAGAAGTGTTCTATCACGTTCTAACACAGAAACTGACGCACGTTTCTATATTAGGACGTGATAGAATACTTTTGCCACTAGAACTTGTCTGGTATGACTTTCTTGTTTGCTAAATAGTTAAGTGTTATACATCGTCGGTTTTAGGAGTTGGAAGGCTTTTCAAAATCGAAATAAAATATCCAGTTCCGTATTAAAAAAAATATCTCTTTGAATAAACTAGGAAAAAATAAAACTGATTTTTACGAATATTTCCGGGAATAGTTGGAATTCTTTAATTTCTGCCGGGATTACAAATAAACAGAACAATCTTTTAATAAGCTTAAACTTTGACCAAGCATTTGACCGAGTTTCCCATGACTTTCTGTCGTTTACAATGAAAAACTGAAATTTGATGTTCCAATAATAACAAATTTAAAAGGTCTGTTTGATGGCGCATGAAATCAACATAAGCAAAGAACTATAGATATGTTCTGTATTTATAATGGGGCTGAAATTAAAAATGATTTAACATATCCGAAAAAATAAAAATTTTAGGAATATATTTTTTTTAACAGTTTAGTCGATGATTAATTATAATTGGTATATTAGGGTTAATAAGGGTCGAAATATTATTTTGTAAAATAAATATTGACAGGGATTTAAACGGGTATCATTTATAAACATATATGCACTATCTAGGATCTGGCACATTGCGCAGATTTTGCCGATTGCCCTTGGAGTCGTCAACAGGTTGACCTCTATTTGCGCCTGGCTTTTATGGCGAAACAGTCCTCTAAAAATTACTAGAACAACTCTAATACAATGGAAAAATAATGTTAGTTTAGCCCTTGTGGATCGATGATCAAAATGCAACACTTTTAGTTAAAAACTCCTTTACATTTGTTAAACAAGATACAAAATGTAAATCTGTTACAAATAATCAACCCTCCCAATACTTATCAATTTCTCTGTGAATACCGTCACATTAGAAGATTTGTACAAAAATCAGCATACTTATCAAAAATCATTTATTTTGCACAAAAAAAATTATAAGCAGTACACAAAAGGACAGGGTACACTTAAAACCAGTGGTATCAAAACCAAGTCCCAACCAAAAATAAATAACACAGTAAGAGTAAATATTAGGCACTAAAACCAATTAAAATTAAATTTGAGGGTGAAATACTGAAATACTGAATTTATTCATGTTAATGAAATTACATTTCTTACACACGTCAAAATGGATAATGTCAATAGGATTAAAAATAAAAATAGAAAGTCTAAAAATAAAAATAAAATGTCTTGACAACCATTACAACTAGCTTAAAACAATAAATTTAAAATCTTAATCTAAGGTCAGACTCACTTGTCTTACCAACAATCACAAACACTTTAAAATACCAAGCTAACAAATTAAAAGTTCAGACTCGCCACTTATCACATCGATATTGTTTTATTCATAAACTCGTCTACACTGTAGAACGACTGTGCTAATAAAAATTTTTTTATAACAGAATAATATTGTTTTTCATTCATTTCCCTAACTTGAACAGGAAGTTTGTTATATAAATGTGGACCAACATACTTTGAACTAATACAAGATTTTTTTAGCCTAAGATATTCCAGGTTGATGTTATCTTTCTGTCTGGTATCATGATCGTGGTGTTCACTACAGCGGTTATAACTTTGAAGATTTTTTTTTACATAAACCAGACATCTTAGAATAAATAGTGAAGGTATAGTCAATATTTTAAGTGTAACAAACGCATTTCTAACATCGGCTCTGTAAGGCAGGCCTGCAAGAATCCGAACTGCCCTTCTCTGGAGTCCAAATATTCTCTTTGCTTGTGCACTATGGCCCTAAACAAGAATCGCATAATCACAGTGCGACTGGAATAAGGCGTGGAAAGCCGTAAGCAAGATTTTTGGTTCAACAATGTTTTTGATGTTTCTTAAAAGATAAATAGAACTCGATAATTTCTTGGCTACTTGGTCAATATGTGAACTGAGGACGAGGGCAGTATCAAGGTGACTCCAAGTAGTCTCACTGAACCTGATGTGGGAACATCACACTCAAGGTCCCTGAGGCTAAACAAAATAAGTTTTCTGAATGTTCAAAGATAGTTTGTTACTGTTGAACCACCCCTGCAATTTTTCTAGTGATTCCTGCATTTGACTGAGAAGAGAATCTAGGGATTGAGCTGTTGAAAGTGCTGTTGTGTCATCTGCAAAAATCACTAGTTTGGTGTCTGTAGCTGCTTCAATGTCATTTATATAGATTAAGAAAATGAGCGGCCCCAAGATAGATCCTTGAGGCACCCCATGCTTGACAGGTAGTGACTGTGAAAGTTGTCCCCCAGAGAAGGTCTGCTGGGCTCTGTCCGTTAAGTAACTAGCTATTAGAGCTATGCTAAGATCATCCAATCCATATTGTTTTAATTTCAAAAAGAGAATGTTGTGGGATATGCAGTCGAAGGCCTTGGACAGGTCACAGAGAACTGCGCCAATATGTTGGCACTGTTCAAAGCCCTCGACTACATACTCCAACAATTCCAGTATTGCATCTGTTGTTGATAGTGATTTACGAAACCCGAACTGACTATTTGCAAACAAATTGTGCTTTTCAAAATACGAGTAAAGCTGAGCCTTCAAGAGGTATTCGAAAACTTTGGAGAGCGCAGGCACCAAAGCAATTGGTCTATAGTTATTCACATTATTTGCATCTCCCTTTTTATGAATTGGAATCACCTTGGACTTTTTGAAGACATCCGGATATATACCCTCACGTATACATGAATTTATCAGATATGTTAGTGGTATAATTAAGATGTTTTTCAGTTTTTTGAGGAGTACACTATTAAAACCATATATGTCTTTGCTATTTTTTGATTTAAGATTATCAATTGCATCCCTGACCTCTATGAAACTGACTTCTCTGAAGGAAAAGCCTTGCCCCGGAGTAACAAAATTTTGGGACTGAAAATAGTGTTTAGGTTCAAAGGGAGCTTCTGGAATATCTTGCAAGATTTCTTCTGCAATGTTTGCAAAAAAAGTATTAAAGGTATCAGCTGAGATGTTAACTGTTGATTTGGGTTTTTTAGTTATGCCTCTGGCATCGTTGGTTACCTGCCAAGCTGCCCTAGCTTTATTCTCTGAACTTTCAATAAAGTTTGAGTTTGCTGTCTTTTTTGCATTATCGATTTCCTGCCTATACTGTTTCCTATACTGATTTCTCAAAATACCAACTTCAAATGAATTTGAGTTGTTATATAGATCATTAAGAAAATTTAGACGTTCTCTCATTTCAGACAAAGCATCATTATACCACCTTACATTTCTGTCACACTTATTAATGTACCTTTTAATTGGGAAACATGAGCTGTAAGTTTCAGTGAGAATGTCCATAAACTTTTTACCCTTACCATTTGCATCTAACTCTGTCGTTACAAAGGACCAGTCGACATTGCTTAGTACCTGAAACAGACTATTTATACCAGACTTTGTTATTGGTCTGTGAAAAGTTACAATTTGCGAGCTACTTTGTTCATTGGTCATGACATTTCTTAAGGTGATTTCCACCGCCTTATGGTCTGATACTACTCCCTGAAAAACAGCAGTATTAAAATCTAAAGTGTCCTTAAAATTAACAAATATGTTGTCAAGACATGAGTTTTTTCTAGTGTTACATAAAATTTGCTCTACAAAACCATAACAGTTTAAAACATCTAAAAATTCTTTTTTCCTTATACTATCTACATTAAAATCAATATTAAAATCACCCATTATTATCACATAGTGGAAGTTATTTGCAAGGATTTCTAAAATTTGGATAGTTCTATCTAGGAACAGTTTAAAATCTCCACTTGGAGGACGGTATATATTTACAATTACAAGGTTAAATTGTTTTAGTTGAATTGCAGCTATCTCACAAGACATTTCAACTGATTTTTCCATAATGTCGGTACGTTGGATGAAAACAACATTGTCTCTAACTAAAATGGCAACTCCCCCATGCTGGAACTGTTTTCTTGCATAGTATGATGCCAGAGAATATCCATTGATCAGAAGTGATGGCATTTCTGCAGGCAATAAGAAGTGTTCCGAGATACATAGAACATCATACCGGAAATTTGTTTTGTTTAAAAATACCTCCATTTCACCTACTTTGTGCCTAATCGAGCAGACATTCTGGTGGAATACACTTAGATGTTGTTGGCGTTCTCCATTAAATTCCCCCTGAAAGTCGGGCGTCGTCGAATATGGAGAAAATGGTTTATCATTGTTCCTTTGCCCCACATATTTGGGGACATTACCTTTTCTTTGAGTTCAGCTGGTATCTCTAATTTAAATGAACTTTTGAAATTGTCCTTCCTAGTCTTCATCTTGTACACCTTACATTCACATTTTAAGCTTTCTTGGAGGTATTCTTCGATTACCTCAGGTGATACATCCTTGTCAAGTCCTGAAAGAAACAGGAATGATTTTTTCTTTGCAATCCAATGTCGAAAGCAGTGGTGCTATGCAGAATCTCATGCTTCAGCTTTCTCTTTAATGAATCTTTAGATGTCCCTTTTGGGAACAAGCTCGAGATCTGATTGAAAACATAGGGAGGTAAGTATGAGATGCTTGAATGGAACGCTACACACCAAGGCCGCGGAACGTCAAGATTAGGGTGTACTTGCCGGAGCTGTCTGATGTGTACATCACTTCTTATCAGCCAGGTATTTAGGGGACCTAGTATTAACGACATTAACCACAAAGCAGGCAAAATGGATAAACCTCATTTCATTTAGTTTAAGTAGATTAAGTTGCCTATAAAAAGGGGTGATCTGATCGAAACGTGGAACCTTAGTGATGAAACAAATGCAATGGTTCTGGATTATCTGTAACCTCCTGCAGCTCTCACCCGTCAAACAGACTGGAGAATACCAAGGAATTTACCAGCATTTTTTTAGTGGCTTCGTCCAGGAAGTTTTTGAATGGATATAAAGCTTTAAGACTGAACTTTTTGGCATACTTCCGAAACGTGTTTCTTGAATTTGAGATTAGCGTCAATGATTAGGCCCAGGTTTTTTATACTCTCACAGCACTGAACTTCCTGTCCAAGAAACGAGGTGAGCCAATTAATAACTTGACAATTTCCAGGATTTAGTGTGAAACCGTGGTTTTTAGTCCATAATGATATGGCATCCAAGTCTCTATTAGTCTGCTCTTTGCTGCAGCCATTGAAGAAGGTGAGAAACCAAGGAGTTGAACGTCATCAGCATAAAAGTAGATACCGCAGGTCTTAGGAGAATGCTGTAAATCAACAATTGTAATGGAGAGCAAGAGAGGACCCAACACTGATCCTTGAGGGACCTCAGAGGTTATCAGTTCTAAGTCAGACCTCAAAGCCTCTCCAGCGGAGCTGACAAGCGTCTGTTTACGCCCCACAAGATAAGTCCTGAGTCAGTCGAGAATATGAGCATCAATGCCGTGGTACCTAATCTTAGCCAGAAGACTCTCAAAGCTAACAGAGTCAAAAGCACTTGACAAATCTAAGCCAATAAGTGAAACAACCTTTCTGTCCCCCATTACTGCAAAGCACACGTCAACGATGTAGCTCGAGGCCGTTGCCGTCCCAAAACTCTTATAAAAGCCTGACTGGGTTTCCGGCAGTATTTCATTATCATTTAAATAGTCACTCAGTTGTTCGTATAAAACGCCGTCAGCTACTTTCAAAGGAACAGGTAGAAGACTTATAGGTCTAAGATTGTTTAAAGAGGACCATGTCACAGAGGGCTTTTTAAGAATGGGTCTTACAGAAGCCAGCTTTCAAGTCTTGTGGCAAATACCGGTCAGCAGGAATACATTGATGATGTGAGTTAAAGGAAGTACGATAATTTCAAGAGCCAGCTGCAGCATCCGTGCCGAAACACCGTCAATCCCAGAAGTGTGTGATTTTTGTCTTGAGATTAATGATTTACACTGATCAGCAATGCAGTGTCTAAATGCAAATCTGCAATCGCGATGACTAAAATGTTGAAATTGTTCAAGATAGCTAGGATCCACGGGTCCAGAGCCCGCAGACCCAATAAAATGAGAGTTGACCTGATTGGCACTAAAAAGATCACTACGAAAAGAAAATGCTTTATTGTCAGGTTTGGTAGGTGTGACCAAAGTGTTTTAGGGTTTTTGCTACAATCTTTGAGAGTGTTTAAGTAATAAGTGCGCATCTCCACCATTAACGCGCGATTATAAAAATTTCTTAGTTGGCATTAATAGGTAGAGTGGCCAGAAACAAAAGATATTGATAAGGAATTGGTTATTCAACCTTAGTTCAATAAAATGGTTGTATTACTTGTACTGACGAGTTTATAAAACAATAAGAATAAACTTTACATTTTATTTTCCTTAAAATTCAATGCATGTGACGTCAGAACTAATTCCGTTTTGAGTTTCTAACAATGGCAACAAAATGTCAATTCATGGCAAAATGACTGTTCAAAATACATGAAAACTTCAAGTTTTTGTGTGAATTTTGGAATTTGCAGTAAAGAGAATTTTGACTAAAATGGCTTCATTTAGTCAAACCAGTCACGGATTTGTTAAAGCTATGCGAGCGCTTTCAAATTGCAGAAGTTGGAGGAAGGAAAACATCACATTAAGCATAATTCACAATAAAAATTACATAAAATGTACACCTAAATACCTAAATAATAAGGTAATTTACAGTAGTGACAAATATTTTTCATAAGAAATAGTTTTCTCGCAATTTTACAAATAAGAATTTTTTTTCCATTTAGCGTTTCTTGATAAACATATTTTTTTAGTTCTTGGAGGGAAAGTTATGGAGATAAAACTTATATGCATAATAAACTAAACTAGTTTTTTTAAATTGGTTGTGGTTTATTGTATGTTTTAATGCCAGTTTGTTGTAAAGCTGTTACAAATTCAAATATACTTAAATTTAATCTACTTTTTGTCAGCCATTTGTTAATAATTTAAAAAAAAAAGAGTGCCCAAAAAAATGTTGTAGACTTTAAAATATTGTCCATTAGGAATGATCCACGTTTACCGCATTTAAATACAAGCATCGTAACCGGAGTTTCTTTCCTCATGCCTCCACTAATAAGGTAAAATCTGATTTATATAATAGTTTACTTAAGATATTTACTATTTCTTTGAGAAAGTATACATTGGAAAAACTGCAAACGCTTTAAACAAAGCTATAAAATAATTTTTAATATTGATTTTTGTATCCCTGCATATATTTTATAAAACAAAAATATTTCAAAAAGAAAAATTAAACAATTTAAAACAAATAAAACTAATTTATTGCTACATAAAAATATAAAAGTTCTGTAGCTCACATGAAAATCACAACAGTAAAACCAAATTTTGCTATTTGAAAAATCTCATTTAATTGCTTCTAACCACGATTTCCTTTTATGGCCCTCCTTAAGAATGAAGATAACATTTTTTTCTTGCGAGTTTACAGATGCATTTTTGCTATATTCTCCAAAACAACTCTTAATTCTCCTGTCCATCTTCTTTTCCATCGTTTTAGAGATAAATGTAAAAATAAATTTAAGAAAAACCTGGATTTATTGTGGTTAACAGTGGACTTTGCAACATAATTTCGAATTTCGGTAAAATGTCGTTCTCGATTTTCTTCGTTGCCAGAGCAATATTACTTCTGACGTCACACGTATTATGTTTGACGAATTTGAGAGGGTGAGTCAACGATTGATAAAAGTAAATTTATGCTGAATAGGTAAAATTTGGATTTTCCTATCTTTGCCTTTTTTATTTTTCTATAATAATTATCATAGTATAAAAGTAGTATGTTTTTTTATATGATCATCATTTTGAGAAGAGCAGCATTATATTTTTTAGGAAAAAAACTCCCAGTACACTACATTTAGATGTTCAAAAAATATTTAAAATCAGATAAGCGCAGTGCATCCTGAGTTTTCTAAATTAGAATAAATAAGTTTTCAAGATTATTTATTCGCATTTGAGAATTTTATGCGTTCCAATTTTCAACCCTGTATATACATCATGCATGTATATTAAGGGCTTTTCATAGTGCCCTTAAAAAATAAGAATATGGAAGATAGTTATCAGTCAATGAATTTCATAATTCACTTTTTTGTATCTATCTAACTTGTCGAACTGTTCATTGTTAACCTACATTATTTTTAGAGTATTGACCTATGTAATGTCATGTAAATGATATATATATATATATATATATATATATATATATATATATATATATATATATATATATATACATTATTGAATAAATACAAATACAAATATTTAGTAATAAACATTATTTATCATTTAGTAGTTGCACTCAAAAAATAAACATGAAAAATTTGGAAACTGGACACTTTTGAGCATATTTGTGTGACCCAGGGTTTGAAAATTGCCCTGTATCTCTGAAACTAATCATACGATTTGATTATGACATGACATTGAATTCCACAACCGACCAAATTCCCATTTATTCCGTGCAGCCTCTTTTTCCTCGGAAAATTAAAAAGTGTTATTTTAAGATAGTAAGAATTACAGTGGAAACATAGGTCACATATTAAAATCCTGATAGGAAATTTACGCTAAAGTTTTTCAGTACAGAAACTTAAATGTATATATTAGATTGTAGAAGAAAATAAAATACCCTACAATTTAAAAAATATTGAATTAAAACTATGCACCACCCTAGTGAAAATGTTTTCTAGGTATATTCTAGATATTATACTAAAATATTCTCCAATCTGTATTTCTTTAAACGGAAGTGTATTTGTTCGGTCGTTAATGTTTCTTTATCTAGTTTTTCTTACATATCAAGTTAATTTAACTCCGCGGACTGAAACTAATGTTTTTCTAATTTAACCTAGTTTGTTCCCATGCACCTCATCTTATTCTGGATATCCTGTATATATCTATATGTATATCTACATTTAAGAAGCTGAAATACAATTAAAATAATATATATAAATTTAAACGGCTTGGCATGTTTCACTATCTGTACCATGTCGCCAAACAAACTTGGCAACACGGAATTTGTAAGTGTTGACAAACAAGTAACAGTGGAAAAGAGAGGGTCTTGGCTGCATTTTTCTCTCTCTCTCCGGTTGCATCTCTCCCTTTATAACTCTATGAGGGTGTCCCATTAAAAAAAAATACAACTTTTTTATGCTCCCTGTATAATTGAAAATATTTTTAAAATATGCGCAACTTGCATACGTATACCATGGCAGATACAGTTTGTTTCCAAATTTTACCAATTCGGCGTAAAATTTCATTGATTAAATTGATTCACTCTGTACATTGCATTGTGTAATTCGCAGATGTCAGTTGTACAAAATAAATACAAAGCAAGTTTTGATAAAATGGCTGACAAATCAAGCAAAGTTATCTATTAATTCGAAAAAAAAACAAAGAAAATGCTTTTTACTTTTTTTTTAGAATTGGCAATAATTTCAAAATCGGTTACTTTTATTTATAGGCATTCATACTATTGCAAAATATCAAGCTAATATATTGCATAAATTGAATTAGTATATATCTAGAATTTTTATTATCCGATAACACTAGTCAACAAATAAGAAAAAAAAATTGACTGATGTTATAATGGCTGTACGGGGAGTTTAAAGCATTCTGATTACGAATTCAACAACCAAAATTGCCCACCACGGCAGATGGTGCAGATATTTTAAATTATAGAATGTTCAGTTCAGTTATTTTTATTTTATTGCAAATTTTTTATATAATATTTATATATTTTTATATATATAAATTCGAACCAAGAAAAAAAATCAAGATATTCTAAGGATAACAGGTTTTATTTGCAAAAATAAACATGAAAATACATTTACAGTAAGTCTTTTTTTTGTAGATAACTTTCACTTTCTGTCATTAAAAACTAACGATAATCCCCCATTATTGCTGGTTCTCATCTGCCTTGGTAACGTTACTCCATTGTTATTATACCTTGGTGGAACCTTTGTCCTTGCTTGTTACTAACCCCACCCAAATTTTCGGAAAAAAGTGAAATGGGAGTGCAAAAAGTATATTTTAAGAGACATGCGACAGCCCATTTTGCAGTAGTTTTCAAAAAGTTCTTCTACAAGTTTTTCGTAGTTATCCACTTTGCAATGTCTATGAAATAGGACACGTTTCAGGTCGCCAGTATCTAAACTTACTGAATGAAAATGCGGTTGAGATATTTTAATGTCATCTCCACGACCGTTTATTCTTAACTTCTCTTTTTAAAAATACATTACACCTTAAGTTAACTTATTGCTAAACATGCATTTTATATTAACCTACTTAATCCTAATTAGATCTGAACAATAATTGCAATATCAAACATATATTATTATAACATCTTACCTAACCAGAACCAAACTGTGCTAATGATATTAATATTTAATAAATATGTAAATGATTTATCTAGTGCATCTTCTCCTTGAAAAAAAATAAAGATGTATGTTTACATACATTCATTATCAATAATTAACTCTAAATTTTGATCCTGAACTTGCAGAATTTGTAAGGACCTTTAAAAAGAGGGTCCCATTTATTAATTGTATTGTTGTTTTTTAATAAAACCCAATCTCCAACATTGTAATTAATGGGTTTACATATTTTTTGTCAAAGCATGCTTTTTGACTGAGTTTCGAAGTCACTACATTATTTTTAGCGTCGTCCCATGCAGTTTGGAGTCTAAATTTTAATTCTAAAGGATAGTTGTCGAAATTATACCTAGGATCGATCCCATTTGTTATGTTACTTGGTCTACCAAATACTAGTTGAAAGTGTGGGTACTTTGTTGTCGTATTGACTGTGGTGTTATATGCGATGCACCAATAAGAGATCCGGTCTGACCAATTATTGTTACCTTTCGAAATTTGCATACGAAGATATGCTCCCAAGTGCTTATGTGAGTTTTCAAGAGCTTCTAGAGTTTCATGATAATGTGCCGTAGAGTTTAAATGCTGAATGTAATAGCTTACATGTTTGTTTGAAAATGTTGGCTAAAAATCCAGTTCCTTGATCTGTAAGGATTTGGCACGGTATTTCGTAAGGTAAAATAAAATGGTTTACCCATGATTTTGCAATTGTTTCGGGTTCCGTATCGCGTAAAGGATAACATTCGACAAATTTGGTAGTCTCACTGAAGTGTTAGGATATATTTGTTACCATAACAGGTAACAGACTTCCTGAATCCAAAAAAACTTTCTGAAAAGAAAATGTAGCTGTCGTCGTTATCACCATTGGTTCCTTCGTTTGGGCCAATTAGTTATACCTCTGACAGTTTCAGTTCTGTGCCGTTTATGCATTGAACATCTTTTATAACTTTTATTTTTAGCGATGTAGACATTAAAGTAATTTTTATGTTTCCGTAACGTTTCTAAAAACTTATTTCCCATGGCGTTTTTTATTATAAATAATTCCGGAATATTATATATTTTACAACATTTTTCCAGCTCCCTCAGCGACATACCTAGGTCATAGGCTGATCAGAATTTCTGGTTTAGATACATTATAAGCAAGTTTGCATAGAATAAAACTGATTTAAATTGTGGACGGATTATTTTTGCACCTAATTCTAAAATCACCTTCTACTAGGGGTACTAGCTGCACCGCGTCTTTAGGGCGTTTTAATACCTCAGCAACTACAGTGTGATTAAGCCCGCTGCTATTTGAAGCATTTCCATCCTGACTATTTGACCTGGTTTTCCTTGCCTGTGCTTGTGTCATGATATTTACTCTCTCACTCAGTTTACCAAACATCTCTCTCAATTCAGTCACATCAATGCATATTCGAGATAAAGCACCTGCTGTTACATTCTCTGAGCCTTTCACATAATCGAGAAATCCTATTCGTGCAAAACCAATCTAAATTTTGTTAACCTACTTGAAGGGTTTTTCATGTTAAACAAGTAAATTAGTGGACGTTAAAATTTTAAATTTTCTCGCGAAGAGATATGGCCTAAAGTGTTTCACAGCCCATACTATTGCTAATAGCTCTTTCTCGATAGTACAGTAGTTTATTTCTGGCTGCGATCGTTTCCGTTCGCTTCGTTTACTTCTTCTGCATTTTTTTGGCACCGGAAATTCAGAAATGCTTTTAATTTTCTCAGGGTCTGGTGATATGCTATTTTCGGAAATTATGTGACCTAAATACAAAATTGGAATTGACCCATATCTGTAATAAATGCCGTACATGGCCTATTTTCCAGCTCTAGCTCTACTTGATGATAGCCTTGGGCTAAATCTAGATAAGAAACGTACATCGCCCCTCACAGAGAATCTAAAATTTCGGTAATATTGACTAATGGAAAATTTTCATCGTTTTTAATTTGCCTATTGAGCAGTCTATAATCCCAAACTACCCTAAAGCTTTTATTACCATTTTGGTCCGTTTTTTTTAGGAACGATTAGCTAGGGGAAGACCACTCGGATTTAGCCTCCTCGATAATCCCATCTCGTAACATTTTATTAAGTTGCCTGTGAATTTCGTCTTTTCGCACCTATGGTAAACTATACGGTTTCACATATACAGGTGTCCAATTTTCTTTCAAGTGAATTTTTTGTCTGTAGATATTTGTTACCGACAAAGTATCTCCCTCTAAATGAGAGATATCATGCATATATAGCACAAATCTTTTCAACGCATAGTTTTTCCTCGCGATTTAATGATTTTATGTTTACCAAATCTAATACCTTATCCACTCGTTCCACTATCTTCTCATTCATGCCGAACTGACAAACCTCATAATTAGATAAAAATTCTACCTTAGGGCGAAAATTTTTCAGTCTTACTTCCCGGTCATTCACATTCAACAATCATACTGGTATTTTATTATCAACCGGGCGAGCGATAGTGTTCACGACATTACTTTTTGACACACTTTTTCATTCATAATCACACAATCGTAAATTTCGTTTGCTTGGAAACATTTTATTACATCACAGCGCGGGGAATAATCGTATAATTATCAAATTTTGATACTAGTTTTGTCGAAATGCGTTGCTTTCCCGCCTAGAATTTGACTTCAAAACTTTCATAATCGATTACTGCTCCAATTTTCTAAAACAAAACTGATCCTAATATCCCGTGAATAGACGAATCAAAATCTTTCACAAGTACGAACTCATGACAAATTTTTGGTTGTCAATCGAAAAATTAATTTCCGTTGAGCCCTCTGCTGCCGTGGACCCACTAATTCCTTTAATTTCTACTCGCTTAAATTTATTTCTAATATCGGAATCGGAGTTATTTAAGCATTGTAAAAAAATACAACTTATACTAGCACCGGTATCAAAAATATTAGCTTATCTAAACCATAATTTACTTGAATATAATTTAGTCCATTTATATTATATACGATTGCACTATTATTATTTACACTATTGGTCTCAAAAAAACCGCATCTCTTGATCTGGGTTATTATTTTCTGTCTGTTCAGCCAAATGTATATGTCGCGTCGACTTACTACTACGTCTGCGATTATGTGAAACCACACGTCTATGTGAATAACCACCTCGATGTTGTCCTAGGTTATTGTTATTATTACTACCATTGGTGGAGGATGGTATTTGTTACCGGGCGTAATTGTTATGATATCTAAGAAAATTTCCTGCATTTCCGCGAGTGTTAAAATGTTATGAACATACCCCTATTTCCTCTTGAAAACTGATAAGAAAAATGTCTACCTCTAGTCGTATAAAAAACATAATTGTTGGGATTTGAAGTTTTTTCAACCTCTTCCTCTTTCGCTACATTTATTGCATCCTTCAAGGTACTATGGTTTGTTGATTTGATTAATCAAGTCAAATCAGTCAATCTAATTTGACGCATTATCATCATCATCCGCCTGCGTTATCGTGAGATCTACGAGTAGTTGCTTAATTTACTGTAATCATCTACACTCTTAGAACTTTGTTTAATACTCTGCAATTTTGGTTAATAAAAAATTTCAAAATCAACAAGCAATCCGTCAATAGTAACATACTCTTTGTTTAGTCTTAATTTGGTACTTTGATTTAATTTAGATTTTAAAACGAATTTTATTAAAAGTTTTTTACCCTAATTATCTAAAAGTTCCTGGTATAGTTCAATCACATCTATAAGCGCTGCTTTGTTACTGCCTCGGCTTCCGTTCATAGACGGGAGCAAGGCTGTGGCCGTTAGATCAAATTTCTCTCCCATGTTTCTGTTCGCGGTTTCTAACCTATCGTTTAAAATATCCCCGGATTTAAATAATGACTTTTCGATATACGTAATGTATTCTACCGTTTGCTCTTCCGACTGTTTTTCAGTTTGACTTAAATAAATATTTCTTAATTTATTAAACCTATTTCCTAATTCTTGAAATTCTGTTAACAATTTACTAAGTCTAGTAATATTTCGTCGACGTTCCGTCGGCTCTTTTATCAGCCTTTTCCCGAAAGTTTTCTACAATGCTATACAATTGCTTAAAATCATCTTTCTTAACACTAAACATTTGCCAATATACCGACAGTTACAATATTTGAAATAACGATGCTAGTTCTGGTTCATCTAATCTGAGGCCAAGACAGGTTTTGTCCCACGTTGCAAACTAGCGGCATTTCGCCCACAACTAGCCTGTTCCCTCGATGCCTGCCTCGGTGTGAGGAGGTTAAAGTTCCCTGTTGGAACCGAGTCTTTCATCGATTCATTTTTCTCGTCTGGATGGTAGATGAAATATTATTTATACTTCGCTAAGTCGCTGGTTTCACAATACTTCTGCACGGACTTTCTTTTCTAAGGCCTTTCTACATCGATTGAACGAAAATATCAGAACAGCTGAGATAATAACTCCAAGGGCCAAAGCAAATGCTGCTATCACCAAACTTTCCCCAATTGTAAAGGGAGTTCCTGCTGAAGCACTGACGCCGCCACTGTTGCCGGCTTGAGCAATTACATTACTTACCTCTTCTTTGGACTGTGTGCTACCCACAATTTAATATTCCATCATAACTTAAATTTCACTTCACAATTAATAACTTTCTTCAGTAAGTAACTGGCAGGATCAAAAAAAATCAAAAAATCAAAATTTTTATTAGTGTTGACAATAGAAACAAATGTACACACGTCAAAAATATCACTTTTAAACTAGGCACATGAGTTTGACGGGTTAAAATAATTGTATATAACAGTAACATTATTTAGTAAGTACATACAACATATAAAACCTATCTAGTATATAATATATAATACAGAACTTAAGACAAACTTAAAACATATAATTCAATACTGGTAAATCTGGGGAAGAAAGAACTGCTTCCGTTTTAAAAGAAGGTATTATCTGTCAAATGCTCATTAATATTGTAGTAAGCTTTTTTAGTAGGATTTTCTTGACTCTATCCTTAAATTTATCCAATGGCAGACTTCGCACATCTCCAGGCACTCCCCACCCTTGGCCCAAAGTAGTTTGACACGAACCGGGACTTGTTCAGTTTTTGAAAAGGAATGAGATATTATTGGCTGGTCTTGTATCATGAATGTGTATGTCGCTGTGTTGACAACGTTTAGTTTGGTTTTGGTACATGTAGATAAGTGAATTATATATGTATCGTGATAGTAAAGTCATTACATTAAGTTTCACAAACTCCCCCTCTAACGTCATCCCGACAGTGCACGCACGCAAGGAGTCTCACAACTCGTCTTAAATATCCGCTCCGAGTGACAAGAATGGCCCCATTACAAAAAGGCATAGCAGCATACTGATTGAAAGAACCCATGAAAAGCCTGCATACACACACCAAAAGGAACTATACTGTTGAGATTTCTTATGAGAAAGTTCGTTTTGGTTAGCCTGCCTGCCAGTAGATCAACATGAGTTTTGAAGGTTATAGACTAGTCAAGATAGACACCAAGAAATTTAAGTTCTACAGTTTTTTCTGTTTCGAATGATCTTAGAGTAAATGTAATCTTGGATGTTTTTACTTTGTTTAAGTAAGCCTGTTCTATAAACCAGTTATTTAATTAATCGAGGTTTTTAGTAGTTTTTCAGAACAACGGCTCTAGGTCTTTGTCTCTGTGAAATAATGTTGTGTCGTCTGCAAAAAGAACTATCAGGAACAGCCAAATTGATGTCGTTTATGTAAATTAAGAACAATAACGATGCCACTATAGAGCCATGTGGGACGCCATGAAATATTTTGGATTAAGTTGTATGCTTTCCAAAAAAAGTCATTTGTTCTCGATTAGTAAGGTATTCTCTAAGCAAGCCCAACCCCCTGACGTCCACCCCATAACAGAATAGCTTCTCCAAGAGTATATCGTGTGACATACAGTCAAAGGCCATTGAGAGGTCACAGAACACCGCGTCCATATAGTGTCCCTCCTCAAACGCGTCCGACACCTCTTCGAGAAATCCCAAAACACCCAGGGTAGTCGAGCCGCCCGATCTGAACCCGAACTGACTATTGGTGGATAGATTCATGTTTTCAAAATAGGAATATAATTGATCTTCTATTTCAATTCAAATATTTTTGACAAAACAGGGATTAAGGATATCGCGTGATAATTATTTTGATCATTCGGGTCACCCTTTTTATGAATAGGGATTACCTTAGATAATTTATAACAGGTGGGGTAACTGCCCACCTTTATGATCTAGAAAAAAATTCAGAGGTAGTGATGAATTTTGAGTAAGCATTCCTTTTATCATTATTTATTTCTGATTTATACTTGAGACGATAGGATTGTATAGTGTCGTGAAAGACTGAAGAAGGCTTATATGCACAAGTTTCATTTAAAAGATGTAAGGTATCACGCATTTATCGTATCTTCTTATCGAACCATTTGATATATTTGATATTCTTTTGTTGTTGTTTATCTGGTTTTGTAAAACGAGAAAAGGAAGAGTCCATAGCATCAGTGATAATACTCATAAAAGCATCATATCTCAGATCAAGTGGCAATGTCGTATCTGCAACAAAATTCCAGTCAACCCGATCTAGAAGGCCAAACATCAAATGCTTACCTCTTTCGATAATAGAACGTAGTGCGATGGGATTAGCGGTGAGGTTTTCTATGGTTAAGGCAATAAATAAATACTAATAGCAAAGTGATCCCAAATATGTGGGTGAAATACTTTTGTTGAGAGATTTAAAAGATTGGTAAAGTTTACAAAAATATCAAGGTTATTTAAAGCTGTTTTTTTTTTTCAAATATTTGTTCTGCAAAACCATAGCTGTTCATCAGATCCAATAAGTCAATGGTATTTTTATTTCTCAGGTTGAATTGAACATTAGAGTCCACATTACAGTCCACACATACCTTTGGGTGGTCTATATATATAGTAATGATGATAAAATTTTTATTGATAAGTTCAACCGCTTATATTTCGCAGTTATTTTCAATTGAGAGGACGTCTTTTTTGGTTAATATTAACGTACCCCCGTAGGGATTGGTTTTACTACAAAAAAATGAAGAGAGTATAGTTTCAACAGTTATACCACTAGCTTCATAGCTAAGTAAAAATTGTTCACTCAGACATAGAATATCATTGTTGTAATTTTATATAAAAAGGATTAAAGTTCTACCTTATTTCGTAACGATCGAATATTCATATGAGTAACATTTAAAGAGTTTCTACAGAAAACTTGTTTTGTACATTGATCTCATCTTCCTTCTAGGACCTGACAGACTTCCCCGGTTCCGCGTGCTGGAAGGTATTCTCCGAAAAATTTTGCTTCTTTGCTTTTTGGTGTCCCGTATGGCCTCAGGATGGTGTATTTTGGCCATATTTCTGGGTTGTAAATCTTCTTAACATCAGAGAACGAAACCTGCACCTTAAAGGCTGCAATTTCATTTGATCTGATTTCTAGTTTTTCCATATTCAAGACAGGAACTCCACTATCCTCTAATTTTTAGTTGCTCAGTAGTTGTTGGATGTAGGCGAGATACAAAGATATATGTTCTGCTTTATACAGCAGATATGGCCATTTTCTGTGTGTTTGCGCCAAGAGTCGTTTCTCCTTTTTTTGTTGTAGGGCCCTTTAGTGAAGGCTTCATGTTTGCCAGTTTGCCACGGTTGTTCATTATTGTCTACATCAGAAGGTAGGTTTATTACTTCTTTCAGTATTTCCCTTTGTTTTTGGTCATACATTTGGGCTCCTGTGGAGTTTGCTTGCACTTTTATGGAAGGGTTTTTGGGTTCAGTGGATTTCGTCCTGAGTTTTTCAGGATATATGCTTCTTGAAGTTTCTGGATTTTTAAGTCAGTGCGCTTTTTAAGTCATTTTCTGAGACTGTTCTGTTTTTGTTGATAACCAAATGTTTAACTTTTTACAACAGGACACATTTCAAGTCGCCAGTATCTAAACTTACTGAAAGAAAATGCGATTGAGATGTCAATGTCATCTCCATAACCATTTATTCTTAACTTGTCTTTTTAAAAATACATAACACCTTAAGTTAATTTATTGCTAAACAAGCATGTTATATTAACCTACTTAATCCTAATTAGATCTAAACAATAATTGCAATATCAAACATATATTATTATAACATCTTATCTAACCAAAACCAAATTGTTTTACTAACTGTGCTAAACTTTTTATCCCTTAGTATTTTTCTAATTTGTAGTCCAACAAATATTCCTTCCTTAAGCTTAGCATCATTTAGATCAGGAAATGTTTGTTTAAGGTATTTAAACCATCTCTTTCTTTATCTAATGCTTTTACGATTTTTTTCATGAATCCCAGTTTAATGTGTAATGGGGGTAACAGAACTTTTTTAGGATCAACAAGAGGTATATTCTTTACATTAGCTTGGCATGGAATAAATTGATCTCTCTGAAGTCATTCTTTTACTTGGTAATTGCTCTGTGTTACTCTACTGTTACAAAGACAAAGAAAACACCAATAAGTGGTAAATCCACCCTGAAGCCCTAATAACAGTCATAAGACTTTTAGGTCACCACATGTGTGTCATAGCTTATTGCATTTAGAATAAGTGACATACGTTCATATTATATGACGTCAACTTCAGGCGCAAGGGAGGGTATTTTGTTGCCATTATGGACCAGGACTGCTTTTAAACTTATTTTAGAAGAATCTATAAATAATCGCCGTTCGTCTGGGTTATGTGCAAAGCCTAATTTTCCATAACACTATATGGATTAACACAAACCCACATTTTATTCTGCGTAGTAAAAAACGATGATACCTCCCAGTTACAGTTCCTGTATATTGTAACTTTGGTTTCAGTGGCTAGTAAATTCCATTGTTGTAACCTTGAACCTAATAGTTCAGCATACTTATTGGACAAGTGGAGGTCCCGAACTAGATCATTTAATTCAGATTGTTCGATTAAATGGGGTGCTTTTTCTACACTTTCGGGAAAATAACAACCGTTATTTTCTGATACATTGCCGGGGTCGCTGGAACCCGTATTTAATTTTATTGAATTCCAACAAACATTACTTTTTAAAATCATAACTCAAAAATCTCACCTATTAGGAAGTTTTTGCCATCATTTTCACATTTAGTAACAGAAAATTGCCTTTTACACCACAGTCGTAAAATGACTGTAAACTAGTATTATCAGTTTCGTTTTAGGCGTCATTATTTGCGCAATTGGGTTGGAACTAACATTAAATTTTATTGTAGTAAATATTTATTTAATAATTAAAATTATTTTCAATCTAGGAGGATTAACAGCTGAGACTGATTTTTTTACTAAACAAGCTCGTCTACAAACTGAAGCTAGAATGGCGTTAGCGCAAGCTAAGGAAATGGCTCGGATGCAAATGGAGGTAAGCACGTAGAGGATTCATTTACATTTAATTCGTTCTCGGCACAAAATTCAAGTAAATTTGGTATTTTTTTTACTGGACCCTAACCCCAAATAATACACCACTCTAACATAAAAACAAGAGGATCGTTAACAAAAACTGTTTAGAAACCTAATATCTGCGGATCAACGTAGTAGGTAAGACATATATATATATATATATATATATATATATATATATATATATATATATATATATATAAAATTATTGAAATTACCAATTTGTAGTAGTAGTAGTAGGTTGTTTTTGTGTGTTGTCTTAAATACTATTGTGTTGCTTGACAATGTTTTGAGTTTTGTTAAAAATTAATATTTTTTATTTTATACTTTTTAATTTATTCGTCTAACCTAGCGCAACTCCTGATACTTGTCTCAGGTTGTGCTTCAATTTAGGACAGCAACTTCTAATTCGGGTGTCCGAATTTCGTGGTGTCGGTCAAAACTTCTTTTTTCGAAAGTTTCAGATTCATGTGGCCTTTTATCAAGCCTCGCAAACCTGCTGTGATGTGGAGGTCTACGATTAGGATACGCTTGTGTATAAAGACGACAAGCTTCCAAATTAACCAGTATTGTTCTATTGATTTAATTAAAACTCTTATTACTGCACAATTAAACAGATCCGATAAATTAATCGTAAAATATTAAACTAACTCAGCTATGTCAAATAAAGCAATATTAGAAACCCACTAAAAAGTGACAGCGGTCCACTTCCCCGTCCCGACACGTAGTGATTTACATTTTATTTTTTAATTTCAAAAGTTTTATGGAAAAAATACAAGAGGTAAAAAAACGCGCGTCCAGAACGTAACAAGTTGTGGTGTAGTGTGGTTAGAACTCTTGTATTTTGATCTATCTTTCACCACAGGTTCCAGTGTTAGGATTGTTACGTCATGTGTTGAATTCGTTCATTCATTCGTGAATTCAATTAATCCTTAGAACATATTTAATTTTTCTCCAAAATTTACAGTCAATTGAATAAGAATTTTTTTACATAAATTTTTTTAACACGTTATTTCGCCGCCATTTCGTTCCGCTAACTTGAATTCGAAAAATAATTTTATTAGCTTATCTCTATATGACACTTAATGCTTGCACAAAATCTGAAATTAATCTAATAAGTAGTTTTTTTCAGACTGATTTTTGAATATTTTATTAAGCCTCCAAACATGTTTTTCGTCATCTAGGGACCCTGAAACGTAAAGACCTGAAAAAATCCCGAAGGATGATTACACCTTTTATGAGGGAAGTAATACATTTAAAAAAAATAATATATATCGTGCGCACCTTGCAAACATGTCGACCTTAAGAGGTGTTCTACTAGTTATACTGTATATAAAAACGAGACATTTTTTCTACTTGGATTTTGTTATTTGTATACAGAGTTTGGGTTTATGATATTACTGAAATGTACAGGGTTTTGTGTGAGAAATGGTTTATGTTTATGCTAATTTACGTAGATATTAGATTATGATAAATTTGGCTTAAATTGTTGTCTTTTTTATCATTGATAGCATCTTTCTCCTTTTTAATTTATATCATTTTTTTTTTGTAAGTTTACGATAATAAGTTTCTTGCTCTAAAATTTAGGTTTGTTTAAAATCGAATTCATGTTTTTCTGAAAGTTCGTATTTTTGGAGGACAATAGATGATTATTTTTCTATATTTACATATCTGTAAGTTAATAATAAATTGGAATAAACAGGTTCGCCCATAAAGTTGTGGAGAATTAAAAGTATATATTTTAAAATGGAATACCCCGTACATTAGTACTTATTTTGATCATCCAGTCATTTTTTATTAACCATATTTTATGCCTAAATTCAAGAGTTTCCTAGATATAATGACATTTTGATCAGTTACAAAACACAAAATAAATTTCGATTTAATAAGTCAATATGAGAAAAATCGGTCTTTGCATCTTAATTACTGTAACTACTTTTTCATTGTAAAAAATGTCTTTTCTGATAATTATGAGAGCCCTGAAGAAGAAATGAAATATTTCGAAAGCTTGGCTATTAGAAATTAGAAAAAAAAAAAATATATATATATATATATATATATATATATATATATATATATATATATATATATATATATATATATATATATATATATATATATATATATATATATATATATATATATATATATATATATATATATATATATATATATATATTATATTATATTATATATATATATATATATATATATATATATATATATACATACATATATATATGGTTTCTAAGCGAGTTAAGTAACCAGATTCGTTCTTTTTTCTTTCTTTCACAATAAATAAATTCATATTTTAAAAATTTAGATTGAAAGACAGAAACAAAAGAAATCCCCTATAACTGAAATGGTGCGTCATAGCTTGGAAAAAGTTGGCATTCCATTCCCCGAGGAGAAACGACGTTTATCCAGGCAGATTTTAACCGAAATGAACGTTGCTCAGCTTCAGGTCATCGTAAATGACCTACACACTCAAATAGAATCCCTGAATGAACAATTAGTAAAGTTTTTAATGGCCCGTGACGATCTGCATATGGAACAGGATTCCATGTTAGTGGATATTGAAGATCTGACAAGATATTTGTAAGTGCATTGTATTAAATTTGGACAATATAAGATATTTATATTAGGGGTGTCTTCCAGCATGGAGGAATTTTTGAAGAAATGTTTTCTTAACACGGCAATTTTATGAATATGCATGAGGAATAAATTTTGGTATTAATACCTATCTTTGAAGTTTTTATTTTTAAACTATAATGTGTAATGAACAGTGTTCCTTTTATATCAAAGTATTTTATCTTTTTATACTATCTATATTAAATTTTTTTCAGAGGCGCAAAGGAACAAGTCCTTAAGGAACAACAACTAGCTCCAACTCCGCAAAATAATAACCTTTTGCCCCCGCCCTCGCCAGCTCCCTCTTCTCCTCTAACCACCTTAAACAACACAGTTAGACCGCATTTAAATAGGATAGCGAGCCTTGTTAAGAAGTAGAGTGGAAACAACAGTGTATAAGAATCTTTGATGTTAAGATGTTATTTATGGTGTATTTGTATAACATTTAACTGAGTCTGTTGATCAAGGTAAAGAAAGGCAAATTTAATTATATATGCAAGGGTCCGTTCAATTTTAGTTAACATATGGCATTTTTTTAAGTTTTAACAGAACAGGCTATTTTTTAAGTCCGGTAGGTGAAGTATTACAGTACGTAGTAGTGTTGCTAGGCAACACAAGGGTATCAGATACTGTAATGTCACATGTACCGGAAGCAAATCAGTACAGAGTAAGTAGATTTACTAGACAGTATGAATTAAAATGTATTATTTGAATGTTTTTACTTATTGTCCATTAAATTACCTGAAACCCACACTTCCAAAAAAAAAAACTATAAATGACTTTTTAACTTGTATTTGCGTATTTTTTAGCACCTTGTATTAAACGGAAAATTATCGTAACTAACGTATTTTTTAATAAGTAATAATTTTTATTTAGAATACTTTTTTTCGCTGAAAACGATAATACAACTTTGCCATTTGTTAACTAAAGATGAACATATGCTATATATATATATATATATATATATATATATATATATATATATATATATATTCTTAGAGTGAGTTTCTGGACCATTTAAAATATATTCGTAGGAAAATTTTCTTTGGTTTTTTTGGCCTCAAGTTATTTTTTTGGAAAAATAAAACAAATTCATTTTTCGGCACTAATTTTCATTTTGTTTATTGCAAACGTTTCGGCTAAATGCCTTCATCAGTGCTGTTTGACTGAAACTAAAAACAGTACTATTTTATATTATGCGAAGTCAACATTTTTTTTTTTTTTATTTAAATGTAGAGACAAAATGTTACATACATATACTTATAGACACATAATTAAAAATAACCTTTTTTTTTTTTTTATATAATAATAATTCGTTACGCTAACTAAAATTCCTAGTAATTTATACTTTCAAACTCACCCAAGAAGGTAACTTCCTGCATTCAGCAAACCAAAAAAGAATAAAATTTTTGTCACGTCACATTTAGTATACAGTATTAGACGCCAACAAACATGTAAAATTTTTATTTATAAAACTACAGTGGCATGTTAGTCTACCGATATATTTTGACTGGAATTGCACCTCGTTTTGAAGCAGTTGCTTGTCTTTCTGATTGTTTTTACTGAAGCAAAAAATTGTATATTGTGTTGTTGTTGTTTTGGTGTATAGCATGAGGGCCTTTAATTATACTATTTGTTATTATAATCAATTGGCAATTACTGTATTTTTTTTCCCGTTTCACTTAACTAAGTAAAAAAAAAATTTTTTTTTTTTTTTTCTTATTTATTAATCAATGATAATTATTTTATTACGTTGTGATATATTTGGTTTAAATTTTTAATTTCAGTTCTATCATTTATTGAATTTTTATTTTGCTTAATATAGAGCATTTCTAAGAATTCCCTTTTTCTTTGGTTGGTTTCCGTTTTTAATATTTTTGTGTCTTCATATTTGAATTTATGGGAGGTTTCATTTTCGTGCTTAGTTAATGAAGTTTTATTTTTTTTGTCATATTTATGTCCATTTAGGCGGTTTTTAAGGTATTGAGTAGTTTGTCCGATGTATACTCCTGGGCAATCATTACATGGTATTTGATATATAGTGTGTGTTTTTTGACTGGTTGGGGTTGGTGTTTTAAGACAAGTAAAAAATTTCTTTTGAAAAGTGTTGTAGCTTTTGTGGCATACGGTTATGTTTTGGTGTTTGAAAATAGTTTGGATACTTTCTGAAAGACCCTGGATGTAAGGAATAGAGAGGAATTTTTTATCTTTAGTTTTTTCGTTTGGTACGTTTTGATTGGGATTGTTCATTTGCTGTAATCTGGAGTTAAATATTGAATTTATTAATTTTTTTGGGTAACTATTTTGAATTAAGATGTTTTGTATTGCCTGGGAAGGTTGCGCAATGGGTTCCCCAATATCAAGTGTAGTTGCACAACTAGTAATGGAGGAACTAGAGAGCAATGTAATCGGACAACTAGACATATCACTTCCATTTTTCTACAGGTACGTTGATGATTGCATAACTCTAATTCCAAAAGATAAATGTAAATATATCCTAAATGCCTTTAACAACTTCCATGAAAAACTTAAATTCACCATCGAGACTGAAAACAACTCAAAAATAAATTTCCTAGATATGACATTATATAATAAAAACAATATTATTGAAACACAATGGAACACAAAAAAAACGTTGTATGGCAGATACATAAATTACTTTTCGCAACACCCAATGAACCAAAAAAAGTCGGTAATAATCAGTCTTGCCGATAGAGCAATAAAATTGAGTAATTTAACTTATCAATCCCAGGCAATACAAAAGGCAAAAAACATCTTAATTCAAAATAGTTACCCAAAAAAATTAATAAATTCAATATTTAACTCCAGATTACAGCAAATGAACAATCCCAATCAAAACGTACCAAACGAAAAAACTAAAGATAAAAAATTCCTCTCTATTCCTTACATCCAGGGTCTTTCAGAAAGTATCCAAACTATTTTCAAACACCAAAACATAACCGTATGCCACAAAAGCTACAACACTTTTCAAAAGAAATTTTTTACTTGTCTTAAAACACCAACCCCAACCAGTCAAAAAACACACACTATATATCAAATACCATGTAATGATTGCCCAGGAGTATACATCGGACAAACTACTCAATACCTTAAAAACCGCCTAAATGGACATAAATATGACAAAAAAAATAAAACTTCATTAACTAAGCACGAAAATGAAACATCCCATAAATTCAAATATGATATTAAAAACGGAAACCAACCAAAGAAAAAGGGAATTCTTAGAAATGCTCTATATTAAGCAAAATAAAAATTCAATAAATGATAGAACTGAAATTAAAAATTTAAACCAAATATATCACAACGTAATAAAATAATTATCATTGATTAATAAATAAGAAAAAAAAAAATTTTTTTTTACTTATATAAACGGGAAAAAAAATACAGTAATTGCCAATTGATTATAATAACAAATAGTATAATTAAAGGCCCTCATGCTATACACCAAAACAACAACAACACAATATACAATTTTTTGCTTCATAAAAACAATATGCTTCAAAACGAGGTGCAATTCCAGTAAAATATATCGGTAGACTAACATGCCACTGTAGTTTTATAAATAAAAATTTTACATGTTTGTTGTCGTCTAATACTGAATACTAAATGTGACGTGACAAAAAATTTATTCTTTTTTGGTTTGCTGAATGCAGGAAGTTACCTTCTTGGGTGAGTTTGAAAGTATAAATTACTAGGAATTTTAGTTAGCGTAACGAATTATTATTATATAAAAAAAAAAAAAAGGTTATTTTTAATTATGTGTCTATAAGTATATGTATGTAACATTTTGTCTCTACATTTAAATAAAAAAAAAAATGTTGACTATAATATAAAATAGTACTGTTTTTAGTTTCAGTCAAACAGCACTGATGAAGGCATTTAGCCGAAACGTTTGCAATAAACAAAATGAAAATTAGTGCCGATAAATTTGTTTTATTTTTCCAAAAAAATAACTTGAGGCCAAAAAAACCAAAGAAAATCTTCCTATATATATATATATATATATAGGTATATATAGGTATATATATAGGTATATATATATATATATATAGGTATATATATATATAGGTATATATATATATATATATATATATATATATATATATATAGGTATATATATATATATATATATATATATATATATATATATATATATATATATATATATATATATATATATATATATGTATATATATATATATATATATATATATATATATATATATATATATATATATATATATATATATATATATGTATATATATATATATATATATATATATATATATATATATATATATATATATATATATATATATATATAGATATATATATATATATATATATATATATATATATATATATATATATATATATATATATATATATATATATATATATATATATATATATGTATATATATATATATATATATATATATATATATATATATATATGTATATATATATATATATATATATATATATATATATATATATATCAGGGTTGGCAAGTTTTGGACAGGGTGGTTAAAACCAGTGGTTTTAACCTGGTTAAAACCGTCCTGTCCAAAATTAGTTTTGACCATGCCGGTGGTCAAAATGGTCAAAATAAGTTTTGAGCATTAGTTGAACCTATTTTGTGGTCAAAACTATTTTTAAATGCGTAAATGCAACAAAACTATAAATACAATTATTAAGTACAGGATTTTAAGAAAGCACAAACTGTTAATAACATAAAACTAAAATTTATGTAATAACTTATTTATTCAATAAATACAGATAGGGGATTTCAAACATTTTATGGCAACATAATACTTATACACTAAATAAAATTTTCAAAAAAATTAATATGTTTACATAACCAGGATAATAAAAACATAAAACTGTCTAGAATATATAACATAAACATAACATAAAAAAGTTATATAAAACTTTATTAAAAAACATGAGCATTTAAGTTACAAATTCAAAATTGATCCTCCTCAATATCGGAGTTAAAAAAAAATGTTAATGATTTACTTTTAAGATTGAGCATATGATATACAGAAACAAGTTTATTACATTTATCAAGGCCTAATTTATTTCTTAACTTTGATTGAATAAAACTAAGATTCGAAAATATGCGTTCAATACCTGCTGAAGAAGCACATGATTTATGAAGGTAGACAGCAAAGTTAATAAACTTAATATTTAATCCCTTATATTTTTTTAAACCTTCCCACCAAATAACGGGGTTGAGGTTGAGCATTTCCTTATTAAAAAATGATTGTGGGAACGGCTTCTCTTTCAAGGTAAAAAATGTAATAAGAGGCAGAAATTCCTTTTCTGCATTTTCCTGCACCCATGTCCTAGCTTCTTCAATATCTTCGTCTTCTAGATCGGTACCAAAATATTTAGGATGTAGAAGATAGGCTAACTTATGCATAGGTGTAATACAATCCTTATATCTTTTAGTCACTTCTTCTTTGTACGGTTTTAAATTTTCTTCACTTAACAACTTCAAAAAATGATAAGTTGCGTCTGCTATATTTGCTGTATCTTTCTGCATTTCATCCAGTGCTGTCGCTATGTAGGATAATTGTAAATGCAGGTGTTTCGCTTCTACGAATAGGGCAAAATTTGTTATTATTTTTTGTATGTTTCCATCAATGTATTCACTGTTGCTGTCTGCAAGCAGCTGAACGTAATATGGACGATTTTTCAAGAATATGTCAAGACAATCTACCTGGCTATTCCACCTAGTATCTCCGGGAATTTGAGGTTTTCTAGATCCTTTTTGTTGTAATAATAACGCATTTGGTTTATGATGGTTCCTAAAGTATTTTGATAATTCGGTTACATGTCCCAATAAAGCTGCTATATTTTTCTTTTTACATATATCTCCACCTAATAAATTTAAGTAATGGGCAGCACAGCCATATGCAATAAAAAAATCCGCATTGCTTCTTTTTTCTTTTTCCAAGTCATGTCTCATTTTTTTCATTTTTGCTTCATTATCAGATACAAAAGATGTCACTTTACAAGCAAATTTTTGCTCTGCCTCTTTGATTGCGTCATAGGCGATAGTTTTACAAAATTCTGCAGTTTTTTCATTTACTCCAGTGTCGACAGCAGATAAAAAGTAAACGTTTTTTCCGTCCGATAAACAATTTGCCAAAACCGGTTGATTGTGTATGTTAGACCAGCCATCTTGAATAAGAGTAACTGACTGGTTTTTTAACTGATCTGAAACTTCTTCTGAAATTTTATTTTGCATATTGTCCAGCAATTCACCTGATAAGGTTTTTCTTGAGGGAGGTATATAACCGGGTCTCAGGGAATCCACCATTTTTCTGAAATAAAAATCCTCAATATGGCTGAATGGTACGTTTCGTGCAAAAAAATAGGCCGCTATATCCTCATCAATTTTTTTCTTTTGAAGATTAGATGTTTTTATTAAGAATTGTGACATTTTTGGTTGCAATAGTGATGACGATGAACCAGAAGCTGAAGAAACACATGATCCAGTTATGGTACTTTCATCTTCTGAATTGTTTTCTTCTTCTATGTTATCACGTGTATGGTCAGAACTTGAATCCAATTCCATTTCCAGATCATCTGTGCCTAGATTTTTGCTTAAGATTTCATTTCTTGAATCTCCCTTTTTAGTCTTCTTACTTCTACATTTTTCTAAATGTTTTTTTAGCCGCAGTGCCTTACTACTTACTAGAGAATTACATACTTTACATCTTTGGCCAATCACCTTTCCGTCATTGCTAAGTTGGTCAAAATACGTCCACACCGGATCCTTATACCTTCCACCAAAAATTCGTTTTCGTACCTACAATAAAAAATTAATAATTTTGAATAAGTTGTTTAAATAATAAAAAAAAACTTTAAGTAAAAAAACATATTATATATTTCTTTATATATATACGATTACTTTATCTGGATATACATTTTTCTGCGCTTAATTGAACCTGTGATAAATAGATATTTCAACCCATTTATTGACCACCGAGTTGACCACCATTATTAATACCCAATAGAAGGTTAAACAAGAAGTCACAACTTGTGTTCATCTTTACCCAGGATCATTTCGTTTGTAAGACGTGTAATATATATTAGAAAAAGCCAGATATCTTTAAAACGGATAAATGTACATGATGGCTCATTAATTCGAGGAAGCTTATTAAAATATTGTCATGGTTAACGGAGATATGAAGGGATTAATATGGTTTCTAGAGGTGCATGTCGTAAACATATGTTTGTGATCTGAAAAAGGTCGATAGTTAAGAATTGCATTTTTTTAATGAAATACTCAATATTTTATTTGACATTTCAGTTCTACCCGAAAAATAATTATAAAAATTAAAATAATTAAAAAAGATTTGTTTTCGAAATTATAGAAAAATGTTATCTTCTTTCTAATAAACTGGAATTTGACACCATAAGAAAGATTATTAACAACTAAGATAGCAATGCGCAATCCGTTTTGCTCAAATTTAAACGTTATAGATTTTACAGCCAGCAAATTTTGACTTTCAACCTTGAGTAATTTTAAAAAATCAAACTTAAGGATATATAATAAACAAAAAAAAGCTCATATTTTGGTAGAATCAAACTAATCAAAGAGTCAAATGAAGTATTGGGTGTTAGATATAAGGTGTTCTATTTAAAATGCAATTTTTGTCTGTCACCCGTTTTGGGACCCTGTATGTATAAAAATATTTTTAGGACATGCAGCTTTAGAAACCATAGAACATTTATAGACAACTTTTTTTCATATCTCCATTAACCACGATCATAATGGACTTTCCTGGATTAATAGCCCACCACCCTGTATAATATTAAATATTTTTATTATTAGCACTACGATTATTACTATTAATTAAATATTTAGGATATAAAATAGAATCCAAAATAAAGTAAAACCAACTATTTTTTTTTCAACACATGGGTATAATTCCTTTGTTAATTTTTTATTTATAGTTTATAGTCAAATAAAACAGTGTATAAAACTAACACGGCAATATCTTACACAAGTTAATATTTGACCAACAAGATACAAAAATTCCGTTTACTCGTTGTGCGCCCTAGAAGTAAATAATCCACCACAGAAAATACTACAATTTACTACTTGACCTTTCATTAAATACCCTGTATAATATCTATCAGAACGATTCTATTTTTACATAATTTCTGCGGTCATTTCTAGGTGCACAGTTCTTGAAATGAGAAAATGAGATGAAGTTTTGAGATGCAAAAAAACGGTAATTTATAAAATAAAAATGAACATTATTAATATATAACTTACCTTGGACATATTAAGGCACCAACCACTATAGTAGAGTAGCACAATAAATTAAATTATTTAAGTAGCTCTTTTCAGTACAGCCAGAAACTATATAAATCTTCCTAAAATACTGGTAAAACACTATAACAAGTTGCAACCTGATTGTTTGTTCATGTTCAATATAAATAGCGCGGTTGAACGCTCTCACTGTTGCCAAACTTTAAATATTGTATGATTTTTAAGGGTTTTAATTTAAAAAGTGGTTTTAACCATTTTGACCATTTTGGCCGGTTAAAACCAGTTTTGACCACTGCCCTGGTCAAAATAAAAAAAAAGTGGTTTTTACCCAACCCTGATATATATATATATATATATATATATATATATATATATATATATATATATATATATATATATATATATATATATATATATGTATATATATATATATATATATATATATATATATATATATATATATATATATATATATATATATATATATATATATATATATATATATATATATATATATATATATATATATATATATATATATATATATATATATATATATATATATATATATATATATATATATATATATATATATATATATATATATATATATATATATATATATATATATATATATATATATATATATATATATATATATATATATATATATATATATATATATATATATATATATATATATATATATATATATATATATATATATATATATATATATATATATATATATATATATATATATATATATATATATATATATATATATATATATATATATATATATATATATATATATATATATATATATATATATATATATATATATATATATATATATATATATATATATATATATATATATATATATATATATATATATATATATATATATATATATATATATATATATATATATATATATAAATATATATATACATATATATATATATATATATATATATATATATATATATATATATATATATATATATATATATATATATATATATATATATATAAATATATATATATATATATATATATATATATATATATATATATATATATATATATATATATATATATATATATATATATATATATATATATATATATATATATATATATATATATATATATATATATATATATATATATATATATATATATATATATATATATATATATATATATATATATATATATATATATATATATATATATATATAGGTGTGTGTTTTGCGAGTTGAAGTTGATTGTAACACCCCCGTCCTTGTAAAAGTTGTTGTACATAACTTTGTTTTTGTAGTTAACTGACCTTTTCCTTAGTATATACGGTTTTCTTGCCTTAAGATACAATATTTTACTATCGGAAGAGTGTACTTAAAAATATTATGTTTTTATTTATATTTCAAAAACAGGATCATTTTAAAGACTTGGTTTATTTTATCTCATTTTCTGACAACTGACATTAAAGATGGAATAAAATGTTGAATGAAGTAAATCATGAAATGAGTATTTAAATTTTGATATTGAAAGTGTTCTCTTCATTTAAATACTTAAATATTTTCAATTATACGTTTACCATTGGCTAAAAAAATAATTAAAATACCTAAAATGACCAGCAAACTTCTATGAAAATGTGCACGTAATTACTAATATTTAAAGGTGTTTTTAAGTACAATTCTTAAATAGTCGTACTGTCTGGAGAAGTCAGTTTTAAAAACTAGTAGATGCGTATATCTCTTGCCTTAGGCCTTAGGGAAGTTGTATAAAACACATAAATATATTTTAAGTTATATCATGTCTGAGTTAACATAAAAAGAATCTCGTTTTATATTTGTGTATCTCAATTTTCTGTCGACATAAATAATTATTCTGTTATTATAGTTTGGTATAGTTTCCGATTGGAATGAGGTGCTAGATTTCCAACTAAGATTCCTAATAAGTTAGTTTAAGAAAATGTTAGCTTGTTTTAGAAATTGATTTAATCATACAATGGTTTGCTCGCCGTTATCGTGAAGGAGTTAATATCAAAACCAATAAAACACTGAATGCAAGAATGAAGTATGGTAAACAAATGGTAACTGAAGTATAAAAGCAACCGTCATTGCTAATTTATCACTTCTAAATTTGGATTAAGGACTTTTAATAATAAATTATGTCATGTATTATTAACTGTTATTCGGAAATTTGTAATTAATATCTCACATAGTCACGGAAAAGTTGGTTAAAATCGATCGACTTTTATGATACTTGTTACTTGCAAAGCAATTTGCATCCAGTCCAGTTGGAAACAGAAAATAAAACTACATAATGAATGAAAGTGATCAACATATTCTAGAGGTTTCTAATCATTTTATTACACTTTTATGACCATTTTCTCGACTTTATATTTAGGTTTAAGAGAATAGATTTTAGTGAATATTAGTGATTCCTTAGTAGAATTATAGCTTTAAGTAAGTTTATTAGTGATATTAATTTATTTTTGTATGTTCTCTGAATTCATATCTAAGTGAGATGAATAGTATTTTGAATTGTTAGTAAAAATGACCGTTTTGTACATAATAGAAAATGGCGTAGAAACTAGGTGGAAATAGAAAAATAAGTACAGACGTGCAGTGTTTTAAAATTAATACAAAATTAAATATGTAACCTAAATAATTACTCTTATATTTAACTGCTATAAGTTAATGTTTTTTTATGATAAAGGTATTCTTGTAAAGATAATTAATATGTTATAAATTTGTTAATATACTGATTGAAATGAAAATAATAATAAAAAGCTCTACACTTTTTATCATAAAATATTTTAAAAAGCTGCATAGTCTGTAAATCATCAATTACTGCAAAAGCTGTAAAATACATCACATACCTCAGCTTAGTTTTACAAGAATGTATTTTTTTTTTTGAAAATCTTTGAACACATTAGTTTATTCTCATTGTAGGAAACAAAACTCGTATTTAATTTTCCCTTATAACCAGAAATAATTTTTCCAATAATTTAATTTATTTTTTTAATTGTTTTATCATACATTTTCGAGGGCAGGTTGATTTTTAGTTAAAAGACCTCTAAATAATTTCTTTTGTTTTCCTAAATGTACCATTGGGGCCAAAAAATAGTGCGATAAAGAATTTTACAGCAAGAAGTCGAATAGGAACTTATATAAATAAATATATAAACAACCGATGTGCTGCCTACAAAATATTTTTGACTCATGAAAACAAGCAAAAAGTAGAATTTTTTAGGGAAGATCTCAATTAAAATAATGCATGAGGAAGAGTAATATTTTCTTACGAAAAACATTTCAATCAGGCATTAATTGCAAAATTCATTATAGACCCAAAAATATGAGGTGATTACAGTGAACTTTTTTATTAATATTTGGGTCTGGATCAGCGCTAGGAGCCCAGGAATATTGTAAATTTTTCAGGGAAGACTGACAGCTGTTTATCAAGATAGTCTTTGTTGAGTCATGAGTACATCATTTGGAGTGGTATATGAAGATAATTGCATCTTCCAGTACGACAATGCACCAAGTCACAAGGCAAAAATTGTTCAGGAATTCACCTGAAAATACAACGTTCATGTCATATGGTGAAGTTCAAAGAGTCCACACCTCAATCCTCTTTATAATATATGAGGAAAAAAGGGAAAATATATATTAGCCGGAGAGCTCATAACAAAAAACTGCAAGAGTTTTGTAATGGCTCATGTTTTAATATGATGCAGTATTAACGGCGTACATGAGTCAGCACTCACTCGCAAAGTCAGGTAGTGAGATGCAGTGGCGCGCGCCTGATATCCGTACTTGGAGAGACGGCTGACTGCGTCTGTCCCGTTAAATTGAGGTCCGTGTTTTTATTCTTTAATTGTGTATATTAATTAAGTAGTAAACAAATTGTTAGCCATTATAAAACTCTTGTACTGACATCATTATTGCTACTACTTATGCGATGTACTGACTCGCCGCGTTCTACAACTATACGATCTGACCATTTTATCACGTTTTTTTGTACTATTAATAAGTTAAGGGTCAATTTTCAACTAACGGGTGGTGACTTATGTTTATTCTTAATACTACTTCACATTGAAATATGAGCTATTACAAAATTCTTGCTGTTTTTTGTCACAAGCTCTTGGGCTTTATGTATAGGCATGATTTTGAGTCTGAGAATCCAAGAATAACTCCGAGAGAATGTACTTAAAGCATGTAATGAAATAATTCCAGAATTAACAAAAATGTTGGTGTTAAGCATTCCATTCGTCTTCTACAATCCTTCATCGACAGCAACGGTGCAAATTTTATTTATTTTCCACAAATGGAGTTTAAATATTTGACAAAAGACAATCGCATTATTTTAATAATAATCCATAATTACATGTATTAAATAAAAAAATACCTTCATTATAGGTACCACTCAATTGGATTAATATAAACGAGTATTTATTGGAAAGGTTTTCCTAATAGTCCGGAGCAACCTATATTGATTTTGTTTACCAGTATTTTTTGGCCGCAATACAGAAAAGAGAAAATATATTATACCTTGCAATGTCCAGTAATTTAGCTAATTGAAGTTTACATTTAATTGAATGAAGCATATTATATAGCATACATTCTAAAATGAAATCTATCTTGTATCCCTAAAACATGTGCAGATTTGTACAGTTTCCAGTGTATTTTCATTACGAATGAATCTGAAGCGTTGTAAACAGTGTTGAGGAAAATTAACATATTTTTTCATACTTTTAACGAAAAATTCCGAATGTTTATTTTGTGCCATATTAATATAATATAAATTCAATTTTGACTTCCGAACTATATTTTCTGTGAGATCGTAACACAAAACGGTATCTTGTCAAGTTATTAGACAAATATTGTAAGTTAGTAAACAGATATTTACAAAACTGGATCATATTTCTTCGTCATCTCAAAATTATTTGTTGTACAAAAAATATATATCCATTTTATTTATGTGTTCTTTGATCTTAACATTCTTTTAATTTTTATTTAAGATATACACATTTGATATATGTATTTGAAGTGTTTTTAGCTGCAAAATTCAGATTTTCTTTTCTTTAAAACTTAGATTGTTTATGGGCTTTAATTGATATTATAATGTCATAAGATGCATCCCATCAAAGTACATAATCTCCAATGCTTACGTACACAAGAATTAAAAAAAATCCTTTTTACGCGTGATAAAAAAATCCGTAATCATTATTTTGGGCGAGTATTATTTCATTTCAAATCTATTCTCCATGATTTTCTTTATGAATAAATGCTAATAACGGTCTATTATATCATACAGTGGCTAGAATCAGTTGTATAAATTAAAACAATACGATTTAATTTAGGAGGGGATAGTTCACCAGACTTTTTCACTTCTAAATAACAGGTCGTTATTTTGAAGGAACAAAATAACCTTTAAAGAAGACTATTGTGATCGAATTTTCACCCTTAGTAATTAGGGGTCTGACACCTTATACCTCTAAATCTCTTTTTCATTCGCAATTTCACAACTAAGAAAAAATTATGAACAGATGTACGTCAAGTCTTAATATCTTTCATTATGAATAATGTTGTGGCAATATGTATGATGTGAAATGCGAAAAGCATTCGGGAAACTATATGGATATATCTATATGATATATATTTCTATAAAATCTATGCACAGTAGATCAGCAAAACAAGGTCGAGTCAGATTTCTGATTTAGAGAGTATCTCTACTTTATTTTATTTTACGTTTTTGACTTTTAATTGTCGGAATCAACGCAAATTTAATAAAAGCAGACTTCAAGAACGTAATATTCTGATATAGATACAAAATTTAACAGTGTGGTTTAATCATTACTTTAAGCCTCAACTTGATTTTAAGACCGTTTATTTCTTGACCGTCGTTTGAATTAATGGTAATCGAATTAAATTGTATACAAAGAGTTTGCCAAAGAGTTTAACCATTGGCCTTCATCAATATCAACTAAAAGAAAGTAAAGTCTTGAGAAAGTTTAAAACAACTATTCAAAAATGGACAATATTTGGCATAATCACCAGTATCATGTTTAATATTAATTGGTTATTGTATATGTATTATGTATCTAGTAGGATCTATCTAGTATCTACAAAATTAGAAATGAATCACAGTCTATTATTTGTACAGCCAAAAAGTCTGCTTCGTCTTTACATAAAAATATGTTAAAAATATTTAAGTCGTAAACATAATGAAGCGAAAAAATTTGTTTTCAGGATAATGCCTTTTACATTAAAGCTTAGAAAGAGTTCTGGTAAAACAGACTATTTCTTAATGAGCCTTTAAGAGTATTAAATCGCGAATTCGCTAGTTTGTTAATAATAGGTATTGTAGTTATACTTTGTTCTTTCTAAGTTTGAACTATTAAACGTTAAGAAAGGTGGAAACTGGTAACATTTTAGATGGAATAAAGTGCAACCCCAAAATGGTCTAAAAAATGAAATCATGAATTCGCACCTAATCCTGTTAACTACCTAAAAATAGACTTTGACTGAGTCATAAAATGTCTATAAATCAACATTTTAACGCAAAAAAGTGGGAACTTCAAAAAAACAAATTTTTTAACATGATAT
Organism: Kuschelorhynchus macadamiae; assembly: GCA_030620095.1. NCBI lineage: Eukaryota > Metazoa > Arthropoda > Insecta > Coleoptera > Curculionidae > Kuschelorhynchus > Kuschelorhynchus macadamiae. The sequence goes on along the minus strand of JAUTXW010000289.1, from coordinate 145,734 downwards.
TATTTATTTAAAGACTGTACTATTCCAAAGATTATTAATTATTGAGCTTTAAAGCTTAATATTTATTAAAATTTGGTTGGGTGATCTTACTCCTAACTAGATGTTTTTTTCTCTTTTTCGTAGAATATAATGTAAGTGTTCTATTATTATGATCCAATCATTATAAATAAAATTGCTTAAATAAATTATTTCAAACGCAAATACCTGGTTTTTATGTAATACAGTCAGTGGCGTAACAAGACAACGTGGGGCCCTTATGCCAAATCGTAAAACCGGGACTCCTCCTCTCTTTATAATAACTACATATGAGTAAAAAAAAATTAGGAGATTTCATAAATCGCAAAAAATATTCAAATCTTGTTCTAATATTCAGAATAGCTGCAACAAATCAGATAGGTACCTCAGAAAAATTAAATAAGAGTATATATCAACCATAATATATTCCATATAAACATTATAAACTATTCTAATAAACTAAAAAAAACAAACAGTCATTACCACATCTACAACTTTTGGGGCCCTAGGCCCGCTTGAGATTATGGGTCCGTATCGGTCCTATCCTCTAAAAGCACTGTAGCCAGTGCCGGATTAATTATTTTCGCTCACTCATTTACGGGCCCCAAGCTCGTGGAAAAAAGTGACAACAAAAAAATTCCTCTCTTTCATATAGGAGACACTTGTCCCCTCCTTTGATATAATAATATATAAAAAATACCTACTTACTGATGAAATAAAACGAAGAAAATTATATAAACGATTTTTGTAGCAGCGAGGCGGCGCGGCGGCGGGCCCGAGGCTAGGGCCTAATCGGTAATGCGGGCCTGCCCAAAGCAAATACCAAATAACTTAAAATAAACTATCAGTTCAGTAATTATTTTGCATCTTATCTTATTCTAAACTTTAATTGAGCTTTGTGCAACCAGCTATTAGTTTTGTAAATGTAATTTCTTTACTTAAATGTTCGCTGTTATAAATCTACAGTTTTTACTTCTATACGATAGTTTTTTCTGTAGACTTTAACAGGGCCCCTAAAGGCTCAGGCCCTGGTGCAACCGCACTATTGTAGTTACGCCACTGACTACAGTGTTTTTATTAGTTGTAGTAAATGTAATAATACCAGTAGTAAGTAGTCGGTGACAGTGAATGGAACCATGGCATCACCATTAAAGTGGTGATTCAAAACCTAGACCGAAATACTAATGTAAATTTGTAAATTAAGATATCTCTTGGCAAAAATTGCTTTTTCGATATGCTAAGTAGTGTCATACTCGTCATCCTTTCGACACTACTTTTTTACTACAAAGTTGGTAATACCAAGTCGTGGCCCCCTCGATTTTGAAACCCGTCACGTCTCAAAATTTAAAAACAAAACTGGTGCGCAAGTAATTGCCACTTGCAAGCATTGTCACCAACTTGAAAAAACAACAACAGTAAAATTGTTTTTTTTTAAGATAATTCTTTTAAAAAACTGGAGCACAAAATAGAAAAAATAGTATAAAATACTCGTTACATTTAGTCTCACTCGCTTGCGGCTCGTTTTCTAACCTAGGACTATAAAACTATATAAACAACAATTTGAATGGTTACTATTTTCTAATTCTCCCTATCCTTTGGCTTAGTTTTTGTCAGAACAGCACTACACGACAAAGAATAATATAACCTCAAAATATAAACATTGAGAGATTCTTTAGTGAGAAAAAAAGGAACAAACTTTTCTCAAAATTAAACTTATTAACTAATCAAAACTGTTATTAACTTCATTATTTTAAACAAAGCACCCCGGAATACCTATCTTCACACTAGAAAAAGTATATTTAATTCCCCTTTAAACCATATTAGGGCTTTTCATACCTAAACCTAATAGTAGTGGTAACGCCAATTAAATTATCTATTAGTGTTATTATTATTAATGAAAACATGATGTAATATACCCTTTAAATAAATAAAATTTACATATCTATCAAACTGTTAGGTTTACCTATAATACCTCATTTTTGCAGCTTTTTAAGAGATTTTCAGTCAGCGGTATAATGGCTGCCTCGAATGTTTTAAACTTGGGTTCCAAAACAATAAAAAGACTTATTTATCGCCTGAGAAAAGGTAAACTTATTACGGTTAAATAAATAATTAAATTCAACGTTATACTAAATCACTGCATACAGAGTTAGGATGTGGTTATGAATAATAATGTTACAAGTAATTTAATAGCGAATACTTACTAATGGGGAAATGTATGACTACCACTGATATTAAATGACAAAATCTTTGAATAAATAACATAATAATAAGTGTCATTAAGTCTGAAAAAAGTTATATTTAAACATTTAGTCTAATTTTGAATGGAGCATTTAACATTTTACAATAAAATGAACTTTTAACTTTTATATCCTACATTTTTTATATATCCTGTATATCTCTAAATAAATTTAAATTGTAGTCATATCTTTCATCCTGCAACTTCTGTTTAGCAGCTAGACTACGTCGTACGTGGGTGGTCACCCTGTATACAACATTTAAATTTCAGGTCGATAACTCAATTGTATATACATGAAAGTTTTAGGAGGTACACGGACTTTACACCCTCAATATATAATTCGGACAGTTGTTAATATGTCATCAAGTCATTTAGATTGATAGTATCTTTTATGTGGAAAATTTAATTGACCACTTTGTAATAAGGGCCTTCATAGTTTTATAATACTCAAGAGGAACTTAAAATTTGCCGTCCCTGTGTTTTTGATTGTTACGGTAGGAAAAACCTATTTTAATGACCCGTAATTTGATGATCAGCAAAAAAGAAAAACGAATGACTGTAGGTTTTAAAAATCCTAGAGCTACCCAAATTGGGTCGAAATATTAAAATAAGAATCAAAATTACCTAGTAACAAATTTCTAGTCTTTCAGATTGAGGCATTTCCCTCTTGCAATTTTTCATAAAAAGTGAATGACCGGGGCTTTAAAGTCATTCTAAAGCTACCAAAATTGACTCAAATCTTAACCAAAGCAAACAGCATAAAATGGGCCAGTATTAAACGTTCTAGCGCCACAGATTGAGGCACTTCCCTCTTGCAATTTTTCAAATAAAGTGAAAGACCGGGGGTTTAAAGTATTCCTAAAGCTACCAAAATTGACTCAAATCTTCACTAAATCAAGCAGCATAAATAGCCGACTAACAACTTTCTCACCCCTCAGACTGAGGCACTCTTTAAAATGTTCATAAATTTAAGTAACTTCGACTGGGTGTTTAAAGTCATCATAAAGCTACCAAAATCGACTCCAATCTTCACTAAAGCAAGCGACATAAATAGCCGATTATCAATTTTCTAGCCCCCAGATTGAGGCATTTACTTCTAAATTGTTCATAAAAAGTAAATGACCGGGGGTTTAAAGTCATCCAAATGCTACCAAAATTGATTCTAATCCTCACTAAAGCAGTGGCTGCTGGTCGTATTAAGCAACTGAGGACGGGCCTCAATGAAAAAATTACAGTATAATGTAAGATTTTTTAGTATTATAAAAAAAATTGAGCTTATTTTCAATCATTAAAAGTATGAATTAGTAGATCAAAACATCAAATTATCATTAAAGTTTAAAATATTCTCTTTTATTTAGCACGCACCCCTATGAACTGCGTAATCACTGAAATCGTGACCCGACCGCATATTAAAATAATAAGCCTAGGAATTTGAGCTTTATACTCGTTACAAATCGCCAATATAACGCGCGACAACGCTATGCTTCCCCACCACTTCAAACGCACAAGACTGGGATTGATACGCAGAATTTTCTACGTATTGAGGCTCAAAAATTTGAGCTTGTATCCTATTAATAGCTTGCAATGCAGCTTACTTGTTGCCAGATGATTGCTTTGTTTTTGAACATGGTCTTATTTTTAAAAGTTTCAATTGTTCTATGATTATTATAAAACCCAATAACAAATAAAAGAATATAATATTATATTACAATTATTATTATGTGCTTTATAGTACAGCTCTGTGACAATTTACAATTTGGCAACATTACTTTGTTTCGTCCTTTCATGTAATCTCTTTTCTTCTTGAAGAAACAGGTGTCGGGGGTCAAGTGTTAAGTAACGAAGGATTTATTTCTTTTATCTTTTCTTTTTATTAGAAAATTAGAATTCTGAATTAGATCACCGCGCCAGTAATTCACTCCAGTACGAAATTCCTGATTGCATTTTAACGATTGACCGTTAATAATTCAAGCGTTCGGCCGAATAACGTTCTAAGTTACAATTTTATAATTTTACAGGGGAAGCCAAATTCTGCTACAATGTTGGTTTTTGTGAATTCGTAAGCGCAAGTGTAACATAGACCGTTATTCCATTAAAACATATTTTTAACCAGGATTATTCTTTATGCAAGGAATAAGCAAAAAGTTACTTATATATTATAACATTTCTACCATAAAAAAGTGTTTATTGATTTAAAAAATACAAAATATTTATTGAAGCAATGATTGCTTTAGAATTAAATCTTATTACAAAAATTAACAAAAAAAAACAACATAAACAAAAGTATACTCTAACAATATTATTGAAAATACCTCAAAAAATTATTGGTCAGGTAAAGGCCCTATAAAATTCTCATATTGACTATCCATATAAGGAATCATTTTCAATAAGTCTTGTTTTTTAGATTTTGTAATAGGCAGAAGTTCGTTAGTAAGAATTGGCAAGTCTTCTGGCATAGTTTGGGGCTCCCAATTGTCTTTATAAATTTTGAAAGATTCCCAAGGACTTAAGACATTGTGGCTAGTTCGACCTGAAATAGTACAAGGATCCTCAAGATCGTATTTCAGCCATAGATATTTTGTTACTTGTAAATTCGTGGAGTTCCTGTTTTTCGGGAGGTGACTTTCAATACCGGTTAAGTCTTTAATATCCCTTTGGTCAATCTCTACAATTTGAAAAGGTTCATTTAATTTGACTTCAGCAATAACATACTTTCATTGGGTATGGTACGTAGACTTTTGCATTTTTTTTTGCTTCTAAATGAGGGCGAAGTCCTGTGATCGGATGAAAGAAACTTTTGATTCACCTCACTAAAATAACCACATTTTGCGAGATAACAGTATGTATTCAATATTTTCCAATTTGTTGTAATTATGTATTACATATTTTATTAGGCAAGAAGCTATTTCTGTAGAACCTCTTCTAGCGATGCACTCATACCATAAATTCATTGTGGCTTCATTAATGTTACTTCTCATATTGTGTATTGTGAAGTTATAAAAAAATGACACTATAAAAAAAATCAAAATTTACCTTTCTCTCGATTTTTCCCGAAAAAAAGAAAAAAAAGTCTTTGTAGTGAGATAATTTTAGTTTTTTGGGCAAAAGAGAACTTGCTGCATATCTACACACAAAACGAAAAAATATTGTGAAAAATAAGTAATATTCTGACTAGTACTTTCACTGCTGGGAGGACTCTTGACAGGAACTATTTTATTTGATTTCCTCGCTATATACTTAAGACCAGCATTTCTGAGTCGTTTTCGCGATACATCCTTCCATCTTGCTGTGCTTATCCGTCTGGTTTTTCTTTTTGATTTATTTAATCTCGCAATATCCCTCTTGTTCTTGCATTTCCAACATTTTCTGCGCACCAAAATTTTGAACTAACGATTTTTATCTTAAGAGATAAACCACTTTGTAAAATAGACCCTTATTCCAATTGAAAATTACCTGTTATTGCTTCACAAAACTGATCTAGAAGCTGCCTCTACATTCATAATATTAGAACAACCTATTTCATTTGATTTCACAGCCTACTGAGACCCTTATTTTGTTAATATCTCAATTTGAGAAAAATCGTAACAGAGACCGTTATTCTGCCGAGCGCTTCAATTGTTGATTTTATCTTTTATGTTGTAATTGTGATAAGACGTTAAGGTAAGGCAAACGCCCTTACAACAAGGTAGGTATATTTGTTTTATATTGCCAAGTGTTGTTTAATAATAAGAAATATTTGTTGTTTTGTTGTATCCGTGATTGTATCGAATTTAATTTAATATTAAATATTGTAGATATTTGTTTTATATTGCCAGGTGTTGTTTAATAATAAGAAATATTTGTTGTTTTGTTGTATCCGTGATTGTATCGAATTTAATTTAATATTAAATATTGTAGATATTTGTTTTATATTGCCAGGTGTTGTTTAATAATAAGAAATATTTGTTGTTTTGTTGTATCCGTGATTGTATCGAATTTAATTTAATATTAAATATTGTAAGATAGGGTAACAGTGGCGGCTTGTCATAAGGGGTCGAAGGACCATGGCACTACCACCAAATATGCCGACCGCTGAAAATATTATTTTTTTTAAATAGTTTTAATTTCAATAATTTTCGGATCAAATGACTAAACAATAATGCATAAATTATTTCTTATTATGTAGTTTGACCCCGACGAAAAAAACACGCATCGTACCTATTATTCCTAGAACAACAGATAAACTCTCCGTCTGCCGTCTTTACGCGAGGTCACGCTGTGCATGCAGAAATCACTGTAAAAATTCGTATAAACGGGGCCGCCTGATTGAGCGGCTCAGTAAGGTTTGCATATTTTATTTTAGTGAGATGTTGGCGTTTCGCGTAATTGCATCGCGGCAGGTCGGTACACATAAGTTGAACATTTTGCGAGTTTTTAAAAGTTTAATTAATTAAATTAAATACCTAGGTACCTATTGTTTTCAATTCGTTCGAGACAAAATTAATAAAATAAACAGTCTATTAGTGAAACCTTTTTCTACGCGATCGCTCGAGGAAAAACTTCAAATCAAGGAGCTTGGAAGACCTCTCCCCGATTTAGATCTAACCAAAACGCAGAAGGCTTCCACGCAGAGCGAAGACTAGATTTCAAATACCGCAATTCAGTGTAAAATATTCTTCCTTTTACTGTATAATTTGGGAGTGTATTATTTATTCATTACGACTAATTATTCTGGTAAATTTTTATCGAGGTTTTTGTTGTTTATTACTTTGTAAAAATGGTATAAATGCACACGTTATCGCGTAAATATAAATACCTAAAAAATTCAGCCCAACATAAGAATAGAAGAATCGATTTGATTTACAAACACATATGTAACTAGACATAAAAGGCGAATAAATTATCTCAAGGATCTCAAGATTATTATTAAATTTTTTATAATGTTTAATTTTTTACTAATTTAGCTAGTATTATAAATGGTATATAATGGATGTAACAAAAAGGTAAAAAATTAATCATCTTGGGCGTGGAACCCCGAAAATGTTTCGCCAGCGCCGCAATTTTTTGCCTGCGGCGCTATTTCCTTTCTGGTATACTGCCAAACTCAAATCCCCACTCAAGCCGCCACTGTAGGGTAATAATTCATAATGAATCCCTTTCTCGATATTGTTTTGTTTTTGCTTGAAACACCTTTCTCGTGACGACCTGAAGTAGAAAAACGGCAAATTTTGGAGAATCGGCCAACACCAAAAATAACAGCAGTTTTTAGCGAAAAGAAGGTGGGTCGGCAAACTTCGCGAACGGTTCAAACTTCCTGGTATGATACTTATAAATGGCTTTGCCGGAGTTCATACAGAGTTTATATTGCTGGCCCTGTATTTTACTGGGTAAAGCAAAAAATGCATGGAGCTTCTTAAAGAGCACATAAAAAACTTTATGGCTGTAGTACGATTAAGGCAAAATAGGGCGACCATTCAGGATGCATTAAGGGAAAACGCCAATTTAAACAAAATGTTTTAAAACGGAAATGTCCGCAAAAATCGATTATTAATTAGTTATTTAATTGATGTCACACTGACGTTGGGAAAACAACAACTGTCTTTTCGGGAACATAATGAAAGTTTAGAGTCATTAAATCGCAACAATGTTAAAGATGTTTTTAAACGTAATCAAGAACTTACAGAACATTCTGAAAAATTTAGCAATATTCTTACAGGTCAGTCTAAAACAATACAAAATAAACTCATTTGTTGTATTCACAAATTTTTAACAGATTTTATTAAAAATGAAGTCAATGATAATGTTTTTTGGTGTAATGGCAGATGATACAACAGATATAACAGAGCGTTCTCAATGTGCCATAACTATTCGTCAGCAAAGAGCGACCTTATGAGAGATTTCGACAAAAGTAGAATTTTTTTGTACTTTATTAGGTATGCCAACATTTTTTCATAACTCAGCAAAGCGCGTCTGTGTCCTCGATCAAAGAGGCGGGAAAAGGATACCACGATCAGTCGAAAAGCGCTGGTATACCCGTTCCAAAATATTAAATTTTAGTTGCCACTAAATGGGACAATTAATATTAGTGTTTCAAACCATAATAAAAACTTCCGGTTCAGAATCAGTAAACACGTTAAAATGATCTCTAAACCATTTGCAGGACTTTGACTAAGATCTATCACAAAATTTTTGCGTGCACAGATTTATTTTTCCAAACTAAAATTCTAGATATAAACTATTGCTCTAATCTGATCAAAATCACTGCCCAACGAATTTCTGAATTAAGAAATTGAGACAAATTTAAAGAATTTTTTAATTAGGCGGCAAAAAGCAAAACTAATGAATTACCAAGAAAACGGAACAAACGTCACAATGAATTAGAAATTTTTTGGAGCTATAAAATGTAATACGAAATTATAAATTGTTATTTCCCTTCAGTAAGTACTCGTTTTAGTAATCTCCACGATTTAAGTTTTCTTTAATTTTTCCTGAAAAATTATTTGAATGTTCATTAAAAATGTATCCAAATGGTTTTTAAATAGATCGGCTAAAAAACGAACTTGGTGTTTTGCACGGGGACACACAACTGTAATTTAAGTGTTCAACAGTGACGGCTGCTCAGGTGCGGCAGGGTCGACCGAGCCATACCAGAAAATATACAGGGAAAACTTTCTTTTTAAAGAAGTAGGTAAATATTCAAAAATAATTTTGCAAACATCCTAAAAACGCACAAAATCAAAATGTAATTTATTATTTCCTGGGCACATAGCAAAATAGGTAGGTATCCCTATTATCGTTGCTTGACTAACATACAAATAACGCCATTAACAGCAGTCCACATGAGCCACCGTCTACAGATATTCTAATATAATTATTATAGACGGTGGATCGGCCAACCGATTCTATCATCTTTTATGCTAGACTTCAGCGACTAATTCACGTGGTACTTCGCTCGTTTGCATACATCCTCATGCTATAACGTTCATCGTAGCTTATATCCCCCAACACCGGCCCGTCTCGATGTGGCCGTGTCCCCGGAATTTTTCCCAATTGAATACTACCATTTTTCAGGTATTAATTGTAATTGTTATAAACTGATACTACTTATTTTTAAATTAGTTTGTTAGTTCTTTACATTAGTGATAACTAATGATGGTTAATATATTATATTAGTAATTTTCACTCCCTGTTACATGTTTAAATGTGGTGACCAAATGTGAAGCAAATATTTTAAAATATCATTTGCAGTTTGTTTTATAATTCGGCCGGCCGCATCGTGGTTCTTGCTGGACAATATACTTTTGATTGTGTATGTAGCTTTCACTTTGGCATCTATATTATTTTCCTCTTGAGGCAAGATACATTGAAATATCAAAAAATTAAATTGACTTAGAGCTTTTTACTAACATTTTTTTCTTATTTATTAAATTTATACTCTAGCCTAAACTCTAGTAAACGGTATGAGAACAACATAAATACCCATATTTTTAATCTTACTTGTTGCTTACGTGAAAAAAAAAGCCTCTAATAAATAGTTATAGAATAACGTCCAATTTTTTTCCTGCAGCAAATGTATTAATTACATTGTTAATATTTACATCAATACTTTTATCTATGGATATGCACGAGACTCAATCCAACAGGTCGCTCTTGTGCTATAGTGTTTCGAGCTAGCCAAGTTTTTAATCGTAATTTTCACGTAAAAATATGTAAGTTGCATGTTTGCACGGTCCGGAGGGAGGGGGTAATTACCTTACCTTATTACCCCCTCACCATAAAACTGCCCTTGATTGGCCTTGAGCCTCTGGCCGACCCTAAATTTTAGAGTACGAGCCGTCACTGGTGTTCAACAAATATTAGAAATATTATACAAAATTATCTTTTCAGAAACCTATAAACTATTTTGCCTAGTTTTAACTATTCTTGCAACCAGGTTTAAAGTCATCCTAAATCTACCAAAATTGACTCAAATCTTCACTAAAGCAAGCAGCATAAATAGCGGAGTATCAACTTTCTAGTCCCACAGATTGAGGCACTTCCATTTAGCACTTAGATTCGTAAATAAAAATTAACTTTCTGACAACACGATTTGCGCATCTGCACATTCGACGATCCCGGTAACTTATTTTTCAGATACTTCACTTTACGGGCATAACTATTCTTATCCCCAGTCATAATTATATGATTATAGCAGTGCACAGAAAAGCAGTGGCGGCGCGTGGATTTAAGAACGGGTGAAGCGTAGCCAAATGCATAGCGCCGCAGGCGAAAATTTTTCGGGGTGCCACGCCCAAAATTACTTTTTTTTACCTTTTTATGATGGTAATTGGAGGGAGCGTTTTTTAATACTTACTAAAAAACAGTTATGTACCTATATCTTAAAGCTAATTTCGATTCGATTCGATCGATGCAAAACTGCTTCCGCCTCCGATTATTCGAATGCACTAATTTACATTAATTTTATAACAAGCGAACAAGCGCCTGCAGCAGCAGTTTTATGCCGCTCCCATCTCTATTTTGCTTACGGATATTCACCATTGCGTTGCTATAACAACTGCCTTAAACAAATCTAAGCGTGAAAGCCGGCGTGCGGGGGAGTGTGAAGCGGAATTTATTAACTGCTGATTGTGATTCCTGAACGGGTCGCTCTTATGAAAAAGTGTTTAGCGCGCTACGCTAAGCCAATATTATTTTTTTGAGTATATAATGCACTAGTTTCAATGGTATAATTAAGTAAATAATATGAATTTATATAAAACATACTAAATTTTTATAATAGAAATGTAGATTATAAAATACTTAATATATTAAGAATATTTGTATGTAAATTGATTCGCAAATGTAGGGAAAGCGGCGCTTCACCAGCGTCCCCTGGCGAGCCACCACTGCAGAAATAATGCTTTCTGGGTACAAAGTTAATCAAGTTAGTTCTACTACATCTTTACTAAAAAGAATCTCAATGAAGAAATAAATGAGATTGGTGTTTTTTTAGCTGTAGTGTTTTGTTGTAATCGTGTTTTAAGTATAAAACTGCATTTTTTTAGTCCAGGTTAGGATTTTTTTTGGTTTTATCGAAAAACATTAATTCAATTAATCATTAATTCATTAATCACACAAACGCGTCAAATTTGGGAACGGCCTATAAATATTATGGATTGCAGACTTTTTACCTGAAAAATGTATCTCCTGTATACCACTTAACTACATGGAAGTAGACACTACCAAACAAAATAAGTTCTCGATTTCGAAATATGGCGGACAATCCTAGCATAAATACATTTTTTCTTAAAATATACATTTTTTTTTGAATTTCATATTTTTGAAGGCGCCAAGGTTTTATCAAGTTTAACATAAACATTTAACAATAAAATTTGTTTTGCACTTGAAGTTATATGCAACACAAATTGTTTTCTTATGCAAACATTAATAAAAGTAATGGAGTTATTTCATGACCTATCGGACACTGGCAGTGAAGATGTTCATAAGTATGTAGTACTGACAGCACTTACAACAGCCATGACCTTGAATGAATTATGTTTTTTGAAAATTGTTAACTCAGTAGATATAATGGAGGCTGTAATGACAGTTTACAGCCAAAGATGGCTGTAGAGTACACGCTAAAGCTAAATTTCAGCTTTATTACCTAACCTAACCTGGTTATCAGCCCTAACAGGCACAAAAAAATCGCTTCTATTTGGATATTACATCGTTGCGACAAGTTATTTGGAAGGTTATAATGCTATAACGAATATCTTTGACAATATGGCTAGAAACACACAACAGCTCACTGTGTTAGTGGGGACCTGTTATCCTGTTTCCGTCGGTCTGTCTGTACGCAATATAGCTCAAAAACCGACTCATCCGACTGACATCAAATTTTGGTCAAAAATCAATCAATAAGAGTCATATACGGATGAGCATGATTACATTTTGGTAGAAATCCAATATGGCGGAACAACATGGCGGCTTCAGAAAATTTAAACAAAAACAAGTTGTGATAAGGGATAAACTGGAAAAATGTTGGTATGAAGCCAATATGACGGAACAAAACGGATGTCTAATGAAATGTTTAAAAATTCAGTACCAAAAAATTATTTATCCAATCAATGCACAAATATAAAGTGTGGAACAGGGATACACTGGTAAAATTCCATTTCCTGGAATAAAAGTTTCTTTTTATGGAAGAAAATAATAAATAACATGTTTTAAAGGTAATGTAAATAAAGTTAAGCAAAATAAATAATAATATAAAAATAAATTAAAAACAAATTACAAAAATCAGTAAATTCATCTTTACCCACAACTTTCTTCATACAGAATTCCACTAAACATATATAACACATTTTATGAATTTATGAACTCAAAAATTAAATAAATTACAGTTAATAGGATTTGTATAAAGTTATTATGAAATAATTATATGTACAGGGTTTTTTTTTATATATTGCCACCCCCCCTATCTTTTTTATTTGACATTTTAGAAAAATGTGTCCCAAATAAAAGTTTAATGGTTTCAAATGAATTTTTATGAAAACATCTTTTTTCATATACAGGGTGTTACAGAAAGTCTGGGCGTGGTCCAAGTTTCTTATTTCAAATAGGTACCCCATTTTTTTATTGAATTTTCGGATTCTCCTGAGAATTTTACACATTTTTTATAAGGGATATTCTATACTTAAATCTAAAGCCTAAAGAGATATTGTTATTTTTTGAAAACTATTATGTAAAACAGGTAAACATTTTTCTGGTCGTAAACTGGTCATTGACGGTGACTGTTTTACTGTTTGGTAGACTTTCTGTCAATTTCTGGATAAAATGTCACATTTCCGATGAGGAAAAATCCGACAACCTTCGCATAGCTTATGAGAATAACTAAAGATCTAAACAAACATTTTTTGAAATATCAGACGTGGATTTTTTTCCTTCTACGGGGTATTCCAAAAACATCGAATTTTGGAAATATGCATATGAATCTAATTAAGGCAACACATGTTTTTAAAAAATATATGTATAATATTAACGAAAACAGAAAAGAATATTTTAAAAACTACACACAGCGTCAAAAAACTTGGACCCCTTCATAAGTCGCAATGCAAATAAGCTTTCCTTAAGACCGCGTATCTTCAGTAATAAATGAACCAACGAAGTGATTGAAAAATGATTATGTCAACGAATAGCGGGACTACCACTTTTAGTTAACTGAGCCATGATATTGTAATCAGCAAGCTAATAAGAAGAGTTTAATTTTTTTTAGCCAGACCTCCCATTTAATTTGCATTAGGTTCTGTGTTGAGAAACTTTTAAACACTCTGTAGAGCGTTCTAATTACAATAGAATATTTCATGTGGCTAAAAGTGGCAGCCCTGCTATTCGTTAACATACACTTTTTTTAATCACATGGTTGGATCATTTATTACTCAAGATACAAGGTCTTGAAACAGAGTATTTTTGCATTGCGTCTTATGAAGGGGTCCAAGTTTTTTGACGCTGTGTTTATTACAAAAAACTACATATTATCAAATAATTCAATAATGAAATGAAATATAAATATTATAATTGCTGAATATGTCCACCATTCACTTGAATACAATTTGTATAATCTGCTTCGATTTTATTAATCGCATTAATAATGAATTGTGCATGATTATTGTTTAAATCCTCAATGGCTTCAATTATTCTCCTTCTTAACACCTCTATATCTTCCGTGGGAGTTTCATATATTTTATTCTGCAAAAATCCCCACAGAAAAGAGTCAAGAGGTGTTAAGTCGGGACTATTGGGCGGCCACCGAATCGGTCCAGTCCCCAATCCACGTTTCAAAATTTTGATTTAAAAAATTTAGGACCGCAAAAACATTGTGTGGTGGGGCTCCATCTTGTTGCCAAATAATTTGGTTGTATTGACGGAGGGGTAAGTCATCCAAAATAGGTTCCAGATCATTATTTAATAAATTTAGATATTTTTCTCCATTTAAAGATCCATCAATGAAAATCGGTCCAATAATTTTGTTGTGAGAGTCCGCACCACACATTTAAAGTTTTCCGACCTTGGGTTTTAATTTCACGCATGGCCCGAGGGTTTTCCGTTGCCCAAAATCTAACATTTTTCCGGTTGTGAATCCCGGCAGTACTAAAGGCGCATTCATCTGACCATAAAACTTTTTGAAAAATATTGTTATCTTCATCTTTCATCAGCAACATTCCTGGCAAAACATGGTTCGTTGGTTTTTCTGATCTTCAGTTAATTTCTGGACGGGTAAAATTTTGTATGGGAAATATCCATGCTTTTTTAATGTCGAATAAATTTTGAAAATAGATTTATCAAAAAAAATTGATGCGTCTTTTAAGGCTGCATTTGGATTTTCTGAAAATAAATAATATTTGCGTAAGTTACTTTATATCCTGTGGGTAATTTCTATTAACCTACCTTGAAAAAATAATAAAATATTTAATTCCTCCTCCTCATTAATAACCGCAGTACGTTTTTTTCTTTTAACAGTCATTCGATTTCGAAAGCCAAGTTCAATATTTTTGAACGTTTTTCGAGATGGAATAGCTCGCATGGGGAAAAGCCGCTGATATTCTCTTCTTGCCGCGCAAGCATTATTATTATTCTTGTAGAAAATGCGAAGAATATCACATCTTTCTTCGTCAGTGTAATGCATCTTTTCAATGAATTGACAGAACGACAGATCACCGTCAATGACCAGTTTACGACCAGAAAAATGTTTACCTGTTTTACATAATAGTTTTCAAAAAATAACAATATCTCTTTAGGCTTTAGATTTAAGTATAGAATATCCCTTATAAAAAATGTGTAAAATTCTCAGGAGAATCCGAAAATTCAATAAAAAAAATGGGGTACCTATTTGAAATAAGAAACTTGGACCACGCCCAGACTTTCTGTAACACCCTGTATATGAAAAAAAAATGTTTTCATAAAAATTCATTTGAAACCATTAAACTTTTATTTGGGACACATTTTTCTAAAATGTCAAATAAAAAAGATAAGGGGGTGGCAATATATAAAAAAAAACCCTGTACATATAAACAATTATTTGTGGAAAAATGAAAAATTTATAGATTTGTTTGTACAGGTATATTCATATTTGCGCTGTAACAGTGTGTGCATGTACATTAATACATAATTCATGCATTTTTTTATTTAGGAAAAGTGAAAAGTTGCCAGTCTTAAAATGGTATACTACATAATGGTGAATATCAATATTTGTATAAGGACACCAATTTGGACTCGCACGGCCCTGATAGTCATACTCATATTATGAACTTTATTCACTTTGCAGACAATTTTGGAGAATAAATATTAGTTAGCTCTGACGAGTGCCACTATCCACAAACCACGTTTTAAATTGGTTAGAAAGGAAAACCATTATAAAAACACGAATACTTTCCCTAAAAGGACGGGAACCTCATATATTCACCTGTCCCACTCAGACCTGGCTAAAACACTGAAAATGGTTATTCACATTCGATCCATGTTTCTGTTTATATGCCTATTCATAATTTTTAACAACACAGAAACATTGATTTTGGAATAAATTGATATGCAAGGCAAATTTTGTTAATAAAAAATATATTAAAACAAGCTTAGCACACCGCTGTAAAAAGATAAAACAATATCTTTGCTATTCAGTTTTATTTATAATCTATAAATAATTACAAACATATTTATCCTATATTAAAAAGCGGTTTTACTTATAATACTAATAGTATTAAACTAATACTCCTTAAACATTAATATTTACACACTTGTAATCTACAAATATAAATTTAAAAGTAAACTAATAATAATTAACAACACATATGAGGAAAATATTTATTGGGAAAAACAATAATTAAATAACTGGAATAAAAAACAATTTACTTTCTTCTATTTTGTCCACCCATTGCCAACATTGTTGCAATTCTGATAAAGATATTTAATGTATCCAAATATATTGAAATGGCACTAAAAATAAACATATAACATAAATTTTAAAAAAAATACAATTTTAAATATAGTTACTTTTTTTTAAGGTAGATATTATAATAATTCAGATATGACTGTAAAATTGCAGACAAATTAATGGTCTGAAAGAGTGTGTGTATATATTTTTTGCCCACAAAAATACCCTGAAATAGGGTAATGACTGTGGCATTTAAATATGTTATTTAAACATGGATGAAAAAAATCTTATTTGTGACTTCGATATTAGATTATTAGATACATTTTATATATAATTATATTTGCAATTAAAGGTTATTTTTTTTCTTTAAACTATTTATCATTGTTTAATTTATTAGCAATATGTTTGTGATTTTTACAGGTTTATTTTATTTACTCCAACTAAAAAAATATAACTAAATGTAGATAGAACCAAACTATCATAATAGTATCAAATGTAAAACATATCCACACATGACTACGTAAAACTTGGAAACTGCAATTTTACTGTCAGACACACTGATATGTGAGTATTATTAAAGGAATGAAGGTCAAGGCTTGTACAAAAAAAAAATCAAATTAAACCTATCAATACATTTTTCAGTGTTCACATGGTTATAAAAAAAAATGCTTAAAATAAAAACTGGCAAATCAAAATAAACCTGTTATTACGATTTCCAGTGTGAAATTTTAAGGTTCACTTGGATCTATCTTGAACGATCATTCATAGCCAACATCATAGCAATTCTGATAAATAAGTTTAAAGTGTCCAAATAAATTCCAATAGCGCTAAAAAATAAGTATATCTTAAATTTACGTCACCATTTGAAATTGTGACTCATAAATTAGGCGCTTTTCTTGCTTTGTGTATCGCTTGCTGCAAGAACTGTGACGATCCTGATAAAAATAGTTAGAAAATCCAAGTAAATGGATATACAGCTGATAAATAAAAAAGACATTCAGAATAACAAAATATATACAAAACTTACCTATTAATTGGATCATATGGCCTGATACCTTGTGACTCGGGATTAATAGGGTATCTCTCAGCTTGTAAGATTATTCTTTGAGTGTCATATAATAAAAATGCTGAGAAAAGTAGCAAACCTCCATAGAGGGAGATAGAATATAAACCAGCACCTAAAAGTAAAATATACATTAAAATAATCATACTAAATTACTTTACTAAGTAGCAAAAGAGTATATTAAAGCTACACACAAGAGTGTTATATTTATTTTAAAAACAATCACTAGGATATTAATATGAAACTAAATATCATCAATTTAAAACATGATGATCATAAAACCAAAAAGGACGTAACATCTGGCATTTTTATCATCTTTGCCTTAAACTCCTTTTTCTCAAAATAACCTGAAGTAAATGTTGTTTTGTCACGGAATATGCACAAGGTCGCGACAATTTTTTTTAGCACTTTAACCACTGAAATGAAAATTTAAAAGTTTCTTAGTTTTTATTTATTTTTAGATTCTATATTCTAATTTTTGAAAAGAAGAAATATATAAATTTAATCAATGAAAGGTTTTTAGGCAGAGTTCTGTGTGCACTTTTTTTACCTTTGGGCGGTATTCAAAGGAGTTTTGAGATGATTAAACCAAAAATCCCCGAGTCTCCAAAAGTAGGTTTTCTCGGATATCTTGATAATGGTTAACCCAGTAAGAACGGTATTATATACAAAAATTAAATATAACAAAATTTGGTACAAAATAGTGTATTTATTTTTTTCCTATGCCCAATGACTTCCAAGTTATCAGCCGTGGAAAATTGTTTTTTTTAATAATTTTATAACTAGAACTTCTAAAAGTCACGTGCGAAAACAAAAGAAAGCACATGCTCATCCAAAGACCTGCGAGAACTAGCTCTCCGGGACATCCTCTTCCTGCGTGATTTCACACTGGACGTCAGCATTGTTTTGATAAGATCAATTTTGAAAAGTTGTACACAAAACGCTCACATTCAGAATTCTGATAAGTTGTTTACCAGCTGCAAATCATCTTTAAGTGACACTGAATAAAAATGCCTTAAGTGGTATGGCGCCCCGTCAAAGGAGATTTCTATGACCTCTTTTTGGCATTACTCCTTTGTTAACACTGTTACCACTCTGAAACAAGATATCTCGGCCATTCCACCTACTGACGGGACAACAAAGCAGCATAGCTCCAAGTTGGGTAAGTAGGTTAGGTAAGCAGGTTGGGTAACAAGGTTTCCACAGAACTCTGGGGGTGGAAAATTAAACACCGATCCAGTGAAAGATCGAACACATACCCACCACAGACTGTTAAAGACCTAATATTCTGTAAAAAGTGTGGCACAAACTTAATCTTTGTTTTCTTAAGTAACTTTGCCATGTCTATTTCAAAAACTTCGTTCTGTATTTCCTTCACAGCATCATTACTGTTATCATTTATTCCTATATAATAAATCTTTTAAGAGAAATAATCCAATAAAACTGACATTTCTCTTTGACGAATTATTAATACAATAAAAACTAACTGATTTGCTAATACAATACAATATTTAGAACCTTAGTCAACTCTGAAAAATGTGGTTTTACCAATAAAGTAAGATGGCAATTACTAGGCATCGAGCTCTGAAATACACAGCTATGGAATTTAGACCAGAAACGTATTAAGAAGGCTATTATGAAAATTAGGGTTTTTTATTTTGAAGTTTTTGTTACTTACCTAAAGCTGTGGTGGGAGGTAAAAACATAGAACCAATAGAGCTGCAAAAAACAACACCAAGTCCCATTGCCAAAGGTCCACCCATGTAGATAAAAGTGTCATTTGGGGCACACACCTAAAACATATATTATATAGTTAAGTAGAATATTCCTCATCTACATTTGCCACCTTATTCATGAATAGTTTTTATTTCTATTAAATGATTTATTTAAAAATTTAGGCACGCTAATATTAGAAATATCGCTGAAAGGAATAAAATAAAACAGTCAAAATATGACTGTTGTGAAATTCGCCACACAGAAAGACATGTACAGGTATTCTGTTCATATTTTGAACGGGGTGTATAAATTATATTTTATAACATAGAAAAAAAAATTCTAAACTCAGTACTTTTAAGGTTTTTATCTAGATATTGAACAGAACTAGCCGTTACTTGATGAAAATCCATTTTAACTAAGTAAACGAAAAGACTTGTTTAAAATTTCCACTCAATTTATTTTACAAAGAATACAATACATGACAATTGTTTCGCCAACACTGAGGCTTCATCAAATGTTAGATCTTAAATAAAAGTGTAACACAAACTGTAGGTATTAAATACCTGAACCCGTTTTGAGGATATTATACAGGTAAAATATTATGGATTTTCTGTTATAGCCTAATAAAGATTTAACAATGGGGAACTATTTAGGTCCAATTGTTATTGTGTTGTTAATTTTATGTTTATTAATTTCCATAATTTCTAGTAAATTAAACTTTTTACTTTTTCGTTCTATATGTAAAATTTATTTGGATAGCCAACATTTGCTAATAATATAAACAAATAATACGGATTTGGAATGATTTGTTAAGAATCCCATCTTGCATTTTAATTTTCACTTATGGTTTTCTTAGATCGACTTTACTATCTTATAACTTTGGGTATGATTACAAGGGTTGATGGGCTGTCCTCTGCCTTTCTTTTTTTCTGTTATTCTTCGCTTTTTGGGGTTTTCTTTTCCGTGTTTATGTCTCCTTCTGGTTGTGTTTCACAGAGTATAGTTTTATTTAATAAGTCTTGTTGATTCTCCTTTTTAGTGGTTTGAAATGTTAATAAGTCATGTAGTGTAGTGTAGTGGGGTGTTCTACAGAGCTCTCTGTGTCTTCTATGTTAAATAACTGATCCGCAGTGAATGCCATTCCTTCTACATGTAGTTTGTTTCCCTTAATTGTAGCAGACTCTCTGGTGGTTTTGCCAGACTATCACGTACCTCTTGAAAGGCCTTGTCGTGTAACCCTATCCATATGAACTGATTTTTAGCTTTAAGAAGAACTCTAAGTGGTTTCGCATTTCTTTACTAATTTAGAAAAAGAAAAATAGCCTTGTTGGTTCACTAATCCCAAAAATGACCTTAGCACACTTATATTTTTGAGGATGAAGATTTCTAAATAGATTCTACTTTTTTAGGATATGTGTGGTTTTAAAAATGTGATTAACTTCTGACTCTCTACATATAATTGCAACTGCCAATATCCACTAGCCGCATCTAATGACGAGAAATTCCTCATCTCCTCTGGGTGAAACTGCTACCATAGGAGGCTTAGACGGATAAATAGGTCTCGACATACTCATTAAGTTAAGTATAATCATCGCAAATTCTTATTTTACCCTTCGATTTTTGTACGACGGCCAAAGGACTAACAAAATCGTTGAGAGTATCATCTACTGAAACCTTTATTTACCATATTATCAAGTTTTTTTTAAGTGCCTCCCTCCAAAAAATGGTATCTTTCAAGGGCATGATATAGCATATAGAATAGTATCTTCTCCAAGATATATTTGAACTGATTTTTCTACCATTGGCTTCAAAACTGTTCAATCTAAATACACTAGTATTAAATCGTTTTTAGTATTTTCTTATTGACAGTTGCAATGCTTTAGGGAAGTCCAAATGTATCATGTTTTATCAGGACCTCTCCCATAAAAGCTGTTTAACCCCATGACAAATGTAAATGCTAAAAAAACTGCAAAAAATATTGCAGTTTTCACAGATTACTTGGCAGGAAATTTGGCCTATAATTTTAAGTTTTGACCGATTTGCAGATTATATGTATATGTATTTTATCTTTTTCTAATTTCCAGAGTACATCTTCGCATCTAACATTAAATTCTGCTTCAGCGTCAGGTCTAGCCCAATAAGCAATAAGTACTGTGACCTGTCCAGAGAAACTAGTTTGTAACCCTTGGAATGACAAATAGTTCTGTAATTTGTGCCGCCAGTCTTTAAATTGTGTCTGAGTTAAAATTATTTTTACTTCACTCAATATAGCATTTGATAAAAAAATATGTTGACTTTTATTTACAGAATTGTGTTTGCATTTTGTAATAACCATAATTGTATATTGAAATTTTATTGTATTGAGGTTACTAATTCAACGGTAGTTCTAGCCAGGTCACCTAATCCCTATTTGATATTACCGCACGTTGAATAAATCCAAGCTTCTTCACTGTTATTTGTATTCTTCTTTTTCTGGGCATCTTCGAGGCATTTTAACTTTTTTTTGTTTCATCTTACCTAAGACCATGTTACATACGATTTAACGTATTTAATAACAATATTTAACAACGTAAACTTCAAACTTAATTAATGACAACCTGAGTGACACTGTCTTCAGAAGAACGTTCCACATATAGGGCATGAAGCATTCTCACACACTCTCGGTGGGTGGCGAAAAAGAGGTCCAATGGATTTTGGGTATGTATAACATGCGTGGGAAGTAACTAGGTTCTTTGATGAGGTTGGTTAAGAGATTATGTGATTGCAAAGGCCTCTGCTGCTCTACTTTCGGTATCAGTTTTAGTAGAGGGAACCATTTTTAGTTATTAACGTTGGTGTCCAAGGATAATGATTTCAGAAGGAAGGAAATTCAGAGATTAGGAAATCCACTTTAGCAGAAAGAACGCCACCGTTCAGACGGAACGATGGAAGAAGTTCATAGCCAGAAATGCAAATCTGACTGGTTGAAATTTTACAGCTTATTTTGGCTTCGGTTAGGAAGAGAATATGAGGCTTGCAGAATGGGAGATAGTGGTTAACAGAGTTAAGATGATCTAGTGCTGTGAAATCGAATCACCCTAACAATTCTTCTAAGGCAACTTATTTAGCAATGCAGATAATATCGCAAGCCGCCTAACCCGATTTATGGCTCTAGACTTTTATAGGTAGATAGATACTTTTTATCTGTACACTGGTTTTTAAAAAAAAAGGTAAAAAACAGATTGACTCTTGTCATTTTCCAAGATAGCGGATTAAACACATCTCGTAATTTTGTATCTTGCTTTTCTGATATACTGATGCACTATGGCTTTTACTTATGTAATACATGGGTGTATTTTATTCTGTATAAAATTGCTGTATGTATAACTCAGTAAGTCAAAAGTTTTGTTATAATGATTGTTTCAGCCTAAATATCTATACAAAAATATTTTAAGAAGCTTCCAAAATTAATAATGTGTATGTTTTGAAATATATCATAAAGTCATAAATCTTTTATTATTGATTTTTTTCCTATCTTAAGGGTGAACATACGCCTGAAATTTAGCACGATTTTGTCAATTTTCTGAAATACAGAAGAAACACATGTTTTTTTTCTAAGAAACTCCAAAACCAGTCTACAGTCATGTTCCTAAACTACTCTATTATCATATTTTAGTCTTTCTAAAAAATGTAAATATAAAACGTATTTAGAAATAATAAAGAAAAGTTAAAATTTCATTAATTCATTATTATTTTACATCAATAATTGAGAAAAAAATTAAAAATTACGATTTTGTTTAACTTTTAATAAAAAATTTTATAATTTTCATCTTTATTTCATACTTAGGATGGAAACGCAACAAATAATTCAGAGCGCGATAGAACTTCGGTTTCGGATTTCATATAAAAAATGTACACGATCGAACATATTCTGTTCAAATAAAATATTTTTTCATACATAATACGAATATTGTTTAAACTTTAAGGTTACAACTTAATTATACAGTGTCGCCCCTAAAGTCCGCATCATTTAGAAAAAATTATATTAACTGATTTCAGTAAATTTTGTTACTGTCAATAATTTTTCTATGAATAAGTAAAAAGTGCAAATTAGTCAGACCAAACTAAATGTGAAGTTCTTATTTTAACAATTTTTTTTAAAAACTTACTTTATTTGCATTATTTATTAAGTAAACACATAAGTAAACCAAGTTACCTATAGTGATGATAGAGATAAGTTAAATTAGTTTTTAGTGTACATCAATTTTGTTGACAATTAAAAATCGAAAAACTCAAAAACTAGACTTTTTACTAGAGGGCTAAAAATTAGCACATGGATAAAAAAATTGAAGAAAAGAACCATTATTTCCTAATTGACCAAAGACATGAATGCTTCCGTTCTATGTTAACATTTTTCTTTCTTTTTTTTTTTTCATTTGTTGAAACATTTTTAATATCTTCCATGTATTTTTGCTTTAGTCTTTCCATTTCATTTTTATTTATTTCAAGTCTAGGTTCAACGATACCCTAGTCACTGTCTATCTCCTGAGTGGCAAATAATTTCCTTTTTTCCCCAGAGATGTTTTCAGATCTTTACGTTTCTGGGCTCCTACGGAAAAACATGTTTTCTCAACTGGTCGGTCTGTCTGTCTTACCCGATTGACTTCAAATTTTGGTCAAAAATTAAGTGTCAAGTGGGAATGACCTGGTAACATTTTGGTAAAAATCCAATATGGCAAAAGAAAATGGCGACCTAGGGAAATATTAAAAAAATTATTACTAAAAAACTACTTATCCAATTTTTCTCAAATTTTGCACTAGTCAATAATTATTATGTAAAAATCAACTGGTAAAATTTTGGTAAGAATCCAAGATGGCAGAACAAAATGGCTACTTAATAAAATATTTAAACATTCAGCCTGAAAAACTACTTAATGGACTGATTTCAAATTGTGTGCCATAAATAACGAACAAGTAAAACTGGTACTAATTCAAGATGGGGGAACAAAATAGCGGCTAAATAAAATACTTGTAATCATGAAAAAGTCGCCCTCTCAGGTTTTATATATCTTCACGTTTTAGCGTCCCTAGATGCCAAAATATGCCGATATGGCAAAACAAAATGGCGGCCTCGTGAAATGTTAAAAAAAAATTATTACTTAAAAACTACTTATTCAATTTATCTCAAATTTTGCACAAAAATCAAGTATTATGTAGAAATCAACTTGTACTTGATACGAATCGAATGATGGCGAAACAATATGTATTTAAAAATTTAGCCTGAAATACTATACTTAATGGACTGATTTCAAATTGTGTGCCATAAATAATAGCGGTATACAGATGAACTAGTAAAACTGTGGTACTAATTCAAGATGGCGGAACAAAATGGACACTAAATATAATATTTGTAATCGTTAGAAAATCCTTACGTAAATATGTAAAACCTTTTCCGGTTTTTCATATCTCCACTAGCGTCCCTAGATGCCAAAAAATATGTTGTCAATTCCGTCAGTCCGTTTGTCTGTCTGTCAGTTCACAGCATAGCTTAAAAACTATTTATCAGTGACAAATTTTGCGGTCACGGTAATAAATCCAATATGCCGGAATAAGATAGCGGCCTAGTGAAACGTTAAAAAAATTATTGCTGAAAAAGCTAATTATCCAATTTACCTCAAATTTTGCAGAAAAGTCAAGTGTGAACTGGTAACATTTTGGTATGAATGTAAAATGGCAAAACAAAATGGCGGCCTAATAAAGCATTTAAAAAATCAACCTGAAAACACTACTTGTTAGATTAAATTCAAAATTGTGGTCCAAATTGAAGATAGCGGAATAAAACGGAGGCCAAATAAAATTTTTCAAAATCAAGGTATAAAATATTATTGAATTGACTTTAAATTTTGCAGAAAAATTAAATATGAGATAGGGATAAACTGAATTCAACATGACGTAACAAAATAGCTGTGTTAATGTAAAAACTACTTATTGAATTTATTTCAAATTATACCTAGAAATCAAGTGTGGCATAGGTAGAAACCAGTAACATATTGATAGGAATCCAATACGATGGAATAAAATAGCGCTGAATAAAAAAAAATTTAATTTTTTTTATTATTTTATTAAATTGGGTCACACTTCACTATTCCTAATAAAAGGAGAGATTCATAACGAGAGATGTTCCGAGTAAAGGAAATTTACCAATTTTTTTCGGCTTTATTCTTGATCGTATTCTATTCCTTCTCGACAATAATAGGAAAGGGTGTTTTCCAGAACTTTGACCTGTAATTTTTTCGCGTACGACACGCAATAAATTTCCACGGAAATTTAGAGAAGCGGCGGCTGTAAAACATCTATATTCTGGATCTCTTACTTCCCTTCTAAAAGGGAAATATGGTAATCATAAAAATCACCCTCCGAGATGTTTTTCAGATCTTTACGTTTCTGAGTCCTGTGCTGAAAAACTTGTTTTCTAAATTCCGTCTGTTTATTCGCGACATAGCTAAAAACTACTTACCAGATTGGCTTCAAATTTTGATAAAAAATTAAAGGTCATATGGGGAGGACCTGGTAACATTTTAGCACAATCCAATATGGCAAATTATATTTTGCTGCCATTTTGTTTCGCCATCTTAAATTCGTACTACAACTTTACCAATTTATCTCTATATCACACTTAATTCTCACACAAAAATTGAAATTTAATAAATAATATTTTCAGGCTGATTTTTTTTAGTAATAATTTTTTTAAACAGTTTTCGTTAACAATCCTCTTGTTATTAAGTTGAAGTAGTGTGTTATTTGGGGTTAGGATACAGTAACATAACAAAAGTATTTTTTTAAATTGTCGACGTTTCGCAACTTTATTTTTGCATACTCTAGACACACATAGCTTAGTTCGCAGATTTTTCCCAGATATTAAGTTTCTAAATCGTTTTCATTAACGATCCTCTTGTTATGTTAGAGTGGTGTATCATTTGGGATTAGGATCCAATAAAAAAACAAAAGTTTTTTTTTAAATTGTCGTCGTTTCATAACATTATTTTACATCGTCAGGGCACATACATTTTATATCGTCCATGAAACCCATATTATCACATTTAAACTACTCTGTAAATGTTTTAGTGAATACAGCAAGGCTGCCGCTATTTCATACTTCTGACCATAGACTGACATAATTTATATTATTTTAATATGGAATTAATTTTTAAGTGCTGCAAAAAGAATTCAACAACTTTGTTTCCATTGTCTGTTTGGGTGTATTACATCCCAATTGCAAATCTAGAATCAAAATTCATAAAGAACTGGATGGTTACAAAATATATTGTTCTCTTAAGTGTGAAGAAGCAGATAAAAGAGATACAAATTTGGATAAACTGTATATGGATATAAATCAGAAGAACGGAGGAAAAGGATGAGGCCGCGGAAAAGAAATAATTGGAGCTGCAGGAAGTGATTAAGGATCTACAAATGGTGAATGATAATTTGTCTAAAGAAGTTAAAGAAAGAGATTCTCACATTCAACGTCAAAGAAGGATGACTCAAGACTTTACAGATGAAGTGTTTCAATCTGAAGAAAAATACATTATATATATACAAATTAAATGAAAAAACCAACATAATTTCAAACCTTAGT
Source organism: Kuschelorhynchus macadamiae (assembly GCA_030620095.1). Taxonomy (NCBI): domain Eukaryota; kingdom Metazoa; phylum Arthropoda; class Insecta; order Coleoptera; family Curculionidae; genus Kuschelorhynchus; species Kuschelorhynchus macadamiae. Next base: position 119,201 of record JAUTXW010000289.1, on the reverse strand, counting down.
AATAGACGTTTTAAGCCTTGAAAACAAAACTTTAAGTGATAGTATTCAGGATTATAAGGAAAAACTCCGGGAAATGGAAGACGAATTAAGGGATATTAAAGAAATAATATAAATATGAATGATAATGAAATACATAGTAAAGAGGTGGATTGTCTTCAAGATGAATTAAGTAACTTTGGAGGTGATTATTCTAATAAGCCACATCCTGAATCCAAATCGAAACTGAGGAGCCATGTAACTGCTAAACCAACATCACCTAATATCCCAAGAAGACCACAGCTGCTTATAGTTGGTGACTATAATATTCGAGGTTTTGCAACACTTTTTAAAACAAACACTAATAATAAGTTTGATATTAACTCTCAGCGACTGTTAAAGCCCTCTTTTGAGGATGTTGTGAAACTGTGTATAAACCTGTCTAAAGCTTTCAAATATGATGACTACATTATTCTATTCTGGGGATCTACTGCTATTAGGGGTAAGTCCCTTGAATCTGAAACTGTTCAAATGCATCTGGAAAGTTGTAAAAATACAAATTTAATTCTCGTGGGACCTCATAATAATAGATATATTTTAAATAAAATCATTAAAGTTCAAAATGACCAATTACGATCATTGATGAGTGAAGCAATCAGAGCAGATGTTATTCCTTCAGAGCTGATTAGTCTAAACGGCGAACTATTTACTACGATAAATGTCAATTAATAAAATACATCTGCTCTAAAATGAGGAACATTGAAACAAATACTAATGATATATCAGACTCTGAAATTTTTTCCTCATGCTATCAAGTATTTCACTGCAATAAAGATTATGAAAGTATAAATTGTCAAAGAGGTGGAGGCACATTAATAGCGGTCGACTCAAAAGTGTCTGCGAAACTGCTGACCCGTGGGTATTTCTCAAGTTGAGTGAAACCGTGTTATTGGGATCTGATTATACCGGAATCTTGTCGACACTATTGAACGACTTAAGAACTTGAATGAAAAAGCCAAGTTTCTCATATGTGGAGACTTTAACTTGCCCCAGATAAAATGGGAGAATGAGGACGGACACCTGGTTCCAGCAAATATTAGTTCTGGCCCTGACGAAGTATTTGTCAACCATGTCTACTAGTTAGAGCTTCAGCAAGTAAACCCAAATGCGAATTTTAACAACCGATTTCTAGATCTAGTATTTCACAATTTCTTTGGTCACATCAACGTTTTCAAGTGTGCCAACCCACTAAGTGTTCCTGATATGCATCACCCTCCATTGTAAGTCACTTTTTTTACCAAGTCTGCACCATATTTATATAATAAGACCAACGTTAAGATACATATGTTTGATAAAGCAAACTTTGCTCAGATTAACGATTATTTCAGTGACTCTAAGGACATCGACACTACTCTAGACAAGTTCTATGATATTGTTAACAACGCCATTGAAAAATATGTACCCCAGAAGAATATATCGGGTAACAAATATCCTAAGTGGTACAGCAAGGAACTAAAGAAACACATAAATTACAAAAACAAACTTTATAAAAAATATAAATATACAGGTCAACATTCTGATTATTTAGCATATTCAAAAGTGGGACAAGAAACAAAATACCTAAGAGAGTTATGCTATCTAATTTACGTATCAAATACAGAACAAATGATTCCTACGAATATCAAATATTTTTGGTCATATGTCAACACTTAACGTAAGATTAATGGTATTCCAAGGGTCCTTGAGTTCAATGGTACATCAGTGGAAACTCCTGAGGATATTGTTAAAGCTTTTGCCAACCATTTTGAATCTTGTTTTTCATATTACGACCCTTCTCATCAATCAAGACAATTCTGAAGTCCTGGACACTTCTTCAACATTTCTTTACACCCATAGAAGTTGAAAATAAGGTAGCATCCCTAGATATAAATAAAACCGTTGGACCTGATGGTATACCTCCAATATTCTATAAAAGGTGTTCCAATATTTTATGTGCTCCTTTTTATCATATATTTCAACAGTCCTTTAATTCACGAAAATTTCCGACTGTTTGGAAATGGTCAACATTATTTCCTTTAAATCTGGCTCAAAGGGTGATATCAAGAACTATAGAGGGATATCTTTGATATCGATTGTTGCAAAAGTATTTGAATTACATTGTACCAGAGCAACATGGTTTTTTCCAAGGCAGGTCCACAACAACAAATCTTGCAATCTACCAGAACTTCTTGGGTATCAACATAGAAAAGGGATTCCAGGTTGATATCATTTACACAGACATATCAAAGGACTTTGACAGTGTTCATCATGGTCTCCTACTCAACAAGCTTTGTACTATTGGTGTCTGTGGTAAACGTGGATCCGATCCTACCTTAGTGGACGAAAACAATGTGAAACTGAGTGGCGTCTCTTCGCGCGAGGTTAATGTGAGTTCTGGCGTTCCGCAGGGCTCTCATTTGGAACCTATACTATTTTTATTATTTGTAAATAACGCCGTCTCTGTTTTTAAAAAATGTAGATGTTTGTTGTATGCAGATGACCTTAAATTCTTTAATGTTGTCAATAGTTACGAAGACTGTGTTTTCGTTCAATTAGATCTTAATAATTTAGTTAACTGGTGTCAGGAAAACTTTCTGAATCTTAATATTACCAAATGTAAAATCATGCGCTTTTATAGATGTAAGGATCCAATAATATTTGACTATTGTATTGGAGGCGATATTTTGGAATCAGTAGACACAATAAACGATTTAGGTGTAACATTTGACAAAGAGATAAACTTTAATAAACATATTGACAACATTGTGCTAAAAGCACATAGAATGTTGGGATTTTTGAAGCGGAACTGCACGTATATCTGTGATACCAAAGCTATTATGTCCATGTATAATTGTTTAGTTAGGAATATTTGTAGTATAATTTGGTCTCCAGCGTATTTATGTCATATTAACAGAATTGAATCTGTTCAAAACAAATTTTGCAAATTTCTATTGTACAATTACATTTCTTATTCTACTAGGCTACAACTAGTTGGTTTCAATAGTCTTGAAAAGCGCAGACACATTGCGCTGGCACTTTTTCTGTTTAAACTGTTAAATGGTTTTATAGATTGTAGTGACTAACTGGCTAATATTTTATTTCGAGTTCCTCCCAGGCCGACCCGTTCAACGGTCCTATTCTCGGAAAATTTTCACAGCACCAACTATGGTAATAATTCTTTTACCGATAGAATAGTGAAAAATTACAATAACCGATTTTCAAATCACGATCTGTTTTGTAATAACTTTAGAAGTTTTAAATGTTTAATTTTAGATTTAGATTAAAAATTCTAAATTTATAAATATCTAACCTATATATAAAAAACAAAAAGTGCCAGTCCTGCCTAACTGCTTAGAAAAAAAGGAATTCTATTGTGTTTAGCGGCAGCCGAATATCGACCGGTCAGTGCATTTATTCAGACAAGGAGAACCGTAGTTTACTGCACACGCCGTCAAACAAGAAACAGGAGATAACAAAAGTCAATCGTTGCACACGTAATACAAAGCTAAGTGAAATTTTCCAGATTATTGATATTTTCTGTAGTGATTGCTGATTCTTAAGTTCTCCTAGTATTAAATTATGGAATATACTGTTTGGCTTAAATTCTTTTAATAAGTTATGTTTTTCGTTGGCCTGTGGTTCAATAGCTTAGCCTTTGGGTAGAATGTGCCAATATTGAACAAAGAATGTTTCATGTATTTAGCCTAATAAAAGAAATTTTTATTTATTTATTTATGTCTTATATAAAATACTAAAATTGATGTTCAACTGCCAAATGGTAATTGTCTTAGCGTATTTAGATAATTCCTTACAAATTTTATTCTAGAAAACCTTCAGTTGGCATTTAATTTAATTGATTAAAATATGTTTCCACATGTATATTTCTTTTCTCCAATTCTTTTTTTAGCCAGGCACTGGCCAAGTTTTGCATATCACGATTACTTTGAGTTGTTTTATGCAGGGCTTGTATTAAAATCTTTATTGTTTCTTACAGTGTGTACAATTAATATTTTTTGAAAGGCATTATGCATTCGAACTACTTATTCTGTTATCAACAGATACAGAAAATGAACATACATGTGTTTTTGTTTTAATTCTCAGCATAGACGAATTAAAAGAGATGTACCTAAGTATATATGCAAAACTACAAAATAACACTGCGTCCAAGTGTACAATTTTGTAAACACTAGAGTTAGCAAACATATTTTCAAAATACATGTTCATAGAACAAAAACTTACTGCTATGGTGCTGAGACCTCCAACTACACCAGCTGTATACCAAGCTGCTCTTATAAGAATGGGGCCCCCCAAGAAGCACAGAGGAGCAACCATGGCTCCCATTACAGATGCATGAAGAAGCCAAGCCATCTGTTTTGGGCCAAATCCTAGAAAATGATATATCATGATATATGATAATCTATACTAAGTAAAAAAATTTATTTAAAAATTATATAAATAAAAATATTTTAAACAGTCTGCTGTTAGGTCTTAAAATATAGCTTTCTTCATCTTTAAAATTGTCCCCATAAATAAATATTTTTATAATAGGCTCATTGTTACCACAGTTAGATGGCAGGTTTTCAAAAAATGACAGTGCAGCTTTATTTCACTCACATTAAAGTAAGTTCATCACTTTGTTTTTGGCATATCTGAACTCCAGTGCAACTATGGTATAAAAAATAAATAATCCCAAATTTTACCCCTTTTAGAGGGTCATTATGGCGTTTTATGAACTTTAATAAATTTAAAAATCATGAGTAATTCTTAGTGTGGATACATACGCTGCTAATGGAGAGTTACATTGGGAAAAATTGTTGGCAAGAAGGTCGCTTGCTCTAAGAAAGTCTAGAATATTTCTTATTTGATATGATTCTCGAAAATTATTTCTCAGGAGAGATTGCATATGTTAGCATAGATCACACATTGGCTGGTGATTTTCTTGCTGAAATTATTGGTTTGTTGTAATAAAGGTAGCTCACATGGAACAATATTACATTTTGGGAAATTTGTATCATTCTCCCAGTGCCAGTGCCTCTGATTTTTTGAATTTTTTTGAACAATGATGTGAAAGTCTGCTTGATTGTAGTTACCCTATTATAATAATGGGTGATTTTAACATTAACTGGTTTGCACAAACTACATATTCAAATAAACTAAAAGAAATTGTAAATGATACAGGTTTACGCCAACTGGCTGAGACAGTAACACATCCTAATGACCAGGGTGGAAGCATAATTGATTTAGTATTGACTAACAAATTTAATCTTTTGGAATGTAAGGTGTTGGAAACCCCTCAAATAAGTGATCATTTTATTGTAAGTATAAATATTCAGATAAAAAGGGTTAGGAAGGATAATTTAACTATTCAAACAAGAGGTAGGATAGACTATGATGTGTTAAATAATAGATTATCACAGATAAAATGGGACTATAGAGTTACGGATTTAAATATTAAATATTATATATTTTTTAATAATATTAAAGGTGCATTAGAAGATATAGCTCCACGATTTGAAAAAGTAATAGAACTAAAGTTTAAAGAATGGTATAATGACAGAGTTGAAAAAGCAATTGAGGATAGGGACAATAGTTATAAAAAATTAAAAATAAATAAATCGGCAGATAATAGATTGAATTACAAACAATGTAGAAATAAGGTGGTGTCAGTTATCAGAGAGGAAAGAAAAAAATATTATCAAAACAAAATAGATTTATCAAAAAATAATGCTAAGCAAATGTGGCAAACATTAAGCCAATTAATTTCTGCAACTAATAAAAAAACTATTACTAAACTGGAAATCAACAATAGCGTTTTGATTGGTAAGCAAATAGAAGGGAATTGGTATAAGCAATACTGCCCTTGATTGGAAAAAAGAGAAACACATTTGAGGAATAGAAAGCAGGTTACCAAAATTAATAACAAAATTTCCACAGAAGTGTTTAACAATAATGGTGTTCCACAAGGAAGTACATTAGGTCCGATGTTATTTTTAATTTATATTAATGACATAAACCAGGTAATAAAAAATTGTTCTTTACACTTGTTTGCAGATGACACATTGCTGTGTTTTAATTCAAAGGATTTAACTCACTTAACTTCCACAATAAATTTAGAATTAAGTCATCTCTATAAATGGTTTAATAAAAATTTACTAAAATTAAATATACAAAAATCGAAATTTATGCTTATAGGAAGTAATAAAGTTCAAAATGAATTCATATCAAGTAATTTAAATATAATAGTAGGTAGTGATAACTTAGAAGTAGTAGAAAATATTAAATATCTTGGTTTTGTTATTGATAAATATCTTAGTTTTAAAGAACACATATTGTATATAATTGGAAAGATAATCAAAAACGTTAATTTTTTTGTCACGAGTTTCACCATATCTTACTCGCTGGTCCAAGACTACTGTCTTTAACACATTAATCCTTCCACATTTGGTCTTTAGCTCCTCAATACTCTATTTTGCTAACAAAAATGAGCTAAACAGGATGCAAAAACTTCAAAACAGATGTATGAGATTAATTTTGGGGGAAAAAAGAGAAACACCTATAAGAAATATGCTAACGGCATTAGATTGGTTCTCTATAGAATCATTTTTGAAATATCAAGTACTAATCCTTATTTATAAAATTAAAAATGGACTAACTCCTAACTATCTGACAGAAAAACTTGTCACGAACGAGTCTATACATACCTATCCAACAAGAAATAACAAAAATTTTTATGTGTATACGAAAAATAAGAGGAGTACTGAGAAGGCACTTAACCATAGAGGTTTGATTGAATTTAACTCCTTGCCACAGATAATTAAAGATAGTCCAAAATTGGATTTATTTAAAAAACTCTTAAAAAGACATCTAATGGGAGAGTGATACATACATACATTCTAATAAATAATTGTACATAAAGTGATTTGTAAAAATTTTATTTTATTGATATATTTAAGTGTTTGTTTTGATTAAGATAAGTTTTATTATACTTTTTATGTATTAGCTAAATGCTAAATAAAGGAATTATTATATTACCATTGTATTTGTATTATATTTTATATTTTGAGACTTATCTCTGTAGAGTATGTATGATGAAACAAATAAATAAATAAATACTTTTAATGTAAGTTTAAGAACGTCTGTTTATCCAAGTGATTGGAAATCGAGTAAAATGATTCCAGTTTTCAAAGCATTTGAAATTGTACTCTTCAACATACTGTATAATATAATAAGGCATATGTGTGAATCAGCATGGCTTCTTGCCCAATAGATCGACAATGACAAATCTAGTAACATTTATACAGTATGTGCATGAAGCTATACACAATATAACATATGATAAAATAAAACTTAATATTTTCATAAAATCTACAATAGGTTTTATCATAAGATCTACCAGGTGCTTTAATGTTGACGTTTGTCTTAAATTATTTGATATACTTGTACTGCCTAGGCTGAAGTATGGTAGAATAGTATGGTCACCTCAATATGAAATTTGGACAAAATCAATTGAAATATTGCACAGAAAATATTTAAAATACATGTTCCACAAAAAGTTTGGTTATTATCCTCCTCAAAGTTATAATCAAATACAGTTGCTATGAATTTTCAATAGATTATCACTAGAAAATAGAAAGCTAAATGTATGTCTGGTATACCTTTATAACATTTTGACAAATCGAGTTGACAATATCGAAATATTATCTAAGTTGCGCTTTTCTGTTTCTGTTGGAAATACAAGAAATAGATTTAGATAGAACAAGTTTGGGGCGGTACAAGGCTATAATGGAGCATACATTTTATGAAATTCAGACTCAGTTTTAGCTTAATTTTAATTTTACTATTATGTGTAACCTATATATTGATATTTGCGTGTTGTTTTAATATTATTTTGAATCTATAATTGGCTGCAATATGCTGTTGATACTGTAATATATAAATAAATAAATAAACTTTGTATTATCTGCAAAGAAAGATATGTTGGTTTGAATAAAGGGATTGATTTCAAGTGTTTGTATTAGGGCAAGTTTGAAGTCTGTAAAAAGCTTAATGTCGCTTGCTACTCACTATGAGTAATGTCCAAATATATAGATCATATCAACTTAAGAGTTGTGTACTTTGCACATATCCATTCTGTGCTTCGGTTTGGTGTTACATTCTTGGGGGGAAGTGTGGACGCTCAGCGCGCTTTTGTGGTGCAAAAAAGAGCCATAGGGGTCATCTTGTCCCTTGAATGGATGGAGTCATGCAAGGGAAAATTCAGGGCAAGTTCTCACTCTTCCAGGGTTATACATATTGGAGTACTTAGTCTTCCTTTTCAAAAATAGAGACAAGTTCTCTCAACTGGAAATTCGGCATCACTTTAACACCAGATATATTGGCCCTAATGTTCCAAATCTCAGACTAAGTGCTACTGAAAAGAGGACCGCATACGCCTATATTAAGTTTTTCAATAGGCTGCCAAACCATTTAAAAGTAGAAACTAGATTTAAAGTGTATAAAAAGGCTGTGTTAAATATTTTATTAAAGATTGAACCGTACTGTGTAAACGAATTTTTAGATTCAAAAAGCTTTTTTGAATTTTTTTTGTAAGATTTATTTTATTTAGATTTAGGACATTTTATTGACATTTAGATTTAGGATATTGACTATAAGTAACAATTTTGACGCCACTTCGTTCAATTATATGGTATACTTTTTGTATTGTGCAATTTTTTGAATAAAGAGATTGCTAAAATTGTATTAAAAATATATTGGTTTTAAAAAGGGAGATGTTAATGATATTAAAAACCACCGTCCCATCTCAATACTCCCTACCTTTTCAAAAATATTCGAGATGATTTTATGTGAAAGCTTAATTTCTTTTTTTAATCTAAATTCAATGTTCACACCCAGGAAATTTGGCTTCCGAAAGGGTCTATCAACAACTGATGCAATTCTCAAGCTGACTGAATTTGTATATGAGTGTTTTGAGGAAGGAGACCCTTGTATGTGTCTGTTGACAGGTCTGTCACCTACCTTTGGTTCTGTTGATCATTCATTGCTTCTATTCTCCATTCAGAGGCGTTTTAACTGTCAAGGACACTATCATAAGAGCGATAAATGTCCGAGTACAAACCCAATATGTGAACATTGTGCAGGAGACCATCGTCTTTCTGAATGTCCAAAGACACATAAAAAATGTATTAACTGTAAACTAGCAAATGATAAGTACAAATCAAATCATGACATGCAACATGTGGCTAATGGTCCTGAATGCCCAACGCATAAATATCACATAAAAGTTTTAAGTAAGATAGACTATGGTAGCTATGGCAACTAGAATTCATGAAGTGAAACTTGTAGATGATTTAGATAGAATAGACTGTACGTTACAGGAGTGTATAGACTGTGAGGAAGTTAATACAATTATTGATTTAAGTAAAAAAACTCTAAATGTTTTGCATATAAATATTAGAAGTATTAATAAGAACTTTATCCATTTAATTACATTTTTGCAAGCTTTCAATTTAACATTCTGTGATATCATTATATTAAGTGAGTGCTGGTATATTGAGAGTGAAAATCTATATAACATAGACAATTATAATATGCATTATAATCAAGGACACATAAATAAAAATGATGGTACTGTAATTTATATAAAGGATAACATCAATGCAAATATTGATGATTTTAAACTTAAAAGGTCAGGGGTAACAATCAGTAAAATAAGTTTTAATATTCATAACATTACATATGAAGTCACATGTGGATATAGGCCACCCTCCTCAAGTATTCAACTATTTATTGAAGATCTAAGTGAATATTTTTCTGAAAAATCAAATAAACAAATAGAATTGCTTGTGGGTGATATTAATATTAATATTCTGGAGAAAAATGATGTTGATGTGATGCAATATTTAAGTCTACTGTATTTTCATGGCTATGAATCTGCCATCAATGGACCTACACGTTTGACTTCATGTTTGGATCACATATTCATTAGAAACATTTTGCATTCTGATCTTTTTAAAAATACCTCTCTTATTTTAAATAGTGATTTAACAGACCATTTTCCAGTTATGATAAATTTTTATAGTGGTCAAACAGTTCACAGTCCCACCAAACAGGTATCTAGAACAGTTGAAAAAATAAATTATCAAACATTTCAGGGTTTAAGTTGTAACGAAAATTGGGAGGGTGTGATCAATGTAGACAATCCAGACATTGCAGCTGAAAATTTTAGTAATATTGTATGTAAATATGTAGAGTTATCAAAAGAAAAAAAAATATTTTATTTTAGACACTATAATAAGTCAAAACCGTGGATCACCAATGGAATTGTTGCAGCAATAAAAAAACGTGACAAACTGAAGAAAAAAACTTTAAATGGTAATCTAGATGATATGGAAGCATATAAGGCCTACAGGAATAACTTAAATAAAGTAATATATAAACAAAAATATGACTATTATAAAAATAAACTTGAGGGTAATGAAAATAACTTTAAAATAATATATAAAATTGTGTCAGAAGCGGTAGATAGCAAACAAAATTCTAAGGATCAAATTGAAATAAGGGTTGATAATGACAATTCGTTTGCAAATAAAAAAGACATAGCCAACTACTGTAACAGCTTCTTCACCAATATCGGCATTAAAATGGCTAATACTATTAAATCACCTAAAAAATATATTTAAACTTAATTATAATTCCTTGGCTTCCTTGTTTCTGAAGCCCGTGGATGGTAATGAATTGATTAAACATATAAACTCCTTAAAGAATACATGCTGTCCTGGCATGGACAATATTGACTCCAAATTAATTAAAACTTTTCATAACTACTTGATCAAACCTCTAATCTACATCATCAACTTAATCTTTAAAACTGGTAGTTGCCTTCCTGCTTTAAGACTTCAGTGGTTACACCAATTCACAAGTGTAACGAAAAGACTAAAATAACAAATTTCCGCCCCATAAGTGTAATCAACAATTTTGCAAAAATTTTTGAGAAGTGCTTAAAAGAGAGACTTTTCAACTTTCTCTCACAAAATGATACTCTTTCTAAAAATCAATTTGGATTTTGCAGTGGTCTTAGTACTGCTGATGCAATATTTGAACTCACAAAGAATGTAACAAATAATCTTGATAATGGTAACAAATGTCTGGCAGTTTTTCTTGACCTTGCAAAAGCATTTAACACAGTGCCTCATGACCTTCTGCTCAATGTTTTAAATAACTATGGAGTTAGGGGTACAGCGTTGAGTGTCTTTGGGAGTTACCTTAATGATAGGAGACAAATTGTAAAGATCCAGGATGCTTACAGTGAGCCACTAAAGGTAAGAATTGGCATCCCACAGAGAACTGTTCTTGGTCCCCTGCTGTTTATCACATACATAAACTCTTTAACAAATATTTCTATTGAAAATGGTCATGTCATCTCATACGGAGATGATACTGTTGTGATCTTTAGGGGTAAAACATGGGAGGAGATTAAGGATTCAAAGATGGCTGGTATAGCCAAAATAAAAAATTGGCTAGATTCCTTTAAATTAAGCTTAAATGTAACCAAAACCAATTATATCGCTTTTTCATTGACTGCGGCAAATCGACCTAAATTTACCAATATTAAAATAGCTGATTTTGATAATGAAATAAGAGAGGTATCGTTAATAAAATATTTAGGAGTAATTATTGATTGCAATCTTAAATGGAAAGAGCATGTGTGTAGACTTACTAATAATATTAGGAAGTTAATTCGCAGATTTTATATTTTGAGGGAAATACTATGTACAAAACTTTTATTGTGTGTGTATAGAGCACTTGTGGAGTCACTAATCAGATATAGTATAGTTGTTTGGGGTGGTTGTTACAAGAACTGCTTAATGCAACTAAAAACAGTTCAAAATTATATTCTAAAAATAATTTTTCGAAAAGATAGAAGATATCCAACACAACTGCTTTATAATACCGATATTCCTTGTATATATTATGTATCTGTTCATTTGTACATCAAAGAAATTTCTTAAGACAACAGGTTAATCACAATTATGACACTAGACATCGGGTGGATGGACACTTAAGAATTCCAATTAGTAAAACCAATATTAACTTGAGATTTGTGAACTATCTTGCTCCTAAAATATACAATCTTATTCCGTTAAATTTTAGATTACTTAAAAATCTTAAGCAATTTAATAAGTGCTGCAAAACTTACATAATGCAGAATCAAGAGTTGTTCATGCGTTTGTTTTGAATAAACATTTACATACATTCCTTGAGGTGATGTCTCACGGATCGCCTCAGCATGTTTTTTTTATTTTTGTTAATACTATAAAGCATATTAGTATCTAGTCATACATGATTAAAATATATCTCTTTATATACATGTTTATGCATTGTATACATTCGGTTACTGAGAATGAAAACTGTTAGCTACTAACCATATATGTTTTGTATATAGTAGGATAGTAGTAGAAATTCAAGCACATACGGACATTCAGTTGTCTAGGTGCTTCCACAAAATTGCTTATACATAAAAATAATTGTGTACATTAGCAACCATGTTATAAATAATATAAAGTTTTGTAATAATAAAGAATAATAATAAAGAATAAAGTAAATTACAATATTACGGAGTTCGAGGAGATTGTCTGCGGTTGTTTGAGTCATATCTTGTGGATCAATTCCAAAAGGTGTATTTGTCAAGTAAATGTGGTTCTTTTCAGTCAGTTAAACGTAGAGTTCCTCAGAGATCTATCCTGGGACACATACTCTGGGGCTGTGAAGACCAATCACTGAGTAACACTTCGCAGTTGGTCCTGGATGATGCAAGAATGTGGTTCACTGCCAATCAGCTTTTTTTGAGCCAAGCAAAAATAACCGATCTAACATTTTCCTTAAGGGGTAATGTTAGTCATAATTACTCCAAATTTTTGGGGATATACCTTGATTCTTGGGTTGGCAGGGACACATTAATAGCTTATGTGGTAGGCTGTCTTCTGCCATATATGCTATTCGAAAAATTTGCTTTACAACTGGTCAGCAAACCGCACTTACAACTTATCATGCTCTGTTCCACTCTGTAATGACATATGGTATCCTCGCTTGGGGAACTGCTGCAAATGTTCACCTACAGAAAGTATTTGTGATACAAAAAAAGCGATCCGAATACTGGCAAATATACAATTCACTTAAAGCTGTAAACCATATTTTAGAACACTTAGAATTATCACTCTATTTGGCCATATTATCTATGAAAACATATTACATAAAAAACATCATAATAAATACCAGACCCCAGATATACATCAACATGACACACGATACAGACATAATATTGCCAAACCAAACTTACTTAGGTCACTTCAATTCAATACATTTAAAAAGCGCCTTAAAAAATATCTGATAACATTTGCCCAATACTCTGTTAGTGAATTATACTGGGTGGTGCAACCAAGATGGGGTGGACGATTGTGGGCAAACGGAGAGGAATTTGAAAAAAAAAATTGGGATATGATTGATAGTCAAGAACGCTGTGTTTTAAAATTATACCCATTATACAGGGTGGTCTGAAAAGTTCGTGGTGAACCAAACTTGTGTTTTTTTAAATGGGATACCCGGTATATTATTATTTTAGTTGATTCTCCTATTCGTTGCGATCATTTTGATATAAGGTTAGTTGGGTCTAAAATTTATACCAAGGGAATGGGACGAGGTTAAAGTGGAAAAAAGGGTTATACTCCGGCCATTTTTTGAAAACAATTGAAGCAGGTATGGAAAAACCAAATATTCTATAAAATGTATTGTATCTAGGACTACAATAATCGCTTGTAAGTCGTTCAAAATTATTCACTGTTATACAGGGTGGTCAAGTTTTGCAAATTCACCTTGGATTGAATTTTTTTAAATGGAACACCCTGTATATTTTACTTTCATGTTAAAGATAACATTACTAGCTTTCAGAAAATACTATATTTGATACCTTTCTGACCAACAGTTTTTCAGTAAATTAGCTGTGAAATCAAAATTTCTTCATTTTAACACGAATTACTCTGAATTCACTTTGTTAAAATTGACTATTTAATATTAGGAGGCCATGATATCATCATAAATCGAACAAAAGATTGACAGTCCTGTCAAAACAGCAAAGTGTCAGAATATTGTCATCGGTAAATAAATAAATATTGTTCTGTGAAGATGCGATGCCGAAATAAAAACAAGATAGAAGCTTTTGCAAGTTTATCATAGAGATTTCAAGAAACAGGAAATGTTGCTTTCAAAAAAACGTAAAGTAATTAATAAACCAGTTACCAATGAAGATAATGCTTTGACAGTATTAATAACAGATCTTTTTTTACAAAAAAAATGAATTTAATATAAATCAACAAAAACAATGTAACTGAAACTTATAAAAGATGTTCAACTAAACCACCGTTTTGCTGAAGGCACATTTCGAGTCTATCCATAAATGAAAGTTTCACTTTTCGCAAAGTCAGGTCTGAAATGTTGCGAAAACTGCTTATTATTCTCAACATCATATCTTCCACTGTTTGGAACCTCTTTATAAACTTCTTCTTTAACATGTCCCCATAAAAAGAAATCTAGTGGCGTTAAATCGGGTGGCCTCGCAGGTCACTTAACTGGTCCACCTCACCCAATCCAATGCTCTCCTTTCCAATTATTGAGAAAATGTCTTACATGCCTATGGTAATGCGGGGGTGCTCCATCATGTTGGAACCATAAGGAATTTCTTAACATTAAAGGTAAGTCTTCGAGCAATACGGGCAACTCATTTCTCAAAAAATTTAAATAGACTTCTCCTGTTAAATGCTCTTCAAAGAAATATGGTCCTATAACATGAGAGCCAATTATACCTCCCCAAACATTAATTGACCATTTATTTTGATGGTCCACCTGACGAATCCAACGTGGATTTTCGGTTGAATAATAGTGCATGTTTGTTAACCAAGTCGTTGCTTTTAAAAGTTGCTTCGTCTGAAAACAGCACCCTATCTACAAAACCTGGATTATCCCAAATTGTATTTAAAAACCAAATTGAAAACTCTTGTCGTTGGACGTAATCGCGATCATACAGTTCTTGGTGTAATTCAATGTGGTAGGCATGATATTTATGTTGTTTCAGAATCCGTTTAATACTAGTGCGTTCAATATCAGTAGCTCTCTCAATTTCCCTGGTACTTGTGTGTGGATTTTCTTGCACTGTTAATAACACTGTCAAAGCATTATCTTCATTGGTAACTGGTTTATTAACTACTTTACGTTTCTTAAAAGCAACATTGCCTGTTTCTTGAAACCTCTCTAATAAACTTTCAAAAGCTTCAGGTCTTGGTTTTTTTTCGGCATCGGGATATCGTACCGCATAAACCCTGCTTGCTAGTAAAGGGTTTTTTTGACACTCGCCCAACATAAAAGTCATGTTTATCAACTCTGGAGTACTCAAACTCATTGTTACTTAACAATTTCTCGGCTTATCGTCAAAAAACAATGGTAATTGATGCCAATTCTCTGACACTTTGCGGTTTTGACAAGAATGTCAATCTTTCTTTTCATTTATGATTATATCATGGCCTCCTTATATTATAGGTAGTCAATTTAAGCAACGCAAATAATACCGTTTCTGTTAGAATGAGTAAATTTTGGTTTCACAGTTAATTTACTAAAAAACTGTTGGTTAGAAAGATATCAAATAGGGTATTTTCTGAAAGCTGGCGCTGTTATCTTTAATATGACAGTAAAATATATGGGGTGTTCCATTTAAAAAAATTCAATCCAAGGTAAATTTGCAAAACTTGACCACCCTGTATAACAGTGAATAATTTTGAACGACTTACAAGCGATTATTGTAATCCTAGATACAATACATTTTATAGAATATTTGGTTTTTCCATACCTGCTTCAATTGTTTTCAAAAAATGGCTGGAGTATAACCCTTTTTTCCACTTTAACCTCGTCCCATTCCCTTGGTATAAATTTTAGACTCAACAAACCTCATATCAAAATGATCGTAACGAATAGGAGAATCAACTAAAATAATAATATAACGGGTGTCCCATTTAAAAAAACACAAGTTTGGTTCACCACGAACTTTTCAGACCACCCTGTATAATGGGTATAATTTTAAAACACAGCGTTCTTGACTATCAATCATATCCCAAAAATGTTTTTTCAAATTCCTCTCCGTTTGCCCACAATCGTCCACCCCATCTTGGTTGCACCACCCGTATATATGAGCTAATTATTTGCCGTTATGGATGTTTTTATTGTAATGTACATATATTTATACCCTTTGCGTTTTAATTTTTATAAATTTATTTTTATTACCCTTTGACTAAACTAGGATTTGATTGTATGTTAATTATAACAAATTTATGAGACTGTGTATGTTTCCTTTTTGCTAATATTGATAGTCATATGCACACATGTTATTCAATTTATATTTTGCCTAGTTTTTTCATTTACAGTAGGCTAAAATTTGATTGAAATCATGACATATCTATGAAAATGTATATTTTCCCTAGACAAATAAATATTATTATTAATATTATTATTGATTGATTACTAATATACTTATGTTACAAAAAGCAACAGCCCCAGTATAGTCTGGCACTCCACTTATTAAGGGGTGTCTGGTTTTTATTTTTTAGATGGGATTTACAAGCTCAACTTTTAGAGATATCTAAGAATATTGTATAATTATTTCAATAAATGCATATTGTTCATTATAAAAATACCAGGTCTGATACCTTTATCCAGGTTTGATACCTTTATCTTTAACGAAAACTGAACGAAAGGAATACAATACCTCTTACGGCAAGGTTCTTGTCAATTTTCTCAGTTGTCTGTAAACATAAAGGTATTAAATCTCATATTTTTATAATCAGCAAGATGCCCACTTGTTGAAATATTATTCAGGGTATTCTATTTAAAATAACATAGTCAAGGATCATTTTCTTACTTTCCAATTGTAATTTCTTCATTTTTTAAACAAATCCTGATGGATCATAGAAAACCATAAAACTTGTGTATAAAATACTGTTGGATATCTTCAAAAGTTAAGCTTGTAGACCCCGTTTGAATAAGACCAGACAACTTGTACATCATAGGCCTCAGAATACTCCCCACTGATCTAACTTGATAAGACACAATTTTTTAAAAAGGATTGTACCATCCTGCCAGTAAGATTCCTCTCATTCCTGTCATCTATTTCCCTGGTCCAGTGTACCGAGAAAGCTACCAGTAGCATATTTTAGTCTGATGGATCAAAACAATCCCTTTTTTTGTAAATCGGTATCACATTTGCACTCGCTCTCCTGTTTTTTGGGGATGGTAGGTTCAACTTTACATTCAGCACTAGGAGAAGCTTGTAGATTGGTTTTCTCAATATCTTTTTCGATTTTTTCTATGCTTTACTTTACTGCCACCACCTCTGCATAACTAGAATTTTGCTAATTTCTGGTTCTAAGACTCTGAATCTATCTTGTAAGTTTCTCTAAATTTTGCTCCATAATTTTGATTTTTGGCAGTTCTTTCACTGCCTCTCTTATGATGTTCATACATTCTGAACAGTAAAATGTTATTACTCTTGTGGAGTTCTCTAATTTTAATCGAGGATATCATAGAACAGTTTCTACACATTACTGCCCTTCATAAGTCGAAGAAGGGGGGGGGCAAATAAACCCTTATTTTTCTTGCTTTTTGTAACATCCTTATTTATATGCAGTCATCGCGACATTTAGACATGGTTACATTTGACTTTATGACCGCTATTTTCTCATCAAGAGTTTAGACCACGTGGCCTTCAAGGTTATGTTGGAGTGGTTTTAAGTTCATCGACAAAAGTTTTTAAGCAAACATTTTAAATTACCTTTCCTTTGATATTTACTCTTTGTTTTACAGTTTTTTTTTGATATTTTTTGTTTTGCAACAATTCGGAAACCACAAAGGCAAACGAAGTCAAAACAGAAAAACTTCTGCCAACATTCAGTGGAGTACAATAATTTCAACATGAAAATCACACATTTTTATTTTATTTATTATTTTTATGAAACAAAAACGAAAACCAACAACATGGCAGCAAAGAGATTATCATCACTTTATTGATGAAATATATATAAGTTTTTTTTTAGATATCACAAGCTATGTATGTGTAGTTAACGCTAAAAAAAATAGAAACTCAATTTTGTGTAATGTTTTTTGGATAATAAATAGTATACGTATATCAAAAGGACAAGCCCTAAATAAATATTCTTACTGGCTAGAAGTACTTACACTGTAACATAATAATGCCAAAGTAGAATGTGATATTGGCTGTATTCCACTTCACATATTTAAATAAGCCAGATAAGTCATGGAAAATATCACCTAAGCAATTTTTACCACAACCATTTTCAAGGATTGTCTTATTACTTACCTGGACTATATTCAATACCCTGAGCAAGCATACCAGTGCCAATAATAGCAGCAAGACTTACTGCAATACCCTAAAAATATATTTTGTTTATTCTTATGACATTTGCAAATGTGTAGATTCAGTCTGTATGTTTTTGGGTTAATCTTGCTACTCACTAAGCATGATGCAATGGGTCAGTGTGATTCGTCAATTCATATCTATGCATTTATATTGTTGTTAATTCGTCCGCATTAGTGCTCAAAAATCGACTTTTGCCAGAATTGTGTTATCACCTACACTATGCAAATATTTGTCAATTCTTGCATAAAATAGTTGCATGAACGCATAGTGAGTAGCGGGCTTTAGAAAAAAGAAACAGATAAAGCCCTAACAATAATACTTACAATGAATCCATTCCTGGTAACAAGATTTAAAATAGCTGGAGATCTAAATGCCGCTGCGGCACTGGCAGCAGTTACAGCGATGGAACTTCCAAAATAGAGATAGGTGGATTTAATACGGTCTTTAACATATTGTGGCCATATACTGAAATAAATTATCATATTAAAAAAAATAAAGCAAAAGTATTAAATATTATCGGACCCAACATGTCTGGGATGTCTGGAAGATGAGGAAACATCCCTGCACTCTATGCAACACCTGCGAACACTGTGAGACATTAGGACGACAGACGAGAAGCATGTTAGGAGAATGGAGCTTCCTGGTCTACTTACTACTATTACTTTTTTTTCTATGTAATATATTTTCGAATAAACACTATACAATTTTTATTTTTAAATTCTGCATGGAATTTTGGCATATTTGATCTAAAATACCTCATATCAAAAGTTAAACTTGTTGCTATAAGTATGAGCCCAAGAAAAATGAATTTTTGTTTATTTTAATCAACATAGGAAATAGTTTTTGTTTTTTTGTTAACATAGATAATAATTGCAACTATCATTTTTATGCTCTCTTTTAGAACATGGATGTGGTCAAGTAATAACCCTACCTTATCAGTAGAGAGTTGCCAGAACGTTAATTACACTTTGTCATCTTAACCCAAGTTAAAATCACATAAAAAACATCATAATACAATTTGACATCAATTAAAGTCAATGATCATACCAATCGTTAATATAGAATTAAACAGAAGCTATAGTCTGCAGCATATAAAGGTACACAAAGCAGGTCGAGTTCCTAGTTCAATAGAGTGTTTAAAGCAAGTTTCAGAAGAAGCATAGCATTACCAACTCACTTATTTGTTTAAAATCAATTGAAAGTTCCAAAATTCATTTATTTATTTATTTATTCAAGCAAGCACAATTACAGGCACGTAACAAGTAGTACAATAATATTACATAAAAGAAACTAAAAATAAAGTATTAGAAATACAAAAAAATATACAAATATTAAATATAAACATAAAAATGTTGTTATCTTAAGACATAAAACACTTAATTAAAAATTACAAAATAAAACATAGGATTTGACACACATCACCAGACGTCACACAAATAAAATCAAGAAAATGTCAATAGAGATGGTTGGGAACATGAAGACCCCCAAGGCTGATTTTACCGATGTATTGAACTTTATTATGCTGCAGTTGTAATTGAAATCAAATGGTAGATATTTATTAAAGTACCCTATGAATCTATTTATAATCTCATTTTTCCCAATATCAGTTCAGCTGTAATTCAATAAAAAAAGTCTCAGGTTGCCTTGTCCTATGGGGAGGTACTTTAAAATTAAGCAATGCCAATAGCTCAGGACAATCAATCTAACCAATGAGGAGTTTGTGGCCAAATGATAGGGTTAGTATTACCCGACGATGCTCCAGAGTTTCTAGACCAAACATTGCCAAGCGTTCGTTATGTGTCAGCAGCGATAGGTTTAAATGAAGTTTAAAAAGCAAAAAGTTGACAAACTTCATCTGAACTCCTTCAATTCGTGACATGTGAATCCGATAAAATGGTGATCAGATGTTACAACAATAGTCAAGATGAATTCGAACTAATGAAATAAAAAGCATTTTCAACACTTCTGAGCTCCTAAAGTCGGAGCACTGTCGTTTAATAAAACCTGACAGCTTTAATGCCTTTGCAATGATCCAATTAATGTGTTGCACAAATCTCAACCTGCTGTCAAACTAAACTCCCAGATCATTCACCAAATTTACCCGTTCGAGTCACCGATGGTATATGATTCCAAGACTGGAGATTTCTTTCTGCTGAATGAAATAATTTTATATTTTGCCACGTTTAGCTGTAAATGATTTTCCATGCACCATGAATCCAAACTCTTGATATCATCCTGCAAAACAATACAGTCATTGGTATCCCTGATAACATGGTAAATTTTAAGATCAAAGAAGAGCAAAGAACAAAAAATGACAATGTTTGAATATAAGCCCCAAGTCATTAATAAACAGAAGGAATAGGATTGGCCCCAAGTGGGATCCTTGTGGAACCCCAGATTTAACCACAAATGGGTCTGATGCAAAACCGTCAATAACTATAGTCTGAACTCGAAGATAACTTCTAAACCAAGACAATAAAGAATCTTGTATTTGGTAAACTCTCAGCTTTTCAAGCAAAATGTGATGGTTTACACGATCAAAAGCTTTTTTTAAAGTCGAAGTAGACTGCATCGACTTGCAAACCACCATCGAGAGCAGTCGCCAAAAAATTCGAGAATAAGCTCAAATTGGTTTGACAGGAGCGACCTTGAAAAAAACCGTGTTGAGAAGTAGAAATAGCATTTCGGAATGTTGTAACCAGCACATCTGTTACTATTTTTTCGAGGATCTTTGCTATACAGTTCAGACCAGAGATGGGTTGATAATTGGATATATCATTCCTGTTGCAGTCTTAGAAAGTGGCCTGATAACTGCAGATTTCCAAATGGAAGGAAATACACCATTTCTGAGAGATAAGTTGTATATATAGTTGAGGGGCAATGCCAGAGTTGGGATGCAATTATAAAGAAACACTGGGAATAAAGTCAGAACCAGCTCCCTTTTTTATGTCAAGATCAATCAGTTTGTGGAAGACCATATCGAACATGACATCAATCAAAGACGGCATCTGGATATTATTATACTGAGTTTTGCTGTATTGAATTTATACAGATTTGAAAAAACTAGCAAAAAGATTTATTTATTTATAAACGGGATGTACCCAAAACTGAAGCAAGTAAAAAACATAAACAATAACAGCTACATAATTTACAAACTACACAACAAAAATTCATAAATAAAATAAGCAGTTTATTTAAGAGAATTATGGATAAAATTAAAGCGGGTTCGAAAAATATCAAGTTAAATCTCATTGGCAGACATCATCACACGATTAATTGAGCTATGTTGTCCATAAAGCGTAAGGTGATGCTCCAACCAAAAGGTTTGGACTCCTCTTAAATTTCTGCATGGAACATGAATGTTGACACAATACAGGAAATCTTCACATTTTACGTGGTTGTGCAACAACTGACAAATAAACATCAGATCAAAATGTGTGCGCCTTTCTTTAAGTGTCTTGAGATTTAGGAATGTTAGCAGATCTGAGTAATTAATAAATTCAGCCGGAATAGCCAGTTCATATCCCAACTGAAGTGCTATTTTCTAAGTGGCTATAAACAAATGCCACATATAAGGTTCTTAATGCAAAAATATTTTTAAATTCTTTTGTATGGGGCTTTACAAGAACCTAACATTTTTAGAGCTCTATTACAACAGGCCTGCATGTGGCTGACAAATGTGAGTTTGGTGTCAAAGATTACACCAAGATCTCTAATTTCGTGAACACCATTAATCTTAACTTCATTTAAATAATATTCATTAAAACTAGAATATTGGCTTTGGCTTGGCGGGCAGATTGGCTGCTTCCTTAGAATTAGAGGAGACAAAGTCACCAAAAATCATTTCTTTGGGGTATCCCGCAATATCGCGCTTGGACCTAATATAGGACCACAAGGATTTCACATTATTCAGGATAGTGAATTGGGTTGTAGTCACAAAGTTATTATAATTGATAGGTTTTTTAAAGTCCCTTCTTAAATTCTTATAAGCATCCTCATCCAATGGCAGTCTGGTTTTCCTAAATATGTTGAAAGCTTTGTTCTTCCTTGATATTAATGAAATAGTTTTCCTTGAGAAATAAGGATATTTCAAAGAGCCAACACGTTTTTTAGGAACATATATATCTACTGCGCGGTAGACTATTGAGTAAAATAATTGAACAGCCTCATCCACACTATCATCTTTGTTTAACTTTTGACTATACGCAACGCCCTCCAATACCCATTCTTCAAACAAAAGTCCACTACGCCACTGGCAATTTATATCAAAAATACCCTTAGTGTATTTCTTGAAAAGAGTTAAGGTACCTCCAGCCATCTGATTCCCAATAATCAACAATTGACGCTTTCTCGGAATAGAAACATCATTCGCCTGTGTTACTTGCCTGAATTCTGTTTGAGATTCAGAATCGCGAATAGACCCCTGGACATTCTAAAGATCGTACAGGGTTCTAAAGCTCTAATCGAGGTTAAAACGTTTTGTTTTAGCTCCATCAGTTCTGCAATTTTTGCTTCAAGATTTTGTTTTGTTTCATTTAATTTGTTTGTTTGCAAAGTTAGTTTTGTCTCGTTGTTTTTGGTTTCTGGTAACTCCCTTGTCAGAGCTTCATTGCACTCACTCAATTTTAATAATTGTATAGAAAATTGCTGTTCGACTTCGGAAGCATTGTCCTCAAAGGCCCGGCTGCTTCGCCGCAATCTATCGATGTGACGATTTTTCTCATTTATTTCTATCTGCAAAGCGTCAGTCTCTTTTAAATAAGTGCTTTCTTTAACATCTGTTTCTTTAAAAATATCCTGGCATTTTGAAGAACAGAGAATAGTGTATCCCCCGTTTTTAATTACTTCATTATGTCATTCTAAGCAGCTTGGGTGCTGTACTGCAAAGCAGACAGTACAAACATAATTGGCAAAGTCTTTGTTTTTACAATACTTGAACTGTCGATCATTTCGCAAGAAGCGTCAAAGAATAAAATAAATAAAAAATAAAAAAGGGGAAAAATTACCGAAGAATACAATTTTTTTTAAAGCTATTTAGAAGAGACCACTCCCCTACTCAATTCAGAGAGTTGGTGTCCTCAGAAAATATACAGAAAAAGTTCAAAATAGGTAGAAAAATTTCATGTGGAAAATATTCAAGGAATATTCTAAAGCCAGACCTGTTTACTAAAATTTCAAGAGGATTTCCCCAATCATATAAATAAACATAAAAAAAGGGAATTCCCTTAGTAGGTGATTAATACTAACAAAATAAATAAAATATCCAGCAAGCACCTTATCAGCTAATTTGCATATTTAGAGATAAGAGTGGAATAAAATTTAAAGGACTGCTTTTTTTTTATAAACGTTCTTTATAGATTGAAATAAATATGCAGTCAAATTTTTTAAAATAATTAGAATGTAGACAACGTTTTTTTCTTGATTTTTGGACGACAAATACAGTTTTTCCTTAGCAATAAAATGACACCAAATATACATATTATTTTACAAACGAAACCACTTAAAATCACGTCTATTTACAGGAACAGAAATATTACAAACACCACAGAACTTATCTAATAAAATTTTTTTCTATTCATACTTGCTGCTTAATTAACAAATATTTGGTCAGCTTTTTGCATATATTTTTTGACTTAAAATTTGATTTAAAATTCAAACTCAATCTTTTAACTGGATATAAAAATACAAAAACAAATATACTCATATTTTAATAAAATTTTAAAAAATTACTCACTGTGCTTGTTCTAAGGCACTAGCACCAGTACCTGAGGAGAGACCATAATAACATAAAGCTCCTATACCAACAATCGAACCTCCTGCTACGGCACCACGTCCAATATTAAATGCTAAAAAATGATGAACAATAAATTTTAATATTTGTCACAGTAGCTATAAATTATATACAGTGGCCCACACCTAGGTTTTCTTGCTTTTGGTTAAATATAACACATGTTAAAACTGAGAATTTGCTTTTTAGGAAGAAATAATACTATTCAACAATCATTGAAATAATATGCCTAGATAATTCAAACCTTTTTACAAAAATGGTGCCAATGATTTCGCTCACCTTTCTGACCACAGGTTGCTTTCTTGTGAGTTAAGTCTTCAAAGCCAATTTCATCTTCGAGAAGAATTATCTTTAAAGACTACAGATGTTTAAATAAAGATGAATTCAGGCTCTATCTATACACTGGACTGACATTATTCTCCTACCTACCATTGACCTTAGAGTTGATTTTCTTAATAATATGATTCTTAATATATGATTATTTGACACACAAGCTCCATTTAAGATTGCCATCTTGAAATACAATTCCAAACCATACATTATCTCCACTATCAAAGAGATCAGCCAGCTAGAGAAAAATGCATACCAGAAATATTCTAGAACAAAACCTCCCTCTGTCTTCAAAGGGTTCTACAAGGGCCCCAGAAATTATCTTAATGGTGCAGTTAGAAGAGAAAACATTGTTTTAATGAAATATCAATTAAAAAAAAAATAAGAGTAATCCAAAAAAAAACTGTGGAGATGCTTTGAGAACTACATTCTCAGCCTAAACATATCATTGCTGATGAACTTAATAATCCATCTGCCATCAACAGTACCTTTACATGCATTGATGGTGTGGATATTGACGAAATATTGTCCAGATTCAGTGCTGAGGTAGAGACAGCATTGACCAGTCTATCATCTGAAGCCTATGGCAGTAGGCATCATCCTTAGAATGCCCGAGCTTTGATTTAACTATTGTCAGAAAGCTATTACTCACATATTTAATTTTTCCATAGAAAATGGTATGCTGACCCATGTCTGGAAACAAGCAATTGTAATGCCCTTTCCTAAGGTGTCAATGGCTAAAGATCAAAAAGATTTGAGACTTGTTAGCTTTCTTCCAGCTTTGTTTGCATTCACATATCCAATTTTATTTTAGTGTCTGATTTGAAACTCTCTCTTTTTATATTGTAAAAAAAAATTCAGCTTTGTCAATGAATTAAAACATCTGACAATAGATAGAGTATGGAGGGGTGACTTGCGCCAACCTATTACTTAAGCCTCTCAGGTAGGCCCATTGTAACCACTTCTGCCAATAAAGCATGTTTTGAATTTGAATTGGATACATTACCACCAGAGTTCAATTGTACTAAATATTGGCATGATTCTACATTCCAAGTTTATTTTTTTTGCAGTGTAGTTTCGTTTGGTAAAATAGTTAGAAAGTGGTTTAAGTAAAACTTTAAGGTCTCCAATAATTCATTTAAATCACATTGCCACAAGAGCTTAATTATAGGTCATGCGGGTGTTAAATGTAAATTTAAATTCGATTAAAGAAAATAATAGTTACGCTTAAGAAAACTCATCCAATGTAAACTGCCCAGACCCCCTAGATGGATCCTCGCTTTTCAAGCGAGGCATTACTGGGCAAAACACGCTTTAAAGTAGCGAAGCGAGACTCCAAAGCCGCACGACGTTGTCAAGTAACAAGTTTTATCAGATGCTTACAGTTGAGTTTATCCATCAATGCATGAATTAAGTGGAAAAAGCCCAGCGTGATTTTTGGTGAAATTCCCTAGATTTAATCTTGTAGCTGTTTATTTATCACCTATTTTAACCTAGTCGCAAAGTTACAA
The DNA here is from genome assembly GCA_030620095.1 of Kuschelorhynchus macadamiae. Lineage (NCBI taxonomy): Eukaryota > Metazoa > Arthropoda > Insecta > Coleoptera > Curculionidae > Kuschelorhynchus > Kuschelorhynchus macadamiae. The sequence goes on along the minus strand of JAUTXW010000289.1, from coordinate 93,085 downwards.
TATATATTTTAAATATATGTCCGGGAATATATGTCAACCGTTCTATTCTGTTCTGCTGCCGCGCAACCACATGTAGCGCTCTTCTAATCAGAAGATAATTTTCAGGAATCGTTTGCTATACACATAATAAAATTCCTGGTCTTAGTCGGACGTCGCGTCGGGTCTACGCTGGAGATAGTCAGGCCATAAAACTTGCGGCATTGTTGCACTTAGAGAAACAGTCTATTAATTTCTATAGGATTTTTTTTTCCTATAGCAATTATGTAATTATATTTATATTATTAATTAATTATAATTATAATTAATTATAAATGCAAATATGCTTATAACAAATCAATATAATAAATATTCCTCTATACTAAATACCTATCATTTTTTTAGGAAAAAAAACCTTGCTTGGTTTGGCACCTAAAATTCTAAAATTCAAACATTTATGTCAAAAGCATTTCACGGACTTAGATTATAATTCAGAAAAACGATATTTAATATCTACTGCAGAACCAATAGTATTATGAAGATCAAGAGTCAATTTTAAAAGTTAAAACACGGACAAAAACTTATTCTCAACGCAAGCATCATTTCATCCATTTACCCACCTCTACTGCAGACAATTTAATAAGAAAACAGATTAAGTTCGAAAATGACATTAACCAAAAAAACGATCATCAAATTGAGGAGATTACCCAAATGCCGGATATCCAAATGACCTCATGAAAAATAAAGTTAAAAAACATATCAAATTTTAATTTTCAAAAATAAAAAAATACCAAAAAATATTAACATTTTAAAAGACAAAGTTAAAATAAACTGATCAGTTTATTAATGCCCTTTATTATATTATATATACATATATATATATATATATATATATATATATATATATATATATATATATATATATATATATATATATATATATATATATATATATATATATATATATATATATATATATATATATATATATATATATATATATATATATATATATATATATATATATATATATATATATATATATATATATATATATATATATATATATATATATATATATATATACATATATATATATATATATATATATATATATATATATATATATATATATATATATATATATACAAAGATATATTTAAAAAAACTATATATATATATATATATATATATATATATAATCATAGATTTCATATATATATATATATATATATATATATATATCATGCCTTTCTTTAATTTCATATATATATATATATGTATGTATATTTGTACCCTTCATTTTTTAACCAGCCCCATAAACAGAAATCGAGTGGAGTGAGGTCAGGAGATCTTGGAGGCCAAATAATAGGACCACCGCGACCAATCCAACGCCTTGGAAACCTCCCGTCTAAGTGTTGCCTGACTTGATGTGCGAAATGTGCTGGAGCTCCATCATGCTGGAAGTACATTTGCCTTCTGATGTTTAGGGGAACATCCTCCAGTAGTCTTTGTAATTCATTTTCGAGAAATTCACAATAGTAGTCCCCTGTGAGGCGATTTTCCAAAATAAAAGGGCCAATGACATAACTATCTATCATACCACACCATACGTTTACCGAGAACCTATGTTGAAAGTTGCTCTCGACTGTTGCATGCGGATTTTCCTCTGACCAGACATGGCAATTGCGACTATTATTAATACCGTCACGAGTAAATGTTGCTTCGTCCGTGAAAAGTATGCGCGATATAAGATGACGATTATTGTTTATCCACCGACAAAACTCCATATGTTTATATATATATATATATATATATATATATATATATATATATATATATATATATATATAGATATATGTATATATTATATATATAAATATAATATATATATACATATACATATATATATATATATATATATATATATATATATATATGTATATAGATTTATATATATATAATATATATATCTACTACAAGATACAAAATTGTTTAAATAAGCAAACTATTAGCATTTTCAACGCTCTTTAAGATGGAATCACTAAAAAAACAATTGAGCATCGCGTTTTCGAGTTTAGACAAGAAATACAATGTTTTTAAATGGAAACCCCTGTATATTATATTTTTTTCTGTTAAAGCTTGAAATTTTAAACAAAAAAGGTTATAAGGAAATTTTTCTTAAAACCAAAAATAACATTATTACAGTTTCTAAAAATTAACTGCAAAAATAATAAGAAGGCTCGCTATGAAAGCCACGCCATGGTTCGAATTAAGATATGTGATGGATTAGAGGATATCAGTTCTAAGTATCGAGGAGGCTTTGGAAAACAATGATAACGCTTTCTGTCAAAATTTGTTTACTTTTCGTCGTTGTTCCCTATGTTGTGTCAGTAATTAATCAGTTTTGTTGTGTCAGTTACTAATCTCAAAAAAAGAATGGTTTTTACCCATGAAGAAAAGTGTGATATGTTGGAATCTTACTTAGTGTGCAGAAAATCATCTTTGAGGGCAAAAGAATACTATGCTGAATTATATCCACTTCGCATTCAACCGCATGAGAGATATTTTCTGAGATTATACCGAAAATTTAGAGCCAATGATACTGTTTTTGCTAAAACCAGGGCAAAAAAGGATTTTATAATAAGCGAGGCCACGGAAATTGCAGTTATTGCATTTTTTGAAGCCTACCCTGAGATATATATATATATATTATATATATATATATTTAGTTATGGCAGTGTGCATAGGATTTTAAAAAAATACAAATTTATTCCTTATAAGTAAGAGATCCAGAGAGAAGAATAGTTTTTTGCGAATGGTACCTTAACTTTTGTCGCCAAAATGTAAATAACTTCCGTTATATTTTATGGACCGATGAATCCAATTTTTCAAATTCCGAATGTACAATAGAAAAAATCATCATTACTGGTCAAGGGAAAATCTTTTGTTAGTACATCCAAGAGCTCCACAAGTCCGTTTCAGTTTTAACGTTTGGTTCGGTTTAATTGGGTCAAGAATTGTTGGTCCTTTTTTTTATGAAGGCAGTCTAACCGGTGAAAGGTATGTGGCATTTATGAGTGAAATTCTGAATAATTTCTTAGATGAACTGGATCTCATAAGTAGACAAAATCTGCATTTTCAACAAGATGGCGCATCTGCTTTACAGAGGTACTTATCAACTTCTAAGTACTTTTTTTAATGCTCAGTGGATAGGGACAAATGGCCCCATTCAGTGGCCCCCGCGTTCACCAGACATGACCCCTCCTGATTTCTTTTTATGGGGATATTTAAAGGATCAAATTTACAAGCAAAGGTACGAAGACGTTAACGATTTAAAGGCTGCAGTTAGGAAAAAGATACACCAGATAGATGGTAGAACCATACTAAAGGCAGTTCGAGCAGTTCAGAAACGAGCACAAAAATGTATCGAAGAACGGGGCGGTGTATTTGAGCACCTTCTAAGAAAAAGTTAGTTGTTTTGTTTTCTTATATTCGATGTTTGTAAAATTAAGATACTTTGCTGTTCTAGCTTTTGCTGTTAATTTTTAGAAACTGTAATATCAATGTTATTTTTGGTTTTAAAAAAATTTCCTTATAACCTTTTTTGTTTAAAATTTCAAGCTTTAACAGAAAAAAATATAATATACAGGGGTTTCCATTTAAAAATATTGTATTTCTTGTCTAAACTCGAAAACGCGATGCTCAATTGTTTTTTTAGTGATTCCATCTTAAAGAGCATTGAAAATGCTAATAGTTTGCTTATTTAAACAATTTCGTATCTTTAAATAACAAAGTTACTAATGGTGGACACTTAATTTGGATAAGACTGTATATAAATATATATATACCTATATATATATATATATATATATATATATATATATATATATATACCTATATATATATTTATATATATATATATATATATATATATATATATATGTATAAATATGTATATATATATTTATATATATATATTATATATATATATATATATATATATATATATATATATATATATATATATATATATATATATATATATATATATATATAAATATATATATATAAATATATATATATATATATATATATATATATATATATATATTATATATATATATATATATATATATATATATATATATATATATATATATATATATATATATATATATATATATATATATATATATATATATATATATATATATATATATATATATATATATATATATATATATATATATATATATATATATATATATATATATATATATATATATATATATATATATATATATATATATATATATATATATATATATATATATATATATATATATATATATATATATATATATATATATATATACATATATATATATATATATATATATATATATATATATATATATATATATATATATATATATATATATATATATATATATATATATATATATATATATATATATATATATTTATCTACTCGGCTACAGGTTAAAACATTACAAAACAATGTAACAGTCTACTACTATTTCCAGCCTTGGTCTGGGAGAAACAATTTTAAACCACTTATCCCCCCCCCCCTTATTTTTAATTTTTTTTAATTGAAATCTGCCTTAAGAGCTTTTTAAATGTGTTGCTACATTTATTATAATCTAACTACAATTTTTTTTTCAAGTCTGGTAAATACCTTCTTTATTTGACCAGTGGAAAGCTGGAATTTTTTCTGTGAGATTTAGAAAAAAAAAATTGTTATAACCGAGAGAATTTGCTTTGAAAATGTGTAATTCTGAAATCTCTTGTAGTAAGCACATACCAGGTCGACCTTCTATATTTTTTGTTAAACTGAAAACAAACGTCAAAATGGTCCTTAATTTTGTTTAACTGTTAATGACTTATGAAGAATGCAAGTATGTGGAAAAATATTTCACAAACTTTTAGGTTTTTTAATGAAAGGTTTGCCAAGAAAGCATTGGTTTCAGTTTGGCAAAAAAATATAGGTAGGTGTATACCTTGCCCCTCTTCATACTTATGTCGTAGTTTCGCGGATTATATTTTCAGAGCAAATCTCTGCTCATTAAAATCGATTTTTAAAACTTTTTTTGTCACATTCTGGTACAAAAAACCAAGTGGCAATGACAAAATTTTCCTTCAAATAATCTCAGAAAAAAATAAAAACGTTTTTGCAAAATATCGTATTTTTTCTAAGAGGGTGAACATTTGTGTAAAAAAATAAAAAGGTTTTAGTTTTTTAAAAGAACCACCCCATTGGAAATCAATGCGCAAATTCCAACTAACTTTTAGTTGTGAGTGTAGATACATACTTAATAACTTTTTATCAACTAAACAACATTGTTTTATTAAAGCACGGTCAATTTACACAAACTTGTTAACATATAAGCAAACCATTTCTAAAGCCCTTGAAAATGGTCTCGTGGATTCAATATACTCAGATTTTGAAAAAGCATTTGATAGGCAAAGTGTAAAAGTTGATATTTATCTCTCTGAAAAATATGTGACATCTGGGGTGCCTCAGGGCGGTCATCTAGCACCTTTACTTTTTAACATTTTCATAAATGATGCTGTCGACTGTTTCTACCATAGCGAACATCTACTATATGCCAATGACTTGAAAATATATAAGGTTATTGACTCTCCAGAGGCACCACAATTGTTTCAACAAGAGCTCTTCCGATTTGAGAACTGGTGTAAATTAAATCTGGTGGGATTAAATATAAGTAAATGTAAATATATCCAATTTAGTAAAAAGCTTATAGATAATCCAAATGTATATACTATTGAGGGCAAAGCTATAGAGAATGTCAATCTTATAAGAAATCTAGGAATAACATTTAATAGTAAACTGACTTTTGCAAATCACAGACAATATTTGTAATAAAGCTTTAAACATATTAGAGTTTGTAAAAAGACATACCAAAGATTTTAAAAACATATTTGTGTTAAAACAATTATAGGTATCCCTGGTCAGATCTACACTTGAAAATAGTACTCCTGTGTGGGCACCATACTACTCATTTTATATTAATAAAATAGAATGTGTTCAGCATACATTTTTGAGCTATATTGGTGATAAATTGGGTATTAGTGGTCATGAGAGTACTAATTATGACAATGTAATGCATTTACTTAATTTAAAAACATCGAATGAAATACGCTACAATTTTGATCCGATTTTTATTTACAAACTCATTAACAACCAAATAGACAGCATTGATCTGCTAACATCTATTAACATTTATATACCCCCTAGGCTATTAAGAGACTTTGACACATTTAATACTGAGCGTAATCGCACATTATACGGAAAACATTCTACTATAAACAGAATGATGATAAATGCGAATTTGCGATTGTGGATGTGTTTAGCTCCTCCCTACAAGTTAAAAAATCGTTATAATAAGAGCACATACCTGATATATTTGTCTTTAATGTGTTAATATTTTTGATGTATATATAAATAAGTATATATGTGTATATATATATATACATATAATAAATATTTATTAGGTAATAGCCGAATTTTCAAGATTATTTATTTTCCGCAACACTGTGTAAAAAATTACATATAAGTAAACGTACTTTTTCTTAGACATATAAATTAAAGTAAAATATTTGATTTGATATTGATATTGATTTGTCTGAGGAAAAAATATAAGTGAATTTAGTAATGTAATTTGACGTCCATTATTATTTCATAATACTATTTCTGAACATTCGCATACAGCTGTAATCATGAAAAAAAATGAACAAGAATAACTAAATAAGTAGAAAGAGAGAGACCTTTGTCTCATGACTATAAATTACACCTCATGTAGGGACCATACATAATTATTATTCTGTCATGAAATAACCCAAGTATAAGTCATTTTAAAATGGCTGGGCAAAAAATATTGAAAAGCATGTGATCAGATTTGACCTTTCTGTTAGAATCTCTAATGCAATGGATGCCATTTTTTATAATCTTAACAATAATTATTGACACCAGCCATGTGATGAAACGGTATGAATAGAACCGGAGAAAAAAAATGCATTGCGATCAAATTCACACAGCGCTAATTTACATCAAATATGAAATTTCCTTTTTATGTCATTTGTAAAAGGCTGTTATAGTTTTCCTTAAAACTCTAAATTAGATTTTACACTGGTTGATTCTAATATGAAAAGAGTGGAATTCTTAAAAATAAATTAACTATAAAAGATCTAGAAAAAAAATTGTTCTAGTTTTTAAAACCGCTAACGACTATTTTTATTTAGTCAAAGTTATTTCTTTCAGTTTAAGTACCTTCCATTTCTGTTCGAACAGACAACTTTATGTGTGAATCAATGTTTATTATTTTTCAGCTCAATTGTTGCCATTAAGTTTCGTTCGCGACCGGAATTTGTTAAATGTCATTTAATTTTAGCGTAACATTCATAAATAGCAAAATGGTAGAATATCTTAGTTAAAAGTAAACATCACCTGGTACCCATCCCTACTCTGCGGTAGCTATGAATATTCTAAACCCATACACCTAACTACAGATAAAACCAGTTACATGATGAAGGCTCGAACACAAATCAATAATTTTGATATTTATAAAAAAATATTTTGTGTAACAAAAGTGTAGGCCTCATCCTATCAGCTGCATTGATTTGCAAAAATATGCTACTGTTATCAAGGTAACTCATAAATTATTTTGATTCATTTACAATGCGATTAAAATATACTTAAAAGGAATATACCCATTCTGCACTCTAAAACCAGAGGTCAGAATTATTGTATTAATTAAATTACTGGCTCTCTATAAGTGCATATGTACTTTTATACACCACAATTAAATATTAATGTATTTATTACAATCCATCACATCTAAAAATCCTAATGTAAAATAACTCGAAATTTAGCAAGCAGGAATAAAAATGATTACAACTGACAATATTGCAGTCTGCTTTACGAATTTTCCCGGCACAATATTTAATTTATTCCTATATCGGTGACTACATTCAGAAGCAACACGCTCTGGCGAGGATTGGTAGAAGGTCGTTATGAGTCTTCTTAAGCGTAGCTGACATTTTCTTTGATTCGATTTTTTTCCCAGTGTAGTTTTGTTTGCCAAGAAAATTTGAATATGGTTTTGTTAATGTGTTAAGATTTATAGTAACTCACCTAAGACACACTGGCACCACCAATTCAATTGTACTAAATATAGGCGTTATTCTAAATTCCAATATATTTTTTTGCAGTGTAGTTTCGTTTGCCAAAAAAGTTGAAGAGTGGTTTTAGTAAGGCCTAAAGGTCCTCAAAAACTCATCACGTTGCCACTGGAGTTTAATTATAGTGTATGGAGGCATTAATGTAAATTTAAATTCGATTTTTTTCTCGGTGTAGTATCAATTTCCAAGAAAATATAAGGTTTTTGTTAACAATTTCAGAGTCTGACTCACTTACAGAAGAAATAATAATTTAAAAAGTGAAAATTTTCTTTCAGTGTAGTGTAGTGATATATAGATTAATATATTATTTTTTATATCTTTAAATATATTTTTAAATATCTCATGTTTTTGTATTATAAGTACCTACGTATTGTATGAATAAATAATAAATAAATAGGAAACCATCTATGGAACTATTACCCAAAATATATCACTTTGCAAAAATTTAACACATACCTGTATCTCCTGCAGGAGCCATAATATTTTCCTTCAGAGTAGCTCTTCGTCTAGCCTCTTTGGCCAAAGCATCTCGCCCTTCACTAGCGTAACTTCTTGCAATTGCACGAGATGGCAATTGCTTAATTAAACTTTTTTGAAACACTGGGACTCTGCATAATCGACTTGCAAATACCAGTGCCATTTTTAAGAATCAAATAATTTCGTCAGCGACAGATATGACAATTCCTAAAGAAATGGAAAATTTTTAAAGGTTATGAGTATGACAAAAATTAGATATTGTGAAATTTTATGACACTCGCGTTATTGTCGAAAATATTTCTTCTAATATTCCTAGATTATTTTAAGACCTAACTTTACGTGACAACATTATGATGGTACAAAAATTTTAAAATGTACAAAATCAAATGAAAACCACCTGATTATCGATTGAAATTTTATTTCAAATATTTACTTTACCATAAACTATACTTACACCTGTAAATTATCTTTAGTTTCACAATTTGAAATTTGACTAAAAATAACAGAACATTCGTTCTAGAAACGTTTTATAAATGGCAAAAAGAGAGCAATTTCTTCACTTTTAAATTTGTTTTCAATTTTTTTTGACAGTACGTCATTTTCCGGAAATTTCCTATAAGCACAGTAGTAGTACTAGGAGTGTTTTTACCCATCGATATATTTTAAAATATATTAAAAAATAAACTAACGTTTATGTGATCCGCATAAAAGTATGCGGAACGTATTTACCTATTATCTGAAAAAAACGGTTATATACTTAACGCATTTTTTTGTATTGTTAAACATCCGTACGTATCCGGCCGCTTAGCGTGTCTTGGTTCAAATGTTTTTTTTTTGTTAGCCCAAAAGAAATTGTGTATTAAAAAGCGAATTGCGTTTAGGTTAGCTTCGGCTAGGTTCCTTTTATATATAGAAGGATTGTCAAATGAAATAATCGGCAAGCGCTGGAACTCGTGCAGATGTTTGAGAACAAAAAAATATAATTCCCGGATTCAATTTTTTTATACCCGAGTACTTACCGATATTTATAGTAATGATTACCCATTCCAAAATGAAACCGTTACATTGATTACTTTCGGTAATCTGACTACTCTAAATGCGTATATTGTACTTATAATACTACCGATGCGACAGACCAGTCAGTCACGCTGCTGCTTGGCAATACTCTCACCGATAAAACTAGAAAATATGAACAGGACTAGAAGCAACACGGACGGATTATTTGTAGATTAGCTTACACATTTAATTTTTCTCGGTTCTTGCCAAGGTCATAATAATATTCTTTCTATTTGGTCTTCCGTTGTTGGGGCTGCTTTTAAATATTGCATAGTGGTAAGACAAAGACAACAATTAATGATTGTATGATACCTGGCTGGCTTGACGTGGGATATATTCCCACAACGGAATGGTTTTACATTTTGTTTCCATAGTTTGACCTTGTTTGTAGTTTCTTACTATAATTTGATTATCCGTGCAGTATACTTCAAAGTGTTTGCTTCGGAAATGTGATTCACAAGTTTTCACGGTTTGACCATTAAATTTTATTGTATGCAAAGGGTCGAGAAATATTTTGTTTTTACTTTCTCTGTAACAGGGAGGTATTGTAATCGTGAAAGAATCAACCTCTGAGATCTTTTCAGATCTTTACGTTTCGGGGTCTCTAGATGTCGGAAAACATGTTTTCTCAATTCCGTCGGTCTGTCTGTCTGACTGTAAGCAGCATAGCTCAAAAACTACTTACCCGATTGAATTAAAATTCTGGTCAGAAATTTTAAAAAATCTCCTGCTGAGATATGTGACGCACAGGTCAAGCACACGGTCATACGCCCATGATGATCTCAAGCTGACATCATTCGCACCTGCAACAATAGAATATTGTTTACATTGCATTTTTGAATATATTTAAGCAAATTGTCAACTATATATACTTCACTTGCAGTTAACCTTTGATTATTTGTAGTTACTCTATTAAGTCAAATTTGTAATAATTATTTATTTTTGTTTAAATTGTTTTTTAAAAAGTGGTTTTTCGAAAATAACTTATTTAACTGGCGCAGTCGTAAGTGTAGGATCTCAGGAGACCTTTTGACATTTTTTTTTGTAAATTAGTGTTGTCAATTTTTCAATTTTCTTTAAAATGTTGGTTTATTTCTATTTTTACGTTTAATTAAGATTAAATTTGAATGCCAGACTCTGAAATCGAAAATATAATTTCTGATATTTCTGATTTAACTATAACCGACTACCGAATAAATATGACAACGCTTACTCCCGCAAAAGAAATTGCACATACTTTAAAAAAATTTACCGGTAGAAGCAAATATTATGAATTATTTATAGCTAGTATAGAAGCAAAAATTTAGAATGTTTTATAGCTAGTGTAGATAAGTTTTACGAGAGATATCAGATGATTTTCTAAAAGAATTTATTTTTGCATCTATAAGTTCAAAAATAGTTGGCGAAGCAGGTGATACAGTGTAGGCCAGATCTAACATCTTGTTTTCAAGTGAAAATAGCCTTTAGGCAAAAATTTGGAGATCGCGTAAATCAGCAAGTTTTAGTACAACTAAATTTTTTATGTAGGAATAAAAATAAAAGTGTTTTAGATTTTATAGCATGTATAAAAATATTAAAAACACGTATAAGCTTAAAAATTGCAGCAAATAATATATTAAATCCGTTCTTATGACCAGGTTCTCCCGCAGAATTACGCACAATTTTAATGATTCAAAACCCAAGTAATATTGAAGACGCAAACTTTATTGTCCTCAATCATTCTTTACTAGAACAACAAATAAATGCACGTTCGTTTGTCCCCAAACAAAATATCCCAATTCAAAATAAAACTATTCCAATAAAAGGAAACGCACAGCCTATTTTCCGAATACAAATAATATGATTGCAAGACCTTTCCAAAACCAGTTTTCTAGTTCTAGTAATAATAATTTTACCCGAAAACCAACTTTTTCTACCTAGCCTATAAATATGCAAAGGAGGCCAAAGAAACATCATTTTCCAACAAAGAGACAAGTTTTTCGAAATCCAAAAAATGTTTTCTCTAAAGAAAATTCCAATATACCTACAGGCCAGCAAACACTCATCAAGAATGCCTTCCATGCAGACGAGATATATTCAAAAAACCACTATACGCCAAAATTCAAACTTCAACTATTCTCAAAGAAACCCTTTAGTTTTTACCAAACTAAGGTACCTAGCAGATGGCATCTATGTACATCCAGAAAACTATTCGTCTGAAAATTATTATACAGATGAGCCTGTATTAGATAATTTCGAAAACAACGAATATCACCTGATCCCGAAAACATTAAGGGAACTGAAGATAATCTTATATACCCTGAAAATTGTCAGCAAAACAACACGCTCTAAATCTTAATAGCTTCTAAGTAAATTCGCTTCCTTATATAGAGTTGCAAGACTCACCAATAAAAATTTAATTGACGCAGAAAACCACATAGCCCTGATTAAAGCCTTTATAGCCGAACAACACTTGCTATATTTAATTTACACATCAAAACATACCGTAGTAACATGTAAGGTTAACACCAACACCTAGTATAAAGCAAAAATACCTTTATTAAAAGAATATAATATAAAGGTTTTAAATTTATTTTATATAATTTTCGCATCTATTTTAACGGTGTTATTGACATAAGAGGTTAACGAAATCTAAATCTAAATATAGACATAACAAACAAAAAACTTTATACGGATACTATAGAAATACGTCTAACCGTGACGACTTCAATATTCAAAAACCAGAAGTTCCACCTTTGTCTATAATTTTGAAAATGTTTTTTCACTAATATTCCCGATGATACAGAAATATTCATGCCTCACATTCATATTAATATCATAGAAGTTCCACCCACTCTCTTAACAGTAAACGAAAATGTGTTAATACATTTTGACCTAAACTCCATAAGAGAAGAAGCGAAATTGTTTCACTCTCAAAACTTCGAAATATTCAGTACCGAGCAAATTCAGTCTGATTGTTACAAATTCGAAGAATCTGAAGAAAACTCTGATTTCTCTCTTATTCGTTCACATCTAAATGACGAAGAAAAATCAGAATTAAAAAAATTAATTACACAATTCCCAGATATTCTTCTGAAACCTTTTAAAAAGTTTACTTTCACTCATCAGGTTAAACACGAAATGAACACATCTGACGACATCCCTGTCCATACCAAACCATATAGATACCTATACATACATAAACAAGAAGTCCAGAGACAAATTCGCTAGATGTTAAACGATGGAATCATACATCCATCTTCCAGCCCTCCCCAGTTTGGATAGTTCTAAAGAAAGTTAATTCGTCAGGTAAACAAAAATAGCGCATTGCCATCGATTACCGTGAAATTAATGAAAAAACGATCGATGATAGGTATCCAATACCTAATATTTTCGATATATTAGACAAACTTGGAAACACTCAATATTTCATCACCATTGACTTAACATCCGGATTTCATCAGATCGAAATGCATCCTGATTCTATCCCTAAGACAGCATTTAATGTCGAAAAAGGACATTATGAATTTATCCGTCTGCCATTTGGGCTAAAGAATGCCCCTGCCACCTTCCAAAGAGTCATGGACAATGTTCTAAAAAAACCTCAATGCAAAATATGTTTAGTATACATGGACGATATAATAATTTTTTCAACGTCTCTATAAGAACACATAGGCAATATAAAACCCGTATTTAAAAAACTGCGAGAGCAAAATACCAAATTTCGACCCTGACGAAATATTAACGCTACCAAGCGAAGATCTTGACGAAATCTTAAGCACAATTGCTAAAGAAAAAGAGATCCCAACACGATCTAAAAGTCCAAAAATAAACATAATCTCAAATATAACAATTAACTCAAAATAGAATCCCCTTAGTGACTTAGAAACGCAACATTCTAGCGTAGAACATCCGATAATAGCAGTCTCTTATGTACAAACATCTCTGAATGAATATAAAAATCAAGTAATTTTTAGATACTCTAGCAATAAGCAAATTAAAACGCAAAAACAACAAATTTTCGACAAACACTGAACTTATATGTGTTTTTAAAAGCACCCCTTGTTTATTTTCCAAAAATAAAACAATAAAAATCTTGCAAAAATATATTAAAAATAATGCTTTCACATTTTACATTTCGAATTTACATTCCGAACAGTCCTCTGGAAGAGATAATGGATACTGACGAACAACAACTTAAAATAAAATATTATCATTACAAATTCATCACACCGCGGTGTATAAGAAAATATTATAGTATTAATGAAAACTGTCTATTGGCCCAACTTAGCAAACGACGTAAAAACATATGTAAACCTACGTGAAGTCTGTCAGAAATCCAAATACGAAAGACACCCAACTAAGGTAATATTTAAACCCGCGCCCATAGGTTACGAACCGTTTGACAATGTTTACACAGACGTATATAAAATACATAACACCTCGTTTTTTACTTTAATTGACAGTATTTCAGAATAGGGCAAGCATATCCTTTATTAACTCCAACAAGCTCAGAAATCGCTAATGAATTAATAATTTACTTTAATGATTACGGACTACCACAAAAAATAACAACTGACGATGACACAGCTTATAAAAACGAAATCATTCAAAACCTGTGTTCTCTTCATCAAATAGAAATTCATTATTGAATGCTACATAACCCAAATTCAAGCAGTCCTTTAGAATGACTATACTCAACATTGAACGAAACCATCCTCACAATAAAAGACAAACAAAACCTGAAGAAATTAATATTACACAAATGAATTACGCAATTTTTTCGTATATTAATTTTGATCAAAACGCTCTAAAATATACGACTTTTCAAATCGTCCGAGGCAAACTAGATTATAAAAATCCATTAGAGTTTTCCGAACAAAAATCAAATATATATAAAGCTTATAAAAATTGACAAGACGGATTTCCTATCGATCCCAAAAACCTTGCCATCCATCAAAATTAAAAGAATCTTCCAAGTATAAAAAAGTAAATACTCCAATAGTGGTTCGAGAAAACGTTATTTGTACCCAAAACCAAAACATTCACAAAAGTATATTTAAACCACAACGACATCTATTTGTTTCAGATGAGACACTGCCTATCGTTACAACCTTAAAAGTCAAAAGAATTAAAAATCCTATCCTTCCTTTATTCCTAGGACCAACATACATTACAACACAGTACATATCCCTGTATCATATAAACGTTACGCAGATCGAAAACTGCCTATATAACACAGAATACCTTTCAGAAAAATGTAACGAAACAATAATTAACGCCAATACAACCAAAAACTTTTCAGTTTTAACCACTCATAAAAATAAACAAATATTTGACTACCTACAAACATTCTTAGCCAATTAACAAAGAAGAATAACTATCTTAACACCTTACAACAGAATCTACAAAACATAAAACAGGAAATAAAAAACGAACACATCTTACTGTCAAACATTATCAATACCTATAAATACTTAAAACAAACCAAACTATGTTACTTAAAAACTTATACTTATAGTAGAATCAGAATCAAATACAAGTAATGCTTTATGTGCATCTCTAATATTAGAAAACTAAATACGTTGAATCAAATAATAAATAACGTAGAAAATGCAATTTCATTGCCTCATGTAAATACGATGCATAATTCTATTCTCAGTCCTAGCCAACTTAACGAAATAATAAATAGTATAGAAAAACCTATATGGAACAAGTCGCATACCTAATTTTAATAACCCTTTTATACTGCTCACGAAAGAAGATTACTAGGCCACAATAGAAGAATGTCCGCAATTAGAAGACATATTCATCTGCAAGCAAAATACACTGTCCAAAGATGAGCCCTGTCTTTACAAACTGCTAACCACAACAAAGAACGAATGCCCACTAACCGACATACACTGTAAGAAAACAACAATTCGACGCCTTAATGGAGAAGAAACTTTAATTATTTCATTGAACGAGATAATCATAAAAAACAAATGCCAAAGAGGACTGTACAAAGTCAAAGAACCCAGCATAGTCGTCATACCTTCATGCTCAATACAAATCAATAACAAAACCTACGAAAAAGAGAACAAGACAGAACTTCAATACGTATTGGAGCTGTCTAAATTTTCGTATACTCATCAAGACAAGCCAAATCAAAAACTACATCTTGAAAAAAGTAAATTTAGAAGAACTAAATAAAGCTCAGAAGATTTTGTCAACTGTCCAATTTCACACCGAACACACCTGGAGTATCAGTGAACCATTGGATTAGTCCACTAACAATTATAGCAATAATAATTGTTATCATTCTGGCGTATCTAACAAGAAGATTTTGGAATGGAGAGAAGCCGTCTCAAAAAAACCTAGAATACCCCAAAAATCCACATCGGACTTGAAGATCGAAAGACCATCATACACACATGATGATCTCAAGCTGACATCATTTAAACCTGCAACGATAGAATAGTGTCTACTCTGCTTTTTTGTATATATTTAAGCAAACTGTAAACTAAATATAATTCACTCGCGGTTAACCTCCGAGAATTTGTAGATACTTTGTAATAACTATTTATTTAAGATTAAATTGTTTTTTAAAAAGTGTTAAATTGTGGCCTAGTCTAATGTTAAAAACATTATCACTAAAAAACTACTTATCCAATTTAGCTCAAATTTTACACAAATATCATTACGTAGTAAATAACTAATAAAATTTTGGTACGAATCCAAGATAGCGGAACAAAATGGCGGCTTAATAAATCATTTCAAAAGTCAGCCTGAAAATCTACTTAATAAATTTATTTCAAATTTTGTGCAATAATTAACTGTGGTATAGAGATGAATTGGTAAAACTGTGGTACGAATTCAAGATGGCTGCCAAATGAATGTTTGTAATCGTGACAAAAATTCTAGGTTTTTATATATCTATCGCGTTTTAGCGCCCCCTCGATGTGAAAAAATATGTTTTTTCAATCCATTGATTCGTCTGTCGGTCTGTCTGTCTGTCTATCAGTTCGCAACGTAGTTAAAAACTGTTTACCCGATTGACTTTAAATTTTGGTCAAAAATTAAGGGTTACTTGTGGATAACCTGGCAATATCTTGGTAAAAATTCAAAATGGCGGAGCAAAATGGTAAAAATTCAATACGGCGGAGCAAAATGGCGGTGTAGTGAAATGTTAAAACAATATTACTAAAAAACCAATTTTCCAATTTATCTAAAATTTTGCACAAAACCTTTAAAGGAATCAAACAGCAAACATAATGGCAGCCTAATAAATTATTTAAAAAATTGGTCTGAAAAACTGATTTTTAGATTAATTTCAAATTTTGGGCTTCCATTAAAGTATAGTAAATGACTATGTGAGAAACTATATTGGGTTATACTTTCCTGTTTCTAATAATAGGAAAGGTTCATAACAAGGGAAGTTCCGGGTAAAGGAAATTTACCAAATTTGACTTATCTAGTAATATTTTTTATAGCTCAGTTCATTGCAATAAATTTTATAACATTAGGTCATTAGGTGACATTTTAAATATATTAATATTTAGTGTTTTAGTTGTCAATGGTTTGTTGAAATCAATTTGTTTAATTTATTCGAACTAATATTATTTTTAATAAAAAAATATTCCCTATTATTTTTTAAAAGTGATAATGTTTGTATTTTCTTAAGAAAAATATAAATATTAGTTTTTCTTGAGTTTAAAATTCACCATTTTTCATTGTAATTAATTTAAAACATTTTATGCTATTTCGTATTCGTCCAACTACATATAGATACATACGTAACGATTTTAACGGCACTGACTCGAGTAACGATTAGTAACGGTTATTCAAAAGTACAGAAAATCTGCATCTCTACTCGCGACAAGCAACAAAATTCTTGGTTCGTTCTAGTGGCACTATTGACAGTTATTTTCAGGAACGTGTGCAAATTTGTTTATTCTCAAGCATCCTCACGAGTCCCGCCGCTTGCCGAGTCTTGGTTAAAATATTTTTTTGAAAAAGAAATTATAAATTCTATTTCATTAATAACCGAAAATTTCAGTTTTCGTTCCGGTTAAGTGTGCTCATTTAGGGTATACAAAAAATATTAATGGTTACTTTGGGACATATAATTATGAGTAGGAATAAGAACAGTTATAACTGAAAAGTGCATCATCTGTAAAAGTAATCTTCCGAAGTTTTCATAGTGCGCAGGCGCACGCCTTGTTGTCAAGAGGCCTAAAATCTAGGGCAGATATTCAGAGTCATTTCTAGAATACAAAAATACGACGCCCCCAAGTAAAAGCAGTATATTACTAAAAAAGCTTTTGTAAAATTTTTACCGTTAATTTCTTTAACTTCTAATTGTTTGTTTTGAATGAATCTATAGAATGACCTGCACTTTGGGAGGTGTAAATGCCCCTTTGCAACCCCTAGCTCCGACGCTGCTAAATAAATGCTACATTCGACTACTATATAACAATTTCACAGTGACAATTGTTTGTTAAACCGGTTTATTCGTATTTCTATTTTTAGGTCGATTATAAGGACGCTATCTGCATTTGTGAAAATATATTAAAAAAATAGACTTGAAATAAGTCATTCTGATAATTATACAAACATTCTGGTACCAAAATATCTTTCTTGTATAACCTGCAATTCCAGTAAGGAGAAATGATTGTTGTTTTCAAAATTTGGTAAATTTCCACTTTCTCTTACCATCGCCGATTGTAATGAAATTTGGTACACAGGTAGAATTTGAGGCGCTGATGACGGCCTGGTTTTGTTTCCCAGTAATCTATCATCAAAGTTTATAATCTTCTACTCACAGTTTTTTACCTTCTTTTGAACTTCGTCTATTAATTTTTGCAGTTAAACGATAAACCCATTAAATGGCTTTATTTACATAAACATTTTTTGGGTTCAAATTTTAAGTAATTATGGACTGGTTTTGTTTTTTTTTTGGTTAAAAATGCACTTGTGCCAGTAAAATCATTAAAGCTTCCGAATGTGTCAAAAAAATTAGCAATGCCGTGGATTTAGTTGGTTTCATTCCCGTGGGATATATATACATATATATATATATATATATATATATATATATATATATATATATATATATACATATATATATATATATATATATATATATATATATATATATATATATTTAGAAATTAGAAATTTATTTTATGGCCGGTTTCCTCATGATGTAGGAATAAAGCTGAGGTTGTTTTCAGAACGGCAGTAGTGAACGGATGTACACCCGGAATGAAAACACATTTATATATATATATATATATATATATATATATATATATATATATATATATATATATATATATATATATATATATATATATATATATATATATATATATATATATATATATACCTATAAAGGGTACTTAGTCACCTCAAAAATAGGAAAATATAATCTGTTCCCACCTCAAATTTTACGACGTCACCTCGAAAAACTGAGGTGACAACGTTTTAGGGTAAATTTACTTGGGGGCGGTTCTAAATGCTATTTAATATCAAAATACCAAAAATCTTGGTGAGGTGACATCAACTCATAAGTGCCTAAAAATTTTGTTTTTAGTTCGGATATATATCAACAGCGCTAGTGTCGACTTTTGTGGTTAGATTCGGCCCACGCGATGTCACCTCATCCTTCGAGAGAGGGCATATTTTGGTGCTGGTCGCTCGTTGTCACCAGGGTTGTTCCAAAGCGTACTTTTGTACTAAATTTGGCACACTTCGAATATATTTGGCACCATGGTACATCTATGGTTTTTTTGGCACAATTTATCATTCATATTATTAATTAATTTACTTGAAGGTATCACAATATGATTCAAAAAAAATAAAATGATATACGAAATTTAACGACATATCTTTTAATAAATACCAGAATAGGTCTTTTAAATAATTTTGTGTTACAAGTCATAACACAGCATCGGTTTTTACGTCAGCGCATGTGGTAGTATGAGCGGCGTGAAATAGAAATCGACGCGTGGCTCCATAGCGAAAGAGATAGCTTTACCTCGTGGGGTCGGGAAAATATTCGATGAAATTGTTTGTCTCTGTCTAACAGTATTAAAAGCGGAAAGCCTGGCTATTCAGTTGCTCAAAGTTAATGATTCGAGGGTAGAGTCAATTTTGAATAAAAACGGTTTTTTTATTTAAAGAATCTCCTGGATAGCAGTAGCTGTTAGCAGTGTATTCCAAATCTTTATATAATTATTTCGCCACTTGTTTTCGTCTTGTATGTTAACGGATTAATTAATTCAGTTAAAAATCAGAAGTGTATGAAGTCAGTTCAACCACGAAGTACCCAATAATGTTATTGTTAGCAGACGTTCGAGATATCCATGCGCATGCTGGAAATCTAGATCATATCTACTGGTGTGAACTTGGCAGCCAAAAATTAGCAGCTAAACTGCTAATGACATTTTAATAATATTCCGTAAAAGGTTATAATGCATTTTAGTTTTTTTGAAAAATAGACAATGAAATATTTTAGTAGATATTAAACAACGGGCCAATATGATTACTGAACACAGGTTTAAGGAGTCGTTTCAAATTTACATTATTTAGGTTGGCAACAATGTTCTCTCAATTTTTCGAATATACATAAAATTCAAAGAAATTCATATTTTTGGATATCAGTTTAATATTTATTTGGTAAATAAGTGCTATAATTGCACGAGCATAGGCAGCAATTTGTTCGGCGTATCAAGTACAATATTTGCAGATACAAATTTACTTATTTCAGCAACACACTCCACTTGATTTTCATATTTATTCTAGTTAATATAAAGGCCTTAAATAATTCGGAAGCCGTCAAAAGATGCTTAGGTTACCATAAGACACATTAGGAACAACGCTAATTGCTTATATAGAGAATGACTCGAGAGACTTCAAAGAGTGTCTAATTTATATTATAGGAAAATTTTGTTACATGTACATATATATACATACCTATTCTTTTTTGCAGAAAATCTAAACATACTGACAACTGGTTTTTTATATATGTTTTAGCTAATATGTATGCCTAATTAATGGACATATAAAGAATGACCAACTAGAAAGAGTGTCTAATTTATATTAAGGTAGAATTTATTACATTTGAGCGCATATACATATTTATTTTATACGCTCACATGTAATATAATCTACTTTAATGTAAATTAGACACTCTTTGTGTTTTAGTCATTCTCTATATGATCATTAATTAGGTTTATATATTAGCTAAAACATATATAAAAATCAAATTGACAGTATGTCTAGTTTTTCTCTTATAACTATTAAATAGGTCTATTTGTTAAAAATGATTATAAATATGTTGTTTTACTTTACGGTTTCATTTTTCTGCAGTAGTTTAATGTTATTAATTATTTTGTGTTTAATAAGTATGCATGTACATACACAACATATAAATATATATTATAAATATAATTATTTAAATTGTCTATCATTTCATTATTTTCATGGAGGATATAATGGTCAAAATACAAAATAGTAATGTTGACGTCCCCAAACCGGAATAAAGTGTATCTCGCTCCGAGGGTCGCCGGATAAAGCGAGTAAGCTCCGGACGGGGAGCAATCTGGCAAGTTGCGAAGTGCAGTGCCAAAAACATATATTGGAATTGGAATGTTATTCTGTTCCCAGAATCCCAGATCTAAATAGGTTGTGCGTGAAAAGTCTGTGTTTTTTCTTGTTTTCAATCTTCTCATTTTTTTTAATTTTAATTCGAAAATGCGCATTAGCATTGGGTCTTGGAACATTTGAAATTGACAATTTCACTGAATATTTTTGAATTTGGATGAGTTGTGTGTATTTTTAAATAAAAGTTATGTTAAAGAAAGAATCAAATAGGATAGCAATATTGAATGCTCAGAAAAAAACTATTGTGTTACAGGGTTGACAGCATTGTTTTTATTTTTTATTTAACTATATTTTCTGTATTAACCACCTCTGAATCCTTATTGGATACTTTATTTTATTTTATATTACGGAGTTGATGTGCTGCCCTGGAAACTTAAAATGGATAACGGACATTTTTAAGATAAATGGAAATGAAATATTTCTAAAACGGACATAAATATCAAAAAGTACTCTTTGTGAATTTCTTTTAAAATAAAATAGTCCTGTGACGAATTCAAACAAATACAGGAATTCATTTACAGGATCATCATAAACTCCAAAAACCGTTTTCGGAGGCATAAACAAGTGTGTCGAAACTGGGGAAAATTTTTTTTTGAGGGGTAAAATGTAATTTAGGACTAATTTAAAATAGGCGTAACGCCAAGAACCTAAGTAATTGCAAGAGTTTTAAAAGTCTAGGTTTTAACGATACGTCTATTTCTAAGACATTTTTGATTGATTCATATACTGATTATTGAGATATACAAGGTGCTTCACATAAACTAACAGGTATATCAAAATTGGGTAAATGTTTTTGAGTAAAATGTAACTACTTACAGCTAAAAGAAAAAACAAAACATTTGTAGAAATATTTAAGACTTTTTTGTTATTTGGACCATAACATTTCCGCAACTATTTAATTTTTTTAGCATGGATTATCTAAATAACTAATTTTTAAAGTTTCTGTACTTTTGATTTTTCTTGCCGTTGCGCGGCGTCTATACTGATGACGGTGTCGGTTTTATTTTAGCTCTAAGTAATTATATTTTACTTACTTAAATAACTACTTTTTGAAGTTAAAATGAAACACTCTGTATATCTCAGCAACAGTAATCAAGTTGATGGAAATAACCAAAATGTCTGGATGAATTTTTGAAATAATATTGAGTTTTAACTTATTGTATTTGGATGATTAGATATTGATCTTTTGGTTTTAGATATATATATATATATATATATATATATATATATATATATATATATATATATATATATATATATGTATTTTGAGACTGCGCAGAGGAGGGTAATGCGTTTAACAGTAATGTAAAAATTAATATTTTTATAACCCATTGTAATAGGTATCAAATAGATATCAAATTAAAGAGCGGATGTATATGCATATGCTATTATAATATACAGAGTGTTCCAAATATAAGCAATTATAAAAAAAACTTTCGTAAGACCCAAACAGCTAAACGGATTTTAATAAGTGAGGGGTTAAAAGAATCATACTATTTTCGGGAGTATACAGATGTAGATTTAATAGTAATTTAATACAGACGAACTGAGGGGCCAATTTGAGCAACATGAAACAAAAATTCAATTCCATCATGATGGATGTCAAATTAAAAAACTTTATAGATTCTAAGATTGCCCTATAAAAATATTTTTAATTCCTTCGTAAGAGTGAAATGTTGTAATCATAAAAAACTCCTTCCGAGTTTTTTTTAGTTTTTTACGTTTCAGGGTTCTCAGATGCCGAAAATCATGTTTTCCCGGTCTATCTATGCGCGGCATAACTAAGGAACTACTTATCTAATTGACATCAAAGTTTGCGTGCTGACTAGGGATGGACCTGTTAAGGCTTTGGTGTGTATTCAAGAGAGAGAGAGAGAGAGAAAATTGTCCTATGTCAAATCTGATATATTTATAATCGGTAAGTGGGGACTCATTCAATGAAATAATAATATACAGGATGTCTCTTTTAAGAAAATATAGGTTATGTTTTTTATTTTTCCTACTTCTTAACAATTTTTAGAAATGTTTGATGTTCTTAGAAAATAGTAAAAGAAAAGTCCTACAACTTTTGTTTATACAGTCTTTTGCATCTCCTATAGTTAAAGCTGCAACTAGATGTCAAAATAGAAAGGATAACTATGTGCAATACTTTTGTATTTAAAGTCTTTTGCATCTCCTATAGTTCAAGCTGTAACTAGATGTCAACATAGAAAGGATAACTCTGTACCAATGACGAAATAAGAGAGTGGGCAGGTAAATGCGCTATACGGCTACGAGTGGTTTGTGTGACCGAAAATTGATGCGACGCCATTATTAGGAGCCAAACATTCGTAGTGGAGCCAGTGTTTATTTTTGTGTTTTGTGCTGTTAAAAGTGAAATAAAGACTTTGATTTTGTGATAAACAATATGTTGTATTGTTGTGCTTACGGCTGTAAAAGCCATAATGATAGAAAAGAGTCAGGAGTTACGTTTCATAGGTAAATATTCTACATCGACTATTTGCATTACGGCTTATTTTATACCATATTTCAGTCAAAAGACAAGAAATTGCAAATATTTTAAAGTATTATTAAGGTACCATGTATACCAACGTCTCTTATTAATTTTACTTAAATTGATTAACATTTTCATTCATAATCTCTAATTCATACAATTAATTTGCAGTTAGGCGATTTCATCACCCAGAGGCGTGCATTCTTTTTAGATAAATAATATTAAATTAATGAAAGTATGCAATAATATTTTATTATGGGGTGAAATAATCCTCTTCATGACGATAATAATATAATATTTTAAAAAATAATAATATTTCAAGTAAATACAGATGGAAAATAAAAATAAATACCTATTATGTATTAGACAAGGAACCTTTTTCATCAGAAATGTCATATGATCTGTCTTTTATGCATAGATTTTATTTGAATGATTTTTTTGTAATGAAAAAGATAATTATTATTATCTTATCGTTACTAATTATTACAAACCTTACTAAACAAATACAGTATTTAGATAATGTGAGATACTCGGTGAGTTATACCTTTCATCAAGCATCAAGCCTTCAACTAAAATATGTTTAATTGTCCTATTGTTGCTTTCTAGTGCAGAACGTCACTTGACCAGACATTTTTTGGCAATAAAACCTATGCATTTTAGTAATATACATAGTCATTATATAATTCTTAAAATAAACTTTTTTTTTTCATAAATCATTTTTATTTTTGTTCTAGATTTCCAAGAGATCCAGAAAGGGCAAAACTTTGGATACAAAATATGAAACTTGCAGACTGGAAACCTTCTTTAACAGACAGGCTTTGTTCAAAACATTTTGAAAAAACTCTTTTTTATCGTGCTGGTGAAAGAGTTCGTCTGCTAGATGATGCTGTACCCACAATATTTCTAGAACTACCAGTGTATTTACAACCAAAACAGGTATATGTTATATAAAATATACATATCTTAGTTTGGGTAATATATTAAAAAAAAACAAACCAGTCATACAAACTTTTAAGATTATGAACATTGTACTAGTGTACTTATCATATATATTTTTACAGGAACGAAAAAGGCTTGTTCGCAAAGAGCCAAGTGTCATGGAATCACCTGCTACACCAAGTACTTCAGTCATGTCCCAAGGAAATGAAAGTCCAAGAAGAAAAAAACTTAAAAGGCAGTTGTTCCGAGAAGTAACTAGAAGTCGAGAGAAGTCAAGGAAAATCAGAGTATTGGGTCAAAAGGTTAAAAGATATAAAAAAAAATTTCATCCCTAAAAATGGTTTTAAAACAGTTAAAATCCAAAAATTTAGTATCTGATGAAAATGTATCAGTATTGGAAGGTATGCCTACCATAACGAAAGAATTATGGAAACGTAAAATGGGAAAAGGGAAAAAATATTCTCCAAATTTGAGAAAATTTGCAATTTCTCTGAGTTTTTTCTCTCCTAAAGGCTACGATTATGTTAGGGATACTTTTGATTCTTGTTTACCACACAGAAGCACCATAGGTAAATGGTTTAAGAATGTAAATGCCGAGCCTGGATTCACAAATGAAGCATTTGAAATGCTAAAAAAGCATGTTGCGTCTTCAGGCAAGGCTGTAATTTTATCACTTATAATCGATGAAATGTCCATACGCAAACATGTTGAGTGGGATGGAAAGAAGTTTCATGGCTACATACATTTTGGGGTTGACTTTAAGGATGATACCAATGCAATGGCCAAAGAGGCCTTTGTATTATTGGTAACCTGTATAAATGGGCGGTGGAAGCTTCCTGTAGGGTATTTTTTTGTTGATGGTCTAAGTGGGAACCAGAAAAGTGCACTTGTTTCACAATGCATACAATTAATTTGTCAAACAGGGGCACAGGTTAGTTCCCTCACATTTGATGGAGCTCCATCTAATGTGTCAATGGCCCAAACATTAGGCTGCAATGTAACTTTGCCACAATTAAAACCCTATTTTGAATATCAAAATAGGCAAGTTTATATTTTCTATGACCCCTGCCATATGGTCAAATTAGTTAGGAATACTTTTGGGGAAAAAAAAATTATAATAGATGGGGAAGGGAATACAATTAAGTGGGAGTATATTGAAAAACTGGAAAAATTACAAGACTCTGAGGGCTTGCATTTGGGAAATAAACTCCGTAAGAGTCACCTAAATTTTTTCAAACAAAAAATGAAGGTGAAACTGGCCGTTCAACTTCTTAGTGAGTCAGTCGCAGATGCCTTAATTTATTGTGAAGACCAGCTGAAATTAAACACTTTTATAGGATGTAAGGCAACTGCTAATTTTATCAAAATATTTAATTATTCCTTCGATATCCTAAATAGTAGATCTCTTATTCCACCAGGATATAAAAAAGCTCTATGTGAAAAAAATGTTGAAACCATGACATCTTTCATAAACAATGCAGTTTTGTATATTTCTACTTTAAAGTTTAGTGATGGGGAATTAGTTATTAATTCAAGGCGAAAGACTGGTTTTATAGGCATAATAATTTCTTTAAAAAGTAGTTTATTGCTCTACAATGATCTTGTTGCTAAACAAAAATCTATAATTTATTTGCCATTATGTAAGGTCAGACAGGATCACCTTGAACTTTTTTTTTGCTCGGTAAGATCAAAGGGAGGGTATAATAATAACCCTACAGCACGTCAATTTACAGCAGCCTATAAAAGGCTGTTAGTTCAAGCAGAAATCCGCCCAGGTGGAATGGGAAATTGCATTCCTCTGGAAGATATTCCAATATTAACAGGCTACAGTAGGTCTGAAAATCCAATTATTAATATAAATTGCAGTGTGACACCATCTGACACAGAAATAGTAGCAGATGATATAACAGAAGTAGTTTTAAGAGACCATGAATATATTATGAACCCTGATATTATTAGTAATTGTTCACAACAAATTGTCATTTATATAGCCGGATTTGTATCGCATCACTTACAAAAAAAAATAAAGTGTGAACACTGTATTGGGGCGATACTTGGAAGTAGGGAAAACTTTCTGAATTCCCTTATAGAAAGAAAAAATCATGGTGGATTAACATATCCCTCAGAAGATGTGATTAATATTTGTAAAATTGTTGAACATTTTATAAGAGTTTACGAAAATAAGTTAACAAGGCCCAATTTTATTAAATTTCTAATAAATAAAATTATGTTTTCTTGCATTGAAGAACAATTTTTTAAATGTTTAAATGAACATATTTTAAGTTGTAGTAATAACCATATATATTTTCTAATTGAATCTGTGGTAAAAAAATATTTAAATGTTAGAATTCATTTTATCACCAAACGGAAATCAGAAGTGACAGATCCAGTAAGAAACCAATTAACAAAACTGATTTTATTTAAGGGACAGTAATATAGATTTTAAGTTATATATTATACTTATAGTTATATATATTATACTTCTTACTTTTTTTAAATTGTGTAATAATAAATATTTTTAAGCATAAAATAGTTTGTTTTATTCAATTAATAATTAAACTGAATAAAAATACTTTGAATCCTGGCCAGTGGGAAAGTCTGTACCACGTATAAGAAAACTTTAATATTGATTTCTCAGAAAATCCTATTCTGGGTGCATAAAGAAAAAATAATTTTGACAGTATTAAAAATTAGGCCCGATATGCAGGGGTTCAAAAATACCTAATATGTTTGATAGTGGCAAAATTATTCTTTCTTTGGGCACCCACTTTTATCAAGAATTTTTTTTGAGAAATCTAATAGGTATTTTTTTCCATACATCATGTATGGAAAAAATACCTATATAGTTTTTCGCGGGCCCTGTATATTATTCTTTCTTCGTGCACCCACCTTTAACAAGAATTTTTTTTGAGAAATCAATAATTAATAGGTATTTTTTTCTATACATCGTGTATGGAAAAAATTACCTATATCTAGTATAGTTTTTCGCGGGCACTGTATATTATTTTTTCTGAAGATTTTTTATACTTTAGGATAGAATAATGACATGTAATAAAAAAGTCAACCAATTAAAAAAACACGTATTTTATTTGAAAACGCTAGTCTTGCTTGGTACAGTAATCACACAACTTTATATTCTCTAATGCTTATGTGTTTCATAAATACTCCTACTTTTTATCTATTTTTCCATAATAATTTAAAAAATAACATTTAATATACACGCGAATACATTTAAAAAATAATATATATTTAAAGCAATGTAATATAGATGAGTCCTCATGCAACGCCACTGGCCAAACCCGCGTGGAGCCAGCCGGTAACATGATACGTTGCATATTTATCTGTCCACTCTCTTATTTCGTCATTGCTCTGTACATATACAAATTGTATAATAAAAATTTATTCGAAAGTTTCCTCAGTTCCCTCCTAATGAATCCTTTTCATATATTAAGGGGAATGGTAACACAATATGTACAGCGTTTTCCTGTATTTTTTGAATCCCAACTAGAGAGTTTATTTGAATTGCTACCGAAATGTCGTAAATACAAAAGTTGCATTGTTATTTAATAAGAATAATAATAATTTTATAAGAATAATCAAGATATTTTATCAAAAATGCAAAAATATCTTTTTAAATATCAAATTTAACAGGTTGGCACTTTTTTTAATGGAATACCCTGTAAATTATATGTCCATGAGATAGGTATTTTCTTGCTGATTATAAATATACCTGGTTTAATACGTTTGTCTTTAAAGGCATTAAAGAAACTTAAGAAAAACCCTGCCTTAAGAGGCAGTATGTTAGAGAGAGTCGAAGAATGCTCTATCACTTTGAGTAGATGGGAATACATTGCTTCATATTGCAGGGGTTTCTCAAATTTCTCAGGTGCCTTTAAAGACAAAGGTATCAAATCGAATATATTTATAATCAGCAAGAAAAGACCTACCTGATGAACATTTAATGTATAGGATATTCCATTAAAAAATTGACAACATGTCAAAATTTTATATTTCCAAAAATATTATGCATTTATTTAAATTTTTATATCAATTCAAATCAACTCTCTGTGTGGGTGTCAAAATATACTACAAGAAATCCCTATACATATTGTAAATAATTACACGAAGAACTAATCTGGGTTATTTCGTAATTTTTTTTTTCATAAAAAAGGGATACATAAACAGGGAAGTTATGAATAAAGCTCTTTTATCGATTTCTAAGAAAGCAAGGGCCGGCTTCGTCTGAAAAATAGCCCTCGTTTGCAGTAATCAACACTGAAATAGGTCAGGTTTGCTTGCATGAAAACTTTTTTATAACATAATCATAGAATATACAAGTTCTATTTACCTATAATTATAAATATGCTCTCTTGCAGTGGCGAGGCGTGGAAAAAAATTTTAGATTTTCCCGTTGTGAATCGGTTTTTGTCATTGATCGAGTCCCATACATTCTTTTTTATGTTACAAATGGTAAACATTTGTTTTATTAATAAATATAAATAGTTTAATAAACATATTTATATTATTATATGTATCCATTCAAAATCAAAATTCGCTGAATCCATTTTCTGCAATATATTCTAACGAAACTTAAATAACAAAATAACCCTGGGTCTATATTTATAGAGTTGATAATTAATTAAAAGAAGTCAGATCAAAAGAAATCATGGGCGACCCATTCACCGACGCATCTAAGTAAGCCAAGCTAAAATTTACCGCCCATCCGAGACATCTAGCCAAATAACAATTTCGCCTACTGTAGTAGACATTTCACTACTTGTCTTAACCAAAAAAAAAAATACATCTGGAAACAATTATAGGTACTTAAAAACTTCGTTTATGCAAAAATAAAAAATGTAACATAGGCCCATCATCCACTTGTGTTTTCACCTTCCTTTTTTGAAGCGCGAACGTGATTTCTTGCGCTGTTTGATACTTTAATTATACATCTATATTTTAAGTTTTATTTCATATTATTTAATAATAAATTAAATAATTATAATAATAAATATGGTATTTTAGTTATATTTGTAGAAAATGTCTACATTATCTAGTCTCAAGCTTCGCCACTGCTATCTTGTTTTTTTCTTTTAGTCATTTGGTTAGTGTAGCTTATCTGGTTATAACTCAACTCAACTCAAAAATACTTTATTATAGAGGAAATGTGATTTCCATTGACAAAGCATACTACAAAATAATATAAAGTCTAATAGTATACAAAAAAATCTTTAAACAAGCTAAACAATATAAAATACAAACATAGTAAATACAAGTATGTGCAAAACAGTACAGCTGAAAAAAGAACATAAGATAGATAACATATACAACCAGACAGATTAGGCAATAGGGTCAGCATAAAATTCGGCAAGTTTATAGTAGGCTTTGCCTAACAATACTTTTTTAAGACTTCTTTTAAATTGTTTTAATGACCCAATTGTTCTAAGGCTACTTAGCAAGTGGTTAAAAAGCTTTCTGCCCTCATAAATCAAAGAATTCTTAGTCAAAGCAGAAGTAGGCACTGGCAAAGGCAAATCCAAAGCTTGTCTGGTGTTTCGTTGACCTGCAGGACGCTGTATATTTTCTCGGTATTTAAAGATTAGACATGCTGTTTCGAGGATAAATAAAGAGCTAAGAGTTAGGATTTTTTGTGACAGAAAATGAGGTCTGCAGGATTCTCACAGACCCACACCAGCAATAAAGCGAACAGCTTTCTTCTGCAGCACAAACAAGATGTTTAACAGATATTGACTACTAAAACCCCAGAATGGAATCCCATATCTGAGGTGCGATTCAAATAAGGCAAAGTAAACGGTACGCGCCACTGCCATGCCGAGTTCATTTCTTGCAATTCTGGTTGCAAAGCAGCCAGAAGAGAATTTCTTGCTCAAATTTAAAATATGATCCTCGAAACGTAATTTTTTATCAATAAAAACCCCCAAAAACCTTGTCACATGGCTGTCAAGGATTGTAACACTGTCCAACTGCAAGTTCTGCATGTCACACCTAAAACCAACAACATTAGTCTTCGTCAAATTGAAGGAAAGTCGGTTTGAATCACACCATCTTTTAACCTCCAGCAAGTCTTGAGTTATAATTTTCCTTAGCTGAGCAATCTCTTCATTATGCCAAACAATCAAGGTGTCGTCCGCAAATAAGGTAAATTTTCCTGATATGTTAACTTTCACAAGATCATTAATATAAATCAAGAACAAGAGAGGACCTAAAACAGACCCTTGCGGAACCCCACAATTTATGCTCAATGACGAAGATCGCCTTTCGGAAGTAGTTACAGATTGGCTTCGACCTGAAAGGTATGAAGAAAACCACAACAGCGTGGAGCCTCTGAAACCATACAACTCGAGCTTAGACAGCAATATTCTGTGATCAACACAATCAAAAGCTTTTGAGAGATCACAGAAAACCGCTGCCACCACCTCTCCGTGATTAATGTTAGTGTAGACACCCTCGAGAAAACCAAAAATTGCATCGTGCATCCCTTTTGCATTCTGAAATCCAAACTGATTCAAGGTAAGTAAATGAATTGTCTCAAGATACTCACACAATCTCTTCTTAGCAACTTTCTCAATAACCTTGGAGACCGTAGACAAAAGAGAAATTGGACGAAAATTCGAGAGCTCACTGAGATCCCCGCTCTTATGCAAGGGAATCACTATTACTGATTTTAGGCATGAAGGAAAAACTCCTTTAGACCAGGAATCATTAATTGCAAAAGCAAGGGCATCCAAAGCACCTTCCGGCAACTTTAAGAGAACTTCAGCTGAAATCTCGTCATCTCCACAAGCTTTCTTGTTTTTTATACTAAGAAAAGTCTCTCTAATCTCCTGGTTATGTGTGGGGAAAAAATAAAAAGAACCAGGCACAGATAAATCTTTCAAATAAGAAAGAGGATCAACTCCCACAGTCAAATTCTGGACCAATTTTCCTGCAATACTGCAATAAAAACTGTTTAATGTATCTGGATCAATGTCACTATAAGAACCAGACCTATTAGATATGTTTTGCAATTCGTTGATAATGCACCAACTCTCTTTCTGTCTGTTCTTAGCACATGAAAGTCGGTTTTCATAATAATTTTTTGCAGCATTTACTAGTCTACAGTAAATCCTACGATATCTATTGCAATACGAAATAAAACCTAAATTATCAGAATATTTTTTAATATAGTTAAGACAATGAAGATCAGCTGCAGATATTTTCAATCCTTTAGTCAGCCACAGTTTTCATTTCTTTTTCCTATGCTTTAACTGACGCAATGGAAAAGCCAGGTTAAAGACGTCTAGTAAAACATTGTGAAATGTTGTGAATGGTTGTGGAGACACTTCTATACCCAGCCAATTGACATTAAGACAAAGATGCCGAAATTTATTATTAATCTCAGCCAACATACCAGAAAAGGTACAACACACAGCCTTGTGGTCAGAAAGGCCAGCATCTATGACTGAGCAAGATGTAACATCAATGTTTGAGCAGAAGTAATCAATAGTAGTGGCTGAAGTTCTAGATACACGAGTAGGTGAGTCAGTATGCATTTCCAAACCGTAAGTTGTGAGCAAACTTACAAGCAAAACAGTATTAATTGAATGTTTATCATCAAAGTTGATGTTAAGGTCACCAGCCAGGATAATTCTAGAGCAAGGCGAAATGTGTGAGAGAATAATATCAAGTCCCCTCAAAAATGCATAAACCTGAGCTGAAGGTGAACGGTACAAACATAAAATATGCAAGTTATTACGCTTGCAAAAGCACAGCGAAAATTCAAAAATACATTCCTCCAACAAATAATTAAATTTATCAACATTTACAAAATTGTTATTAAAATATGACTTATTCTTAACTAAAACCAACGTACCTCCATGTAAAACACTTTCCCTACAGAATATAGAAATTGGAGTATATTCTGAAACGAGAAAACACTCGCCTGGCTTTAACCAGTGTTCAGTAATAAGTATTATATCAGGTAAATTATTACTCTCTAAAAACACATAGAGGTTATCACATTTGTTCCTTAACGATTGAATGGTTAATAATATCACAGAAATGTCAGACTTATTTATGCTAACAGAATCCTTAAAATTATTTTTTTTATTATGCTCCTTAACAGGAGGTGAAACTATAAAAAATTTTCAACAAAGCTTTTGTCAGTGGCACCATCATGTAAAGGATTAACAGAAGGTGCGAGAATATCAATCTTATGCTCAATTATATCATTCTCCAACACATGAGATAATTCAGTGATATTATTATTTAGAGATATAGAACAAGTATCAAGTTTCACCAAAGTAACAAAAATAAGATATTTTTGCTTCTTGACAAGACTGAGCAGGGCATTACGAACAATAATATTACACACAGATTGCTTGCCCAATTTTATACCTTTTGATGAGTTGTAATCAATAAAACATACATTATTTACAAACCTAAAATTAATTCTATCAAGAAGGTATTTAACTTTTGTATTAAACTTAAAAATATTAAAATTAATTCTAGACACCCCATACAAATTACGCTTATATAAGGTACAGACACAGAAACAAAGTTTGAATTTTCTTCTCTGCCAAGTCCAAAAGATATTTAGCCGGTAAAAATCTATCATTTAAGAAGTTGTTATAGCCCGCCACTACGATGATAAAATCGTCCTTTGAGAACCCTTGAGTGAGATTCTGAACACTGCAAACAACAGTTTCAAAATCCGCAGCCGGTTTAATTATTTGTTGAATGTTATAACTACTTTTAGGATATTTAGATAAAAGACACTCCAATATAACATTAAAGTCTCTACCTAGCTCATCAGATAAAATTAAGATCTCTGTTAACTTTTCATCTGGCTTAGTGATTAACGTGGCTTGAGCAGCTGAGCCATCACCAGCCAAGTGCCCAGATACGGATTCAGTCCTTTCAAACTAGCACTGAACGGAACTATCAACTAAATTTGGTTTAATGATTTTCCCGTTAACAGCATTCAGCTCTTCTTGTAGAGAAAAACAATTTGACCTACAATTTTTCAAATCCGAAATATACACTTTATTGTCATTTTCAAGAACTTCAATGCTAGTCAATAGATTGGATTTTAAATTGTTCAAAGCACATAGATCAGATTCAAGAGAATTATTTTTGTCCTGCAAGCCCCCTATCTTATTGGAAAGTTCAGTATTAGTATCAATTAATTGAAGAATTTGCCTATTTAAATCAGAAATTTCATCTTTCTGTGCCTTTAGTCTGTCAAGAAATTCTTGTTCAGCTCCAAAAACAGAGTCTTCAAAATCTATTGTTTCTCTTAAGTCTAGTTATGTGGTCCGATTTAGTTTTTTTTTCAGAAGTTAGCCTGATTACTTCAGATTCAAGCTCTGTCTTGGTTATTTCATACTCATTCTGCAATTTCTCAATTAAAATATCCTTTTGTCTGCATTCAGCCTTATACTTTACATACAAATCATTAAGTTTGTTTATTTTGTGTCTATCACCAATACAGTTTTTGCAATTTGGACAATAAAAAATTACATTTCTGGGGGCTAAAGCCACTGCATGAGCTTCTGTAGTGGTGATCCCAGAACATTCTTTACAGATTACATTATTACAAGAGTCGCACGGAGCTCCAAATTTTTCTTCTTCCTTTGGTCTACTCTTAAAAATACATGGGGTTTTACATTCAGAACAATTTAAAAAAGACATCTTTTAAGCTACCACCAATGACTTTTGCAGCAAAACACATTTAAAAAAAAACTAAATCTTATAGTGTAGGGACTCCTTTATTGTGGAGGACAAAGTTCAAGATTTATTGATTTTTCAAATGTTATTGTCTTCAAAGATGTGAAAGTATAAAATGTCGTGATTTTTCTTAGTTTATTGAGTCTATTTTTATGTAGGACATTAGTTTTACGTACTGGTGACTGATAGTGATGTTTTCCATATTTTTATCTGCCTTTTACACTACTTTTTTCAGTCTACTTACAATAAAAACACTCTCTTTGGCAATTACTTTTATATACGAAATAACTCAACTCATATACTGTAGAATAAAATGAGTTCTCTTTTATTTATGGATATTTTTGTGATTTCTCTCTCTGTAGCAAGGGATTCGCCATTTTTTTGTTTTATTACATTTTGCTTACCCCCGAGTATTGAGAAAACATATTTTGCAATTCCCAGGTAATTACATCATACCTTTAGGTTTAACTTATAGTTATCCTGTAATAATATCCTATTAATTTTATTTCCAATAATATGAAGATTATCACGGGTTTAATACCAAAATATATTTTTGATAAAAAAAAGGTTTATATTTTATTAACTTTAACACCTTGTAGGTCAAAAACCGCATTGTCGCGATAATGATAAGATTTCCTCAGAAGGTAGAATACTACATTATAATAAAATGTTTACACGTTATTTGATTTAAATTTTTATATTTGATTTTTTTATTACTGGACATTTGATATAAATTAAATAGTTAGAGTTTTTATAAAATAAAATGAATATTTTCAGTTGGTGTTCTTAATTTAAGAAATTAAATAAACTGCACCAAGGTTATCAGCTCATCGAATCTAAACATAATAAATTTAATATAGACCTTTGATTTCTAAGATTTTTAACACATTTTTGCTGTTGTAGATATTTTGCATTGGTTAGGTGTGAGAAACATTTGACGAGTTTTGATTTTTTTTTTAGAAAAATGATAAAAAAAATTTACAGAATTTCTATCTAAAAATTTGCACATTGACATAAAATCTAATTAGAGACAACTTTTTCACACAACATTTTCCAAAACAATGTTCACAAACCTCAATTTTAATTTTGGCACTTTTCAGAAAAAATTTCAAATTTGACATATACCGGATGTCACGTGACAATTTTTAAAAATAATTTTTGGTTTTTGGACAAGCAGAGACGATCACCTTAGTTACATTTACAATAAATCATTTAATTAAAAAATAGCACTCTACATATATAAGTATGTATATATAAAAAATGTGTTTTTGCAAAAACAGAACTTCCCCATATTTCCCAAAACGAATGCTGTAATGCACTTATGTATTTAAAATATCAGTTGTAAATTCGGTGAGATTCAGGTTTTCTGTCTCTAACATATTTTCTCTTATCTGAAAATCTTAAATCAGCTGTCAAACGTAAGTGTAAGACATCCCTGATTTTGGGATGTCAAATACTTGTTAAAACCAAGATACCCAAATCCAGAATCGCCTTGAAAAGTCAAAATCTTGAAAAAAAAAGAAAAACATATAGGCCCTAGTTTACGAAACAACTCACAAAGTTACCGATCTGAGAATTTTTGCAATATAAAAAAATTATCGCATATTTTCGAAAATGCAATATTTTATTTTTTTCTAAATATCTCGAGAACCCTAATAGCTAGAAGCAATCCGCAAGTGCCATTAAGCTTGTATCAATCTTGTTTAAAACATTTCCACATTTAACTTCAAACTCTGTTTCTTATAATACGCGAGATCCCCATAGGCGGGGCCATTAATATTTTATTAACAATACAATATCTAAATTTTTCGAGGTGGCGACGATTAATTATTTAATATCCACCTTTTGTTTTGTATATCTAGTACTCTCTGCAGTTTCAATACATTCCATGTGCGAATTTAATGAATAAAGTGTTTAAAACGCATACATCGCTTTTAAACTTATCATCAGGTAAGAACGTACATTTTATATAATATTCGTATGGTTTGATGTATTTGGCCCTAAACTTCACTTGCCCAAACCTACATTACACATAACCGTCACTGGCGCGGACAGTCGAAATCCCGACACATTGGAATGCATGGAATTCGTCGTTGGCCTTAAACGTCGAAATACATAAACATGCACGCCAATGACGTAAGAAACTTCTGTCACTGTTGCCAAAGTGCATTATTGTTCAAATGAATTACATATTTCCGACAATATTAGAAATATTGTTTTTTATTTATGCTTGGTAACATGTTATTAATATTCCTGAATAATAAGTTTTAAATGTTCTCAAAGAATTACATAGTTTATAAAAATAGCAAATAGCTACGTATTAATTCTACTGCGACCGTATCAGTGTTAGGATACAATAAAATAAGTTTTACTAACATGATGAAAAATGCCTGTAAATTGTTAGTTGGTTCGGTTGTGAAAGGTGCAGAAATAATATGCAAGCTTTTACTGTGTTCCCGATATGTCCTGAATTCTCAGTTTTTCGCCCATTTAAATGTATTTTCAAGAACGAGATTACTAGAAAGTTAGATTCAGCAATTTAAAGGGACTATCAATATTAGGACAGCAGAAAGTATATTGTAATGTACAAATTTCATATTGGTAAGCCACCTAGATTCTTTTTTTGCATATACATCTATTTTCTTAAATGTTCCTCTTCAAATTTTCTACAATATATCGGTTTTTTAATGTATAGTGCACACTAACTGTTAGTTAAAAGAAAAACCTCGACAAAAACATTTGTATTTGGTTGATAACATGATTATGATATATAGTTGTGTTTGCATTTTTAGGAAAACCAAGTAAATTCATGGATGTATCATCCACAATGGGCTCCATCTTGGCAAATCGGCGTATGAATCTCAGGCAACAATAAAAAATGAAAATCAGCTTTGCATATAAAATTATGAGTAGACAGACATAGCAGTGAGGAATGGTTCCATGGTCCATCTGAGAATAAATATAGAACTGCTGAGGTAATTCATGTCCCAATAATTAGATATTTTAATAATGAGGCATTTTTCTTTTTCAAAATATTTTCTTCTTACAAAGATAACTTTTAGAAAAATTTGTTAAATAGGTAGCAAAATAAAGTGCTTTGAAGACTTATTTTACATGAAGAGATCCATATACTTATCATTTTTAAAAAGATAACTATTACTCTCCTACAGAGCCGTGCCTACCCTAGACTTGGTCTGGGACAAATTTATTTGGGTCAGAATTTTCAAAAAAGGCAACCTATTTTGTTAATGTTTACAACATTTTAAACACTTGTGTCTTCGATGTTGGAATACCCCTCGGAAACCCTAAGGTATTTTGATCTTCTCTATTTCTTGAGTGATTTAAATGAACAGTTCGTTCATACTAGGCTCTTCACATAAGCAGGACGTAATCTGTATATAAAAGTTAACATAATCATCTGGGGAACAGAATTCTCTTTCAATAAGAATTTTTTGGTTTACTTTTATGCTTTGAATACATTTTATTTTTAATGGTAATATATATAATTTTATACATCCGACTAGAGGACCCTTATGAAATAAAGAAATTTGGTGAAGTGTCATAACCAAATCATTCCTACCCCTGTGTTGATATTATTGGATATATCCCTATTTCTAGAAATTAAGATTCCGTTGTTTAAAAAATACATTATTTATACACTGAACGAAAGCGTCTTGAAAAGAGTTGATACTGTTGAAGACTTGGAAGTGCTATTGAAGTCCAAATTTACTTTTGCCAAACACATAGACAAAATCACGAATATGGCAATAAAACTATTAGGCTTTATTTTAAGATGTCTTTGACCTTTCAGCAATGTGTATGTTCTAGAGTATTTTATACTATACCATCTGGACTTGTGTAATTTATTTAAAATTGTTAACAATTTTATTAAGTCACCTTCTCTCTTATGTAAAATAAACTTTCATGTTTCTGTCAGATCAACAAGACAGGAGCCATTATTTCAGACTAAGTTCCACAGAATTTGATAGGTTGCACTTTGGTTTTGAAATTTGTTAAGTCTAAAAATGTTAATGGCTATTTTCTGTTCATCTATTTTTATTTATTTGAAAAAAAGCAAACATTGTTTCTTACAAAAACAGAAAAAAATACACAAACAAAAAGGAAGTGTTATGATAATTAAAATCATTTAAATTTTCCTCTACACTCTACAAGGTTTTCTATGAGAGATGCATAAGAATTTATTTATGGCACAAATATAATTGAAATTTTAATGTAACTTAAATTCTTTATTGTCTAAGAATTCTATATTATTGACAAATCTGATTTAGATATTGAATTAAATTTGCTTATATAAGTAAAAATATTGAGTTCAATTAAGATGTTAAATGAATGGAAATAGCAATGGTATGTGATTGCCTTGTATGACCAGTTTGGATGAAATAGGGAATATTCAGGATGTTACTGGAGTGGTCCCATAACAAACATTAAATATATCGGAATGATGCCATACACGTATACACGAGCGCGAAAGACAATCTATATCGCGTTCACCATATTGCCAGGAAAAAAGTATGTATGTTAATATGGTGATTCTGGCAAAATTTCATATGCAATGGACTCAGGGAGTCTAAAATTTTAACCTAAGTTTAGGCCTTATAACTTGAAACTTTCTATAAAGAAAACTAACAAGGATGAAATAAAAAAATAAAAATTACTAAATCAATATAATAAACAACAAAAAGTAAACAATAATATTTTATTCCCACGTATGTAGGTACTCATTATATAAAGGTCTGTTTATGATTAAGTTATTAAGAATTAGTTTGAAGGTGACTTCATAAAGTCAAATTTTCAATGTGGAATAAAATATCAAATTTTTACTTTTTAGTGTTTTTTTTAAGTCCGTTCTATTTTTTATAAAAAATTCTGTTTGGATAACGACGCTTTCTGAAGTAGATATTGTGAAGTAACTCCCCAGAAGCGAATCCCATTCCCTGTGTCTATGAAGTCAAAACCAAACTTATTCTTAATTACCTAATCACAAAAATATATTTATGTAATGAGTGTTTTGTTTTACTATCTCTATTCTTTGGTGACTAAAATTTTCCAGATGGAATATAATATTATTTTCCAATTTTAGGTGCATTTTTTGAAGTCGGTTTTCTTTTTTTATACGTTTTTTTATTTCATCCATTTTAGTTCTATTTATATGAGTTTTATTTTAAAAGTCATATTTAACAAATAATCTATGTAAATTCCTGATAAAATGGTGAACGCTTTTTTACCATGAATAAATATTTAATATAGCGTCATACTTTTTTACAATACGCTAGCTGTGGGACCACTCTGGTAATATTCCGGATATTCCCGGAAAAGTTCATCGAAATTGTTGAAACCATCGCAGAGTAATCGTTGTACATACATAAAAAAATGCATAGGGTGAAATTGATAACCTCCTTTTTTGAAGTCTGTTAAAAGTTGCATTAATATTTGTGACATGGCAAGCTAAACAAAATAAAGGAAATGCCTGTAGATCCACCATTTTTTGTCCAATTGTAAATATTTAAAAACTGACATTCATAGAATTTAAAGTTTTATCGGAATGTAAAAATGCATAGATGGCATAATTTCTGATATATATATAACATGTGTAAGATAAAGCTGGAATATACATCCACAATTAAGCATTTAGTTTGATCATTTTTTTTGAAATTATATGGGCTCATTATTTAAATATAATATGTAGTTTTTTTTCGTTTTCTTTTGAAAATTCAAATAGCGTAAGTTCACCAGTCCTGGTTATTTTTTGAAGTAGTGCCATATCTATTTCATTCATTTCTTTTTTTTAAATAAGTGTAAATGTTTTTGAAAGAAATTAGGAATTTTCTTTATTTTTAGTATGCCCAAGGATGACCATTATGTAATAAGATCACCAACAAGATCTAAGCTCTAGAAAGTAAGAAAATGATATCATCTTGGACTGTGTCATTGGTTAAAATCTGGCCTTCTTACCAATTACACCGATTCAGTTATTGCCAGGGGTGAGGCAAGTGAAAACAACCCCTTTGTGAGTTGAGAAAACTGATTACATCATAAGAAGATAATATTTGCTGTATTGTGTTTAAAATAAAATTTATGTTTAATATAATCTTAGATTTAGATTTATTCTGAAAATAAGCTATATAAGGACTCATTCACCATTTTGGACTTATTTATGAATAGACTTTTATTTCTTAAAACTTTTTATTTCTTTAAATTTTTTATTACTTTATTTCCTAGCCGTAATAGTACATTCCAATAATCTATGCTAATTTAATTAAAATTTGGATGATTAATTGATGTAATTGAATAAATTAGTTTACTTTATATTAAGAATCAGTTTAAAATTATCCAAAAACCATTTAACCTTATTTATGTCCTTAATTAATAAATCCTACACTTCTTCCCATATATTACTGGGGAAAATCAAAATGGAGTCATCAGCATAGGCAACCACTTTACCCCCTTATGCCAAGAATACAAAGAGTGTTGATATATATGTTTAAAAGCACAGGACACAGCACTGTACCTTATGGTACTCCAATTTTGATTTCTTTAACCTGACTCAAATCTCCTACTTTAACATAATTAGATACATTTTGAAAACATTCAACATGGATCCTCCACATCATATAGCTATCCACAACGTCCAGTAGCATAGCCTGAAGGATTGTGTCAAATGCCTCACAATAATTAAAAACTTACACAGATTTATAACTTTTACAAATATTTGTGATTAAATACACAAAATGATTTAAAGTATATAATTTTTTAAAATATAGCTATTATTATTACATCCAGGGTTAGGCTAACTCCAGACTGGGCTCAGAAAAAATTCATACAAACTCTCTACATAAACTTAATTAAAGTTATCATAGCAAAAATACAGTTGTCTGTATTTTAAAAACAAGACAATCTATCTTGTTAATCTTTTCAGAATTTGAAAAAACACCCAGTATACATAGAAAATAATGGATTAAAAATCTGCAACTTCTGCGTTTACCAATTTTTTTCTACCCCTTTCAACAAAAGAGTTAAATGGAGGTTAGATTTATGATCAATCAAAATTCGTATGCAATCATAAAACGATTACTTCATTTTGAAGTATTCCAAGATTTTTGTATAATTATATAATATGATTTGTTCTTAAATTCCAATGGCATTTGGTTATATATCCTTGGCACAATTTTGACAAATAATGACATTATGCCAATGTTAGTTAAATAAGATATTGTTTAAACTAGATTTTTCTCAATTAAAAATTATTTTGCTTAGTCGGACATTAAACAAAGCACTACAGGTATTATAAGGGATAATGCTTTTAGTCAATGTCTATCCCTCTTGAAACACTGTCTCAACCTTAAGTATTATTAGCCTTATAATATGATACCTTATATGTTGATAATGGTGATAATGCCGGAATCTATATATATAAAACTATTGTAGGATACCTTTTTACTGGTTTGGAACTATTTATTTAGAAAACTTAACATTTACTTGAATAAAAATTCTAAAAGATACACCATAATTTTTTTTCACAATACGCAGTCTTATAAGTTTGGTGGCCAGTTCCCAACATATGGTAAAGTCAACGATAAAATATTTTTAGGAAATTCTATAAGATTAGGCTATAAAAGTTTGTATTTTAAAAGTTAATTGATAAAATAATTTACAAGATCTAAACTACTTTATACCAGTTAATAAACCTAAGAATCTGAAAGCATGAAATTAATTGAGAATATCTTCGGAAGACTATTGTCATTTATAATTATATCATGTACCTAACTTTTTCCTAAACCATACTTAGATTTAAAAAAATATTGAAGGCGTGATGTGCGATATCTGGCATACTTACTAAAATAACTTATTACTGAATTGTGTATACCAACTCGAGAAAATATATAAATAGGCCACAGTTAATATTTTTAAAATATAGGGAAAAATTATTCATATTTCTAAACTTTGGCTATATATCTTTAATCAATATACAAAATGTGTGATACACTTTACAGCAATAAAAAAATTTATTCAACATAGAATTAAAAATAAAGTTGACACTACATTTATCATATGGTGCATCTTTTTTAATTCTCAAACTACACACTTTCTCAGCAACAGTAATTATAAATGAACCACTTTATGTGACAAGCATATTCAGTAAATTTAAAGGTGCAGAATTTGAAGCTTCCATATAATAAAGAGGGCCAATTATTACATTGATGGAATGGGCTATAATTGGGGCTATATGACACTCGGATCAATACACGTAACTAAAGTCTTTTCTTTCTTCCTATGCAATCAGGGCAACAAAGAGTACTGAAGTATGACTATAATATACACGTCACTAATATCTCCAATGCACATATGAGCAGAACTAACTTCCTAAGCCTTGTCTACGATACCTATATGAAACATAGAGAAGACTTGCATTGGTCCTAAAACAAATTACAATTAATAAAGTACCTGCATGAATAACAAGCCTAGGCAAAATCATTAACAATCTTATAAAACACTAATCAATATGTGACTGATAAAAACTGATTTTTAGATAGGTATTTGCTTAGGATCAGGATAAAAAATTAAACACTAAAAAAAGTTGAAATTGTGTGTCTCAAAAACAAATTAGTTAAAACATATATGTTTAAGCTTTTGTGGATTTTTATATGATCTTTTGAGTAAAACTTTATTTTATCTTTAGGTAGGGAACAACATCCACATTAATAACAGATGGGGACTCAATCCTATATAGTAACAAATAAGATTAACTTACATACCCAGTTTAAAAGTAGAAGGTTAAAAATCATCTGAATGCAAACAAGTAATAACCTCTTCCTGGGCATTCCAACAATTTTTTTTTCAATATTCAATCTCCATTATTCCATTAAATAGAAATTATCCTGTGACAAACAAATACTTTATAATAAACAAAAAAAAAAACAGTCAAAATATTTTCACTTCAAAGTTAGAATGCAGGCAAATACGCTAACATCATTTTTTCATGGTGTGGTTTTGATTAACAATGAATAAACAATATATTTATTTTTATCAATAAAACTTGACAACACAGCAGGCCCATTTAAAGAATTTTTAGTCAGTAGCGTAGCTCGCCAATTCGCTATTTAAAGTGTCGGGCTAGCGCCGCATTCCGCACATTCCAATCTGTCGGGATTTCGACTGTTAGGGCCAGTGAAGTTTCGGTCCACTAA
Organism: Kuschelorhynchus macadamiae; assembly: GCA_030620095.1. NCBI lineage: Eukaryota > Metazoa > Arthropoda > Insecta > Coleoptera > Curculionidae > Kuschelorhynchus > Kuschelorhynchus macadamiae. The sequence continues at coordinate 49,357 of JAUTXW010000289.1, read as the reverse complement.
CTGTTTGGGCCGGTGTAGTTTAGGGGAAAATACGCACTACCATTCGTATTACTTATATATATATATATATATATATATATATATATATATATATATATATATATATATATATATATATATATATATATATATATATATATATATATATATATATATATATATATATATATATATATATATATATATATATATATATATATATATATATATATATATATATATATATATATATATATATATATATATATATATATATATATATATATATATATATATATATATATATATATATATATATATATATATATATATATATATATATATATATATATATATATATATATATATATATATATATATATATATATATATATATATATATATATATATATATATATATATATATATATATATATATATATATATATATATATATATATATATATATATATATATATATATATATATATATATATATATATATATATATATATATATATATATATATATATATATATATATATATATATATATATATATATATATATATATATATATATATATATATATATATATATATATATATATATATATATATATATATATATATATATATATATATATATATATATATATATATATATATATATATATATATATATATATATATATATATATATATATATATATATATATATATATATATATATATATATATATATATATATATATATATATATATATATATATATATATATATATATATATATATATATATATATATATATATATATATATATATATATATATATATATGTATATATACATATATATATATATATATATATATATATATATATATATATATATATATATATATATATATATATATATATATATATATATATATATATATATATATATATATATATATATATATATATATATATATATATATATATATATATATATATATATATATATATATATATATATATATATATATATATATATATATATATATATATATATATATATATATATATATATATATATATATATATATATATATATATATATATATATATATATATATATATATATATATATATATATATATATATATATATATATATATATATATATATATATATATATATATATATATATATATATATATATATATATATATTTTTTTTTTGTTGAGAGGGGATTAGGAATCTGCTGGTTTCTTTTCTTTTCAGGATGTTAGTTGCCAGGGTAGACACATTGTTCCATGTAGTCTGTGATATCAGCATAAACTGCACCATATTGTTTGGTCTTAGATAGCTTCCCATTTCAGTTTCTATTTTTCTGCGTTCTTCTTGCCATCTCGGACAATGGAAAAAAGTATGTTCGACGTCATCATCAGGGTTTTTGCAATATATACAGGTAGGGGTTTCTCTTAATTTAAAACGATACAGGTATGACATGAAACAGCCATGCCCGGTCAGTAGCTGCGTCAGAAAATAATTTAAACAGCCATGTTTTCTTTTAACCCAGGGAAAAATATCTGGGATTAGCTTTTTCGTCCACGATTCAACATTGTCCATTTCTGTCCACCTTAACTGCCAGTGATTTAGGGAGACATTTCTTTCAGCTAGCTTCTCAGCTTGGTCTCGCCCATATGGTCTGCATCTTTCTTGGGCCTGTATATCTATAGGTGTTATATTTGCAAGTAAAAGAATGCTTTCTGTTGACACTGTGCGAAAGGCACTACACACTCTTATTGTCAGCTTTCGCTGGATTCTTAGAAACATACTTTTATATTTTTGGTGTCTAAGTACTTCACACCAAGTTGGAGCGGCATACAACATTATGGAATGCGTGACCGCACTAAGGAGCCTACGTTTCATCGAAGATGGTGCCGTTGCCGAAGACTCCGCCTTTTTGCATGTATTTATTACGTGTTTTTTCATATTGGATCCTTGATCTATGAAAACGCCTAGGTATCTAATATCGGATTTAGATACTATTTCTTCATTTAGGACTTCTAAAGTGACTCGTCTGACAGGTTTTCGGTATACTAATAGTACAGCCTCAGACCTATCAGGGGCTAGTTCCAATTTTATTTTTCTCATGCACTCTACAATTCTATGTATGGCGATGTTGGTTATTTCTACGACAGTCGCATCGGTTTTGCCTGTTGTTACTATTGCTAGGTCATCTGCGTAGCCGACTAGAGTGACGTTTGGTGGCATTTCTAGCTTAAGAATTTCGTCATAATACACATTCCACAACAGGGGGCCTAGGACTGATCCTTGTGGTACTCCGCTGGTAATATCCATGCTAACTGTATCCCCAATTAGCAGTAGCCGATCGGTAAAGTAGCTTGTAATCATACGCAATAAGTAGGGAGATATACCTTTTTTCTTCAAAGCTTCCACTATTCCCAGCCACGGAGCAGAATTGAAAGCATTCCTGTTGTTCCAAGCGGAACTTTTTGCCCTTTTTGCTTCCTGTAACACTCTATCTATTGCGTTACAAGTAGACATTCCCTTGGTGAATCCAAATTGGATTTCCGAGAGTGCGCCACTTCTTTCTATCTCCTCATTGAGTCTCTGTTTGATTAGGTGTTCTAGAAGCTTTCCCATGCAATCTATCAGACAAACAGGTCGCTATTTGAGTTTGACCATGTCTACGTGGTTTTTCTAAAAGAACCAATCTTGCCTTCTTCCAAATTTTGGAAAATTCGCCCTTTAGCAGTTGGCTGTTAATGGTGATTAGGCATTCCCCTGGTAAGGCTATTGTCATCTGCTTAATAATCTCAGGTGGTATCGAATCGGGTCCTGGTGCTTTCTTTAATTTAAGTTAACTACATGCCTTTTTGAGTTCTTCATTAAAGAGTGGTATGTTACGGTTGTCGAGGTCTATCGGGTCCCAGTCGGCTTTTTCATGTCTAGGAAATAACTTCTTGGCTTCTTCTAGCATTTTTTCATCTGGAAGCTGTGTTCTTGGTCTAAAACAGAAAGGCTTTGTAGCTATTTTAAAATCTTTTCCCCATATGTCGGTTTCGACCTCCTCCAGCACTTGTTTCCATGCAGTATTTTTTGCTTCTTGAATTGCTTTCGTAAGGCAAGCTCGTTTTTCTTTATATTGGTTTCTGGCGTCGACTTTATCCTTTTCGGGTATATTTGATATTCTGTTTCGTCTAGTCATAACTCGTTTTTTTGCATAACATTCTTTTCTGATGTCAGAGATTTTTTGAGACCACTAGTATACCGGCTTTCTCCGCCTTCCAAGTTCTTTTTTGATTCTGAAAGTGTCGTCACACGTCTCACTGATGAGTTTAATACACTGCTCTGCACTCCTGTCATTATTTTGCTGCATTTTTGGTTTTATTTTTTGTAGGAAATCTTTTATTTTTGCATCTTCTATTTTCCATCCTTTTTGAGTATGCTTTATGGGGGTCAAACAGGTTTTATTCTCTTCTGTTTTATTTTTGCCTATTTCGAAACAAATGTATTGATGATCAGAAAGATTTTCATCTTCAGAAACTCGCCATTTCACTATTTGTGCTGCAAATTGGTTTGTCGCAAAAGACACGTCTATAAATGATTCGCTTTGGCCTCTTTTAAAGGTCGGTATGTTGCCTGTATTCAATACTACAAGATCCATTTCAGCACACCACTGGGACAGTATTCCTCCTCTTCTATCTTCCATTAGTGACCCCCACATCATTGATTTTGAGTTAAAATCTCCACATAGTAGTAGGCAGTTTTTATTTTTACTTTGTATACTTTGCTTCAGGTAATACAGAATTTGGATGAATAATTCTTCGCAGATATTTGGAGATATGTAGCAACTGTATATTACTATACCCAGATAATCAACCCAGACAAAACCCTTACCATTTCCATAGTTATGTACTCTTCCCCTATCACTAGTTAGTCATTGCAACGTCCAAGTCTTCGTCAGTATACCAGTTGTTTTTATTTGCTACATTTCTGTTAGGTTCGCTAATAATTATGATATCTATATTCTCATCGTTTATAGTTTGTTGCAGTAGATCATGAGCAGCATACCTCCGGCCTAAGTTTACTTGAATTATTCTTGCGAATGTTTATTATTAGTTGCCTTAGTCCTCTTCGAAACTTCCCGCCTGTATATGGGGCATCTTGTTGTTAGGGGCTTATGACCCGGCTCGTTACATACTAAACAATATGCATTGTTAGTACAGTCCTTCTGCATGTGGTTTTCATTTCCACACCTTAGACACCGTGTTGATTTGTCCTCACATGTACAGTCTTTGGCCAAATGTCCTATATTCCAGCATCGGTAACACGTTTTTACGCTCACTCTTTCGTTTATTTTACATCTTGCCAGACCAATTCTTATTTGACCCTGTCTTATCAGGCTATTTGCTACATCCCTTGTAACGAATACTGTTGCGGCCTGCATTTCCATAGAGAGGTCTTAGTGAGCTGACCTTTACATCTCCTTTCTGGTTCTCATTTGTCATATACGATTTGATCGCTTCTTCTACTTCATCCTTTGTTGTTACAGCATCAAGGTTTCTTATATGTAGGACGGCACTTGGTCCTGCTCCCCCAACTGTCTTTATAGCAGACTCGCCATTGACCCCCTGTAGTGCTTTAGCTATGTTTGCTGCTTGCCCAGTTTCCTTGTCAATTATGAGCATAAGGTCACCATTTTGGTTTTTTTTTGGCAACATTTACGCTTTTATTTAAGTCTATTTTTTGTACTTCCATCTTCACAGCCCTTAATAGATCTGCATACGACTTGTCTCCTTTTTCTATTATAGTGGCTTCAGTAGGGGACTTCTATTTCTGTTTGTTTACCATCTAGGGGTTTTCTAGCTCCAACTAGAAAGATTAGTGTGGCTGTGATCGAAGTGTCTCTTAAAACGCATTCCAGTACTTTACGGCAACGTGCTTGGTCCCACGTTCTTTGAAAGATACACGCAATGTGGGATATTTTTTTACCCTTTGCTATTTCTTTTAGTCTGTTGGATGCTTTGTATATTTCAAAAAGTCCCTCGGCTTCTTCTTTCTCCCAGTCCGTCCCAACTAGAAACGTAAATCTTTCTAACTTTTCTGTGTCTTCTTTTTCTTCAAGGAGTATTTTGCTGCTGCTTTCTATATAAACCACTTTTTCTTGATCCGGTTTTTTTCTTTCTACCAGTTCTCTGATTTGGGCCACCCGTTCGCCTAGCCTCCGTACAAGTGTCGTATTTTCCGACTCATTTGGGTCAAGATAGACAACTAAACTTTGTTCGTAAACTTTGTTCGTTTTGTAGATTTAGCAGATTATCCCTTTTCAGCGTAGTCTTTATAAAGGCTCCTACTTCCCATTCGTTATCTATCAAATCCATTAATGTTTTCCTATTAAAACCATTGCTGAAACGCATGTCAATGTCAATGGGCGATAATTTCTTTGGTCCTAGATTTGCATCTTCTGTTTGCGTGCCTATGCTTAGTGATTCAGTGAATTCATTTCTTTGCTTTGGTGCGTCCCGGTTCTTACAAACACATTTTTTATTAGACATTGAGTTTCTAATTATTTCTTGAAAGTCATGCCCCAACAGTTGCTCAATTAGTCTGAGCATTTTGCTTGAAATGTCCCTTATTTCTTTTTTAGTGTTTGGACTTTCCCTCACACTCCGAGAAAGGAAATTTGCCTGTTGTCCTAGGGATTCCATAATATTTAATATTTTGTCGTCTGGGTCTATGTTTTGCAATTTCTTTTTGCTCATCTCGCTATCAGGTGGTTTTGGTGAATTTATGCGTTTCCGTTTGGTTGTTGGGGAATCGTATTGGAAACATATAGTCTCTGATCTGAGGTTTGGCGTTGATTGCGCTTTTCCACCTGGAGGTGTTCTTGTTAAAGAGCTTCGCCTCATAAAAGGGTCTATCTCGCTACCAGTAACTGTATCCAGTACCACGGCATGGCTTTCCGTAAGTACATAGCGGTCGCTGGCTGACGGTCGGATGGGGCCTGCTCTGTCACCACCATATCCGACCGGTACTGGGGTATCCCTTCCCTGCACCGTAAACTTATCTGTAGTCTCAGATATACCACCATAAGCTTTTTCCTTGCCAGAGCCCTGTTAGCCGTCAAAAGATGTGTACGCTGACGTTGTCCGTCTCTCACGTGGCATGGTTCTTTAGCCGGACGTAGGGTTGAGCTTTGAGAGACACGTATATATATATATATATATATATATATATATATATATATATATATATATATATATAATAATAACGGCCGTGTAACTTTATAATAAGAAAATCTCGGTGAATTCGGCCAGGAAATGTCTTTATTAAATATATATATATATATATTTTACCATATAAATAAAGCTTTTAAATATTTTTATTTATTCGTCTTATTTAATTTAATTGTTTAAATTTTAAGGACCCTTGACGAAGAACTAAAAATATTTCGAAAACTTAGTCAAATAAAAATAAAATTTTATTTCCTGATCGAATTCCCCGTGATAAATGTATATATATATATATATATATATATATATATATATATATATATATATATATATATATATATATACTTTATTATATAAATAAAGGTTTTATAATTATGTGCAAAGTATTTGTAACAACATGGCCGCCACATATATAATATCGCTTCCCTTTTATTGCAACAATAATCAGCCTTTGAAATTTTAGTAGGGTAATCAGAGTTTATAAATAGTAAATATAGGTTCTCAAGATATAAACCTTTTATTAACCAAATGTTGACTTTAGGTGGCACAAACGGAAACTGAACTCTTTAAGTGAATTAATAGTATATATATATATATATATATATATATATATATATATATATATATATGTGTTATCGCACAACTTCGTGTGTAATTACCAGCCCACTTTTAGACCATGTGGGAAGACAGGGAACGTCGCGCCCCGGGGTTTAAATCTAGGGGATAAGAATAACAACCGACGTAAGCAGTAGGCGGTTGCACTCCGGTGATAATGTTCAAAGTGAACCCACAAGTAACCGACCGAGGACGTTTTACCCGATGCGGAGCCCAAGACTCGCACTTTAAACTATGAAGTTGGAATTGCGGCCTCTAAACCGCAACTAGAGCCCTTAATGAAAAATAAAACTAGAGAATTGGTTCCTGTAGATTGAAAACGGTTGCGCTTTGCGTCGCCTGAGGAACTAACCTTACTTATATATTTATGTTTATCGCCTATTTGTGTAATATAATTTTGTCTTGCTTGTTTTTATGTTTATGTGTGTTTTTTTAACTTGTTGAAAATGGATAATCAAAATCATAGTAATAATGCCTAGTAAAGGCTAGGCATTATAGACATTAATGTGTACCGCAGCTGTAAACTTGTTGAGGAGAAGGCAGCGAAGAGAGTGGATAATTTGGCCTATTGTGGTAAAAATACTCAAAACTCCTACCAGTATTTTCTTAAAATTAAAGAGAATGACCCCAAGCAGTTTTTTTTAAATAGGCAGGGATGTAATATGCATATATTAATGTTAAATTTATTAAGGGCGAGCGTTTTGAAAGGCCCTCAAAAATCCAGCAATTTCATTGGTAGCAGCTTCACGCAAACGTCTATTTATGCTAGACGCTTCCGTCAAAGTGAAAGATCGCCATCTTTTCGACGGCTAACGGAAACTCAGACGGATGGCGGTAAAAATATAACCGTACCTATTGCTTTACGTTAAATAAACTTCAAAGACAGCGCAAACGGCGACACAAGACACAAACGTTTTCAATCTGTAACCCAGGCTTTACACCGAATCTGATCAGATCAGGAGAAAGGAACGACATTCTTTGGAAGCCAGGCAGGCGGAGACTAGAAGGGCGTCGCGTCTTTGGTTCCCGAGAATGAGCGAGGTATCCTTGAGTTATTCTCCCAAGAGGTAGCCAGAGCATCAGGGTACATAAGTGAGCTCGTAGGTACCCATTACAGAGTTGGAAGTTTCAGTATGAGCTTCATGGCTTAGTGTTCGAATCCCGGTTTAAGGATCATTTTTAGTTTTTTTAACAAAACTTTTAATTTTTATATGTAGTTGTGTTTTGTAAATCGGATTACGTTTTGATTAGCGCTGGTCAGACCTTTTTTTCGAGATGATGTAAAAAAGTGAACCTGTATTAGAACAAGGATTTTGTTATTGTTAGGTGGATTCGTCCTTTTAGCTTTAGGTAAGTTAGCCCAGGTTGTCGATAAAACCATCATTAAAGCCATACAATTACAGCTGCAGCTATAGCCTAGGCTTTTTTAAAATCTTTTATTCAAGCAACTACACTTTTTACAGAATTTACATATAAAAATAACATTTACTAACTATAAAACAAACACTTGAACAGGTAGTCTCCTAGTCCATGCTTTTGCTATGTAACGTTATTCGTTTCCTTATTTTAAGTTCCTTTGTATACTTTTAATAAATGTATGCTAAGAGTTTTCTTTTTTTTGTTACTGCTGGAAATTTACAAAAAGTCATTTCTGCTTCGGACACAGGGCCACGTAAAGCTATATTAGTTCTAACCGTTCTAACATTACCTCAAATAAATAATATTGTAATTCCTAACGTTATACTCGGTGACTCGATTATTTTGAATTATAACAGTATTGCAATTTTGACTGGCCAATTAGTAAAACTTCTATAATAGGCTAGATTTGTAACATATTATAAATCCCTTAGAATATATTTTAGATTAAATAGGATCTTTAAGGCCCTGTTTTGCAGTACATTTACTTTATTAAAAATATAAAAAAAGTTATTCTACACGTTCCCCATACTGATATAAGATATCTAATTACAACCAACATAGAGAGGATACCTGATACGTCAAACTGCGTACAGGAAAATTTACACGGGATAGAGGGAAGTAAACAAATAGTGGTAATCATTCCAATGGCGTGCATAAAGAAGGGTTAATTAAAGAAGACCATATCTAAGTTATTCGGATCGGTATATTCGAAATTATCATATTATTAAATTATGAATAGTTAAGTACGTTTTACTAATCCTTACACTATTCAAGAACTGATATATTACTTTTTCACACCATAGTGCCGTGGATGGAAATACAATACGAATAATAAAAACGTTTTTTCCTAACCCTCAGTTTCTCATTAATTTGGTGGGCGTGTATAATACGTTGTGTCCTGCGCAGTTTTTGCCAGCTCGAGCAAATGGCAAACGATTTCCGCTAAATTTGGTCAAGATATAGGAAATGAAAAATCTAAATCGGCTATTTTTATTCGATCTAATAGGTATCCTCCCTTCCAATATAGAGGAGCCGTTCGTTCCGTTTAAACACAAACAATAATTTTAGAATAGGTCAGAAAATGAAAAATAGAAAAGTTATATTAAAATTAAAAGAAACTATAACATTTTTTAAACAATTTCTTTCAATAATACCATAGATATTCTGCTGTTAGGACAATTTCCTCACACTAGACTTCCTTTCAATAAATTTCCCTCGAAAAACTAAAAAATACAGTTTTAAGGTTTCTTTCTAGGTAAATTCTTATAGTATAGTAAAATTTAAAAAATATTGAATTCAAGTTATGCATCACCCGAGGCATTACCTCATACCCTAGTAAAAATGTTTTCTAGGTATATTCTAGATATTATAGTAAAATATTCTCCAATGTGTATTTAATTGGTAGGTATTTAAAAGGAAGTGTATTTGTTTGGTCATTAATGATTCTTTATTTTGTTTTTCTTACATATCAAGTTAATTTAACTCCGCGGATTGCACGCGCTTGACGCCAACGAATTCATCTGACTTACCTGAAAAATTGCCATTTTTCGCCTTTTTTAAACTTAACTCTTCAAACTATACATTATATTACCCTTTTTTACTAATTTTCCACCTCAGTATATCATAAAACTTTTAAAAAATCACTTAATATAGTCAAACTTTCTGAAAAACACACAAAAACGTAACCCTACAAATTCATATCAAAGCGACGTTGGCAGATTGATTGGAAAATAAAATATATAAATAAAATAAAAAAAATTAGTTTCTAAATATCTTTACATTTCAGCGTCGCTATATGCTGAAAAACATGTTTTATTCATACCCATTCTAATGTAACAAAAAAACTTATAGAAATGCGTATTTATTCCTAAAAATCTTAAAATAGACAAATTAGATTTCAATAATTTAATTAAAAAATATATAAAACAATTTAAAAATAAATAAATGGAAGTTAGATACACAAACTTAAGGTAAACAATATTCTAAAATATAAGGTACCTACTTTCCCTCGTCGAAAATGGTTTCTAGATTGTACATATAAAAATAGGAGACGTCATCACTATAATTAGAATGCGTACAGGTCACTGCCTAACGGGAGAATGTGTGAATGTGAGCAGGCTGAAACCCTGGAGCACATATTCTTTGCCCTATAAATACAATTCCTAGCATAGATCTGTACCAAATATTTAGAAACAAAGGAGTGAAAACCTCATTCAATATTACCTAATATTGTATTATCCAGGATCAATAATGAGATTAGCGATATAATCAATACATTCTTAAACTATAATAAAATAAAACTATAACGAATAATAACATATATTTCAAATTTTTAGACTCAAAACAACTCTGGCCCAATCGCTTCTAACCGACTCAGGTCCTGTGTGAAATGCTCCTCTCCTGAGCGGGGGCGTGAAGAGTCTCATACCTGTGTTTGTGATGTTTAGATGTTTACTAACATATCCCAAATCAAATATCAGTATGTGTACATACCCATAGGGAATACATGTAGTTCGTAACATATACTCTTATTAGTTCACACTCATAGGAAGAGTACGAACGTTCCGTTCCAGAGTTCCCAGGGTCCACAAGTTCCCGACACTAGAGGTGTGTAGTTCGCAAACGACCTATTAAAATGAACGTGTCGTTAGTGAGAACTAAATCAACTAGGTGGCAGATTTAAAATAATCTAGTTCGTTTTAACTTATTTATTAGTGAGCAAACGATAACCGCGTAAACTGTCTAACGTTGCTGATCGATTGTTTGGGTTTGTTTCGTTCGCTAGCGGAGCGTAGACGGTTGCCATTAACAATAATATTAAACTGAAAGAACTAGTTTGAAGTAACTAGAACGAGATATATGATTTGGTAGTCGTTCACCAGATATAGTGAGTTTCGTTTAAACAGAGAATTACGCGAAGCAGGCATTAAATCTCGGGAGTCTGGAGGGACGATCGGGGTCCTGTCTAGTTTTATTTGCTGTGATGCCGTATTGACTTTATAAATGTTCTATCAATAAAATAAGATTAGTTTTTTTTTCATTAATATTAATTCTTTATTATTTAAAATTAGAAATAAGGTAATACTATTTTTAAAGTTTAAACAAAAATAGAACAAAATGGAATACACGTATTAAAGTTTAAAAACATACGAATTGACAATATGTTGCTCTAAATTAAGAACTAAAAGTAAAAACTATAAATATACCTACGAACAAAATTAAAGTTATTTACAAATTATGATTTAAAAATAAAATTTCGTGTACATCTTTGCAGATAACCTGCTTCTTCACTCTGATACGATTGTACCTGCTTTTGAATATAATATAATTATGAAAACCTCACAGAACAAATCGGTGTTTCCTCCGCGTTATGACATTCAGATGCTACATTGCCAGTAATTTTAGGAGCGGTAAAATATGCGTCACGATACTGCAACGTTGCAGTGATTCCGATAAATGGTTAAAATCATTTACGTCGTGATAGTGTTTTAATGGGTTAGACTAACCAAAACTAATCCAAAATATATAAAAAACAATCGATGTAAGGCAAACTGTACGTCACATTCGATTTTTGCATAATTTTAATTTTTAAACAAAAAAAATACAAACAAGAATAAAGGGTGAGTCTCAAATTCGTACCATAACATTGAAAATCGGCAACTCTGCCACGTAGCTATTAAACCCCCAAAAAAATAAATCATCTGCTCAGATGTTCCAAATAAGGGACAAACTAGCGCCACATAGTTCCAACCTAACAATTAACATGGTACCTCACCTATATTTAGCTTCGCGCATGTAATTTTCATTCTCAACCAGTCTATTGTTTATTATTATCATACTAATTACTAGTTCGTTAAAGAACTAGTTCATTAAAAAGAACGAATTAGCACACCTCTACCCGACAGTCTGAGAGCTCTCTCGTAAAGTGCTTGTAAGTTGCGAACTAGACTTGTGTCGTCCCGAGTGGACCCGGTCCGATTGAACGAATCCAGTAGCGAACCCGGTTGGAAATCGGACTGGGTCCATACGCGTCACGATTAAGCTGTCACTGACTGAATGTTAACGTTAACATCGATTTCGCAGCTCCGCGATTGCGATTGGACTGGGTTCGCGTAGATCTAAATTCTTTATAAGATGGGGCATTCTTATCCTAATCGTACGTTTTAGCACAGTTAAAAGAATATATTCTTTTACCTGTGGTTTTAGGGGTTAGCACCTAGCAGATGTGTAGACAGATTTATTTCAATAATCACAGTTATGGCCGTGCAATTTATAGTCGTTTGGGCCAAATTATAAATAGGCTGGTAACTTTACCAAACAGATAACTGTCAAGGATACCATTGTTGAGACAATTGTAACTATGGTAAATATCTGTTCGGTAAAATTATCAGCCTATTCATAATTTGACCCTTAGCATTTTATAGTAAATAATAAAATATAATAAGAATAGTTTTATTTTTAAAATTTAATAAAAGCTTATCCAGACTAAAATATTTGTACAAATTGAATTGCATTCAACATCGGTATGGGTTCCGCAGTGTTACCAATCGAGGCCGACGGATAAAATCGGATGTTTTTGGAGCAGTAATAGATATTTCACTGTCAAAGAAGTTGAAAACGCTGTATAAGCATCATTAACCATCTTTATTAGTATGTTTTGATTAGAAAGGAAAGGAAAGTTAGTTAAATAATATTTTTAATACATTTTGAATAGGGCATTCGTTTATACTATAAATATAAAAATGCACTAGTGTTTCTATGTATTTATACGTATATTGGTAATATTAAATCAACAAGTAATGCAAGAAAGAAAGTAACTAATTACTTTTTACAAAACATTTTCGAAATAACCCTCGTCTTTGGCAATACAAGTATACATGGTTTCAATTTTCGCAATAGCATTTCTAACCGCGTCTGTTGCTTTAAGTCTTTCTACCTCGGAAATATTTCGTTTTCCCACAAATTTAAATATCTCTCACCATTCAGAACAAAGTCATAAAATACTGGTCCCATTATTCGATCACAGATAATACCACACTACACAAACACTTCTCCGACCCTGTTTTTTCATTTCTTTTACACGATGTTCATTTGAGTTACACCAGTAATGAGTATTTTTTCAATTGAACATGCCGGCCGTATTGAAAATTGCTTCATCGGTAAATAAAATATTTTTAAAAATGTCAGTTTCAAAATGGTGGTCTACCATAAGAGAACAATAAAAAAGCCTTGTTTGAAAGTCCTGTTGGGATAATTCCTGAACTGGTAAAAATTTGCACGGATGGTAGTTATTATCAGTTAAAGTCCTTTGAACACTAGTCTTACTAATTCCCGGTAGATCTCGGAATGCATCTCTGCGAATTTTCGTTGTTTTCTTCAAAATATAGGAGAATTTATAATTGCTTTTCTTCTGTTAGGAGAATTTTTGGGCGCCATTTTTGTTTATTGATTACCACTCCACGTTAAAGATCACGAACAATTCGTGAAAAAATTTCGTGGGTACCCGTCTTGCAGGATACAACAACCGATACTCCCGCAGGGCTAATGCTGGACTCTTATTATTTCTTATGTAACATTCACGAAGATTTAAACGCTCTTGGACACTGTATAAAGCCATTAAGACGCGTTTAGAAATGCTATTATTGCGGAAATTAAAACCGTAACCGTAATATTATACTACTTGTATTGCCAAAGACGGTGGTTATGTCGAAAATGTTTTGTAATAAGTAATTAGTTACTTTCTTGCATTACTTGTTGATTTAATGTTAAATTTAATTATAATGTTAAAAAAAAACTTAAAATAGGATATTATTTAGGTTTAGTTAGATTTTTAACAAAAATACCTGAATTATTATAGAAAATTGGTCATAACTTCTAAACTACTAATTTTTATAATATAAACTATATAGATGGAATGATGCAGAATTAAATCCTAAACGCAATAAAAGTGCTAAATACAGGGTGTTCCATTTAAAAAAAAAATAAGTTTTTTTAGTTACAAAAACATTTTTTTTTGATGGTCATTTGTGACCACCCTGTATAATAGATTTTCGCTCTTGGTAGGTCAGAGTATTAAATATTAACCACTCCCATGGATCCATAACCAAAATTCACAATTTTAGTTTTCAAGTGTGAAAAAATCACATTTTTCCAAAAACCTGTTTTTCCGAAAAAAATTAGAAAAGTTAATTTTTCTCAAAAACTACTCAAATTTTTGTATGGTATGTAATGACAAAAATACTCAAAATCAAGCGTAGAATTAGAATTTCCAAAAATATTCATACCATTTCATTAAAAAGAAAAAGTTGGTTACTGTCCTGGCACAATGGAACACCCTGTATACATAAAAATATAATAAAAAAAAATTAAATTAGGGTCAAATACTTTTTGTATTTAACTTTTTTTTCTCAGTGTCTTATTTATTGAGATAAAGTATAGGAGTATCTTAAGTGGACCACCCTGTACTCTTTAACACCAAAAAATCTTTTTTTCTTTTAATTACAGTAAAAAAATGTTACAAACACCATGCAGTTCTTTAACTTGTTTTTGAAAAACTGATTTTATTGAATACCAAATTGAAAATAGTTAATTTTTGCACTTATGTACATCATAATATGAAATTTATTACAATATAAAAAAAAAAGTTAGTACAAATGTACTAAAAACAGTTTTCTGGGACTTCTAGTACTTTTTTTCCATCATGTTTTAGTACATTTTATGAAACTGAAACAAATAACACTGGTAGTGGTCGGCGTCGGTCAGTTGTCACTTGTCACTGTTGTTAGTTGTTAGTGGACTTTTCAGCCTAAACGCTATAAACAAGGCGAGGGCTATACCATAAGATATAATTTTTCAACAAGTTCAAAGATACAAACTATATTTGGCTATATATACTTGAATGAAACTAGTCCTTTTAATTTGAGTACGATCACAGAATTTTTCTGTTATGAACTTAGGATATAACCATCCATGATATAAGCATATTTTATAAATTTTGAAGAGAATCGTTTATATTGTTCAGGATGAGTGCTGACTTACAAATTCGTGTTGGGTCTAGAAAAAGTGAAGTGAGTATTTTTTGTTATAAATATGTATAGGAGAACTTCTTTATGTCCTTTTGTTCTAGCTTGCCCTAATCCAAACTAGACATGTAATTACGGTCCTACAACAGTTTCATCCTGATAAAGAATTTGATATAGGCAAGTATATAGAAAACTTATCTTTTTCAGACAAAAAATAAAATAATTGTGATACCAGAAATTAAAATTGATTATGTAAATATTCAACAGATTAGTAGTATTAAATATTTAGGATTAATAATAGACGAAATTTTAAGCTTCATCAGTGATTGATGCTTTATATAAAAACAGAGGGGTACTTAACTCAATGCAAAAATGAGCATGTATGTAATCTTAATAAAATACAAGTTATGCAGAATAAAGTCCTAAAAATTGCATAGGGTGACCACGTAAGCTGTTCATCCAGGAAGAGGCCCAAAGAACTTGTAATCTTTTGCTTGATTAATAATTCGTCTGGTGGTATTTCTTCCATTTACATAGATCTAACATTTGTTTTACTGGGCAATGTACATTTAAAACCACCCATGTTAGAAAACACATCGTCCAACCCGTTTGCGTAGTAGTCACTGAAAGCATTAGCTATATCTGTTTTTTGGTAAGAATGGTATTCTTGGCAATAATATTCAAGGGACGTTGAGCATGTTTTGTGCGACCAAGATTATAATTCACCACCCGCCACACTGCCCTTGCACAGCCTTCAGATTCAGAAACCTTATTCTGAAAAAATGCTTTTTTACAGCATTTTACCCTATGAGCAAAATGCCAGAATATATCTTTTAGCTTGTTACTCTACTTAATCACTTCACCATCTATCCATTTGTATTGCTTATCACGTTGTTTTGTTGTTTTCATAGGACAACACCTATCTAGAAAATACAACATTTCCGACAGGAAACCATCACAGGCATGATCGACATCAGCCACAGTATAAATGTCAGAAAAATAACTCTGAGAGAAAAACTTTAAAATTGAATATATTTTGCTTCCAAAAATTGTCTTCTGCATATTAGCATGTTTGATGAAGTGTCGAACTGTAAAGTATACGAACCCAAATCAGGCATATTTGCCACAACTATTTGAGCTCGGTGATCAGCTGTATGGAGAGCCTGGTTACTTTCAATAAACCATTTTTTATTTGATACCACATAATCCAGCTCACTTAAATGTCCACTGTCACCCTCTCTTCTAGGTTCTAATGGTAGAAGAGCGAACATGTCAAAGCTTTCAAAGATATCATTAAGTTGTTTTCTTGTAAAGGGTGTTTCAATAAGAGCGCAAGATTCGAATTGCGTGCCATTTTGTCTGTCATAGTGTCACATGATTGCTACATCACAAACCGATAGAGGTAGGAATTAGTAAACATGGAGCATTACACGATAGAACATGTCTTGATGGTTAAACATTACTATCAAAGTGGTGAGAGTTTGATTGCCACAATTCGTGAAGTTCATCCAATTTTCAGTCGAGATAATGTTCCTAGTCCATGTACTGTAAAAAGATTAATGGAAAAATTCGAAAGAACCAATTTCTTATACTATTTGTAAAATTATCAAATGTAAACTATAGGCTGAAAGACCTCGGTCGATAGCCCTTTGAACTTGTTTCAATAAATATTTTTTTTTTTTTTTGAAAGAACTGGTTTGCTTCCAACATTGGCTAAGGTTATTGAAAAGCTGGTGAAAAGGCGAGTCGTTGACTTCGTTGTGGCGCACAATCTTGTTAGCAGTATTCAGTTTGGTTTTCAAGCATCCAAAAACACAAATGATGCAATTTTTTCTTTCCTTAACAGCTTGTATACATTTCTGAACTATGGAGAAGTTGCCGCAGCAGTATTCTGTGACCTTACCAAGGCATTTGATTGTGTAAATCATAGAGTGCTGTTGCGAAAACTTGAAACATATGGATTCAGAGGTGCAACTTTGGCCTGGATAAGTTCTTATTTGTTTTGTGTTTAATGACAGGGAATCAAGTCAAAGAGAAATTGTTTTTGGTGTTCCTCAGGGATCTGTTTTGGGCCCGTTTTTGTTCTTGTTATGTCAACGATCTGTCCAGACTGAGCATTTTGGGAGTGTTTACGATGTTTGCTGACGATATGACAATTCTCTGGCATAATAAGGACGCTAATCAGTTGGAGCTTGCCATCAAAATGGATTTATTGAAGATAAAGGAATGGTGCGATTCCAATTTCTTAACTCTGAATGTATCAAAAACAAATATTGTTTCTTTTAAATGTCAGATTGGTGAAATGTCTCTTGACTCTCAGGTTTTGGGAAATTTGAAAGTTAATAAGTTTCTGGGTTTGTATATAGATGAAAGATTAAATTTTGAAGCACATATCTTAAGTATGAATGTTAGATTAGCTAAGGGATGTTTTGCCTTGAGGGTTGTTGCTCGGGAGCTGAGCATGTCCATGGCAAGGAACGTTTACTTTGCTTTGATTGAGGCCCATTTACGTTATGTAATATGTTTTTGGGGATCTTGCTCTAATCAGTTATTTAACATGGTCTTTGTACTGCAAAAACGTGCAATTAGATATGTGTAAACTACCCTTCAGGGAGTCATGCAGACCTTACTTTGTAAGTCAAAAAATTTTAACTTTACCCTGCATATTTATATTAGAAACAGTCTGCCTTGTGCATGTTAAGTTATTGGAGGTTAGGCGAAAGTAAACAATGTGCTCTTCAAATAAAGTGTGTTTTTACTGTAATAAGGCTGTATCTAAGTATGTCTTGTGTGATTTCTGCAAGAAGGCATGCTTTCACGAGAGTTGTGCAAAAAGATTCTATTCTAAGGAGAAAGATGCAGTTGAATGTTCAGCCTGTAAGAAAAGTGAGGTTAGGGGTTCCGAACACAGCAAAATTTCTGGTGAAAACTCTCGATCTCCGATGCCCCAGGGCACAGGAGGTAGTAGTGATGATGATCTAATTAAAAAAATTGAAGATCTGCAGTCTTCTGTTGAATTTATGTCTGGAAAGTTTGATGAACTTGTAGCGCAAAACAAAGACTTTTGGTCTGAAATACGTGAGCTCAGAAGTGAAAATATTGCATTAAAAACAACTGTAAAGCATCTAGAGGAGAGAGTGAATGAACTGGAAATGGAAGCACTGTCGGGAAATATAGAAATTTCAGGCACACAGATTCAAGCCGGAGCTGATCCAAGATTGGTTGTTCTGGAGATTGCTAATGATCTTTTGCAATGCAATATAGCGGAAAGTGAGATACGAGATTGCTACAGAAAGGATACCAGGAAATGTGCTTTGATAATTGCTAAGTTTTTGTCCCCAGACACAAAAAGACAAATTTTACAAAATCGAAAACAGCGTGCAATGGATTCCAGCATGTTACGGTGTAATTCTAATAGGGATAGCAAGACACAAATATACATCAATGAACAACTGACCACCCAAAATCGAAAACTTTTTAGCATTGCCTATAAAATAAAGAAAGAAAAAGGCTACAAAAATCTGTGGACTAAAAATGGAAAAATATTCCTTCGTAAGCAAGATGATGGTCCTCTTATACATATCAGTAATCAGGAAAAACTTAACCAGATACAATGAGTCAAATTTGTTAACTTGACCTGGTGCAATAGTGTCTTACAATGGCTGTGTATCATAAGACTGTGAGTAATTTTTTGAGTAATAAACTAAACCCGACTTACTTTGTAACCTTGTATTTAAATGCCCAATCAATGCGGAATAAAGTGTCCCAAATAGAAGCATTGTGCAGCTGTACGAAGCCAGACGCTGTGGTAATTGCGGAAACGTGGCTTGATGTTGGGGATGACATATTTTTCAATCTGGCAGGATATCATGCTGTTCATGTTACTAGGGTCAAACGGGGAGGAGGTGTAGGTATACTACTGAAAGATTGTTATAAGTATAAGGAAGTCTGCAGATATCAGGAAAACTGCTCTATGCTTTTTTTGTCGGTGGAAGATGTCAATCTCATTATAGGAGGTGTTTATAGGCCAAATGACTTTGACTTTAATACATTTATGGAGGTTCTAGACACAAAACTGGAAGCTATTAGTGCCATGCGTAGAGACATCTGGATGGGTGACTTCAACATTGATCTACTGGTAGACAACAATCAAAAACAAGCATTTGAAATTTCCCTGAGCAGTAACGGATTGACAATTTTTAACAAATCTATTCCATCACGAGTAACTGCAGATACAGAAACGTTGATTGATCATGTTTTGTATAACAATAGCTCAAATACTGATACACAAGCAAGACTGACATTGGTTGAAGGTTGGGGATCACAGATTTCAATTTCTTCAATTGAACAATAGAGCAGCGCAGACAGAGGTTACAAAAACATATATTATGACTGAACTAGACAAAGTGACGTTTCAAAATAGACTTGAAAATATACTAAGGATAGACTGGACTGATCCAAACAGTTTATGTGATGAAATTGTCCGTTCATATACAAACAACTTAAAACAAAGAACATTTCGTGAGAGATTCAGAAAGAACAGTGCCCCGTGGTTTAATGTAAATATATATAATCTATTAAAAAGTAGGGATTACCATTATAAAAGACAAACAGTTCCCTGGAAGTGATTTCTTACATAACATATATAAAGATTCCCAAAACACTCTAAAACTGTCAAGCAATACTATGAACAACAAATAGGCTTAGCAGGAAGAAATACAAGAAAGCTTTGGAAAGTTTTAAATAATATTGTACATAATAAAAATATACAAAGGCCAGTAGAGATAAGTGAACTGAGTAGTGAAAATAAATTGTATGTAGACACACCAAGTATTGCTTCTGAACTTAACAAATACTTTGTAGGTGTGGGTCCAAGGCTGGGGCAGTCTATTCAAACAAACAACAACTATATCCTCCACTGCACACTACAAGGAACATATTTTATTGGAAACCCACAGAACCAGCCGAGATAATTAATATAATAGATTATCTAAAGTGTGGCAAAAGCCCCGGCATTGACAAAATCTCAACTGAAGTGGTTAAAGAACACAACCATCAAATGTCCAGCATACTGAGTTCCTTAGTAAACCTTACATTCATGAAAGGAGTGGTTCCTAACTCACTCAAAATAGCAAAAGTGATCGCAATATATAAAGGTGGTAATGCTGCGCTACCTGAAAATTACCGACCAATCTCTTTACTCTCCGTGATCTCAAAAGTGCTTGAAACTTGTGCAAACAATAGACTTTTACGTTTTTTAAACAATGAAAATTTCTTTTTTGTGGGTCAATATGGATTTAGACAGGGCTGCAATACAACTACAGCCACAACGGATTTAATTACATCAATAGTAGATAATGTGGACAAGGGAATGGCAAGTGTCTTTGTCTCACTTGATCTTAAAAAAGCCTTTGACACAGTTAACCATGAGCTCCTGTTAACTGTACTAGAATCACTGGGAATCAGAGGCCAACCGCTCTCCTGGTTTAAAGACTATCTGTCAGGTCGAACTCAAAGTGTGTGCGTGAACAAAATAAGTAGCAGTGTTGAAGACATTTCTTGTGGAGTCCCGCAGGGTTCTATTCTGGGACCGACTCTTTTTTTAATCTATGTTAATTCGATTTCCAAACTACCATTAAGAGGACAAATACAGCTATATGCTGAGGACACATGTTTAGTATACTTCAGTAAAAGCAAAGAGCAAATCATATTGGATGCTGAACATGATCTTAGCCTTATTCAAGAATGGTTAAACTTCTTTAAACTGTCTCTGAATATAGGGAAGTCAAAATATATGGTGTTCTCTAAAAATGAGCAATGGCAACAAATTGTTTTAACACTAGATGGTGAAATGCTTGAGAAAACAAACTGTATAAAATACCTTGGACTTCACATTGATGATAAGCTGAATTGGGAACCACATATAAGCTACCTCTGTAAAAGAATCGCACCTGCTGTTGGAATGCTGTGGAAGAATCTCCAGATACCTGTCACTGCACCAAAGGAAGCTAATATATTATTCACTAATACATAGCCACCTTACATACTTGACACTTTTATGGAAATGTACGAGTGAAAATAAAATACATCCCCTACGAGTTTTACAAAACAAGGCCATAAAAAAGATCTTTAACTATCCACGTCTATATCCGACAGAAAATTTATATTTGCCCAATAGAATGATGGATATTCATTGTCTATATATATATATATATCAAAGTTGTATTTATATTCATAGAACAAGACTAAATGAAATAAACACAAATGTACAGCTATCTACCAATAACTACTGCCACGACTATAATCTAAGAAACAATAGCCAACTACGAACTGCTCCAATGAAAACTACTGCAGGGCAGAGAGGTCTCCTAACTGAGGAAATCAGATTGTATAACTCAGTTCCTGAAGATGTAAGAAACCAAAGAACTACATCCTTTAAGAGAAGCCTGAAGCAGCTAATTTTGCAGGGGTATTTTAAGCACTCACAAACATAAATTTTGAAAAAAAACACATACTATTCTTGTAATTTATCTTTATTGTATTTCGTGATTATACTGAAGACAAATTTTATATATAGTTACCTTCTTTTCACATATATAATTTTAATGTATGACCCACATAGCTTCGGCTCGGGTCAAATAACTACTTTTATTAACTCTTCTTGTTGTAAGCTGTTGTGAAATTATTATTTGGAATAAATAAATAAATAAATAAAGTTCGGGCATGAGATTGAGTCAACCCGAGCTTATGCAACTCGAAGCTCTCGACTCACTTCCCTGCCAATTTCCTCTTCGACTCTGACCCAGAAATCTATCATTTTTAACAGCAAAAAAATATTTAATCATCTACCCTCAAATATAAGGGGCATTTCTAATCCAAGACATTTTAAGCGAGAAGTGAGAAGCCTATTGATTGGGAAAGCCTACTATTCAGTTGCTGAATTTTTTGACGAATCATTTAACTGAATATGTATATACTTTTTTAGGATTGTAATGGTTATTTTTGTATTTTATGCTTTACATTTAAATCTGTTTTGTGTTTTTGTATTCACTCTGCTATGTTTTTTATACATCTAAGTACGAATTATATATTTAATTTATATATTTTTATACGATCATATTTTATTTTAATATACAACTTTGTATTTGTTCGTTTACACAGTAAAATTGACTTGCTACTCTAGAGTATATATTGCCAAAAATGACAGGACTTTTTTTTGTTGTTGCTTAGTTTAAGTTTGCTTTGTATATGAGATTTTTCTTAAATTACAATAAAGCTTTTTTTGACTTTGACTTTGGTTAGTGATGTGAAACACACAACACGTGCTCTTACAGCTCGTTCAGAACAAAATGTCGCGGCAGTTCGCGAAAGTGTGGCCGAGAATCCAGAAACGTCGATTCATCATCGTGCACAAGAACTGGACATTTCAACAGGTACTCTTCAGCGAATCCTCACTAAAGACTTGCACCTCCATGCCTACAACGTCCAATTGACGCAACAACTTTTGCCAACAGACCAGGCCCAGCAAAGAGAGTTCAACGGATGGATACTTCAACAACAAGGCGATTTTGTGCACAAAATCATTTTCAGTGATAAGGCCCATTTTCACCTAAATGACTTTGTTAACAGGCAAAACTGCCGTATTTGGGGCTCTGAAAACCCACAGATAATTAAGGACAGTATTGTGGTCTGAAGGAATTATAGGGCCGTTTTTTTTCGAAGACCGGCAACGTAATGCATTAACTGTGAATGGCGAACGTGCTATGATAACAAGGTTTTTTGTGCCTCAGTTGAGAGGTATTGATGTTGACAATAAGTGGTTTCAGCAGGACGGCGCCACTTGTCATACCGCCCGCTAAACATTAACAATTTTACACGAGTCCTTTTCGAACCGAGTCATTTCCCGATTTGGTGACCAGAATTGACTGACACGTTCTTGTGATTTGACACCTTTGGACTTTTGGCTATGGGGCTACTTGAAGTCACAAGTTTATGCCAACAAGCCCACGACCACTGAGGCATTGACGACCGAAATTAGACGCTGCATTAATGAAATACCGCCACATGTGTACAATACTGTTATTGAAAATTTTTCAAAAAGAGTGCGCATGTGTCAGCAAAGACGTGGAGGACATTTACCAGATATCTTGTTCCATACATAACTTCCAAATGTTTACTTTATAACACAATAAAAGTTTTACTGTTTTGTTACAGAAATCCATGTTTTATTAAACTTTTAAATCTTGCGCTCTTATTGAAACACCCTTTACTGGTACCACACAGGTAGTTTATGTTTAGATCACCACAGAGTAAGATAGTTTCATAATTCTTAAAAAGATAAGACAAGATTTCGGGCAGTTTTGAAAAAAATATATCTTATTAGCAAGCGTAACATTGCAAGACCTGTATATACCCAAGATAGCCACTTTAAGCCCATTAACTGGCAAACTAACAGCAGCACACTCACATGAAAACTCTATGGAGAACCTGTCCAAGTTGATCGATTTTGTATCTTTCAATCTACTATATATAGCTACACCTCCATAACCCCTGACAGGCCTGCAATACGCAGAAACCAAATGAAAACCAGGGATTGTTGTTACCCTGGTCTGTTCTTCGATCAGCCAGTGCTCAGAACAAATAATTATTTATTTATTTCACTTCATGCCAAAAGATCTAAATAGATATGACAACGTCCAGTGTAAAAATAAAGACCTAACACTGAAACCTGTGGTGGAAGATAGATCAAAATACAAGAGTTCTAACCACACTACACCACAACTTGTTACGTTCTGGACGCGCGTTTCGCTAACCAAGTTAGCATCATCAGCAGATGATATAAACTAAAGGAACTTATCCTAACCGAGAATATTTATAGGTAAATGTGGTCACACTTGGTTGCACCCGACTGCACCATTGTTAAGTAAACAATAGAGGGGACTATAGGGAATAGGCCCTCTGTCTTTATTTAGTGCTTTCTTTCCACATTTAACTATTTCTATACTCTCAAATGCATCCAATAATCATGTATTTTTTGTAAGAAGTTATTTCTCTTAGGCTTGCTGGTAGTTGGTTGTACATATTCGCACAAAAACAGTAAGGACTTTTTTGGAAAGTACTAATGATATAAGGAGGTATATAAATGTTTGTGGAGTCTCTTGTACCATAATTATGTAGTTCTAGATGACAAGAAAATCTAGTGAATTGTTTTTTAACTAATAATACCGAGTGTAAAATTAGAATACATGGAAGAGGGAGAATTTTATACTGTTTGAAGTAGGGTTAACATGAGTCTAATGTACTTAATGAGGAAATTTTTCTGATTATTCTTTTTTGTAATATAAAAATTCTGTTTAAATCAGTTGATTGGCCCCAGTAAATAATACCATAGCTTAGATAGCTATATGCTAGTGCATAATAGGTGTTTAAAATTAGTTTTATTTTATTTAAGTTGTTTTTAGATTTCTTATTGCAAAGTAGGCACTATTTAACTTACTTGCGACAGGGTTCATGTGGTTTATTTATTTATTTATTTTTTTATTACAAGCTTCACAGAAATAGCTTCCAATAACAAAGCAGGTTTAAAGTAATAAATACAATCATTTCTACAGCAATAACATACATATTTAAATTACAATTATTATACAAAACAACTAACAAATAAAATCATCACAGAGTGCAATAGGAACTCATTACAGAATATATCTTAGCTCACTTTTAAATTGATTTAAACTTCAGTTAAAAATATCACAGGTTACTTTGTTACCAATTCTGTACATGTTGTATGATGGTGAAAATAGATTATTGGTTGTGTTTGCAGAGTTTAAGTAAAAAGTTGAAAACGCGCGAGTATTATAGGCAGGCACCATTAACCCAACACTTGATAAAAAATTAGGATCGTCTATATGGTTATTAATTATTTTAAAAATATATATCTCTAAGGCCATGCTCCTTCTTAATTCTAAGGTATCCATATTATATCTAGATAACAATTCCTTTTTAGACACATTGAAATCATATATTCCCGTCTCTTTATAATATAAGTATCTGAGGAATTTATTTTGCACTCTTTCCAAGAGATATGTGTGACTCTGATAATGTGGGCTCCAGACAATTGATGTATACTCTAATATGCTCCTAACAAATGTCATATACAGGTGCTTAATACATTCAATATTATTAAATTGTCTGGTATTTCGTACTATAAACTCATACATACGCATAGCACTGTTGGCCACTTCTGATATATGAATCCTAAAACTCAGATCGGCCTGAAAAGTTACACCAAGATCACATATTTCCTTTACCCGAAACAAAACTTCACCATTCATGCAATAAGGATACTCTCTAGTAGTCTTCCTTCTTGAGAAAGACAAAACTTTGCATTTACTGATGTTAAAATCTCCTCTCTGTCTCCAAATAAAACCCTATCAAAAGCTTTTTCAAAGTCTGTGTACACTACATCCACTTGCAACCTCTTATCCAGGGAATCTGAAACATACATAACATTCACTAAATTGCTAACTGTGGAGCGGCCTCTCATAAAACCATGTTGTTTTGTTGATATTTTATTCCGTAAATGCTCATATAAAAATTTACCATGTTATATGTGGATCTAGATGTAATCCTAGAAATTTAAAACTTAAATGACAAATTTAGAACCCGAGGCATATCTTTTCTTATGCAAAATGTTATAAAACAGGTTTTGGATTCATTGACAATAAGGCAATCTTTCTCACATCATAAAACAAATTTTTTCAAAATTATATTGGCATTATTTTCCAATTTCTCAAAATTATTATCAGAAATTGCTATAGTGCAGTCATCTGCATAGAGTTATTCTATTTTTTGAAAGTGACAGAGGCAAGACATTTTCCAGATCATCTATACAAAGTGTAAATAGCAGTGGTGAAATAATGCTTCCCTGAGGTACACCACAGTTTATATTATGTCCAGTAGAGATAATCTTAACCTTTATCTTACATTCCTCTAAATAAGTCACTAACCATTTGTTGATATCTCCGCTTATCCCCAATGCATATAATTTTTTTCTGTAAAAAGGTGCTATTAAGGGCCAAATTATGAATAGGCTGATAATTTTACCAAACAGATATTTACCAAAGTTACAATTGTCTTAACAATGGTATCCTTGACAGTTATCTGCTTGGTAAAGATAGCAGCCTATGATAATTTGGCCCTTAAGCAGTCAAAAGCTTGAGTTAAGTCAAAGAAGATGGCAAGAACGTAATTTGATGTGTCCAAGCCCTCATAAACAAAATTTAATAGCTCAAAAGCAGCTGTAGAAGTGGAGCAATCTTTTCTAAAGCCGTGTTGTTTGTTACTTATTATTACTTATTTCTGTGCATTTAAGAAGTTTTCTGTCTTGCATAAAACTACTTTTTCAAAAAATTTAGAAAGGGTCGACAGGCCCGTAATAAAGTCATAGGATTGGGAGTGGGGCCTACATTATTCATTACTTTTATTAATGTCATTGCTAGAGAGGTTGTATTGCCAGGAGAGCATTTAGTCAACTATGCTGATGATACAAGCATTTTAATAGGAGAGTCTTCATTTGACGCAGGTCTCGTCTAATACATGTCTAGAACAAGCAAAATACTGATTTCTTAAAAACAAGCTTGTGCTTAAAACTGATAGGATACACTATATTTGTTTCCAAACTGAACAAAAAAATATGACATATCCACAAAACAGCCATGATGCAGCAGATAGCTTTTGCAGAGAGCACAAAATTCTTAGGTATCCACGTAGCTTAGAATTGTCATATTACAGAACTATGCAACAAATTGAGTTCTGTCTGTTATTCAGTGAGGGTACTTGCAAACTATTTAAGTGTAAACACTTTAAAAACAGTTTACTAGGTCAGTGTTTATTTTGGGCACAGATTTGGAGTTACCTTGTAGGGAGGTACTACACGGAATGTCAAAGAGCTTTTTTAGTGCAGAAAAATATTGTAAGGGTAATTCTTAAAATGCAATTCAAACAGTGATCTCTTCAGTGATTTCAAAACATCAATGCCCCGAATAAATATAGCTAATTGAGCGGTAGACTGGACTAGTAGGTCCCTTTAGTAGTGATAATTTCTAGAATCATTAAAAATATTCAATGGACATGCAACGCCATCTAGTGACCTTGTGGGTAGTCGTGACCGCGAGTTCACAGAGTGGATGATTTTAGGGTTTTAGACTATTGGGTTTTATAAAGCGACATATGAAACATGTATTTGATACCAAAGCAATTGGGTGTCTCTAGAACTCATTGGTTCATAGCGTTCTAGAATATTCTTGTACAATGTCACATTGACAGAATTGAAAGGGTGTAAAAGTGCTGCTGGGATCAGTCCCCCCGTTTTTAGTTCCTATTAGGAGAACAAGACAATCGCAGCTGTTTGTTGAAAGGTACCGCTGAACAAATTATGGGCTTAGTGCATTTGTTGACTGACTAGTTTACAACTACAATCGTCACTTCTCAGAATATGACATTTTCAGACTAAGCACTTTGCATCTAAAAAGGCAGTTAACCAGATTGGTTTTGTGATGTTTTAACCGGTATTGATGTTAATTTTTATTTATGTAGTTGTGTATTTTTATTATTATTCGTGTATTATTTTACAATTGAATTTGAAAATCTTTCTCCTTGTTGGTAATTTTTTTGACTTCATTATTTATTTATTTGACGTTATTTGCGAATTCGTATCATTTGGAATGTTTAGTATTCTGTAGTGTACATTTCTGAAGGGCTACTTGTCCGATGCGTGCATCGGCTACATTCTTACATTCAGAAACAATAAGGGGCAAAATACTGAACCTTGCTGGATGCCTTGCCTGATATTCATCACCTCAGACGTCCCATCCCTACTCCTCACTAGTTATTTCCTGAATTTTAAATTGGATGAAAACCACTTGGAGCACCCTTCCCCTAAAACCATAAAAGACAGTTTGCCCACCCGAGTCACATGACTTACGCAATCGAATGCCGTTGAAAAGTCGCAGAAGACTGCTGCAGCTATGTCGCCCTTATTGAGCCTTAGATATAGGCGCTCCAAGAAATGAAACACAGCATTAGTTGTATTTTTATTAATTTGAAACCCAAATAAAGTTTAGCATTCTCACAAGTTTTTCAACTATCTTTGATAGGGTTGGTAGAAGGGAGATGGGATGAAAGTCAAAGTCAAAGTCAAAAATCTCTATATTTATAAAAATACATCGAATTGTGTGTTTAAATAAATGGCGTCCTGATAAATCTTATAACTAAGAGTGTATATAAAAGCAAAATGCTCTTTAAAAATTAGGCACTAGAGTTAAATATTATAAAATTAACACCACATATTAAAATATAACAATACATTACAAATTAAAATCTAACAATACATTACAAAAAAAAAGAAAGTTTCCTGGGTCACCTAGATCACCCCCTTTATATATCGGTTGGACAATAGCTACTTTCAGACACTCGGGGAAGAAAGGTCTGTCGAAAGAAGCATTAATGGAATGAACAACAGCTCTCAGACAATTGTCCCGTAAAGATTCATAAATTCTAGCTGATATTCCATCAACTCCTGAAGAATTTTTGTATTTTATGTTTTTTATTATGGCTTTAATCTCTGTGATGTCAGTGTGATAAAAGACAAATAAATCAGCTATAGAAGTTTTAACCAATGACCGAGGATCAAGCTATGAATTTAAATTAGATGTTGCCTCTCAGCTATAGAACAATAGAAAGAGTTCAGAGTATTGGCGTCTAAAGCAGACTCTTCTGTTAAAGTATGTGACTTGCCTCTTAGTTCATTGACTATTGCCCAGTGTTCCTTGCTCTTATTGTGAGTGTTGTGGACTCTATTATTGTAATATTTCTGCATAGCAGATTTTAAAACTTCTCGGTAAATCGCCCTATTTACCAATTGTGTGTAATGAGCGAAGATTGGTTGCTGATTTTCTAATTCCAGGAGTTATCCAAGGCTTTTAGGTTTCATTTTACGAATGGGAAAATTATTAAACGTTTTTATAATTTTCTCATGGAACCTTGATAGAGGATCCGAGCAGCTAAATAGATACTGCCAGTCAGTTTCACCAACCTGCTCTCTAATGCTCTAAAATTTGCGGAGCTATAAACTCATTTAGAGTGATCAGGTCATATCTTGAAGGTCGTTTGCAGCAAGTACATTTATGTGATAAATACAGTTCTCTTCAACTTATTAAACGTGGTGTGCCTCAGGGGCATTCTTGGGCCTATACTTTTTCTTGTATACATAAATGACCTTCCTGGTGCAATTTCGGTGGATCAATCAATCACGATTCTATTTGTGGATGATACATCCTTCCTTGTTAAGTGTAGTAAGGATCAAAAATTGGATGATTTTATGGGCGTAATTTTGGACGAGGCAAGGATGTGGTTCACTACCAATCAGTTATTTTTGAATGAGACCAAAACAAAACATCTGAATTTCCGCCTGAGAAGTGGTGCACAGGAGAGTAATCCAAAATTTTTGGGCATACATCTTGATTGTTCCCTGAGTTGGCAAGAGCAAATTAGTGTATTATGTGGTCGTTTATCATCAGCTGTGTATGCTATTTGGAAGATCAGATTTACTGCTGGGCAACAGGCAGCACTTACTACCTATCTATCATGCGCTTTTCCACTCAATAATGACATATGGTATCCTTGCATGGGGAAATGCTGCCAATGTTCATCTTCAGAAGGTGTTTTTAAAGCAAAAGAATGCAGTTAGGGTGATTGCGAATATATCATCAACTGACAGTTGCAAACCTTTTTTTAAATCACTTAAAATCAATACCCTCTATTTGTTTTTTTATTTTTTTAGATTTTCTTATTAGGATTAAGGTTTTATAAGTATCATATACCTTTTAAACACTTGACTTATCTATGAAAATGTATATTTTCTTAAGATTAATAAAATGATTTGATTTGATATTTTCCTTAAGGGGTAATGTTAGTCGTATTTACCCCAATTTTTTGGGGATATATCTTGATTCTTGTTTGGGTTGGCAGGAACACATAGCTTATGTGGTAGGCTGTCTTCTACCATATATGCTATTCAAAAAATTTGCTTTACACCTGGTCAGCAAGCCGCATTTACAACTTATCATGCTCTGTTTCTCTCAGTAATGGCATATGATATCCTCGGGTGGGGAACTGCTGCAAATGTTCACCTACAGAAAGTATTTGTGACACAAAAAAAGTGATCTGAATACTAGCAAATACACAATTCACTGAAAGCTGTAAACCATATTCTAGAACACTTAGAATTATCACTCTATTTGTCCATATTATCTCTGAAAACATATGTCACATAAAAAAACATTATAATAAATACTCAGATATAAATCAACATGACACACACATAATATTGCCAAACCAAACTCCAGGCTAAAGATCTGTTTTCACAGGTATAGATACCTTCAATTTACTTCCATTGATGTCTAGGTCACTTCAATTCAATACATTTAAAGTGCGCTTTAAAAAATATTTGATAACGTTGGCCCCATACTCTGTTAGTGAATTCAAGGATGCTTTGAGAGAGCCAGAAATTGCATATTTTATTGCCCCGAATCTGGGGATTGATTATTTGTGTAATTTTATAAATTTATTTTTATTACCCTTAGACTAAACTAGGATTTGATTGTATGTTAATTATAACAAATGTATGAGAATGTATTGCTAATATTTATGGAACGCCGTTTTACTTTTTAGTCATGCGCGTCTTTGATACCAAATTTAATTCCAAAACATATAAATGATGCTACCTGCATACAATTTTTATTTGTTTTAATTCTTCCGATATCGAATTTTTGCGGATACCGATTTTACCGAATGACATTGTAAAAATAAGCAATTTCTTTGCAGACCATTTCAATTGATACCACAAAAAATTAGTTGTTTATCCTTTTTTAACACGTATAGAGCCTACTTAAATTTCTATATACATGCGTCTTTCCTTAGTTATTGCGTTTCATCAAATCGATGTTAATAAAAATTGGTATGAAATAAATGCCATATACAAAAATCTGTTTATATATTTAATATATTGATTCTTATTAAATTGTAATTGCTTCAAACTGGATCGCATTAAATTAATATTAATAGAGAAAACATTAGAATGCACTAACGACTTTGTGGAGGTTAATTTATTTCAACTGTATGAAGGCAAATCTGATTTAAGAAGTCATGTAACAAAAAAAATTAATTTATTTTTATCGCATATCAAAAAAAATTAAAGCATCTTTTACAATATCATTTTTTTTAAATATCATTTCCATTAACACCCGAAAAATGTAAATAGAATAATGCTCATTATTTTGATCTTCTTTTATCTGTAATTTATACTACATCAAAAGGATATAACACGGACCCTTTACCATGGAAATTAATATACTTGAAATATACATTTGAATAAATAAATAAAAGTTAATACGAGATTTAATTGTATAAGAGTTGTGGAATTTAAATGAATAGCGGGTATAAGGTAACTGGTTTTATTTAATATGCATTGTTTTGATTTCGAATTTTTGTTAATGTTGATTCTTGTGAATATCAATTTTCATTGAATGCAGCCACCTTGTTTCAATTTTAATTATCGGACGTGGAGCGATCTAGAGCAAAGTAGGGACAACAAGAGCAGAAATCTGTAATTTTTTAATACCCTGAGTTTCTGACTAGGCATGCGTTCGAAGATTTAAATGTGCATCTAAAATTACCCGACTGCGTTCTGCATGACGTCATGACGAGTCGGATGCGAATAATAAAAAACATATTTGTAGGTAATCAATGACAGTTGAAACGTGATTAATTATTGTTCGATTGGGAATACTTAGTTATATAAAAGAAATATTACTGAAAGTTAGACAGCTAATTTTAAATATTGATAAGTTTGTTAAAATTAACAAGTTAAAATTAAATGTTGAAAAAACAAAAGCAATGATAATAAGTATAAAACAAAAACTAAATAAAATTGATACAAAAACAATTCATCTGGAAATTGATGGAAAGGAAATTCAATGGGTGGAACATATAAAGTATCTTGGTTTTGAGTTAGACAATTCACTAAGTCTTAACAAGCATTTGAATTTTTAAAAAAGAAAATATGTAAAAAACTATATTTTTTTGCTAGGGCAGTGAAGTTCCTTACACTCGCTGCAAGAACAACATTATTCAAGAGCATAGTACAACCCCACTTTGATTATTGTGCTAGCATGCTTTATTTAATGTCAAAAGAGCGGATTAGACATCTCCAAATAATATTTAATAGGGGAATGCGATTGGGGTTACGAAGCAGTAGGTATATACAACGTTTGTATTATCTAACAATGATCTTTATTTATAAATTAAGAAAAGGTTTGTTACCGAAATATTTTAAAGAGTTTACTACACTAAGAAACGATATCCATAGTTATTTTACTAGAAATTGCAACGATTATCATATAAGTAGACCAAGGTACTCAGCAACAATGAGATCCTTGCTATTCAAGGGACTAAAAGCATTTTATGAAATTCCTAACAACATTAAAAATGCAATAATTGCAAATAGCTTTAAGAATCTTTTAAAGAAACACATCCTTGATAAATAAAAACTTACTGTGATTTGTTAGACCTACAAATATGTTCCTTGCAAACAATATAGTCAAATAATAAATAAATAACCCTAACCTAATGTATGTAATTTTATTCTGTATTTTGTAATTTTAAGCTTAAATGTTTAATGTATAATTATTAGTTGCTACGTTTCTTTTACTATGTAACATTTTCTTTTTATTATGTAACATTTTAAAGATAACATATTGTATTAGGATTTCCTAACTAAATAAATAAATAAAAAAATAAATAAAAATTAAATCATTGGGGAATACACACAATATACACCCCTATATTTAAAATGCGACCACATACAAAATTACAGATCATAACGAAAAAAAGTTAAAACGAACGTATCTAGTTCCCAATATCCTATTCCAAAACAAACTATTCTATAATCATGTGTTGAAATGCAGAACATGCTATATTGAAGAATATCCCAAAACAAAAACATAGCATGCATGCCCTAGTAGCTTGGTAATTTTGTTCACAAGGTCTCGTTGCTCAATACACAAGTGTAATCTACAAAGCTGATTTTTTTTCTATTTTTAGTTCTTACATTCTCGTACGCACGCACATATTAGGGATGTAAGCCAGGGCAAAATATATGATAGTTTTATAGGTTATAAAAACCGATTGATGGTTGTGTCTTGTATTAGATTTAATGCCTCCACATCTAACTGTAATAACGGTACATATTCAAAGCAACGTGTACCCTTCTTGTCATGTAGAGATACTAGAGAATCTTTCGATACGAATCCACGACATGGTGATTTCTGTCTGGATTCAAACCTGGAATCATATTCATATGTACCTACATATAGTGTTTACGCTATTTTAATTTAAGAAAATTCAAAAGAGATATCGGAATTAAAAATATCCGAAGTAGTACCGATTTACCTTTCGATCAGTACACTTTTTCTCGGCGGTTTGACAAAATGTATCCAGTGTCCGGTTTTGTAGCCACATAAAACGAACGTGTTTAGAGTTTATTTATTTATTAAATCGATTTATACATTAACGCTACGGCTGTTACTCCATCTGAGATTACTCCCCCGTGATTCTTTTTACCTTCCTTTTCCCTAAACCTTTATTTTCCTGGAGTGAGAAGAAGACGTTGACAGCAGAGCCTTTCGGTAAGTCCATTCATAAAAACAGTCCACATTTATTTAAAAACTGAGCTAAGCGAAAACATATAGTATATGTTGAACCTAAATACAGGGTGTTACTAAAAGTCATAATGTAATTTTAGGGGTAGTTTTTACATAAAAAATTATTAATAAAAGTTCCTATAGACATTTGCAGAAATGCTTTGTTTTAGAGATACAGGGTGTCGAAGATTTTGTTTTTTTTTTTTAGTTTATATAATGCACCTTTTAAACTTTTAGAGAGAATTTATTAAAATTTGATACTCATTTAATTATTAAGAAACGTTCGACCTCCCAAAACTAACGATGTATCACACTTAATGTTTGAACAGTAGATTTAAGATTTTTTCATAAAAGACAGTGTGTTAGAGAGACACAGAAAACCAGAATCTCGCCAAATTCACAAAGGAAAATTACCCTATATGAATGAGTGCATTACATCATTGGTTATTAGAAGTCAAGGGCTTAAAAAAAAAAAAAAAAAAATGGAGGTATATTTAAAAAAGAATAAGTTGATCTGACCGGGAAGAAGAAACGTCGAATTTCAAATCTATGTGCACCATCTTGTTGATAATTAAAAGTAGATATAAAGATATAAAATTTATTTTGTGATATCTCTTCAAATCCAGCCTGAACAAAATAAAATGTATATAGCTGATTTTACGTACGTATATCCTCGGAGGTAGTCAGAATTGTCTAACTTTGTCAACTACTTATTATTCGATGTTAAATTAAAGATAAAGATAGTTTATTCATGTGAAAATTACAAGTAATTTACATACGTCATATAGAGAGAACATATCCATAATAGCTGATGACTTATTGACTAACAAAGTATTGTAATAAAATAAAATATTGTAATAAAATAAAATACACTCACATAGGTTACAAACAAAAATCTGAGTCATTAAAATTGCTATTTAAAAAATCCTGTACACTATAAAATACGTGGCTACATAAAAAAGTTTTTAAAATATTTTTAAAGGTTTTAAAAGACATATTTCTGATTTGTAACGGAACTTTATTAAAAAGCTTTACAGAAATAAATTCTGGTCTGTTCTGACACTTTTTACAGAAAGTCTCCACAAGATCCTCCCTGCCACGAGTCTGGTAGTTATGTCACTATGTACAGCAAATGAGTGTTGATGTTTTTTAACATAAAGTACGTTTTCTAAAATGAAAACCGCTGGAAATGTCAATATTCCGAGATCCCGAAAAGCGTCCCTGCAATCGTCGCGGAAACCAAGACCTGCCATGATTCTGATGGCCCCCCTCTGCAGACCAAACACTCTGCCAGCGGAGGATGCCCCACCCCACACCATTACACCATAGGACATTACAGAATGGAACAGAGCATAGTAAGCAGTAAGCAGAGTGCCCTGAGAGACGCAACCTGCCAGGTTTCTTAGCAGAAAAACGACACCACTGAGCCTCCCGGACACACTCTGAACTTGGATATCCCATTTGTTTTGGATCCAAATTTATACCCAAAAATCTTACCGAGTCTTGATTGATCCTTCCATTAAGGTCCCTAAGAGTGAAAATCATATACTGGGTCTTGCCTGTGTTCAGCAACAGACGATTAGAGACAAACCATGACTCCGCTCGTAACTGTGCTCTACCTGCCTCCGACTCAACATCCTGCAAAGAGCCACCTCGGAGAGTAAGCGTAGTACATATCATCTGCAAAAAGAGTGTATTTTGCGTGTGGTTCGTGCATAGGTAGATCATTGATATAGATCAGAAACAGAATTGGCCCTAAGACTGAACCCTGTGGTACACCGACATCAATCACCCTTTCCATTGATGACACCCCACTCACCCGTACGATCTGGCGATGGTCGTGCAGATAAGATTTCAGAAGTGCGACACTGTTTTGCGTGAAATTGTAGCAGGCAAGTTTGCGAAGCAAAATATCGTCGGGAAACGCAATCGAAGGCTTTACTGAGGTCATAGAAGCTCGACAGGCCATACTCAGAGTCCTCAAAGGAATCCATGATACTCGAGAGTAGGTCCAAGATACCCAGTATAGTGTTTCAATCCTGTCTGAAACCAAATTGACTATCTGAGAAGATGTTGTTTGTCTCAAAATACCTCACAATTCTCAGTGACATACACTTTTCAACAATTTTAGATATGATGGGTAGCAGGGATATAGGGCGGTAATTCGAAACATCGTCTCGGTCACCCTTTTTGGAAATTGGTATTACAATAGCTTTTTTAAGAACCGATGGAAAAATATTTTCCTTAAAACATTGATTGATTAGATTAGTTAGAGGATAAATAATTATATTTTTGATAGTTTTAACTAATTTTACTGACAGACCATAAATATCATTACTATTTTTGTTTTTTAGAGAATCTATTATGTCCCTCGTTTCATTATAGTTTACTCCGCTAAACGAGAAGCAAACTTCAGGAATATTAATATTATCTAAATAGGACATTGGATCAATGTTATCCGGTATATTATTCATTATGTTATGGGCAACGTTAGTGAAGAAGTTGTTAAGAGTTTCAACATCTATGGGGATATTAATAGATTTCTTTGGATGCCCTCTATTGCAATTTATGATACTCCACATGCATTTAGTTGGATTTCTGGCTGACTGAATCATGGCATCATTTGCTGCACGCTTTTGATCTTTTATTACTTGTTTATAGTGTTTTTTTAAGTTTTTGTATTCTGCTATGTTAGCCGGTGTAGGATGCTGTCGAGACACCTCCCCCAAAAAATGTAACCTATCTCTCAAATCTCAAAAGGTGTCATTAAACCACTCCACTCCACCTGAGGCAGTAGATCTGACCCTATATGTTTTTTTCTGGGAAAGACTGCAGATATGCCTCCTGCAAGAGTTGCATAAATATCTCAAACTTCTGGTCCACTGATTTTCCACTTGCAGCAATGAAGTCCCATTTATTAGATTCGACTGTATTGTAAAAGTCAAATAAGCCTTGTTGTGTAATTGGTCGAAATATATGTTTATCAGCCCCAACAGGTTTGCTACTACCGCAAACACTGAAATGGAGACCCTGAGCAAGGTGGTCCGAAACATCCAACTCCCTCACCCCAGCCCATACAGAATCTCCCTCAAAATTTACAAAGACATTGTCCAGGCAGGAGTCTCCTCGAGTTGGTTCCTCAATCATTTTTTGAAAACCATGGGTTTTCAGGAGATCACAGAGTTGAATAGCGTCTCTATGATCACTTTTAAGTAAGACATTAAAGTCGCCTGCCAGAACAACATCTCGGCTGAGATCTATCTTGTGGAGGGTAGACTCGATTGATTCTAAGAAAACGTCAAAATTTCCGGCTGGTGATCTATAGACACAAATTATATAAAAATTAAATGGTTTTACCAGTATACAACATAACTATATACATTTTTCTACATTTAAGGTTAAAACACTACAAGATTCAACATTAAAACTATTATTTAAGAGGATCATTGTACCACCCCCTCTATACTCTGTGCGAGCTGTATGCCCACCTATCAAGTAGCCAATGCAGCCATATGAAGAAAGAAAATTGAAAGCCTTCGCATATCGCGCTTGTGTTTTTAACTTTTACATTACTACTAGAGGTTCAAATAATAAGCCTCACACTTATACCCATAGATCACGCTTCTTTACTCTTTGGGTTAATTACTTACTGCCTTAACTTTTCATCGTATATAGTCAAACTGCCGTTGTATATTTTTCATCATCTCTACCATATGGCTGCATTGGTCTGATGAGCCCCAAAAGGGTGAAACGTCGTCAATTGTGCCGGTAGATGTGATGAAAAATGCTTACAGGCTTGTCGGTATAATGGTCCATGAGATTTGGACCCTATACCTGAATTAGCTTATCAAAGGCAGAATTATTTGTCCGAATGGCCGTTAAACTTCCTATTAATTTATCTACGGACGTTATTTACTTTTTTGTTCTTATTGAAACTTTGGTCTAAAAAGCCGATATCATGGATTTTCATCCTTTGGCAACGTCGTTTCGCCAACAATAGTTGGTATCGCACGGCAAACAGAAAATTGAAAGCCTTCGCATATCGCGCTTATGTTTTTAACTTTTACATTACTACTAGAGGTTCAAATAACAAGCCTTACACTTATGCCCATAGATTACGCTTCTTTACTCTTTGGGTTAATTTCTTACTGCCTTAACTTTTCATCGTATATAGTCAAACTGCCGTTGAATATTTTTCATCATCTCTACCATATGGCTGCATTGGCCTGATGAGCCCCAAAAGGGCTAAACGTCGTCAATTGTGCCGGTAGAGATCATGAAAAATGCTTAAAGGCTTGTCGGTATAATGGTCCATGAGATCTGGACCCTATACCTGAATTAGCTTATCAAAGGCAGAATTATTTGTCCGAATCGCCGTTAAACTTCTTATTAATTATTATTTTAGTTGTTACTTCTTTGATATAAGATATTGACATATAAAAGGGTTGGTTTCTACCAAGAAAGACACTAATTTTTTGTGGAATTATTGCTTCATTGCCTCTCGTCACATGATGGTTAGTCTCTGTGTTAAAAATTAGTTTTTTTTAAATAATTTGTTGGGATAGGAATTTTTATTTAAAATGTTATATAGTTTATTGAGGTTCTTGTTCCAAAATGAGTAATGAGATAATTTTTCACCTCTAGTTTTTAAGGACTAAATGTATTATAACTATTTGTGTGTGATACGAGTTGTAATAGAGATATCTCCCAGAATTGGTAGGTTTTATGTACCAGTCTAAGATTATTTTATTCTCAATATTTCGGATAACGTTTGTAACAAGAAAAGAAACGCTCTTTTTCTTTCCTTCGTCTATTGTAAATTGTATTTTTGATTCTTAGGCATTAAATATGTTAAAAATTTCATTTTTCTTGTCACTAGAAAGAGAACAAACAAGATCATCAAAAAATATTTCATAAAAGGTATATAAGAAGTTTTCAAATATAATCATCCAGAAGGTCATCCATGACGTATTGCGCTGCAATGGGGTCACTAATGCTGCCATTGGTGTACCTAGTACTTCTTTATATTATTTGTCTTGAAAAACACTGTAAGTAGTATCAAAAATAAATTTAGAGATTACTAATATTGGTGTAATCAAATTTGTTGTTCCATTTCCGGTCAACATTTAAAATGTGAGGAATATTAATAAAAGGCGATACAACATCAAGGCTGAATAGTTCATAGTAAGGAGGTAGTTGTTTTTCATTGATAAATTCTTGTTACAGTTATTCTCAATCTCATAAAGGCTAATAAGACAAACAATGACTACTATTCAAGAGACTTAGTCAATTCCAGACTGCTTTGCTTGGGTGATAACAATGTGGAACCCGAGCTTGTGGGACGTGGTCGACCTGAAAGGGTCCTTGCATTTTTAAAAAGGAGTGGACTAAGCCTGACACGTCCACTTGGAGGGATAGCACAATGGGCCCCAGTGAGCCTAAGTGCTGCCTGTGTCGGAATCCCCATCTATGTCTATGTCTATATATATATACAAGAGACTCCTTTGACTTTGCAGCATTTATCAATGCAAAACAACTAACTCATGATTGAAGTTTTCAACTAATATTCCTTACCAACATTCTCATTGAAAAGAGTGTTGACAAAAAATGGAACATATCTGATTACATCAATCTCAGTAAAACAGAATTCTTATCTCGAATTAAATTTATCTTTGATACTATTTACTGTGCATTTCAAGACAACTACTATAAACAAGTACTAGTACTTGTGCTAGGCACACCAAAGGGAGCAAAACTGCAGCCATTGCAGCTCAATACACCATGGATGACCTTCTGGATGTACCCTTTATGAAACAGTTTGTTGATGATCTTGTTTGTGCTGTTGCTAGTGGCAAGCAAAATGAGATTCTCAACATATTTATTGCCCATGACATACAATTTACAATAAAAGAAGAAAAAGAAAGCAGCCTCTCTTTTCTTGACACTTTTGTATCAGAAATATTTAGAATTAATAATCTTAGAATGGTACGTAATTTTGATAATAAATTTGATCCCGGCTTTAAAAACTAGAATTTAAAAATTATTTCATCATTCATTTAAGAACAAGAACCAAAAACAAATAAATTATTAAGGAAAACTAATTTAAAACATCAAAGAAGTAAGAACTAAAATAAACGTTTTTAAAAACTCAATGTTAAGGTAGTTCCAAGATACTCCAACATTATAGGATGCACCTATACTTAAACTTAAAGATAAAGAACCACTCTTAAAAATATCTGTAAATTTCCTTTACATTAGATTCTGCACATGATAATATAATTTTTAACAGCTGTAGGATTCGATATAAATTCGAAGAAGCATCTTTTCCCAATTGTGTATTTTTAGGTGATATATATTTTTATTTCAAGTGTTTTATTTGAGTCATTTGAATTGTAATAACTTTATTTGGTGTTTCTTGTTTATACAGGGTGGCTCACTCTCAGCGCAGAATTCCATACGTACACCAATAAAGATTTTAATTTCAAACAAAATATCTGCTAATAGGCAACCACCTGAGGAAAATTATTTATAATAATACAAAGTGAACCAGAAAAGTGCAACATGAAAATATATATTTTTCAAAATGGGTTAACTTTTTTTTATTACCCTGTATAATTCTAAATAATTTTAAAATGTTCCTTAGGTGATTCCGTATAACAAGGTTTTGGATTGAAATTAAAATCTATTGGTACAGATGCTATGAAATCCTGCATTGAGAATCGGTCACCCTGTATATTACGTAGTACGTAGGTACAATTTCTTCTAGATGATAGTGGTTATGGTCAAAGAAAGTATCTGCTGACTTTATTAGTTGATCCGATTAACCGAGCTCAAAGATTGTTCAACGAATCGCACACAAAGCCAAGAAATACTGTAGATAGAGAACAATAATAGGAACATGGAAACTAAGATTTCATATGTTAGTTTATGGGTTGCAACTGAAACTTAAAACAGTCTTAGCCCTTATCCCGGTCACAGCTCTATTACACAACGTTGCAAAACACATGCATGAACAGAACCTCCACAATCGTTTGGCATTGCCGAACAAGAATTTGAGTGTTTTATTAATATGGAAAAAATTCTTGAAATTTTAATGTATGGTGATGGAAATGCAGTTTACCAAACCGAACTTATTAATAATTATTTCTCAAATTTTTTAAGAATCCTAGTTGTATTATAATTATTAAATTCTATATTTTTTTATTTCCTTTGTCTTAAAAGATGAGAAACATATTTTTTTACATATCATGCTCTTGATTTTAGTTTCCACAGGGTGTTTCTAAATATTTAAGTTAAATTATGGCAAAGAGTATGCAACAAACAATTGAATAATCAAATAATGTAGAAGGTGTTCAAATGAAACAAAGCATATACTGCGTGAGGCACTAAAGTTGAGACAGGATTCTTTTTATTCATTCGTCAGAAAATCTTTTCCTTGATAAAAGTTGATGCATAAAAAAATATTTTTGATCTTTTTAAATCCGAATATACAGAGTTGGCTAAAAGTAGAAAAAAGGGCGTGCTAGAAAACAAATCACTTTTGAGACAACAAACAAAATTAAAGTCCATAAACATCTAAAAAGAATACCATAATATACAAAATACAATTTTCTGTTAAATCAATAATTTAAAAAAAACCATTGTGTCAACTTACATGTTCCACCCAGTTTATAAAAAATATATCTTTTCATGTATTTTAGAAGATTTTAATAAAGCCTAAAACTTTTCTACATAACATTTTTTGCTAGCTAACCTAAATATTTAGACATGATTCTACAGGTTAATTAATTAATTGAAATATAATAAACTTTAATTTCTACACAACTAAATGTGGTCCTTGGAGATACTTGAGTAGTTTTGATATGCTATAATGGTATATTGAAAACAATTTAAATCTTTTTTGACCAAATTTGATTTTTCAAATAAAATATTTAGAATTAATCCATATGGCTTATTAGTAAATGCGGAAAACCTTGCAAAGATCTAAAGGTAAAACTACAAAACGTCAACTTGTCCTCTAAGTCTTTTCATTTTTTTTAATTTGTAGGTGAATATCCAATAATGACATTTTCTATTCATGTTTAATTAAAACCTGACTCATGTCTTGCTCTATTTTATTTTAACTTCAATTATTTTAACACGGGCATCTAGTAATCGATCATATTTAGAAGCTACATCGGATGAAATAAGAGTCTTTACTTTTAGGCTCGCGGTAACTACCTTTTTTAGGGGTCTCATTATTGGATTTTCCATTTTGGTTTAATTTAAAAAAAAATTATTTTTTACCTGGTTTATTATTTTTTTCCTCAAGATTTGTAACAATTTTTCTTTTTAAAGGAGTACTCACACTTTGTTTGTGACCAGAAGTTTTACATTTTTCCAAGTATTGTTTTTTAGGTCCTAAAAATAAAATAAGATGCAAAATAATTGGTTCAAAAATGTTTTTCCCGGACATTTTTATCATTCTCTAAAAAGTATTTTGTGTCTAATAATTTTCTCCGGATAAAATATTAGATATTGACTTACATTGTGTTGCGATGATTCATCTTCTGATATATCTTTGCTGATTTTGTCTCAAAATCCATTTCAAACAACTCTAACTCCTAAAAAATATATATTTATTAATGTACCTATACAGCTAAATAGACAGTAATGTATAAGCTAATATTTTACAATTATTAGGAATAAACCAAGTCAAAAATACTTACATATGAGCCTTAATTTTTGACCAAAATCTAAAGTCAATCTGAAGAGTAGTTTTTAAGCTATTCCGCGAACTGACAAATTCATACAAACCCACA
Source organism: Kuschelorhynchus macadamiae (assembly GCA_030620095.1). Classification (NCBI taxonomy): domain Eukaryota; kingdom Metazoa; phylum Arthropoda; class Insecta; order Coleoptera; family Curculionidae; genus Kuschelorhynchus; species Kuschelorhynchus macadamiae. Next base: position 6,516 of record JAUTXW010000289.1, on the reverse strand, counting down.
GGTGGACCGACTGAATTGATAAAACATATTTTTTAGCTTCTAGCTACTAATACTGATTTTTTCAGATTTCATTTTGTTCCGCCATCCTCTATTAGTATCAAACTTTTACTAGTTAATTTCTATATTACAATTAGTTATGACACAATTTGAAATCAGTTCGTTAAGTAGTTTTTTCAGGCTGAATTTTTAAATAATTTATTAAGCCGCCATTTTGTTCCCCAATCTTGGATTCGTACCAAAATTTTACCAGTTGATTCCTACATAATACTTGATTTTTGTGCAAAATTTGAGATAAATTGGTAATATTTTTTTTTTACATTTCACTAGGCCGCCATTTTGTTTTGCCATATTGGATTTTTACCAAAATGTTACCAGGTGATTCCCATTTGACCCTTAATTTTTGAAGAAAATTTGAAGTTAATCGAGTAAGTAGCTTTTTAGCTATGCCGCGAACAGACAGATCAACGAAATCGAGAAACCATGTTTTTCGTCATGTAGAGACCCTGAAACGTAAAGATCTGAAAAAAATCTCGGAGGGTGACTTTTTACGATTACAATACTTTTTTTTTATGAGGGAAGTAAAAGTATAAATTTAGGCTGTAATATCTGAAGCCATAGTTTAAAGTCTGAATTCGGTGTTTAAAGTCTGTATTATTAAAAAAGTGTGACTCTTTTACACTTTCGTAATTTTGTTCTAAAAAATAAACATTATAAATTAAGGGCAACTGTGATAATTCCAATTAGAAAAATAACCACATTAATTATCATATAATAATTTTAATGCACTCCTTAATAATTTAACTCAGAATAAAATATATTGCCTGAAATTAAAACCCGATTTTAATAATAATTAATATAAAATTAAAATTTGTCGTATATGATTAACTATATCGACATGAACTTACAGTGCCTTTATTATTATGTAAAATTAATTAGGAAAAGAGTGCAAGACATCAAATTGCCAAAAATTCCAATACCAAACAAGTTATGACCGAATAATGGTGATAAAATACATAATCTTGCCCGTTTATACTCGTATGGAGGGTAATACTAACTAGAATGTATTATAAAAATATATTTCTGTTCATATTCTGCACAATCTGCTATACAGGAAAAAAACCAAATGGAAAAACATTTTTTTAAAACCTGTATATTGAAAATGAAGCCGTTTTTGAACCTATGACGATAAAACATTTTTCTTTCTTTTTATACCAAAGAATGGGTAATGTTTTTGAAACACCTGTATAAACTCACTAGTATAACTGACAAGGTTCATTCCGCCGAATGTGCCTAGTTTTTTTTTATTTCAATTATAATATTAGTTGAAAAAGCAAATAAACTAGGCGCCCTAAAATAATGTTTAATCCGACAGATTTACCCCGTCGCCGTTGGCGTCGGCAGCGCAAAACAATTGAAAAGCAAAAATAATAAAGAAAACGAAATACAGTCGGTCGATGGCAGCCAGATAACTTCTTACACAAGTTATTGTTGGGTAGGCCCAAAGGAATGAAGATATTGGACCTCGTGACCCCGATTCGCCCCTACAGCCCGCCGCCCTGCTAAATCGATTCGTGACGCAGCGTGGCAGAGGAGGAATACTTTTTTTGTTATATTCGCAATAGTGAAAAACATAGAGTTTTTGTCTGAAAATGAAAAATTTGTATACAGGGTGTTTTTTGTCTTTTTCTCAAAACTCCAAATGCCCTTTTCTCGGAAATTAATAGGGCTATCAAAATTTGGTATAAAAATATGTATTTAATAAGGTAAAATGTAATTATTTACGGCTAAAATAAAGCAATACAGAATAAGATTTTAAAAAGACTTTTATTTTTAAGACACATTTGTTATTTGCACCAACTTGATTACCAAAGTGGTTACTATAGAAAATACTTCACTTAAACTTCAATTGCTGATTTTTGCGGGAATTAAAGATCAAAATTTGTTAAAAAGTGTACCTATGTGAGTAAAAAAAAAATTTGAGCAATAAAGTAAATTGACGCCGCCATCAGTTCAGGCACCGCAGCGTTAAAAAAAATAAAACCACTGCAAAAACTTTACACCCGTATTCACTAAAGAGGTTTAAATTTAGACCAGGTCTAACTTGACAGTTATATGTTTAAGATGACATTTTTAACAATAGAACAAATAATTTTTCTAAATGTCACAGTTACAAAATGACAGTGTCATAAGCGAAACATAACTGGCGAACTAAGAGTTTTAAGTACTATGGCAACTAGACCTGGTCTAATTTTAAACCTTATTAGTGAATACGGGGGTTTAAGTTCAAATTAAAAATCTAAGTGTATTTCTAAGACTCCTTTTGTTATTGGCGCCAAATTCACTGCTGTAGTGCTTTGTAAGGTATAATGAGCCTTTTAGTTAACCTTTTCAGTGACATGTTTTGAAACATATTTTTTTAATAATATCAATTTGTCTCAATTTTTTTACTCTTGTCTTATATCATATCTTAATATAAACAAAAGTATCTAAAATATCTAAATATGTCTTAAAAACATGTATTCAGATGAAAAAATCGTTATTCTATTAAAAGGCCCCCTATATCTCAGAAACCAATATAGCAGTCAATTTGTTCCAAATACCAAATATAAATATACGTTGGTTTTAAATTTAAATTTTTAAAGTTTTTGTATTTATTTTTGTTTTGGAGTCGCAACACCTGAACTGATGACGGTGTCTATTTTCTTTGAGCTATAGATAATTATATAACCCATTTCAGGGACATTTTAAGAGTAATACCTTTAACATAAGAGAGTATAGTTTATTTGTCCCAGTTTCAAATCGTGTTCGCACTGCCTAATATTAATAGTTTATAAACTTAGATAGTAGGTGAGTTATTTACGGCGAATTAAAAACATAAAAGTAACTCTATTTAAAATAATACACGTTGGTTTCACTATACTTTTTTTAAACACACTAAATGCTTAAAAGTTTCTAGTAGGTATTTAAAAAAATGGCCCTGCAGCTTTTGTTTTTAACAATTTGTTTTAGAGTCAGTTCGTTGAATACGAAAGCTCTAGGATAAAATAAAATAAAAGATTTCCAAAATATGACACATAATTCTTATATGCATATTCCGAAACTGCTTAGATTTTAAATTACAGGGTGTTATATATGTATATGTAGCCCAAAATGTATTGTAATAAATATAATTATGCCTAAATTTTATTTTTGACTTTCTAGCACCTTCACTTTTTGGAAGTATGGCTTGTAAGTTTTTTAATTATATCATTTATTTTATACTTTTTATGTTAGGCAATATAATCATTTAATATTCTCCAGTGTTAAATACCCCCAGATACCGACTTTTAGTCGAATCTACCCAAAAAAATGCATAATGTATTTAATATATCCCATTTTTAGTCGAATCTGCACAATTATTCTGCTATATTGACACCCGGGTTGGCGCCGCCATTTTCTATTTTTAAATATTGACAAAAAAATTTACACTATCCACTCTTGAATACCACCAGATACCGATTTCTAGAGAAATCTGACCACTAATAACAATACTTCTTTGCCATCTTGGAGCCGCTATCATGAATCTTTTATGTATACGAAAGTTTCAAATTGGATTGTCAAGCGAACTAATCGATTTTGTGCAAGTAGGTGAAAAATCTACAGCGTAGTAAAAAACTGATTTTACATGTACTTCTGGAATTCCTTTACTTACTTTAATAAAACTCGGTATGTTTACCATAAAGATAAAATGTATGTCTATGCATATTTAGGTTCGCCTATCAGAAATGAAACTCAAACATCCACATACGCATAGTAAATTTTTATTGTAAAAATAGTTGAATAATTCTCCTATACATTTTTGTAAAGTTCTACCTATTATAAGATCAGGATTCTCATCATCTGAAACAGAACGTTGTAGTTTCAGGCGATTTATGTGGATTGCTCGTTTTTGGGCGATTATTTTAGTGGGGTACGATTTTATGGGGACATTCAGTTATTTGTATTTGTTCGTTTGTTTAGTTTTAGATTTGATTGGGAAAGTTTTTTCGTAAAGGGGTTTTGCGGGGTCGATTTTAATTTCAGGTTATCGGTTTTCGTTACGTTTTTCTAAAATTTTAGTTTGGTTTGTTTTGAGAGTGTCGAATATTTGCGAATTTAATATTTTCGGAATGTTCTTGCATATAATATGTTAGTTTTTCTTCTTCTAAAAGTTTAAGAGGGTTTTTGTAGTCGAGTTTACCTTTAATGATTTGAAATGGTGAATATTTCAAAGCATTATGGGTAGAGTTATTATAAGATAAGATGGCGTAATTTATAAGATTACAAATATTTTCCTTGAGCTTTTCATTTTGGAGGGCCAGTCATTAAGGGTCGAATGAAATCTTTCCACATAGCTGTTGGAACTGGGGTTTTGTGGTGTGCAGTAATGTATTTCGATGTTATCAAGCATGCAAAATTTTTGTACATTTTCATTCTTAAAGGATGATCCATTGTCAGTTGTTATTTTTCTAGGTAATCCGTAGTGATTGACGTAGTGTATCAGCTTTTCTAGAATTTCGGGACCATGGCAAGTTAAGAGGGGGTATGCTTGACCTAGTTTTGAAAAGCTGTCTAAAATTGTTAACAATGTGGTATTGTGAGTCTTGTAAGTATCTAAGTATATGTGATCAAATGGTTCATGGCCAAAAGGAGTTGGTTTAAACACTAATTTGTTGGGATGTCTTTCATATTTTGTCTTTTGACATATTTCGCACATATTTACGTAGGTTTTAACGTCGTTCTCGAGGTTAGGCCAGTAAAATCGTTTCTTTAGTGTGATTATATTTTCTTGAATGCCTTTATGTGTGGTTTTTGTTTCGTGGTAATATTTTATTTTTAATTGTTGTTCGTCAACGTTTCTTATGTCCTCTAAGAGTAATCTAGAAATATAAAGTTTGAATGCATTATTCTTAAAATAGGTTTGAAAAAGATTTATTATCAGTGGTTCTAATGTTTGATTTATAAAGTATAAACAGTACGTCTTTCCAAGTGCGAAATTCTCTTTTAATATTTTGCAAAGAAGTTGTTCTGAGGGGTCGTTGGGCAAAAAGATAATTGTGCCTTGTTTATCAAAAATGTGGATAGGTTCAATTTTATCTTTGTTGTCTCTCGAATATCTAAAATTGACCTGGTTTTTGTAAGTGTTAAGTGCTTTGTTGACATACGGGGCGCCAGTGATTGGATTTTCGTGGCTAGAGTGGACCGTTTGTGTGTCCGTTTTATCTAAGGGTTCTTTTGGTTGATTTGGTTCGATAATGACATCAGATATAATATTTATTTTGGGTTTATCTTGTTCTACGTTTAATGTTTGCAAGATCTCGTCGAAATCTTGAGAATCGAGGTGTGGAATTTCTTCTGATAGGTCGATATTTGGTAAGATAGATAAATTGTCTTCGACTTCTATATTATTTATTTGATTGGGGATACGAGATAAGGCGTCAGCGTTTGTATTAGTTTTACCTTGCTTGTAGATTATTTCATAATCGAATTCCGCTAGTTTAAGTCTCCAGCGGACTAGTTTAGAATTTGGTTCTTTAATAGCGAATAGCCATTGAAGGGGTTTATGACCGGTTATTATTTTAAATTTCTTTCCGAACAAGTATGGGCGGAAATACTTAGTTGCCCAGATGATGGCAAGTAATTCTTTTTCAATTGTGGAATAAATACACTCGGCTGGGTTAAGGGTGCGCGAAGCACATGCGATAGGAAGATCTTTTCCTATTGGGCCTTGGGACAAGATAGCTCCGATTGCAAAGTTTGAAGCATCCGTTGTTAAATTAAACGGTTTTGAAAAGTCTGGGTGTTGTAATATCGGATCGTTGGTGAAAAGAGATTTGCATTTTTCAAAAGAGTTTATAAATTCGGGAGTGTGTTCTACTTTGTGATTTTTTTTTAGGCAATTAGTTAAAGGTTTAGCGACCTTGGCAAAGTTTCGAATGAATTTCCTGTAGTAGTCTATGAGTCCTAGAAATGACTTTATTTCTTTGGGATTTTTAGGAATTGGAAAGTTAAGAATAGCTTCGATTTTTCTCGGGTTTGGTTTTATATCTTCTGGGATAACCACATGCCCTAAGAACTCAACTGTTTTACGTAGAAAACTGTATTTTTAATTTAAATTTAAATAAAATTTATTGTTTTGTAATCATTGGAACACTAGTTTGAGGTTGTTAATGTGCTCTTGTAAAGAAGTGGAGAAAATTATGATATCGTCCATATACACAAGACTTATTTTTCCCTGTAAATCCCGCAGGACATTGTCCATGACCCTTTGGAATGTGGCGGGGAGTAGTTATAATAGGGGAGCGCCTCCTCCTCCTCCTCCTCTTCCTCTCTCTCATGTCCCTCATTCTTAACTTCCTCCCCTTTTATTCTCATTCGCATCATATTTTTTAATTTTTTCTCTTTGTTCTCCCACATTTGATTTTGCATTCTTAGGTCTTATAAATAGGTGCATCATGATCATTTTAGTATGCCGAGACACATTTACTAAGCTGTGCT